>CM040915.1:29400505-30000505 GCA_023029165.1 Gobiocypris rarus | reverse complement strand
GTGCTAAAGAGAGCTCTTCCAGCTGGGCTTTATGGTCAGGCTGCCCGTTCTCAGTGGCCTTCAGCTTGTACTCATGGGCCACCTGGTTCTCCTTCAAACATAAAAACAGGTTCAGTGAGCTCAGAATTATCATAGGAGAATAAATGAACACTTCTACAAAAAAAAAAAAGAATTCTCGCAACTGATAACACAAGTTTCTTGTTTCACTAACAGTGGCATCTTTGACTCACCATTTCAATTTCTCGGGTCCTCTTTCCGATTTCTCGCTCTACGTGATGAAGCTCCATGCTGAGCTGCTCACTGGACACAGTGCCACCTGAAGACCACTTCACCCCAGGCGCGGGCTGAGCCGCCAGCGCGCATGCCTCCCTCTGCAGGAGCATGGAGTTACTGGCAGCCTGGGCGCACATGCCAGATATTAATATAACTGAATGTAAGTTTTTAGTTGGGAGTCATGAATTTAGATGGACAATTCGAACACACCTCCATCCCGCGGGTCTGCTGACTGATCTGTTGGTTGACTTGCTGGAGCTCAATCTTGAGCTGCTCGCGGTCAGGGGCAGACATGGGCAGACTGGCAAAAACGTGGGGGGAAAAAACAATGTTTTTTATGCTCAAAAATGAAATCATACAAAAAACCTGCATATAAAAGTATCTGCATTGCTTGTTTTTTGATGAAAGTTCATCATGGTATTTTAGTACATTTTACTTGCCTTAAATGGCATATAATTTAAGCCAATCATTTTTTTAATTTGCCAATAATGAGCAAAATTGCAAAAAAACAAAGACCTCTCTCTCTCTCTCTCTATTTTATATATATATATATAAACAGGCCTATTTTGTTGTTTTCAATTAAAAACATCTAGTATGGCCATGATGAATCTTTTCATCTCGTCTTTATCAATGATAATAAAATAAAATATTGTATAACATTTTTGTTAGTAATTTGATAGACGAGATTGACACTGTTCTGGAAGTGTAAGAGGCAAGGGTAAGTACCGCTCGCTGAAATGTCCCTGAGAGTTGATGCTCTGGTGCTGAGGGTACGACGCTCCGCCCCATCCGCTGTGACTTCCATATGGATAATCTGCTGAGAGGAAAACAAACTTTACCCAAAAAAAACTGCAGAACAAGAATGTCTAAAGGAGCAGTCACATTATCATTATATATATATATAAAAGGGTTTATTGGTCATAGTGTAGCGATGTATGAAGCACCGCTCACACAGAAGTCACTTTCAAAGCAAGCTACTTTCGCACTGAATCTGGGTGACCAGCTTAAACCTTAAAGTTGTAAGACGAAACGTTTCAAATTCTGCCAGGCAAAATTTCTGATTGATTCCTACTGAAATTTGCAGAACATCGGTAAATATGCCAGTACCATAAATCAATAAAATCAATAGTGTGCACTGAGATTCATGTATCTTGAACCACAAACACCACATAATTAAATTTTTAAATACTCTTCAAGTGATCCTGAATCAAATTCAGATCTCTGCTGATCATTCTTGAAGACTGGAAGAACATCACTCTTGCTTTATGACTACGGTTGAGAAATAAGGATGTGCACAGGCACTCAAGTTCTTTAGACTAAAGCAATGTCCATTTTGTCAGAACCAGTCATTTTGTTTAGTCGTCTGATGTTTTTTCTCTTCAGTGTCGTGAGAGAATCGCAATCTTCATTTTACACAAATTATTCTCAATTTATCCAGAATCGTGCAGCTCTAGCATGCTGTGATGCCTTGAATCACTTTGATCATAAAATACAGTTAAGTGTCAGATGTGCAGCGCCAACTAACAACATTATGAGAACACTACTGTAAATGAACGGTGTAAATTCTTTGTGCTTAATTGTTGTGTTTTGCCAATATTTCCAACAGCCTTCAGCGCGCGATCGCTTCCGGTAAGTGAGGTCAATGTAGAGGATATGGCTTAGAGATACGCGCGAGAAATCACTTCCGCCGCTTGCGTAAACTACGCCATATCGTGTACAGACATATTGGTGTATTAGAGGTAAAAAAAAATTATATAAATACTGTTCGGTTTCTCACACAAAACGATCGTTTCTTGTCTTAAGACATCAATGTGTCGTCACAAACCGCAGGGTTTAATATGGATTTGTATGTGCATGTTTTTTTACTCTCATAATTATTATACTCTCATGTGTTACCATTCACATGCATTATACGACTCTTAGACTGCAACGGTTGGGGTTAAAATAAGAAACAAAGTCACCTATATCTTGGATGCCCTGGGGGTAAGCAGATAAACATTTTTGGGTGAACCATCCTTTTAAGCATCGTTAGACATTATAGGCATCATATTTATTCAAATCAACGAGTCAATAGGCAGAGCAGGACCAATAAGATCAAACCTAATAGCCTATTATGAACAGATTTCCTCAAATAAAAGTTAGTCCACATATGTGCATGTTAAGCTAATGCTGTTTGTTACCACGGTACCCACTTGCGTGTCAGGGTTTGAACCAAGTGGCAACCTCCCGCTCTCTTGAAGACAATACGGAAGTGACTTAAACTGCAGTTCATCGACTGGCCACTAGGGAGCAGAATCTCATTGAGCTCCATGTTAAAATGCCCAACTTTACAGCAGAAAGAAAACATGTTTACAGCCTGGTAAAAATTCTAGTTTTGGTCTAAATGGCTAATTTTACCCTTCATGAGGGGGGTGAATTTTTTTATAACTCATTTGTTTACATTATATAAAGCATAATTAAGGGAGTGGCCACTTTGAGTGACAGGTGGATTGTTGTTTGTCTGCTGTCTGTTAGTCATCACATCACCTCAGCTCCGCCCACGTCCCGCCTCTTTGCCCATTTTCTGTTACCCGGGAGTGACGCATGATGACGCGCAGCTAAGATGGCAATGGCCAGCTCGACCCTACTTTACGCTTCAAAACTGCTCTTCAGAATCCTATGGGTGACGTCACGGACACTACGCCCATATTTGTTTTTACAGTCTATGGTTTGAACACGCTTCTCATGTATTAAAAGTATCTGTACACATGACAGGCTTCAAAAATAGCAAGTAAAGCTTGATGTGTACTGACAACTATACATTATTTAACCTTTTCCTTTCTTAGCTTTATGATGTTGATATATGTTTCTCCTTTAATCCGATATCAAATGTCATACCACATTGTCCCTCATAACCGGTAGTAAAAAGCCCAAGCAAGCTTAATTGTTACAATAGTTTGACATGACATCAAAAAAAAAGAGAAAACGTTGTGTAAGCTTTCAAAATCCTCCCGCATCTAGCTCATCTTCTGAGGACATTTATCTGAACCCGCTGCGCACGCCAGAGTAAACCAACGCATGCAAAACCTGAGGTAAATTATGAATTTGTTTTGCTGCAGATATACACTTTTCAAAACGATATATTTAATTCCAGATGTAACATTAACATGACAGTACCTTAAATGTAGCCTTTGTAAAAATATAAAGCAAAACAAAATATTGTAGCCGACTAGTATTTTCCAAGTCGACTAGCAGCAGCAATATCGTTTAGTCAGCTAGTCTCGCACATCCCCATTAGTATTTGTCAACATGAATTTTTGCAACAGTATTTTCATTCAAATATTTTCATTATTCATTTTTCAAATACCAGTTAAGTGAATAAGTCAAAACAAAATCACAAATGTACTGAAAAGTAATGATAATTGTTAATGATAACTTTAAGAGACCAGAAAACTTTCCCTCCCCATTTATGATTATTACGAAGATCTCCAGTCACCTGTCATGGTCATGTGTTTGGAGCCCGAGACCTGTGTGGACGCCATGGCCTGTACAGGCCCAGTGGTCTGGTAACCCGTTTTAGAGGTCCGTGAAATGGCACCAAAAGGAGACACTGTGGGCAGAGGGCCAAAGGGAATGATGGGATCGTCGTCTTTGGCTTCCGCGGAGCGCCGCTGGGTGTCTAGTGGAGGCTCACGCAGAACTTTTCCCTCCGCATTCTGTTGTAGGAGAGCACAGGAAGGAAATGACGAATTAAAACCTGTTACTTATAGTCTTAGTTGATGTGTGGAAACACAAAGTGTGATGTAGATCACTTGCCATCATCTCCACAGCACTACTGACATCTTTTGGTTTAGCATCCTTGGAGCCGATGTATGATCCTATGGTGTCACATGACCAGGGGGAATACTGCCCAGCATAGTCCGGCTCCCGACTTCCAAAGGTTTTAGAGCCGTCCTCCAAATACTGCAGACATTCAGAATCCAAAAATGACAATGTTGAGCATTATTTAATGGATTATTTAATTGGGTTTTCAACACAATTCTCACAATTCTGACTTTTTTCCTTGCAATTACAAGTTTCTCTCACAATTCAGGCTTTTCTTGCCAGAATTACAATTGCGAGTTAACATATTTCAATTTCAACTTTTTTCTTTCAAATTATATCTCAGAATTGTCCGATTTAAACATTAAGCCAGAATTGCAGAGAAAATGTCAGAATTGGAAGAAAAATGTCAGCATTGTGAGATAAAAAGTTAAAGCTGAAAATAAGCTTCAATATTAAATTGATGATCCATGATATAACTGCAAGCACTGGGCATCTCCTTCAAGACTCACCTCCTGAGGGTAGTCATTGGGGAATGGGTGTGTAGGTAGAGTGGGGGAGGCAGCAAAGGGGGGAGGGGAGATGACTTTTCTCTCCTCCAGCTGGACAAGCAGCTCCTTGCGCCTGCGATGCAAGTCATCCAGACTGGGCTGAGAGCGGCTGTATGGGTCCTGTCGAGGGAGAACATAAATAACTGTCAAGAAGATAAATAACTGACTCGAGGTGCTTAAGGGAATCAGTGCAACAAGTACTCAAGTCAAGTGATTTGGTATCAAAACTTACAAAAAATGGGCAGAAATTAAAAGCTGAATCTCTTAACTTCAGACAACAAATTAACAGAATAACTCGGTAAAGATTCACAAACACATTTTTTTGTAAAGTTTTTGAAGTGCTATTATTCATTACATGATGTCATTAACAACCAGTGAGTGAAGTGACTAATAAAAGTCTTGTTAAAGTCACACTAACATTTATACAAATGTGTGCATGCTTATAATCCTGTTCATTTAACTCTAGTTCTAAAACCTTATTTGAGACATAATAGGCAGCCATATCAAGCAAGGAAAACTACTGTTTAGTATGCAAAAACCTTAAGTAGAACAGAACTTACTCTTATGTGGGACCTCATTTGGCTATGGTGCGGTCCAGCAGGATAGTACCCGTCCGGTGGGTATCTGTCTCTGGATGATGTCTCCTGGGGGTGGTACAAAGAACCTGAAGCTCCTGGAGGTGGAGGCATAGCATTCGGGGGAACATCCAAAGGAACCGGGCTCATCCTGACCAAGTCATCTCTGGGAGGGGCAAACGGAGGTGGGGGAGCGGGATAATGTCCGTGCCTGCGACTGTAATGAGGGGGCGGTGCATAGGTGTGGGCCGAGAAAGGGGGACCAGAGTGGTATTGGCTTTCTGGGCCATAACCTGGGTAGGGTTCTGTGTAAGGTTGCACTGCAGAATCGCCTGGAGGTGGCGGGTTACGGATGTAACGGGGAGGGACATACTGTGGAGGTTGGTATGGGTAGGGGTTGCCTGAAAGAAAACAAAGGTTATGAGCATTATGCAAAATTCTAAATGCCTATTCACACCAAGACAAATATTCATTCACTAACATGCAATACATATTTGAATTTGAATGAACAGCTGTTGATGCAATTGTTCAGACCAACACAAGCATTTGCATGCCGTTAATGTCACAGAGAGGTGTTCTGATCTCTCCTCCATCGCACTGCGAACAATAGTGGCCAACCAATAAGATTTGCGTTTGGTAACATGAACAGATTCACTGCCGTTACATAAAACTATGACTTGATGGCACTCACGAACAGACTGTTTTTCTGAGTTTCAGAGGAAGAATCCTGAAGCGGCTCTCTTGTCTCTGTATTCTTGTATTTAGTCATGTTTGATAAACACCACAGTAAATACAAAAAACTGAACAGCTGTTTACTGTTTGACTTCTCCGTGACAAGCAGGTGTCCGAAACTGAGAACTTTGTATACCGGGTTTTTCTGCCATTTTTTACGCATTGGTCTGCGCAAGGCAAGGCAAGGCAAGTTTATTTATATTAGCACATTTAATACACAATGGTAGCTCAAAGTGCTTTTCATAAAAAGAATATCAAATAAACATTTTATACATTTTAAAATAAATCACAACAAGTGCACAGACAAATCACATGCGAAATCGTACCAAATTTTTTGTGCCGAACATTCGTGTTGGGCCTTAAGAAGAAATTAGATGCATTTCTAGTCACAAGTTGCACAATGAATTGGTAACATATCAGTTATTAGCCAATATAATTTTAAATCTATCATTTTGGCCGAATCTGGACATTTAATTGATCATCGTCATTTCTGCTATTATTATTTTTTACATTTATATCACCATCTAATGCTCATTTAAAAGCAAACCTTTAAAAACACCAATTTAATAACGCTGTCAAAATCTCTAAATATCCATTATGCATACAGTACATTTTAATGCTGTGATGCTTAAATGTACTTAGTTTTCAGCATTATATTATACAAATACATTTGCGATTAAACTGAAAATTAAAAACGGGCCTAATTCCCTCAAACATTTACATCTATACAAAAAACTCCAAGATAACACATCAACTCGGACCTACTGTAAAAATGAGTCACTTAATTACTGCAATATGCACCTTCTGCATGTCTTCTGCATTTTATTTTCATTGGTTGGTCAGCAGTACCCAGAGCTCATCTATTATAGACACATGAGCTAGTTAGGACATAATATCAGATGAAAACTTCATGACGATCAATTTTGTGAGAAACTCTGGGTAGCAACACTGGCATTTAAGACCTTTAAGAATCTTGGCAGCCAAAGATTGACAACAGTCGTAATCTGTTTAGACAACCATCCATATGAGCAAATCCATTCACCTGCTGGGTACTGGGTATCATATTGAGATCCCGAGGCAGGTCTGGCTGGCTCTGGATAGAAGAGTTCGGGCTGCTGTTGCGGATACATCTGTGGCGCACCTCTGGGCATGACTTGCACCTGCTTGGGCATGGGTAAGTGCTCCGCCCTGGGGTGAGGCACAGGGTGGGGTGCCAGGGTCAAGCCAGATTTATCCAAACTGAAGAGAAACAAGAGGCGGAAATGAGTCAGTGGTAACTTATGTTGCTCTTTCCCGTTAAAGCCACACCTATTATAGGCCTTTTATTCAGTGATAAGTTGACAAAATGGCAGAATCATTAGATATAAATGGAATGTCACAGAATTTGACAATTTTAGAGATGCACTGATTGCGACCTAGAACTATAAGAACTATAATTGACAGCATATACTAACAAAAATTTTACTTTTCTTCAATGCAACATTTTATTTTTCATTAAAAAAACTGTAATAAAATAAGAGCAAATAAACCGGATGGCACAAATAAATGCAATACAATAAAGAAAGATATACACAGCTTTAGGTTTTTTGGTGGCTATACAGTATATTTAGTTAAGAAATACTACAGAAATTAAAGTAATCAAATGTAAAAGAACACTGACTAGTCTTCACTGTAAAAATGTAATACAGATTAATGCTTACAATTAGTTAGAAAAGTTATTCGGTCTAAAGTAAAGAGTTGATTTTCTTAGTCTTTTGTTATTTGATTAGCATGACAAGACTTTATGCACGGATCCAATATACTGTTAAACAACATGCGTTATCTTTCTCAACAACACCGTTCCAAAAATGACTGTTACCTGAATTCTCATTAAGATGGGCATTTTGACAATTTTTCACTCATTTTAGTAGTTGTGACTCACAAGCTGTTTAGGACAGGTGGCTTGTGCGCTCCACTTATATAGATCAGTGAGGCATAAGATTTTTGTGTGAGCATGTAACCTGTGGGAATTAGCAAAATTATGCACAATATAAGCAATATTCAACTAAAGCAAGTGAGAGGTCCGGGCCGATCATGCAGAAAATTCTCAGATTCCGGCCCCTGGTTGGTAGATCAATGCATCTCTAGTCAATTTTTTATTTTTCATATCTGGTGACCACTAGGTGTCACTTTGCCGAAACTGTACAGGTGGCCTCGGGTCATGGTTGTCATAATACACATAACATTTGGTTCGAAAAAGTATGTTTTTCTGAACATTCAAAATAGTGGAAAAAATTATATGATGGAAAAATGACATCAGGGTACAATCCAAATTTCACAACTTTTTAACATACGGTTCTATAGGCTGCCAAAGACTCAGGAGCGGAAGATGACGACAACAACGGCAACGATGACTAATGGAAAGAATAGGTACCTATGCACCTTCAATGCTTGGCCCCTAATAAAACTATTATTAAGACAATTTTCTTCCATGTTAATTTTAACACTAAACTAAGGCTGCAACAACTAGTCAATAAAGTCGATAATAATCGATACTCATTATCGATTAGTGGGTCTGCACACCAACTTCCGCGCCAAATTGCAGCACTGAATAACGCATTTCTATGGACAAAATGCATCTAGAAATAGTGGAGTAGAAACAGAGTGAGCTGCTGTGGGAAAGGTACATGATCCAAGCGCCCAAAACATGAGAATTCTTTATTTTAAGCATCAAGCTCATGCATTAGCGTTTACAATACCCTGTCATGCGCTTTGGCAGATGCGTGTGGGTCCTCAGCACAAAACGTTCATTTTACAGGTTATATCTACTGATCTATATAGAGAACAGTGGTTATATCCTGTAAATGTTACTAATCCAAGCAAGTATTTCCATTTTGCAAGAGAGCATTCTGACAGTGTGCATTGAGCTTCAAAGCAAGTGCAAGTGCGCAGCACGTAATAAATCAAACAGACAGAACGCAGTAGAGAGGGAGACAATTAATATTCAGCGCAAAAACATCTGCTGTTGGACACGAAATTTAGGTTCAACAGTCAACATGTAATTAATGTACACTTACCTAAAGGATTATTAGAAACACCATACTAATACTGTTTGAGCCCCTTTCGCCTTCAGAACTGCCTTAATTCTACGTGGCAATGATTCAACAAGGCGCTGAAAGCATTCTTTAGAAATGTTGACCCATACTGATAGGATAGCATCTTGCAGTTGATGGAGATTTGTGGGATGCACATCCAGGGCACGAAGCTCCCATTCAATCACATCCCAAAGATGCTCTATTGGGTTGAGATCTGGTGACTGGGGGCTATTTTAGTTCAGGGAACTCATTGTCATGTTCAAGAAACAAATTTGAAATGATTTGAGCTTTGTGACATGATGCATTATCCTGCTGGAAGTAGCCATCAGAGGATGGGTACATGGTGGTCATAAAGGGATGGACATTGTCAGAAACAATGCTCAGGTAGGCCGTGGCATTTAAATGATGCCCAATTGACACTAAGGGGCCTAAAGTGTGCCAAGAAAACATCCCCCACACCATTACACCACCACCACCAGCCTGCACAGTGGTAACAAGGCATGATGGATCCATGTTCTCATTCTGTTTACGCAAAATTCGGACTCTACCATCTGAACAGAATTTCTTCCAGTCTTCCATTGTCCAATTTTGGTGAGCTTGTGCAAATTGTAGCCTCTTATTCCTATTTGTAGTGGAGATGAGTGGGACCCGGTGGGGTCTTCTGCTGTTGTAGCCCATCTGCCTCAAGTTTGTGCGTGTTGTGGCTTCACAAATGCTTTGCTGCATACCTCAGTTGTAACGAGTGGTTATTTCAGTCAAAATTGCTCTTCTATCAGCTTGAATCAGTCAGCCCATTCTCCTCTGACCTCTAGCATCAACAAGGCATTTCCGCCCACAGGACTGCCGCATACTGGACGTTTTTCCCTTTTCACACCATTCTTTGTAAACCCTAGAAATGGTTGTGTGTGAAAATCCCAGTAACTGAGCAGATTGTGAAATACTCAGACTGGCCCGTCTGGCACCAACAACCATGCCACACTCAAAATTGCTTAAACCTTTCTTTCCCATTCTGACATTCAGTTTGGAGTTCAGGAGATTGTCTTGACCAGGACCACACCCCTAAATGCATTGAAGCAACTGCCATGTGGTTGGTTGATTAAATAATTGCATTATTGAGAAATTTAACAGGTGTTCCTAATAATCCTTTAGGTGAGTGTATTTTAGTAACTGTAAAATACATGTAGTTATTCCATGTCGTCATGGAATAACTACAATATACAATATAACTGTCTTATTTATTTAATTATCATCATTTTTTTTCTTCGTTTTTATTCGTTGTGAAACCATGGTTCATTTTTGTAAGGTTTATTCACAAAAGGAGGGAAAAAAATAAAGTTATTACAATGCTTTTTGGTTACTACAACTTCAGAAAAATTAAAACAGAAAAAATAGAATCTGGGGAAAAAATTAACATTTTGCTGTTTGAGTCAAAAGAATTCAGAAATCAAAGGCTTACGAGTCAGGTGGCGAACCAGGAGCACTGAGGCTAGTGGCATCCATCTTGGGCTTGAGTAAGAGGTCATAGGTGGAGGGGTCTGTGCCTCTGGGGATGAGCTGGGGAAGAGGCGTCCCAGGACCGGCCACAATGCCGTTGGGAAGTGTAGAGGCCTTTCGCCCAGGCTCCAGCGTGACCACCTCCTCAGGCAGCAGGCCAGGGGTGCAGGGCAATCGCGCAGCAAGACGTTTGTTCATTTTACGGTACCTGCAATGCGAACAACAGTTGAGATTCTCATTACAATGCATGTTTTATTGTTCTTACCTGACATGCAAGATGTTATAACGCCACTCACTTTTCCAGCTCTTCCTGAGAATGGGCGAATGTACAGCTAGCTCCTCTGGGACAGCCTCCTTTCTGCTTCATGTCTCTGCACATGTATGTCTTGTATTTGCTGTGCTGGGGTGGCTGCTGCGTGTCGGCACCCTTCTTGCTGTGGTTCTGGATGAAGTCCACTAGGCCGTGCACCACCGTCTTTACCGCCACCAGCCCCTTCTCCAGCTGCTCCCAGTTAGGAGGAGGAGCGTCTGATAAAAGATGAATCAAAGCTAAATGAATCATAGAACAAGCATGTCAAAAAGATGCTTAACAAATTGGATGTAACTAATTCTCTCTAGGGGTGGGCAATATGACTTTAAACCTCTAATTACAGCTGGAATAATTTTATGCACAATTTTTCACAATATATATCATTTATAAATTCAACCTAAAACATGTCAAATATTAATACGCAGGAAAAAAAAACATCTCACTTTCAACTGCTTTTTTTCCCAACAAATTGTAGGAACATAAAAAGATACAATTCAACAACTGAAAAAAATTCACAAACAAAAATGAAATCCCTGATCAAATGGGGTCAATATCAAAAACAGCAGTGAGTATGTGGTGTGGCATCAAATGCTACTTGACTCTTCCACCAAGGCATTTGCAAGTTATCAAACATGTTTGGTTGGACATATGGTTACACGCATTTTGCAAGGACGATCCTCTATCTTAGGTGTCTTTCATTACAAACATTACAGTTTATTGCTCTGTTTACATGTGCATGTAATCATGCCTCCTGCAGAAGGACTATGGCATGTTCTCACAGGTGATATTCACCTGGGCATCTTTCTCCTGGTGTTTCTCAGAGTTAGTAGAAAGGTCTCAGAGGAAGACTGATCCACAGGTGCATGTGTAATAATTGTTTATGGTTCATTAAATAAGCATTAAAAAATAAGCATTCAAATATTTAACCCCTTTCAAATATAGATATTTAAAGCTTATTATGGAGTTTACATACAACTGAAAAGGGGATGTTTCATTTTTTGAATATTCTTAAATATACCGAAAAAACTAAAGTTTAGGGTCGGTAAGATGTTTAAATGTTTTTGAAAGAATTATCTTATGCTCAACTAAGCTGCATTTATTTAATCAAAAATACAGTAAAAACAATATTGTGAAATATCACAATAAAAAAAAACGCTTTCTACTGTAATATATTTTAAAATGTAGTTTATTCATGTGATGAAGAACCATGTGACACTGAAGGAGTAAGACATTTTGAATGCTGGAAATGTTGAATTTGAGAGAGAAATTTTCATTAACATTGCTCCAGTTTTCAGTGTGACATGGTCCTTCAGAAATCAATATGCTTTATTTTTTTAAGTAAGCTGTGATACATTTTGTCAGGAGTCAGGATTCTTTAATGAGTAGAAAGTTCACTGAACCGCATTTATTTGTAATATAAATAATTTGTACATTATAAATGTCTTTTTATGTCACTTTTGATCAATTGAAAGTATTAATTTCTTATGTTAAAAAAAAAGAATCAAAAAGAGAGAAAAAAATATATATTATAAAAAGATAAGATATATATTTGTGTGTGTGTGTGTGTGTGTGTGTATATGTGTGCTTGTTTTTGTGACATATCAGGACACAAATGTGTATAATGACATGGGTATTACAAGGAGAGGGTGACTTATGAGGACATTACCCATGTCCCCATTTTTCAAAAGGCTTAATGCAGAACGGTTTCTGTGATGGGTAGGTTTAGGGGTAGGGATAGAGTAGGGGGACAGAAGATACGGTTTGTACGGTATAAAAAACCATTACGCCTTTGGAATGTTCCCACAAAATGTTTCCACGGACGTGTGTGTGTATATATGAGTGTGTATAGTCAGAGATGGGCATATATTTAAAATGGTTTAAAGGGGGGTGCGACCAAAAAAAAAATTGAGAACCACTGGTATAACACAAGTATGCTCAGTCCATCAAAATGGTTTTGTCGGTCTTTTAGCAAACCTGGACTGGGGTCGATGTTAGCGAGCAACTCAAGGTGAGGTCTTAGCCGGTTGAGATTGGCAGGGTCACCCGTCCTCTGCAGTGCGATGGTCAGCTCCTGTACGCTCTGAGCAAATGACGCTGGGGTCTGCAGCTAATAGAGAAAACAGTCATTGTCCCTTTATCCAATATTCTGAGGCGTAATACTATTTCTGGCATTTGAAAGGATGCTGGAAATTTTCAAGCAGTGCACACAGATGGGCGCCATACCTTGTCAATGATGGACTGCATGTGTGACTTATGAGACTGATCTCCATACAGCAGAGAGGACCACTGATCAGGGGCGATGCGGAGCCCTCCCTCCATTGCGATTTGAACGATTTGAGAGTCGTGTTCCCGCCGAAGCGCCTCATACGTGCGGAACTCCTCTTTTAACTGCATTAGCGATGAATCCTCATCTCTCTTAGTCACCTACGATACACAACAGACTCAACTGAAACCTCTGAGCTACAGCCGTTAATGTTATTGCAAATAAGCTGTTATGGTAATGACTTTTTTTGCACACTAAGAGCAAAAGAAACAAATCTAAATTACTCCCAACAGATGTGAATTACAAAACAATTTAGAAAAAAGAAAAATAAATTACTTGTAAGGTGCATGTAAGCAGCTCGAGTAAGATCAAGTGCACAATAAAGGACAACTACCTTGAAGCAGGAGGCACGGTAGAGGAGCTGAACTACATGTCCAATACTGGTTTTGGAGGCCTGAGGAAATCTCGGTTCAAGTCTCTGGACCACAAAGAGGACCAGAACCTTCCTAGAAAGAGCAGATCCGTCTTCTAAGGCCAACAGTACCAGCTTTAGTGCCTCCTCCTGCATGGCTGTTGATAAAAGGGCTGACATAAGACACTAGAACTTCCACAAATAATAACACATTAAGACCTGTTCACACCAGGACAAAGATTCACTGTGAAAATCTGTTGTGATAAACATTTTGAATAGAATGACTTAATACATCTGTTCAGACTTCTTTTGTGCTAATCTCTTTTCCATCACTCTGCGACAAAGCTGACCAATAAGATTCATGCTTTTGAGCACATTCCCAGATCCACAGCTATTACATAAACATATGACTTTGTTTATATAATAGACAAACAATCTATTTTGTTAAGTGACAATGAATAGACCTTTTAACAGACTGATGACAACATAAGATTTTTGCACTTTATTTATTTAAATGTACATGTATAACTATACTTTGTAGGGGTGGCACGGTACATGAAAAAAATAAAACGAACCATTCGGCTCGCTTGTCTCTGTTTGGAGTGGTTCGACGCATGCGCAATGTAGCCTCATGCCCGTATGTTACTTCAAACAGTGGGTGTCCTTTTAGCGCGAAATAGATGATTTAAAGAATTAAAAGACAGTAAAAGTGGAGTGTTGCAGGTCCTGTCACATGTAAAAATGACACGTTATGGAAGAGTGCCTGCCTGGAGTTGGAGGATGCGCCAGCGTCGTATAACGCCGACTTCACACCGCACGCGCAAGTTGGCAGGGCAGAGGGGAGGCGCGCAAGTTGGGAGGGCAGAGGGGAGGCGCGCACCCCATTGTGCTTTCACACTGGCAGCGTCTTGCGCAGCTGAACCGCGACTCGTGTATTGTAAATACAGACGAATATCGTCCATTCTGTCACATTTTCCGGTGTTCTCCTCTGACCCCTGTCTGTCTCGTGCTTTGATTTATGATGGGCAGCATATATCTGCTGCAAATGCAACCCTTTTCCCCTCTGTCCCAAACACACATGCATTTAACATACTGTAAGTAGTTCACATGATAAATGTAACATTAAAGTTAAGTTAATTAAGTTAAGCTTCTAGTTTTAATAATTTAAACAGGCCTTTGAAGTTTGGGCAAAAAGCTGCTCATGCTGAATTAAAGCCACAGTGCATTGTTCTGATCAAAATTGACATGATTAACGCCAATGTGTCGGACTCAGTAGACAGCCAGTTAGGAAACAACTTCTACATGATATAACAATTTTTCAATACTGTATCCTAAATTTTGGATAATTAAAGGGGTACTTCAGCGCTGGGAAGATGAATCTGTATTTAAACTGGGTCATTAATGTAGTAGAAATGTGGAATTATTTTTGAATTTGGTGCCTTCTAGACTAAGATAACACAGAACATGGGAGAAAGACATGTAACAATTCTGGTGAACGATTGCTTCAACGTCTGCACGGCTAGTCGGGTTACTGGATTAGCCGCACACTACATTGTGCATTTTCAGAAAATCAGTTCAATTAGAGACCCTACAATTAAAAACTGAACGTGTCTGTTTGATATACCAGTGATTACTGATCACGCACAAACGCAGTGGTGGTCGGATACATTCATCACATGAACTGATATGGCCATGGATTTGCGCCGCATTCACAGCGCCTCTGCTGGCTGTAGTCTTCAGCCTCTGGGTTAAACCTCCGATGGTTCACCATTTGAAGCCATCGGAGGAATTTTTTCCAGAAAATAGTCTTAATCTTCTCTGCCCCAGGAAGCTCATTTGAGGGGAAAGTAATGATAATTTGACACTCACCTGCGGGTTTCATTGATACACCGCTCCGCTATTAAAATCTGCCGCGTATATCATTTGCCTGCGGTCTGAGTAAGCTGATTAAAAGAAACAATAACAAGAACCGCACCAAACCAAAAACCATGACCCTAAAAGCATGCTACGAAGAGAACTATGGGTTTTGTGAACCGTGCTTCAGCGTTAAAGAACAAAAAAAAATCATGCTGAAGAATCTGTAGATTCTCATTTGCCTGGATCAGAATCAGCCCTGAAATGTCCAAGAATCGATTTACCGGTAAAAAATTAATAAAATCAGCTGGCTGTTCACCTCCATTTTGTAACTAGCCTATACGCGACGTCCGGACGTCACCACGCAACCAGTTTTTGAACGCGAGTGGCAAATCACTAGCGAATAACAGAGAGGAAGCATATATGGATGAGAGGATGATCCAACCAGCCCCGTCTTCACTTAAAGCTTAAGTTTGGCATCATTTCGGTTTTTACTGAATGCCTGGAAGCACTGCGCTGGACATGACACACACAGTGTGCCTTTGCAAAATGAAGACCAATTACTTCGGCAGCACAACAAATGCGTGGCCTCATATTCCTAGACTGTATAGTCTATTCTTCTCCCAGTTCAGCAGAGGTCACTTTCATATTTTTGTGAGACGAAGATACATTTATTTGATGTAAATCCGACAGATCCGATTCTCTGAGGCGCAAACTAACGTGGCGCCGCCCATCGCGCAGTATAGATCAACTAACACACATTTACTCACACAAATTTGAAAATCAAAATAGCAGATAGTTCGTGACATAGTTAGCAAGTTTGTGAATATTTTGAATAAAAAAGAAAAAACGAAATAAACCCGATACAGCTGAGCTGTCATACAGCCCTGTCATACAGAGCTGTTGCGGCTGCTGTGTGTCACATGAGAAGCATGACGCGTGTCCATGGAAACAATAAGGCCATGCGTTCTAAAATATTTAGCCAGAGAATATGGTCATGTTTCTGCAAAATAAAGCTGAAGCTTGAAGCTGGTTTGTAGCAGACCAAGAATACAGACTACTGCTGTTATTACTGTTATTTAGAGTTAAATTAGGCCTGTTGTAGTTGGGTTAGGTGGCTTTAGTTTTACTGTGAATTTGTTAAGTAAATTGTGTTTTGTATTTAATTATATATTTAAGTATACTTTAAACTTGTAATAAATTGTTCAATTTAAATGACTAAATTAAAATTAAATAAAAAGCCATTCTTTAATCTAATCCACCTCATTTTGTGGCTCTTTTTTAAAAAGTATCGGTTCAGGCACCGTTTAGGCACCGGAACCGTTTTAAAAGTATCGGTTTGGCACCGGTATCGAATAAAAACCAAACGATACCCAACCCTACTTCTACATGATATTTGTGGTAAACTGCAACTTTCCTGGGAAATGCATCTATTTTCAACCATTTTGTATTTTGAAAAAGCACTTTATTTTTGTTCCAACTTATTTTACAGCTAGCTACTAATGAGTAGCCATTGAGAACCAGACAATGTTTTTGATAAAAGGCACTTTCCTGAGAATTGAACTTAATAAATGTGAAAAAGACACTTTAATGTCTTCGTTTGTCATTCTGTATAGCAAAGCAGATGAGAGTAGATCATGATCAGAAACCCGATTAGAAATCATTATGGATAAAATCGAATCGTTTTGAATCGAAAATCGATTATGAATCGAATCGTGGCCTCAAGAATCTGAATCGAATTAAATAGTGAGATGGTAAAAGATTCCCACCCCTAGTGCCAACCCTAATACTTTGTGTTCTATTACCTTGGCATGGAATTGCAGAACACCAGTAAACACTGCTATGTAGGTGTTTGCAATAGCTGAGGTGGCAAAGGCAAATTTGACATTGTTCTCTATTCTGACTGCAGTAATCAAGCTCTCAATATTGTTTCCTCTTTTGTAAAGCCATACAAACACTATTGTGAATTTTTTCTTTTACTATTGGAGCAAATGAGAACAAAAAATATGTGTTGTAGTTTCCATTCACCACTACAGAACTCTAACACCTTCCGCCTTTGAGAACACCTGAAA
This sequence comes from Gobiocypris rarus, assembly GCA_023029165.1. Taxonomy (NCBI): domain Eukaryota; kingdom Metazoa; phylum Chordata; class Actinopteri; order Cypriniformes; family Gobionidae; genus Gobiocypris; species Gobiocypris rarus. Next base: position 29,983,094 of record CM040915.1, on the reverse strand, counting down.
TGTGAAAAGGATCGAAAGCAGAACGACTCTTGTGCTCGCCTGACTGTGCAGTCAAATCATTTGTGAAAATCGAATCAATTTCCATGACAAAAATTTGTGTTGGTGTGAATAGGTTTTTAAAGTGCCATCTTACCGGGCCCAGGAACTGGCAACCTCTTGCTCTCACGGCAGCCCAGAGGTTGGAGGAGAGCTGCTGGGGGTTTTGGTGCTGCAGAATGAGCTCTGTAACAGTTCTTTCGCCCAGAGAGCGGGCCGCCCGCATGGCCCTGACACGTCCTTCTTCTTCCACCAGCTGACAGTGCACTAGAGTCACCAGTTTCCTCTGCATGGGGCGACTCAGCATGCTCTGAGCAGCATTACTCAACCCCACCCCTAAAACATGATTAGAAAAAAATGATTTGGTCATAATATTACATTTTTTTCAGCAAAATATCCAAAAACCACTAGGCCAGTGTTATGTATTTTGTTCAATTGAGTACTTACAATATCCCACATTTCCAACTAATTGCTATTTTAACCAATGATCCGGGATGTGTGAGGGAATCCCCTGTCAATTGCGTCATATCTTTGTTACCCTGTTCCCGGTTTTATTTTGCAGAAACACTTTACTCTTACTGCAGTGTGCAACAAGTGTCATAACAGCCGCCGAGCGGATGCACAGACTAATGTCATAACATCATTTTCAACACACGTTTAATAATTGCATCCATGAACATGATTTCTGCCCGAGTCCTAATCCCGATTCTTTTGAAGACCGACATGTCCCAAGATTCTGCGCTCTAACTTGGCGTCATCAATTTACACCTTTGTTTTGAATAGGTGACCTCTAGCAGACGGAAAAGTTACACAGTGCACCTTTAAAGTCAGCAATAAATGAAAATTCACCTTATCTGCTTTCTAAATATGAATGGTGGTTGTTATTGTGAAGGATTCATCCAAGCATATGTTTAATTACTTTTTTTTTTACTTTGCACTAATAAATTACATTTTTTTTTTTTTTTCGGGTGTGGTCAAATTGGATTTGGAGGGCTGAAATCAATTAATTAGTGCTTCTCTGATTAGGGATGTCACAAGAACTGGTACTTCGGTAATGAAATTATAAAAATGTGACGATACCAGCATTTCTGTAGTACCGGTAGCTGCGTTCAGTCGCTTCCGTGTTAATCTAAGCGCAGAGCTCCAGACTAGCCGAATATCTACTAGTGTCTGTAAATATTAAACTGCAAAATACTATTTAAATATTACTCCTGCATGTTCTGCATCTCTGTGTGAATGACGAGCAGGCAGGCGGACGCGCGGGCAGGCAGACGCGCGTGCACACACACACGACACTCGCTCACTGTCTTTGATGTAGGCCTACCATGCGTCTCAATCAACTCCCTAGTTCAGTAGTCAGGGCACTGATCAAGATAAAAGGTCTGTTTAAAAAATGGAAACTGACAGAATATATTAGGCTACTATTGTAGCCTACAGTAGATATAGCTACGTCTCTATGTAATAATAATACATCTCTACTACTAATAATAATTATTCCTAGATCGTTGCTTATTTTTCACTTGATTTTTTTTATAAACAATGTTTACTTTTAAACAGCATACAGCCTTTAAATGTGTATATTTTATTTACTTATAATGATAATATGTGAAAAAAATTATGAAAAACATTTAGCTGTGGTACTGAAATTGGTACAGAGTACCTTAAATTTTTATGGTATTGGTACCGACTACTGGAATTTTGGTACCGTGACATCCCTATCTCTGATAATGCATTGTTTTTACTGTGTCAGCATCTATATCTTGCACACAACATACATAAGCAACATGTCATCACTATTAAGAAAATCAGATTTAGCATGTCTGAACGGCCAAAAATCACATGAAATACCCATACAACGATGTTTCTCACTGCTTAACTACCATAGTACGTTGCATCGTTGAAGAAATCAACTAGCTGGTCACGACTGTTTCCCAAAACCATATTGTCACAAATCTGTTGTTCAACCACGTTGGTTAATGATGTCACGCAGGTGGTGGAGTAACTGCTTTTAAAGAATTATTTTGAGATCAAATTCATGCTAGATTTTTTGCTATAAATTTTGGACATGGCACCTGAGGACTAATTCTTATTTTTCTCAGTTATTTTGCTTTATTTCCAGATTCAAATAGGCTCGTTCTTACGTGCTAGAGCACGTACGCACATGCGTACTCGTCAAAAAAGGTGTTTTAAATCTCTTGCTTATTTTGCTTAAGATAAGGATTGAGTCCACGTCATGCAAACAAGAAACTATGCTTCTAACCAAAGGTCGAGAGCTGTTGTTGCAACCACACAAGTTTGCGATGCTGTTTGCGAATGTTCATCGGAACTATGGTTTCGGGAAACACAGACTGGTTGAACTTTGCTGATAACGACGGAACTTGCGACCATAGTTGGCTAACGATGCTTTTGGGAAACGCACGCCGATCGGATTTTGCGTGGTTTATGTGACTCTTTCACGGCACATAAAAAGTAAACGTCAGATGTTGTTATAGGAAACATGCTGAAAGTCACTGCAGAAACAAAGTTGTGTTGAGCAGAAAATGACAGTGGGACAGAGACATGTTTTGAAACCGACAGCACGGAATAAAGCCGCTCATACCAGCCTCCTGCGGTTCTGCCGCTGCCTCAGGAGACGCAATAGTCCAGCGTGTCTCGGCTGGACAATGTCAATAAGACAACATCTGTATTGCAAACCCTTCCGTGTTGCGGGTGTTGTTGTTTTTGCGTATGCCTACCAACTCAACGTCACTGCCATAGAAACCAAAACAGATATCCCGGAAAACGAAAGAGAGGCATGGACAAACGAATTGGACCTGAAGAGTTGCGATACACTGTGAACGTCAATAATTTTAGATCAGATTCCAATCGGACACACAAATAATGGGATTTGGACTGACCTCGTGCACTGCTGAGGGGTTTGAGGTAGAGGGCCAGCTCCTCAACGCACTGCCGAGCCTCATCATAATGCTTGGTGTCCTCTGGACACGTAATGAGTGCCACAGGTTGCTGTTTGGGCACCTGAGACAAAAAGACAAATAAAACGAAGCACACGGTGAGAGATCTGAAAGACTATGATTACTCTGCTTGGTAAATGCAGTCAAAATGCCTCACCTGACCCCCGACCAGCTGTAGCAGGGCCGAGTTAACGGGCAGCTGCTCGATGTCTGTGTTGATGGCCGTTTGGTCAAAGGGACAGGCCTTGCGGTGCAGCTTGTTGAGGCACATCTTGCAAACAGTGTGGCCGCAACCCAGACTGATGGGCCGACGCACTGTCTCCTCGAACGTCTGGGTGCATATGGGGCACAGTAAAAACTCTGTCCATTGTGGAGCTTGTACAGGCATTGTAGCAAGGTTGTTCTACATGTAAACAAGAGTGGGGGGGTTTCTCCTGGGTGTGTGTGCGGGTGTATGCGTGATTGAGTGTGTCATTTAACAAAAAGGAAATAATAGTTTGGGGAAAAATGAAAGATTCCACTGGAATCAAAAAATCTTCTGAACACAGGAGTTCTTAAATAAGTTCACACGTCCCGGGTGATCATCACATGGTGTGAAACCTGAAACCTGGAAAAAAAGAGATGCCGTTGATGATTAATCAGACAAATATGGAAATTAGGAAGTAATATTTTTACTGTCATTATAACCAACACAATTATGCAGTGAAATAAACGGTTTCCGACTGGCTTAGTCTGGCAGCTGTTTTCTGGCAGACTAGCTTTAACATTAAATTATAAAAATACATTCTTTAAAACCTATTGAGGCAGTTAATGGGATTTCCTAATTTCTGAAAATCATGGTGTCAAGCAATATTAAATTGAGCGACTATTATGGAATGACGCTACCGTTAAACCATTTTTTTTAGTTTTTCATGCTATTTTGCATTCAGAACTTGGATATTTTTAGACTAGTGGAAGTAAAACATCCAAAATACATGTTTGTTACACTTTAGGTAATTGAATAATGAGACTTTTAAATTAAAATAGCTATCTTTAAAAGCAGTTTACTCAAAATTTGTTTTACTCCTGCAGAGTCAGAAATCTACATAAAGTATTTACATACAGCAAAAAAAAGTTGTATTTCTATCTATATTATTCATGTGTTTTACAGAGGTGGTTGTTTATATTTAATTTGCCAGATTTATATAACGCTTTATTCCTAAAAACATGGTGGAAATGTATTTTTGTCTGGCTGTTGACAGTATTATCTGATGTACGAAGAGATAAAGATAGATGAGATCCAAAATCCCATCCGTAAAAACATTTAAGTCGAATCTGACAAAGAGAAACAATTTTGAACATGGCTTTATCCAATGTTCAGATTTGTCTTCTGGCATATTTAATTAACGTTACATAACGCTGCATGTTTAAACATTTTTAAAAAGTATATACAAAAACAGGTTATACTAAAGTAACGTTACTGTTTTTAGTCGGTTGTGGAAGTATCTATTAGTTAAAATTGTTACACTATTCACCTGTGGTGTACACAGGCTACTCTTAGCTAACACTGTCAATTAACTTTAACTTCATATGGTTTAAGCAATTTTGAACGTATAAGCATTACATTGACTCATCTGACAGCCACGTATTAAAATTAACGCCATTTACCTTCAACAAATAAGCCAAATTGATTAACGTTAACAGTTTAATATTGTTCCCCATTAGCTATAAAGCTAACTCAATGTTCACTGGCTCTTGTGTCTATCTGGGATGCAAATACGCACTCTTTTAATATCTGACAGGGATTGTGAGCATAGATAAAGAGTTCAACAGACTCCAAATTGTGCTGAGATTGAGACGGTGAAACATACGATCTGTTTATGCTAAACCACAAGAGATCCCGCTATTATGTAACACAGCAACCGCTGAAACCGACCGAAACACTCGATTATTATCCAGCCCACTGTCAAAACACTGCAGCGGAATCGTGACATGTGGTAAGAATAGATGCAAATACACAATCACGTGGATTACTGTAAACAGCTATTTTTGAAAGCGGAGGCCCGTGTAAACACAGCTTTCAGTTCAGCAGCCTAAGCTAATAAGCTACACTGGCTAACGTAATTGCTATTTAAAACGAATACACAGCTGAAATCAAATGTACTGGAACAGACAAGGCCAGAAACTACACGTTGCCCGAACTAACCACAGATTAATCCCCCGTGCTGACTTAAAAGACGAAAAATAGCTCAAGCCGAAGCTACACAAGGCTAGCCGGGCGGCTAAATGCTGCAAACGTGCTATCAGATTTAGCCGTTAGCCAGCCTTGTGCGGTCCACACCCAGAAGCCAACACATAATACACGCAAAATGCGTTATTCTGCATCCTACAGGTGTAAGACAACAAATGCACACTCACTCGCTCATTCTTACTGAGTATCAGCTATCTTCATCTTTTCTTAAGAAAACGCTTGATTATTTCCTCGGTCGCCATGTCGACCGTTATAACGGATTGCCGAAGTAGTTCGGGAGTTCCTCGCGCAAAACTGCCAGCAGAGGCAGCGCTCCAGTTCAACGACACAGAGAAGAAACTGGTGGTGAGTAGCGGTGCGCCCCCTATGGTTGAGCAGCTCAACTACTCATTGTGAAGACACACCATATGGAAGCCCATCTCCGCCACACACCACACACACACACACACACACACACACACACACACACACACACACACACACACACACACACACACACACACACACACACACACACACACACACACACACACACACACACACACACACACACACACGTGTCTGGTTTACTATCTTTGTGGGGACTCTCCATAGGCGTAATGCATTTTGTACAAACCGTATTTTCTATCCCCCTACATTGCCTCTGCCCCTAAAACTACCGCATTTTTACATTTTAAAAAAACTCATTCTATATGATTTATAAGCTTGTTTCCTCATGGGGACCTCGATTTATGTTGTGTTTCCATGTTTTATGGGGACATTCCATAGGCATAATGCATTTTATAGTGTACAAACCGTATTTTCTATCCCCCTACACTGCCCCTGTCCCTAAACCCATCACAGGAGACATTCTGCATTTTTACATTTTCAAAAAACATCACTAAGTGTGATTTATAAGATGTTTTCCTCATGGAGACCAAAACATGTCCCCACAAGGACAAGGATTTTGGATATTGCCATCTTTGTGGGGATATTTTGTCCCCATACCGTAGGGATTACCAGTCCACACACACACACACACACACACACACACACACACACACACACACACACACACACACACACAATAAAATAATGCCTTGATAAATCGCTACTATGGCATTAAACCATGAGTATGGCATAAAAGTCATAATTATAAGAAAAGTCGAAATTGACATACTCTGAGAAACAAAGTCATATATAAAAACAGACAACAGACAAAACAGACAAATGTATGACATACTAAGTAATATGTATTAAGATAAAAAAGAAAATTGAAATTATGACAAAATTCTAAAGTATTAAATGAAAAGCGAAATTGTCACAACGTCATACCAATGAGAGAAAAAATATTTTAGATGAAAAGTCGAAATTTTAACATACATAGGCCTGCCAAATCATGATTATGACATAAATGTCATTATTGGGACATGAAAATTGAAATGATGACAGATAGGTATTATTAGATGAAAGTTGAAATTATGACAAAAAATAAAAATGGTCACAAACGAAATTAGGGCACACATAATTATGACCCAAACATGGAAATTATGACATAAAAAGTCAAAAGTCATTAAATTAAATGACAAAAATTAAAATGATCACATAAATAGACAAGATTATGGCACACTATATATTTAATAGATAAAAAAGAGGAAATTGCGACATACTAAATCATTTATAAGATGAATGTGGAAATTATGACATAAAAACACGAAAGTATGACAGTTCACAATTATGCAATTACAACATGAAACTTCAAAATATAAACAAACTCATAATTATGACATAAAAACTGTTTATATCTTTATTATGACTTTAATAGAATAAAAAATTATAAAAAATAAAAGTCAAATTTTTGACATGAAGAGTCATAATTAGGAATAATGACATACCAATAATGACATAAAATGGGAAATTATGTTCAATTATGAAATTACAACATGAAAGTAAAAAACAAACCAAGTATGACATAAAAACTTCTATATCCTAGTTGTGACTTTTTAATGACTTTTAAAAATAAAGTCAATAATTAGGGAAAAGTTGAAAAAATGACTGATTGTGACTAAATCTCTTGTGAGATGAAAAAAAAAATTCTGACATAAAATGTTGACACTGACATTAAAATTATTATATATTTCTTTACTTTTTCATATATATATATATATATATATATATATATATATATATATATATATATATATATATATATATATATATATATAAAATTATTATTTTAATTGTTTTTATCAAAGCGTGAATTTTATCCCCTTATGTGGCAGAAATGTCCTCATGAATATTATGATCATAAAACAACCCAGTATTATTTATGTTATTGTATTTTTAAACATTGTGACATTTTCAAGATTCTCAACTAGATTATCTTTCTGTACGCTGCAATCATCTCTCAAAATACGTTTGGCACATGTGACCTTTACATACTGAGTTCACTTTTTAAATACTGTTTCTGTGAATTGCACCAACTTATGCAATGAAATGCTACGGTTGACATCAAAGGAATTAAAGTACGCATTTATTTTCCATTTTTGTCTAATCCGTCTGATTTCTGCGGGGATTAACAGACCAATCATGAATATTGAGTGAGCGCTCATAGGTTAGAGATGGAATCTACCACGAGTGGATGCGCAGTGATATGTGCTGGTGACAGCTGAACGAAGAGGAGCATCATGGGAGTAATTCCTCATTTCAACAGGCAACATTTGTTCATGTTTTCGGCCATTCAAGTATTAAAAGAGAGGCAGGGATGATTCTGCATGTTTTGTGATTTATTCAACTGAACCACTGAACTGTTACAGACTCAAATGGACCATCAGTGAAAGTTTAAGGTAAGATGCAGTATAATATAATGCCATGGAATAATGTAATGACATATATAATAATAATACATATATTGATTTGGTAACACTTTAGTTTAGGTTCCAATTCTCAGTATTAACTATGTCTTTAGCATGCAAATCAGGATATTAGCTGTTTAATTAAAAAATCACATATTAATGCCTTATTCTGCATGACCATATTATTCATCCCTTAATCCTAATACCTAAATTTAACAATACAAAATCCTACCAACTACCTTACTAACTATTAATAAACAATACTTAGGAATGTATTGAGGCAAGTTATAGTCAATCATTAGATAATGGTGAGAATTGGACCCTAATCTAAAGTGTGACCATTGATACAAATAAACAATGTTTCATAATTCTAATTTACCACTTATTATCATTATCTGCATTGTGGTTTAACTAAGCAGAACCTTTGCAATATCTGATATATCTCCATGCATAATTACAGTTCATAAAACATATCACCTATCTATTAAGGACTGATAAGGCTGTACCAATGAATTCACTATGCATCCATTGTGATATTTGTTCTTCAAGAGAGTGTAACCTTGAAATTGAAATCATGAACTTGCACTCGTTTTTGATTGCTTGGTGTGGGTAATCTAACACTATGAAAGTATTGGTATTATGCAAACTCTTACATAGTATGTTGTGCGTAAGAGGGATTCAAGTATATTTAATCTACTAACATGGAATCCCTGAGCAGCGGCTCTGCAAAACCTTCTGCTAAATCTTGTTTAAATTTGTATCTGGGGTTTTTCCTCTTCAAAGAATCCCTTAACTGCAGAATGGAGGAGGAGGCAGAAGGGACACAACCACTAAGGAGTGTGGCAGAGCAAGATGCAGAGCTTCCAGATGACTCTCAAAGTGGACCATCCACTGGCCTGTTGAAATCCAAAGCATCTTTCCCCTCCTGCTCCCCTCCCGTCGGTTCAGCAGTTTCAGCCCTGCAATCTAAAGTTAAAGCAGTGTACCAGAGAAAGTTAAAGGGGACTGAGAGAGATGATCTATTACCAGAGGATTCCACAGAAGACTCAGCGAAGAAACGCCAAGACGATGAAGTGCCGTCTCCTTGTCAAAAAGAATACACTGAGCAGTGCACTGGTAATGAAGAAGTGCTGGAAGCCAACTCTGGGACTTGCAGAAAAAGTGTGAAAGACAGTCCATCTCAAGGTGCTCCAGGAATGTTCCGTGGGCTTTGTGAAGGGTCTAGCCTGGAGAACATTGCAGTGGGTGGTGCTGGTGAACCTCAAGGGGACATTACAAAGTCAATGGCATCTTCTCCCAGGCACTGGGCTCCTCCCAAGGGCTTTTGGCGAGTGGCACGACCAGAGACGCTACTTCTTAATTCAGAGAGTTCCTCATCACTGCCAACTACAAAAGATGTACCACCCACAATTGAAGAGGGTCCAAAACGGAAGCCAAAACTTAAGACTGTGGGTGCAGTTGTTCACAAGGAGCTACAAAGGTCTGACAGCTTGGAAAGTGCTTTTCATAGGTGTCTCCAGAAGGAGATTGGAGCAGCAGATCTAGTTGGTGGGCTGTGGAAGGCAGACAGTTGGGAGACTGTGTGCTCCAGAGGAGGATCTTTGTCTGTTGCAGACAAAGTCGAGATGAACAAGACATACCTGAACCAATATCAAGTTGAGGCCATTGAGATCACAACTTCCATGCGTCCAGAGGGACAGTATCAACCACCAAAAGAGCTGCACAGAGGTAAGACCTTTGCTTAAAGGAATGGTTCATCTGACAAAATTCTGTCATAACTTACTTGGAAGTATAAGATATATGTCTAATGCTGTTTGGATCCCATCGTTCCTCAAAATATCTTCTCTTGGGTTTCGTTAATTGCCTCATGCAGTTTTTCACTGTATTTATCATTTAAACAGCATTAGACACCCGAGGGTCACTGAGCCAAAACTCACAGCAGGGAGGTTAGTATGATCTCTCCGAACAGATGTGCCTGCCTGTCACCGTAATTACAGATGTGGGGAAGGGTTTAGGAAAGAGTGGAGCAGTGGAGATAACAGTGTTTTAATTCCGTACGACGTAGAGATAGGCTGAAATCTGCCAGCTTGGTTTTCCGGAGTGTTGTGTAACAGCAGGCTGAGCTCTTTTGGCTCAGAGGGCTACAGGATAATGATTCAGTGTGTTTGTATTCTTCCACTTGCACGTAGCACCCTTATGTTGAAAGTGAGAAATGATGTGATATTGGGTCCGGTCTTGTGGCGGATGACCAAATGCATATTTATTTGTTTGCAAGTTATTTAAATTATATCTCGTATCAGCTGGGTTTTTGAAACCTGTGTGCTTTTATTTGTTTGTTTACAGATTTACCTCCCTACAAAGTAGAAGATTGGGATTCAGCAATTATCACAAAGGAGCCTGTGTTTAACTATAAGTAAGAGACATTGTCCTTAATCAAACACATCATTGAATAATGATGTTTATATGCACTTAGTTGTGGTAGACCTCTGCCAGAACACAAATCCATGTGAAAGAGACACATCTTTCTAAGATTAAGGCATGCCCATAACATGCTCATGATAGAGATTATATAAGACAGATTTGTTCTTCTGACATTCTGTATGCTTGTTTCTGATTTGTGTAAAGTATAGTGATAGATCATCAATATCGAAAGTTTAATGTTCAATATTGCACACAAACATGGAAATTACAATCCTTTTGTGTGTTTGGATGACATTTTGAATAATCATTCCATTTACTCAGGAGAGTGTCAAATTCCTTTTCTGTTTTGGACAGACCTCTGATCTCCACAGCTGAAGTAACTCTCAGTCCACGTCATGAACAAGCAAAGCGTTTGTTAGAAAGAGCTCGATTCAAAGCACGTTCTCAAAACCCTAAGAACGAAACCCCCACCTGCCTTGGTCAAAGAGAAGGACTGTAAGTCACCTCGACACTTTTAATTCCCTTCTTGTTGTCCCACATCGTTGTCTTTTTATAGTCATATATTTATTTTATTAGTGTGTGAACAAACCAGAGCAATCCTTTAAAGTGACGCATGACGTATATCCTGTAATACACAGAAATATTAATTTCTTGTGTTACATAATTACATGTACTGCATATAACACATATTTGTCAAGCTTTTTTTGTATTAGTCATATTTGCTTGGCACACAAATAAAAGTTGTTCAAAAGCCTTCATTCATGTACTTCAAATTAATAATGAATTTGCTGTTTGTTTTCATTCAGGTTTGAATGATAATTATGTAACATTATGCGGTGATGTAATAGAGATAATAAAATTATCTCCAGGTGTTCTCTAAAAGCTCTTGTATCTGCTTTATAGGGAGCTCTTACCAATCAGTGTGTCATCTACACTGCACACTGCTGTTCTTGTCACGGCTCAAGAAGAAGTGATTTCACCTGTTCAGTCACCGGACGTTCGTGGAAGGAACCATGAACGTGGGGTGCGCTCGCGTCGGAATGGCCAGTCGCCCACAAGAGTACGTTTTGAAGATGAGTCAGAAAAAGAGGCTGAGCGACGATACCTGGAGCGGGTGCGTGAACGCGGGCCAGTGGTGGTTGAGAAATGTCACTCCACCCAACAGCTGAAGGCAGATCAGGTGTACAACATCACAGAGGAAAGCAGGGGGAAGGCAATAAATTGGGTAAATGTTGGTATCCCTGTGGCCATATTAACCAAAGAGGGTGAGTGTTTGGCTACCATGGTGCCAAATGATGAAATGCTCAGGACATGTGAAGCCTGTGGAAGCATCTTGGGAACTGCACAGACCAAAGATTGTCCTTCCAAGCCAACACAGAGTAACATAGATTCTCGGGAAAAGGCAGTCCCTCGATGGGTCAGCCCTAGCCAATCATGTTGCCTAACCACCCACCCGACCTTCATGGAAACGATAACTTTTACTGGGGGCATCAGCCTGGCAGAAAGTGTAGGACGGGGAGGTGTAGGAGGTGCAGGTGAGAGCATGTCAGCTTTTGGAAAGCTTCGAAGAAGGAGCAGGAAAGGAGAAAGCAGAGGTGAAACTAGTAATGGACCGTATGCTCGAAGTCAGGATCTATGGGCTCAGAGAAGGAACTCCAAAACCAGGTCAAGTCTGGAGGATCCAACTACTCGTTCTAAAGTTGTAAAGCAAGGCACTACAGAAACCTCACCTGACCATAAGAATACAGATCTCTCCAGCAATGTCAGGGACTCAACTCCAAACCTCCCCATCAAATCGGCTCTAAAATCAGGTTCTAAAAGCCGTCCGACAGGGCAACGGGTGGTCAAGCTAATGCCCTCCGTTCAGTACCGTTTAATTCACCTTGATCATAAACTAGATGGAGGCTCTCACCATGAAAACGTACAACCAGAAGAGCACCTCAGTGTCACTCTCAGTGCCTCCCCTCAGGTTCATCAAATCACCTCAGGACTGACGTCTTGCAAAAGACCATCCTCTCTCAGGTATTCCTCAGCTATGCTGACAACAGACCTCCAGGCTCTAACAATATGGGATTCTGCAGGCGACCCAGTCACTGGTAAGTTTACCTGAAACAAGATCTCAATTGATGAAATGTGGCATCCCACTAGCCAACTCAAAACAACTAGGTCAGGATGTCAGACCTACTAACAGTTTTTTTTGTTGCTAAAACCTTGATGCTTTACATTCGGTGCTCTATCAACCATGTAAACAGCTAGTAAGACACTGCCTCTAGATGAACAACAGTTTTACACATAACCTGATTTAGAACTGGTTTGTTGATTCCTACTCCAATATGGTTTGCTCATTTATTTGTTGTACATCAGGTCATTTGGTAGGTGAGGGTGTCTGTATGGATCCCAGAAGCACTTGCACAGCTCCTGTTTCCTCAGATTGCCGCCCATCTTTGAGAGCTATGGGTATGTCCAAGGCAGAAGACCTGAGGGCAGAACTTCTGAGAGCAGAGCACCGAAAAGCTGAAATACATTGGGATGACAGTTTAGCTGTGTCTAGGTAAGAGATCCCTGACACGTGTAATCTTATTTATGGGCTATAGGTAATTGCAGATTTTATATATGTTTACATTTGCATCATAAAGTACACAAAGGTTCCTAAAGAGGTCAAACTCACATGAAGGAGTTTCCTTAAAGTTACCTTATAAATGGTTTGGTTGAAGCCAATATCTGGTAGCCCAATATGTGGTGCATTTTAGCCAATGATGACATCATTAGTTCAATGAAACACATTTAGGGGATGACAGTGGTTATGATTTACCTTGTGAGCTAGAGCTCTAATCGTGCACAGTGAATGCATCAGCAGCAAATGAATGGCTCACAATCAGTTGCGTAGTTTGCACGCAGTCAAAAGCTGCCTTCGTGCGACACACACAGACAAAACTGTCTTTCCCTCTTCTGTGCATGATAGCACTAAATTAAAAAACAAAATATATCGACCCCATGTACACATTTGTGATGATGCAAGATGAGCGCAAATGCACAGGGGTTCTATAGAACCAATGAGTCTGAAACCAGACCACCACTGCAGGGGGCAATAGGAATAATCACTCTCAGAGTCGGACAGCAGGAAATTCGGCTCAGCATGAAAGCCCCCTAAAGTAATGACTTGATAGGATTACATTTGAATACAAACCTTCTGCAACGCAGCACATGATTACATAAAAACTATGAACACTGTGTAACTAACAGAACAAAATGGCACAACAGGTTTAACGGGCCAGCATTCAACCAGAACCTAAAGATAAAAAAAACAGCTGATGTTTATTTTGGGATGGAACTTACCAGACATCCAAAACAATGCTGTGCCTGGAATATGCCTGAGCATTCTGTCCTTTTTAGGGTTGCATCTTGTGACATCATGTCCTGTTTTTGGTTCGTTTAGATGTCTTTGGTCCATGTTGCATTTATATTTCAGGTGAACTGCACCAGTGTTAGTTGGAAAGTGCAGTGAGACCCACCTTTTTAAGGGTCTCGGTTCGCTTGTTTGGTGGGCACCAAAGTTCTGATGGCAACGTTCACACTTGCATCATAAATAAGCATTCAAATGAACCGCACAAGCAGAGCATTTGCACCAGAGTTCGTTTAAATCGAACCAAATCTTCCAAGTGTGAACTCGGACTTTACTTTACTTAAAAAAATTACTTCACAAGATTGTAGTACTTTACAGCACTAGTGAATGTCTTCCATAACTCTGTGTAGGAGAACAGGGGAGCGAGAAGGGAGGCCTAAGTTATCCCTCCGTCGCTTTTTCTCAGCTATGGGACTGAACAGTATGGGTAAGCTGGTAAAGGGCAGCCGGTCAAACAGCATGGAGCACCTGTGTTCCTCAGCTGCCCGCTACAGTTCTGCCTCCCCGAGCCCTACACACAGAGGCCTTGTCCCTCTGAAGAGGACCCCCTCACTCCAGTCTCTCCACACAGTGAGTTCTCTTCTTTGTGAAAGTGTTAATCCACCTACCGTAGCACACACTCTTGTAATATCATGAGAGATCATTTGGACTGTATTTCTGGCTTTGTTTAATGAAATTGAAAAACATATCATGTGGTTTGCTGACCTTAATACATCTGAATTATGTAACAACACACTTTGATCAAACTGGTGGACCGTATAGAACAAACTAGAAGCAAATGTATTCTATTTAGGGAGGCAAGTTGACATGAGATGCATTACTGAATTTAATTGAGGCAATTAGGTTATAGAAAATACCGTATAAATATATTGATACTAAAGGCTAACTGACACCAACAGTCCCATTCATTGGGTTGTGTTGGTAACATGACATTGGTCGTTGCTTGTTTTTATAGACTGATTTTGATTCATCATTTGTCACGTCGTGGTAGTGGCACGTGAATTAAATAATAATAATAATAATAACAGATTTTATTTATAACGCACTTTTCATTCTGAAGAATCTCAAAGTGCTACACGGGAAAATTACTAAAAACAAGTAAACTACAGAAAATAATAAAACAATCAACAACTGGGAACAGCTCACTGGGAAGGTGGTTCCAAAGCCGCGGTGCAGCCGAGCAGAAAGCTCGATCCCCATGGTAGGAATCCTGGTGGTGGGGACCTGAAGAAGCAGGTGGTCTGATGATCTGAGGGTGCAGGTGGAGGATTTCAAAGTGATGAGTTCTTGTAGAATCTCGAGAATGGACCTCATTGGTTCTTGCTGAAGCTCAAATGTGCTGCGTAACACACAATAATGAACCTCATTGGTTCTTGTGGAAGCTCAAACGTGCTGTGTAACACAAGAATGAACCTCATTGGTTCTTGCTGAAGCTCAAATGTTCTGCATAACACGAGAATGAACGTCATTGGTTCTTGTGGAAGCTCAAACGCTCTTTCTAAAACGAGAATGAACCTCATTGGTTTTTGCGGAAGCTCAAACGTGCTGTAACACGAGAATGAAACTCATTGGTTCTTACTGAAGCTCAAACATGCTGCGTAACTCGAGAATGAACCTCATTGGTTCTTGCTGAAGCTCAAATGTGCAGCCTAACACGAGAATTAACCTCATTTGTTCTAGAGGAAACTCAAACGTGCTGCGTAACACAAGAATGAACCTCACTGGTTCTTGCTGAAGCTCAAGCGTGCTGCGTAACATACAAGAATGAACCTCAATGGTTCTTGCTGAAACTCAAATGTGCTGCGTAAAACGAGAATGAACCTCATCGGTTCTTGCTGAAGCTCAAGTGTGCTGTGTTAAGGCCACAACATACTCCGCAACAACCGAGAAAAAAGTTCTCGCTCGCAGCTCGTTCTCGACACATCGTCTGAGCAGAACTTTTTTCTTGTGGGTGTCCGAGAACTATTGTGTGATTGGTCAGAGATTTAAAGTGGGCAGGGTTTAGCGGAGAAACTGAGATGTTCGGCACCTGCTTTTCTCGTTAAGTATGTAATGTCCTGGCCAAAACAAACTTTGTTCTTGTTCTTGCCACCTCGAGAAAACGAACAAATTTATTTGTTCTTGCAGAGTATGTTCCAAGCTTAACACGAGAATGAACCTCATTGGATCTTTCTGAATCTCAAGTGTGCTGCGTAACACGAGAATGAACCTCATGTTATCTCAAACATCAAGCGAACATGCTTGAGCTTCTGTGCGTTGATTAATGTTTTGTAAATGAAAGCCTAAATTAAATCTATTCATCATATAAAGCGATCGTATCTCTTCTGAAAATTTGGACCAAACCGCTCAATTCATATGGGTTATTTTTACGATATCTTTATGAGAATCAAAGTGGTAGTTGCATATCTG
This sequence comes from Gobiocypris rarus, assembly GCA_023029165.1. Classification (NCBI taxonomy): domain Eukaryota; kingdom Metazoa; phylum Chordata; class Actinopteri; order Cypriniformes; family Gobionidae; genus Gobiocypris; species Gobiocypris rarus. The sequence goes on along the minus strand of CM040915.1, from coordinate 29,966,807 downwards.
ACAATAGAGGAACAGAAAACTCTCAGATTTCATCGAAAAGATCTTTATTTGTGTTCCAAACATGAACGAAAGTCTTGCAAGTTTGGAACAATATGAGGGTGAGTAATTAGTGATAGAATTTTAATTTTTGGGTGAACTAAACCTTTAATAACACCAAAGTATTTTGGAGAGTATATTATTTTAAACTATAATGTCAGAGGTTTGAACATGTCAGTAAAATCCAAGTTTATCAAATTGTTGTGGCTATTTACATATGTTTATGCATTAGAAAGACAGAGTTTCAAAGCTTCAGTGTATCTCTCTGCCACCAGGAATCTCCTTTGGCTCAGTTACGCAAAGCATCTTCTGTCCAGAGCCTACAGTCCCCGAAGAGGAAGTTTGAACGTTCCACTATATTAGGAGAGCTCCCACTGCCATTGAGTTTGGCACCACGGTGTGTATTATCAATGTGATATAGTCTCGACATTTTAGTAATAAAGTCGGCTTGAAATGGAAGTTGCGGGAGTTTTTTCTTCTCTATTGTAACATATTTTTTTTTATGGTGATTTTAAATGCATACTTTATGCCTCAGATATTTAAACTCTGATTCTGCTGTGAAACCATACTGCTATGCCAAATTTCTGATTGGGCTGTTGGTTTCTGTGTTTCAGGGAGCTTCAAAAGGAAGAGAGCATAGATGAAGCACTACAGGATTCTCGAGGTCCACTAGGACGGTTGGTGCAGGCTTTTCCTGATGGGACTTTACTGATAGAGCTTATCAGACCTGCCAACAATAGACCCTTTGGCTTTGTCATCTCTAGGGGTAAAGGAAGACCTGCCTCAGGTTAGTTCCCCCACATGTGCCTCCATGACACCCAAAACCCAAACTCTGTATGAAATTATTCAATGCATTTAAAGGTCAAAATCCGTAATGCTGATTTTATAGGTATATATGTGGAACGGGTCGGAGACAGTGCCACAGAGAATATCTACACTGGACTCCTGGGGGTTGGAGATGAGATTATTGAAGTCAATGGAGAAATCATTGCTGGACTGACCCTAGATCAGGTTACACGCCTCATGACCCGCGACAGCAAAGCCACGATCCGGATCCTTCCACACTCCTGGAGTAAGCACTGATGCAAGAGGCAAAATACAGAGCATGGAGTTTTGTAGATGAGCTCAAAATAAAGGAAAGTTTACAAAGCACTGACTGTGATTCATTTTACACAGTGTCGTTGTCCAGTCATGGGTTTAGAAATCTAAAATGGCTTTAGCAATGCTTTTTTAACAGAGCAATAAGAAAAATAAATGCCACTGGTCTATTTTAATAATTGTAACGATTCTCGTTGTCGATGGATGGATGGATGAATGAATGAATGGGAAATGAATGGGAAGAATGCTACCTTGAAAATGGAAGCAATACGCTGTCAACACACACATAGGCTGATACAAAATACCAAATTATCTAGATATTTGTGCATGTAATATTTAGTTAAAGAATACATTTAAGAATAAAAGGAGACATTTTTCTAAATATTTTTATGCTCAAGAAAGGAAGTGACCACATGAGGGTGAGTTCAGTAAATTGACAATTTTCTTTTTTGGGTCAACTATCTCTTTAAATAAGCTAATTAGTAATTACCTTAAGTAACTGATTGTGCTGCAAATCCAGCACACTAAACTGTACAGACATGACAAACAGGTTCATTCATCACAATGAAAATGGAAGTTTAAGTGCATAGAATTTTGGGATCTCATACAGTGTAATCTATTTACTGCACATTTTAGCAAAAGAAACATGTAGGTCTTCAATGCATGAATAATATCTGAATACTTAAGCCATTTTAAGATATTCCATTCAGAAGCATGATCTTAAAGCAGGGGTGGGGAACATTGATCCTGGAGGGCCACTCTCTTGCAGAGTTTAGCTCCAACCCTGAAAAAAACACTCACCTTCCTGTAACTTTAGTAATTCAAGACCTTGATTAACTTCAGGTGTGTTTGATTAGGGTTGGAGATAAACTCTGCAAGAGAGTCTCCCTACAAGATCAACGTTCCCCACCCCTGTCTTAAAGACATGTCACTTTCTCCATCTGCTGGTCAGTTTTCATAAATACAACTTTGGAATTTTTGCACTATTGTCATGTTGGTAAAACTTTAGTTTAGGGTCCAATTATCACTATTAACTAGTTAGTATTAATTAGTATTATAAAGCATATTAATGCCTTATTCTGCATGACCATATTCAACATTCCTTAATCCAATACCCAATACCTTACTAATTAGGAGTTTATAGAGGCAAAAGTCAGAGTTAATATTGAGAATTAGACTTTAATCTAAAGTGTGTCCAGAGTGCTGTATCAAGGCACCTCAGTGGGAAGTCTGTGGGAAGGAAAAAGTGTGGCAAAAAATGCTGCACAACGAGAAGAGGTGACCGGACCCTGAGGAAGATTGTGGAGAAGGACCGATTCCAGGCCTTGGGGGACCTGCGGAAGCAGTGGACTGAGTCTGGAGTAGAAACATCCAGAGCCACCGTGCACAGGCATGTGCAGGAAATGGGCTACATGTGCCGCATTCCCCAGGTCAAGCCACTTTTGAACCAGAAACAGCGGCAGAAGCGCCTGACCTGGGCTACAGAGAAGAAGCACTGGACTGTCGCTTAAATTTTGCATGTCATTCGGAAATCAAGGTGCCAGAGTCTGGAGGAAGACTGGGGAGAAGGAAATGCCAAAATGCCTGAAGTCCAGTGTCAAGTACCCATAGTCAGTGATGGTCTGGGGTGCCATGTCAGCTGCTGGTGTTGGTCCACTGTGTTTTATCAAGGGCAGGGTCAATGCAGCTAGCTATCAGGAGATTTTGGAGCACTTCATGCTTCCATCTGCTGAAAAGCTTTATGGAGATGAAGATTTCGTTTTTCAGCACAACCTGGCACCTGCTCACAGTGCCAAAACCACTGGTAAATGGTTTACTGACCATGGTATTACTGTGCTCAATTGGCCTGCCAACTCTCCTGACCTGAACCCCATTGAGAATCTGTGGGATATTGTGAAGAGAAAGTTGAGAGAAGCAAGACCCAAAACTCTGGATGAGCTTAAGGCCGCTATCAAAGCATCCTGGGCCTCCATAACACCTCAGCAGTGCCACAGGCTGATTGCCTCCACGCCGCATTGAAGCAGTCATTTCTGTAAAAGGATTCGGACCAAGTATTGAGTGCATAACTGAACTTAATTATTTGAAGGTTGACTTCTTTTGTATTAAAAACACTTTTCTTTTATTCCTCGGATGAAATATGCTAATTTGTTTAGATTTTTGGACTTCAGGCATTTTGGCATTTCCTTCTCCCCAGTCTTCCTCCAGACTCTGGCACCTTGATTTCGAATGACATGCAAAATTTGAGCAACAGTCCAGTGCTGCTTCTCTGTAGCCCAGGTCAGGAGCTTCTGCCGCTGTTTCTGGTTCAAAAGTGGCTTGACCTGGGAATGCGGCACCTGTAGCCCATTTCCTGCACACGCCTGTGCACGGTGGCTCTGGATGTTTCTACTCCAGACTCAGTCCACTGCTTCCGCAGGTCCCCAAGGTCTGGAATCGGCCCTTCTCCACAATCTTCCTCAGGGTCCGGTCACCTCTTCTCATTGTGCAGCGTTTTTGCCACACTTTTTCATTTGGGTTTTCATGAGCTGTATGCCAAAATCATCAGTATTAAAACAATAAAAGACCTGAAATATTTCAGTTGGTGTGCAATGAATCTAAAATATATGAAAGTTGAATTTTTATCATTACATTATGGAAAATAATGAACTTTTATCACAATATGCTAATTTTTTGAGAAGGACCTATATATATATATGAAGAGATCAGATGCAAAAGCCACTTTGGTCAAAAATTGTAATAAGATAATGATACTGAGTGAATGCTCTCCACATATAGTGTACATTTATAACATACTTTCACTAAAACGCTTGAACTTATCATTCTTTAAATAATTTTGAATGGGTTAAATTTTTGCCTCATAAGACCACAAGCTCATTGAATAAATGGACACTTTTAAACAATAAATACAATACATTGGCGTGCACTACTATGGCAAGCCGTTTTGACTTTATGCATTCCCGCGATATTCTTGATATCAACAATTCAGTTTTCACTATAGTTAAATGATAATTCTTGATATCAGGAATTAGATTTAGTAACAATGGCCATATTTGATATCAGGAATTACATTTCCACTATAAAAATGTGAATTATTGATATCATTTACTTCATCTTGACATTGACAACATCACTGGCAGAAATACGAATTCTTGATATCAAGAATTAAATTTCAACTGCTAAAAACTATAATTCTTGATATCTGTTGTATTGTATTTTCACTAGTTAAATGTCATCATAGGCTGCCATTCAAAGATAATTGTTGATATCAAGAATTCAATGAATAAATGCCAAAATGGCTTGCCATAGTATTTTTTTTATTTTATTTGCTTTGTGCCATTATTTATTAATTAATTTGCACCTAAGTGTATGCAATTATTTTACAGTCCCTTCACTCAATAGAGTGTAGCTACCTGCGTATATAGTCTGAGCACACTCAAAGCTCCCCAGTCAGTGTGTCTTCACCTCTCTGACTGCTATCCTGTACTACGGCATGCATTCTGACACTATGGCGGACCTAAGAGCATCTGGAAAGCTTCTGTTTGGACTGTTACTGTTAGAGACATGGCTCGGCTTTATTCACACACTCATTGACCTGAAGCCTGTTCTGCAAGAGACATCTCTACTCAAACCCAAAGTAGTCATTGCGGTTTTGGCCCGTAACGCTGAACACAGCCTTCCTTATTTTCTGGGATGTATTGAGAGACTGGATTATCCCAAAGACCGCATCTCTATATGGTAAGTTATGATTCATGTTGGTGGCACATATCAAATGCTTTACAAATTTTATTTTCTAAAGAATTTGTGAACTTTATTTCTATGAAAAATGATTTGTGTTTGAATAGGAAGACATATCTGCTGAATGTATATGAATGGATGTAACATGGTAGCACTTGCATTAATATTATCCTTCATTATTATATTTAAAAAGCTTATCACTTATTAAATTCACATGGCTGTAAACCCATTTTTCTGAATTAATGCACTTTCAGTTATACTCACATTTGAATCTGCATCTGATCTATTTAGTATTACATGAGTTTAATGTTCTATCGCTGAAAGTTACCATGTGTTAGCACTATTATCACACAGATATAATAAATATGTCAGTGGTTTTGTATTTGACCACACATTGAAGTGAGCACTAGGCTTTTAATTACACCTCAGTCTGAAATATCCCGAAAAGCTTGAAAAGTAAATATGACAAGAATCACAGTGAAGTGAAAGAATGCAGATGAGTAAAAGGAGAAATGAAGGAGAAAGTGCAGGCAGTTTGCACTCCAATAAATACAGCAAAAATGTGACCAATAATGATGCCTTCTATATGATTTATTTTTATATGAATAATATTTAAAATAAATAATAAGTATTATTTTAGAACAAATAAAATAAAGAAATAAAAGTTTTATTAATATTAGTAATATTATTATTTAATTTATTAATTAAATTGGTTATTATTATTTTCCTTTTTGTTTTTTACTTCTGCGTACCATCGGTTCCTGGATTCCAGTTTGAAAACCAAAACACAATAATGGACAAAAGAATACACTACCATTCAAAAGTTTGGAGTTAATTTAAGATTTTTAAATTAAGTCTCTTAATAATAATTTTCTATTTAAATATAGTCTTAAATGTAATTTATCCCTATGATGTCAAAGCTGATTTTTTTTTTTAGCATCATTACTCCAGTCTTCAGTATCACATGATCCTTCAGAAATCATTCTAATATTTTTATCTGATGTTCAAGAAACATTTCTTATGATTATTAATGTTGAAAACAGCTGTGCTGCTTAATATTTTTGTGGAAACCGTGACAAGATTTTCCTCAGTATTCAATGATGGATAAAATAGAAATGGCCATTATTTGAAATAGAAATCTTCTGTACCATATAAATGTCTTTACTGTTACATTACATTTAATCAATTTAATGATCGATGTGTTCGCTGACTGAAAGTATTGAATTCTTTTTAAAAATCTTACTGACCCCAAACTTTCAAATTGTAATTTTGTATGGCAAGATGATGATGTGAACTGGGTTACACTTTATATTAAAGTTTCCGTGTTACAGTGTAATTACACATTTTAGTACTGTGTAATAATAATTAACTACATGTACTATAGGGTTAGGGTTAGTTGCATGTAATTATGCATAATATATATTACTACAGTAACTACATGTAACGTGGTATCAAGTACACTGTAAAATAAAGTGTTATGCTTTATTTAAGGTGACATAGTTACATTGTACTTACTCAAATAAGTAGGCTACTGAGTAATATTAATTAAAGGGTTCGTTCACGCAAAAATGAAAATGATCCCATGATTTACTCACCCTAAAGTCATGCTAGGTGTATATGACATTCTTCTTTCAGATTAATAAAATCAGAGTTATATTAAAAATGTCCTCGCTCTTCCATGCTTTATAATGGCAGAGACTGTTGCTCTGTTTTTGAAGTCCATAAAAGTGCATCTATATCCATCATAAAACTGCTCCACACAGCTCCGGGGGGGTAATAAAGGCCTTCTGAACGAACCGATGCGTTTGTGTAAGAAAAATATAATTTAAAACTTTGTAAAGTAAATGATCTAGCTTCCGGGGAATCTCCTTCCGTATTCAACTCATGGAAAAAGCCTAGCTCCCGCACCTCTCGCAGTTCAGAGCGTCAAAATGCTTACGCTATGTCTGACGATATTGCACACCATTTACGCTCGTCTCGTTTGAACTGTGAGAGGCGCGGGGGCGCTACACTTTTTGCATAAGTTGAATACGGAAGGTGAAACACCTAGGAGGGCTTGAGGGTGAGTAAATCATGCATGGATAATTTTCATTTTTGGGTGAACTAACCCTTTAACTACATGTACATATGTAACCCCTCCTGTTCGAACTGCCTGCTCCAAGCAGGACTCAAACCCGGGTCCGCCAGCATGAGATTCGGACGCTCTAACAAGGAGGCTAAAGGCTGCAACCTTTAGCGTAAGTCGCTAGAGTATCTCCTGAAATCAGAGGAGTGAGGTTTACTCGCACAGCCACTACTAGCTGGCCTCCGTTACACATACTAGTATAGAGTTATGGTCAGGGCCAGGGTTTGATTTACGGTAAGTTACTTGTACTTATGCATAATTTACTGATATTACTCTAGTAACGTTAAGTACATTTAGTAACGTGCAACTACGTCACCTTAAAATAAAGTATTGCCAAAAACTTCAACATGGGTTAAATGCTGTCCTAATTTCTGTTTGTTAGGGCCGCTACCGATCACAATATTGACAACACCACTGCAATGCTGCACGAATGGCTCTCTGGAGTGGAGCATTTGTATCATTCGGTACAACTGCAGACCATGGAGGAGGACAAGAGGTGACAACACACACAAATTATATTATATTACAAAACACTATATGTTCATAACTATTCTCTTAGAAGTTAGAACTCACTATCTTCTCTACCATATAAAACATAAAACTTTTAATGTTGTACAAAATGAATAGTGTATACTGAAGCAATCGGCTCTAATTCACTATAGTTATTATAATTATTTACAGGTATTATGTGGATGAGCTGGGCCCCAAGCACTGGACGGAGCCTCGGTTCACCCATGTGATGAAGCTGAGGCAGGCTGCGCTCACATCAGCCAGGGCACAGTGGGCAGACTACATTCTGGTGAGATGACCTCTCCTTCTGTGCTGATCTCAGGTCAGCTTCTGGTGTCTCTGTATGTGCGTTAACTCTCTGTATTATCATATCATATTGATCTTCTATATTCAACCCTCTGATGCTGCTTGTGTGACGGTCAAAATTACAGATTTGTTTATTTAAATTACTTTTTTATTTATTTTTTAGTTTATTTATTTGAAAAGGGACCATGTACAATTTTTTACATAAATGTTTTATGCACTGTATCGGATTTAGCCAAAGGCTAATTTTCATCCGCAGTCCCCTTAGGGGATTTTATCGTACTGAATTATATTTATGGAATAGTTATGATCCATTTATTACCTATTATTTATTAACAACTTTTTTTTTTGTCGCAAATCTTGAATGCTTCGGAGCACTGACTTATGTTTGGTCTCTTTTTAAAGACACTTGGCTTGAAGACTTAAAAACTTTTTAAAAAGTTAAAAAAGTATGAGTAGAAGTTTAAGTTTTTTTTATTATGAAAAATCCATAAAATACTATTTTTAAATTTGAAATGAACTGTATATTTTTCAAAACATGTTTTACTCTAAAACTTAAACTAAAGTGTGAACAAACTAAGCATTTTAATATAAGACATTGAAAGATATTGAGAAAACATATTTATATGCATTTTATTGTTAGTACTTTCAGAATTGTATCTTACTTTTTAGCCATATTCAGCAAACGCACCAAATTGCATATTTCTGCCTCTGTGTTCTTTCCTTCTGAAGTATGAGCTCCATATTCTCACTATACTGTATGAGCCATAAAAGCCTGATATACACACACACACACACACACACACACACACACACACACACACACACACACACACACACACACACACACACACACATGTTGTGTTTCCATGTTTTATGGGGACATTCCATAGGCGTAATGCATTTTATACTGTACAAACCGTATTTTCTATCCCCCTACACTGCCCCTGCCCCTAAACCTACCCATCACAGGAGACATGCTGCATTTTTACTTTTTCAAAAACATCACTTAGTGTGATTTATAAGATGTTTTCCTCATGGGGACCAAAAAAATGTCCCCACAAGGACAAAAATTTGGATATTGCCATCTTTGTGGGGACATTTTGTCCCCATAACACACACACACACACACACACACACATGCTTACAGGCTTAAAAGTGTGCTTTATCTTCCAAATTAAAATTCCATGTTTCAATGTTTCATTTGAGTTGAATGATCATTTTTGAAAGGTTTGTATGATTGTTTGCATGATCTATCCTCTAGTTTGCAGACAGTGATAACCTGCTGACAAACACACAAGTGCTGAATCATTTGATTGCTGAGAATCGGACGCTGGTGGCTCCAATGCTAGAGTCAAGGACACTCTATTCCAACTTTTGGTGTGGCATGACCCTGCAGGTACAGGCTACTAACATTTTCATTACAATGACTTCCACTTACAGGAGATCAGTGTGGTCTACAATCAGGTTCAATGGACAATTGTGTATCATTCAGGACCCAGTATTTTCAAACCGATGGGTGAAAATACTGGGTGAAAGGTGCATGATTATAGCAAGTTGTGTATATTTAGGATTTAGAGACACATCATTCTGAAAGGGATTGCCTAATTGACCAAATTGTTTATGATGCCAGGGACGTTTTGCACTGCACCGCCTCATTTAAAAGTTCAAGTTTGGTGAATTTTATCTGACTAAGACTTGACTACTAAAGAATGATACATCATACCGTGACCTCTTAGCTGAATACAAAAAAACCCCACAAACTTCAAAGCAGAAGGTTTGTAGCTTTGCTGGAAAGTAGAGTCGATTGTCTTTGTCTATTTGTACATATTGGGTTTATTATTATTTGCTATGTGTTGAATTTTTTTTTTCCATAGGTGAATTGATTTTTAATAACTTAAACCTTTAAAGACAGACCTAATGTAAACTCAGATGTTGTTAATCAATTGTACACGCTATCTGTTTCTATTATTATTATTATTATTATTATTTTATAATGTTCAACAGGGGAATTCCTGGTGGAAAAATTTAGCAATGACATCTCCATCAGAGAATTGAAACCCACTCTCATTAAACGCTGAGAATGTCATAATACAGTCAGTCTCCACATGCTCATTTTGCCATAACAACATAATCAACATAGTTTAGTATTAAGACTATTGTTAGGTGCAGTAAACTTATTAAACTTGTTAGAAAACTCTTTTCATGTCATCTTAATGCTATATTGTGTTATGTTTATCACAAAAAAACTGATATAGACCAACTTTACTGGTATTTAAATAATACAGGCTTGTAGGCTACATACAAGGCAGCCTTAACTTTTCTATGAAAAATGTAACGCAAACGCCGCACAAGCGTCACTATGAAAAGCCTATTGCCCTTAATACAGCACTAAAAAAGTTAGTATTGAGTAACTTACATTTTCGAGACAGTGCTGCCAGTTACGTTGTCTAATTTTGCTCCATTTAAGAAAATTGTTAGGAAGCAAAGCAGTATCAACCGCCTATGTTTTTGAACGAATCATTTGAACAAACAATTCAATGAGTCACTTGTCGCCACCTACTGGCGAATCATGTAAGCTGTAGAAAGTGAGAACAATTATCAAATAAAAAAATAAAAAATTACAAGTTAAAAACATATTTTTTATGTTTTTTAAAAGTTAGAATATTAACCCTTGTTCCTCCTTTTGTCTGCATAATGTATTGGAGCGTTTTATTATTTATTTATTTGTCATGCTATGAATCTTTTGTGAATCTTGAAAATGCTGAGCATCGCTTTCCTTTCTGCAGGGGTATTATAAGCGAACACCACATTATGTACCCATCCGGAACTGGAAGCGTACTAGTTGCCACCCAGTTCCGATGATTCACTCCACAATGCTGGTAGACCTACGACGCAGTGCCAGCGCTGCCCTGGCCTTTTACCCTCTGCACCATTACTATCTTTGGGCCCTGGATGATATTATGGCTTTTGCTTTTTCTGCAAGACAAGCAGGTAACAATTCCATTATATCTGTGCTTATGATAATACAGTACTATTCTACTGTACTTTACTGTAAGTCTGATTAAAGAGGTCATTGAGTGGAAACTTTTTCTTGATATTTGTCTTATTTTTTGTTTATTTGTATTTAAATTCAATTTGACTGAAAATAATGTCACTCATATTTGCAAAAGTCATTGATTTATTCCTCTGAAATGAGATGTTTACTGATTCCCCAGTTAACAGAAATATGGGCCCCACTTTATATTAGGTGGCCTTAACTACTATGTACTTACATAAAAAAATAAGTACAATGTACTTACTGTGCTCATATTGTGTTGCAAAACACCTTTGCTGATATTGAGTTGGGATACGGGTAGGGTTAGGGACAGGTGTGGTGGGATGTGTAAGTTTAAGGGTAGGGTTAGATGTAAGGGAAGTGTCAACTGTGTAATTACAAATGTAACTACAGAAATTAATTACAGATGTGATTACATGCAGGTATTTTTTAAAATGTTAGTACAATGTAAAAACATGTATGTACACAATAAGTGCAATGTATCAAATTATTAATTAAAATGTTAGTACATAGTAGTTAAGGACACCTAATATAAAGTGGGTCCGAAATATGTTCTAAGAATGCTTTGCTAACATTTGCAGCATTTCGTGAGGCAAGAATAATTGCATAGGACTCACAACTACAATACAATTTTGTCCATCAGATGGTATCATGATACAGTGATTCTGAAATAGACTATTGCCAATTCATATATCTTGATGTAGAACTACAGGTCCTTCTCAAAAAATTCGCATTTTGTGATAAAAGTTCATTATTTTGCATAATGTAATGATAAAAATTAAACTTTCATATATTTTAGATTCATTGCACACCAACTGAAATATTTCAGGTCTTTTATTGTTTTAATACGGATGATTTTGGCATACAGCTCATGAAAACCCAAAAATCTAAAAAAAAGTAGCATATTTCATCCGACCAATAAAAGAAAAGTGTTTTTGATACAAAAAAGTCAACCTTCAAATAATTGTGTTCAGTTATGCACTCAATACTTGGTGGGGAATCCTTTTGCAGAAAGGACTGCTTCAATGCGGCGTGGCATGGAGGCAATCAGCCTGTGGCACTGCTGAGGTGTTATGGAGGCCCAGGATGCTTTGATAGCGGCCTTAAGCTCATCCAGAGTGTTGGGTCTTGCGTCTCTCAACTTTCTCTTCACAAAATCCCACAGACTCTCTATGGGGTTCAGGTCAGGAGAGTTGGCAGGCCAATTGAGCACAGTAATACCATGGTCACTAAACCATTTACCAGTGGTTTTGGCACTGTGAGCAGGTGCCAGGTTGTGCTGAAAAACGAAATCTTCATCTCCATAAAGCATTTCAGCAGATGGAAGCATGAAGTGCTCCAAAATCTCCTGATAGCTAGCTGCATTGACCCTGCCCTTGATAAAACACAGTGGACCAACACCAGCAGCTGACATGGCACCCCAGACCATCACTGACTATGGGTACTTGACACTGGACTTCAGGCATTTTGGCATTTCCTTCTCCCCAGTCTTCCTCCAGACTCTGGCACCTTGATTTCCAAATGACATGCAAAATTTGCTTTCATCTGAAAAAAGTACTTTGGACCACTGAGCAACAGTCCAGTGCTGCTTATCTGTAGCCCAGGTCAGGCTTGACCTGGGGAATGCGGCACCTGTAGCCCATTTCCTGCACACGCCTGTGCACGGTGGCTCTGGATGTTTCTACTCCACTGCTTCCGCAGGTCCCCCAAGGTCTGGAATCGGTCCTTCTCCACAATCTTCCTCAGGGTCTGGTCACCTCTTTTCGTTGTGCAGCGTTTTCCTTCCCACAGACTTCCCACTGAGGTGCCTTGATACAGCACTCTAGGAACAGCCTATTCGTTCAGAAATTTCTTTCTGTGTCTTACCCTCTCGCTTGAGGGTGTCAATGATGGCCTTCTGGACAGAAGTCAGGTCGGCAGTCTTACCCATGATTGCGGTTTTGAGTAATGAACCAGGCTGGGAGTTTATAAAAGCCTCAGGAATCTTTTGCAGGTGTTTAGAGTTAATTAGTTGATTCAGATGATTAGGTTAAAAGCTCGTTTAGAGAACCTTTTCATGATATGCTAATTTTTTGAGATAGGAATTTGGGGTTTTCATGAGCTGTATGCCAAAATCATCAGTATTAAAACAATAAAAGACCTGAAATATTTCAGTTGGTGTGCAATGAATCTAAAATATATGAAAGTTTAATTTGTATCATTACATTATGGAAAATAATGAACTTTTATCACAATATGCTAATTTTTTGAGAAGGACCTGTATGTGTAACAAAGAGGCAAAAAAAGTGTTTGTTCACAGTTTGTATTTATTCAAGACATTGTGATGTCTGTTTCAAAACCACTGAGATGAACCTGTCTTGCAAAGTGCACAGTGCCTGAAATTTCTGGACTTCTGGAAATAAAAGAAATACATAAAAAAACAAATAATCTGGCACAGTGCCAGAAAACATAATTTCCCTTAATGTCCACTTCACAGTGACACAGTGTGCAAAATCCATGAAAAGCGTCTTGAAATTGTGTACTCTTTTGCTCCATTGCGGATTAAATGAGGTCTGACGTTTTGGAAAGTTAACGTTATGATATGAAGTAGCCAGTACATGGACGTGGAGGCTTGTTTAAGTTTTTAACCAATTATAGCCTATAAGATATTTATTTGACACTGCTTTCAGCCAATCATTTGTTTGGTTTAGCTGGTTCTGGCCATTATTGAAAAATGATAAGATGACAACTTTACATGTTATTATCTTTACAGGTGTGCAGATGTTCTTATGTAACAAAGAGCATTATGGGTACCTGCCACTGCCTTTGAATACGAAGCAGACTCTGGAGGAGGAGGTGGAGAGCTTCAGCCACACTGTCACCGAGGCACTAAGTGTGTATCACTGAATCTGCTTAATCACAAAACAATATGAAGAATTGACAAAAGTCTTCACAGGCAAAAACAGCTTTTAAGCTGAGAGATTTTCTGGTGATGTAGTGAGGTGATGTTAAATACAGTAGGCTATTAGTACAACATTTATGAATGAATAAACTGTGAAGGAGAGGTGTGGGAAATCTATTCACCACTATTCCTTCCTGTTCCTTTAGCTTACACAAACTCTTTACTGTATGCTTTTCCGTATAGTTTTCACAGGAAAGAGAGAGTTTGCACTCCTCTGTGACATCTCTCACACATTCTTTCTGCTCTTTCTGACCCTGTTGTCTCCTGCCATCAAAACATATGCCTTCAGAGCCCAAAACTTCATCCCCAACCCCATTTTTTTTACTGAACTAAACACCCCAAGAACTAAACATAAGAGTAAACTTAGCAACTGAGTCTCGTAAAAAAATAAAATCATCATACATCTTGTGCTGTTCCCAGTGTGTGTAGCATCTACAGTTCTGCATATCCTTCTCAGGAATCCAAAATTACAAGCTCAAAACGACTGAAGTGTTTGTCACAAAATGTGCCTGATTTTTCAGTCTAACCTTAACATTTTAGCACAGATTGTTCATGGTCCTATCACAATTTAATACAGGTTATTAAATTGGCACCATATTAAACAAACCACCGACCCAATAGCAAACACGCAATTTAACTTGTTTTTACAGTAAAATACTGTATTTCATTAACAGATATAATGTATATTTACCATTGAAGTACTTATATCTGTTTTGTACCTAACACTTAGAACCACCAAACACAGTGGTGATGAGAGTCACATGATTAATCAAAGCTCATCACAATTCAAAGGTATTTTACTGTTAAATTACATAAAATGTACGGTTGGATCTATTACAGTTACTGACCATATACAGTACGGAAAATTTCTGTTAACCATTAACTTAACAGAAAGTTTCTGCACTATATACGGTGAATAACTATAATAAATCTAACCTTACATTTAATGTAATTTACCATTAAATTTACAGTTTTTAGAAGTGAAAAAGAACAAGTAATTGTGTAATTTACCATAAAAAATAAAAACCATAAATTGGCATTCTCAGAATTCCTTGCGTGACACTTCACATTTGATGTATTTTCGTTAAAATAGTTTTGCTTATTTTTTTCTAATCAGTTATGTACATTAGGGTTTTATGTAACATTAATAAAAAAAAGCAATATTAATATGTGTTACCATGATGGTGTTTAGTGTTTGTGTGAATAACAATGTGCACCTTAATAGTATTGTCCTCCTAAAAGCTTTGATTCATCATGTGACTTTCATCACCACTGTAATTGGAGATTGTCAGTATATATATCAAAGGTACTCAAAAGATATTAGTATTTCAATAGGTTGGTAATTTAACATTATTTTAGGTAATTTACTGTCAATTTAACTCAAATCTGGTGTGTTGCAATCTAAAATGTTGCTGTATTTTTTACGGTAAAGTTCGGGCAACCACAGCTGCTGTTGTTTTTTTTACCGCAAATTTTACGGGGATTTAAAACATTTTTTTTTACAGTGTACACACAGTACACTCACATAAAGAGTACCTAAATGTAATTAATAAACTTTTAATTAATTTAAACACCTTTAAATTATCATTCAAAATGTATCATCCAATCACCAAGCTTTTTTTATAAATCTTTTATACATTTTTTTATAAATCACTAATTAATTTAATTACTAGGAGCTTTTTTTTTTTTCTTTGTGCTTAAAAGACAAATAACCTGAAGTTTATCTTCCTCAGTTGACTTCAAAATGGAAACTTCACATTATCTGCACATGGCTTCCAAACCCAAATACACCATGGCATTCAATCAGGTATAGATACTGATAGCTGAAATACTAAATGTAGAATATTGCAAAAAGTTGCCTCTTCAATCTGAGTCCATGTGCAATACTCATTATAGGAATCAGAATGGAACTGTTAGGGTATTATCTTCTCCTCTTTTTAGGTCTACTTGATTAATCTAAAGCGCCGGGAAGATCGCAGAGATCGTATGCTGCGCTCGTTGAAGGTGCTGGGCATAGATGTCACCCTCACCGATGCGGTGGATGGCAAGTATGATTATAACCATAAACACTTTTGCACCAGTTACACAATTTCACATTCATCCTATTGTTTATACTGTATGTCGTTCATCTCTGCTTCTCTACACAAGAGTATATTTCTATTACACCACATGCCACAGTCAAATACGACTTCATGTTTCTTCTCTCTCCCAGAACCCTGAATTCAACTCAGCTAAGGGCTTTAGGAATTGAGATGCTCCCTGGATATAAAGATCCTTACTCTGATCGTGTGCTAACTAAGGGAGAAATTGGTTGCTTCCTTAGTCATTACAACATCTGGAAAAAGGTATACAGCAAAACATGATGTCCTACAATAAACTGATACATTAACATGTGTAACCAGTCACACTCGGCCCGCTTCGAGCAGGATTCGAAACAGCGTTTTCAGCACTGGAAGTGAGGCACGCTAACATGTATGCTAAAGAGCACAGCCTCTAGTGAGCCTCTTTAGGCCAGGGGAGGGAGGTTTAAACACAGAGCTCTTACTAGCTGGCCTCCGTTACACTCACCCCACCCTAAACTCCCACCCGAGTCACGGCACCAAATGTAACTGGTCCTGATTGACCAGCTGCAAGCAGGTTTTGAACCAGTGTCTCGCTCTGGCATAGGAGGCGGGCGTGCTAAAGATCGCAGTCTCTAGCGTCAGTTGCTAGCACGACTCTTGAGGCCAGGGGATTGAGGTTTACATACACATAGCTCTTACTAGCTTGCCTCTGTTACAAATGAACTCTTGTGTATGATGGTGTTAAATGCAAACTACATACTTAAAAATAAAAGTTCTTTATTGGCATTTAAGTTTTTTTGGCTTTTAGTATGAATAAGTTAGCCTTACTGTTATATTTGGTATGCTCCAAAACATAGACAAAATTCATATTTAGAAGATAAGCATTCAAAACTTAGTCTCTCATTCTGCCAATATGGATCAATGATTTTGATGATATCACTCTGCACTTTAGCTTCTCATCAGATTTTCTGTCCAATCAAATGCTCTCAAGAATCTAAACCATCTTGCCCCTACATTATAAATAGACGCCGAAGCTGAGGCTAGGCTAAAATCAGTCACTTGTTCACACATTTACTATTTTCTATATGGTGAATGGCACATAGTGCACTATATAGGGGATAGAGAATGATGCAGACAGTCTAAATATGCTTTCCATTAGGGTAAATGAAGTTTGGTTTCACGTAAGTGTCACGAGAGCCCACACAGTCTGCTCCGGTTCAGAGACACGGTAGCAAAAACAAATCAGATCCATTTGAATTCTGCACATGCTATATTTGAAAGCGATATGGAGGAGATTAGGAGGAGAAACGGTTAGAGATTAGTAGGAAACTGCAGCTTTAGCGAGCTCAACGGCTCTGGCCGAGCTGTTATACAGTATAAACTGAATGCTATTGGCTATTTTATTAAAGGTGAGGAGCTGTTCGATATGTCCCACCCTGTCTTCCTGTTTCAGTTGAAATTACATCAACACATTGAATAATAATGCACATTTCAAGGCACTTCAGAGGGCTTTAACATCCATGGGGCTTTCTACTGAACAAACGTTTCCTCAAAATTGAAGAGGGTCATTTTGTTAATAAATTGCTCCTCAAACTCAGCTCATCATTTTAGGAACTTTTTAATTGTTCTTCTATGGCATCACTGCAAAAACCCTTTTTGGAACCTTTCTTTTCAAGAGTGTAATATGAAGTGACTTTTGATGCTGTGTGAACACTAAACGAGTCACTTTTATTTAGCATGACTTCTTTTTTGTTGTGTGTCGCCCTCAGGTGGTGGAGCTCCAGCAACAGCAGGTGCTCGTACTGGAGGATGATGTCAGGTTTGAACCCAACTTCAAGAGCCGCCTCATCACCATCATGGAGGATGTGAAACAATCAGGCCTCCAGTGGGACTTAATGTGAGTTGTGGTTTTGTTATGATAACTTCACAGTTCTCTATTCTGCTTTGAGTCTTTATATTGATCCATCATCATAGCTTCCACAAAGTGGTGACTGGTCTTCTTGAGTTCCACAAATAAACATTTCATTAACAAAATATATTCAATTTCCATTGATAATTAGACATTTGCATGTGTTCCTTGTCTCTGTTCTGTTTTCCTCTTCTCTTTAAGTTACGTGGGGCGTAAACGATTGCAAATTAAGCATCCAGAGCGCTGGGTGGAGGGAGTGAAGAACCTCGTGAGGCCAGATTACTCTTATTGGACATTAGGCTATGCCCTTTCACTGCAGGGGGCAAAGACGCTTCTGGAGGCCCAGCCCCTCAGCAAGATGCTGCCTGTGGACGAGTTTCTGCCTGTTATGTTTGACAAGCACCCCAAGTAAGTGTCGGCAGATGTTGGTAATCAACCCCCTAGTTTCACAGACAAGGTTTAAGACTAATCCCAGACTAAAATGCATGTTTGAGCTGTTTTAACTGAAAACAACTTGCACTGACGTATCTTAAAATATGTCAGTGCCATTGTTTTATCTCAAGATGCACACCAGTAATGGTTTTCTCTAAGGCACATTTATAAAAGCTACTTAAATATCCTAATTGAACTAAGGCCTAATCCTGGCTTAATCTAAGCCATGTCTGTGATACCAGGCCAACATTTCTCAAAATGTTAGTTCACACAAAAATAATTTACCCCACAACACTTTAGTTCATCTTTGAAACACAAATAAAAATCCCTCCATTGAAAGTCCATTACACCAAACGTAGATGCTTCCAAAAAGTTAATAAAGAGATCACGAAAAGTAATCCATATGAATTAAGTGGTTTAATCCATGTCTTCTGAAAAATGTAATATTATAAAGACTTGAAGTGCTTGCATGAAACACGAAAACAAAGCATATAAATTATTGTGCATCAAACATGCATGTCTGAGCTTACGTTTACCATATTTGCTCTATGTTTGTGCATTGATTGATCAATGTTTAAATATAAATAAAAGACAGAACGCTGGGATTAAACCACTCGATTCATTTGGATTACATTTACAAAATCTTTATGAACTTTTTGGTGGAATGGATTTTCAATGGAGGAACAAAAATCTCTTCATTAAAAATATATCCATTATGAGTTTGGAATGACATGATGGTGAGTAAGTGATGACAATTTTCATTTTTGGGTGAACTATTCTTATTTTTTATAAACTGAGGGATGAGTCAAAATTATTGTCTGCGGCAAAAGAAAGCATTGTGTCCTGACCCAGGAACATTTAAAGGTGCAGTGTGTAATATTTAGGAGGATTTATTGACAGAAATGCAATATATTATACATAATATGTTTTCAGTGGTGTACCTGAAAATTGCCTTAGAATAAGCCATTTCTATCTACATAAGCCGCATGTCGACTTACAGTGAAATGTAGTGGATATTCTTTGCATTATCTATATTTTATGACATTTATGAAGAGTTGCACTTTTAATAATTAATTTTATTGAAGGCGTTTTAATGTAAACTTCTAACCGTAGTGTTCCCTCTGTCTGTAGTGAGGAATACATGTCTCATTTTAAAGTGAGAGACTTGAAGGCTTTCTCTGTGGAACCCCTGCTGCTCTTTCCCACACATTACACTGGGGAGTCGGGGTATTTCAGCGACACCGAGACCTCCACCATCTGGAATGACGAGATGGTGTCCACTGACTGGGACCGCCATCACGTCCGTGGAGACCGCAGTCGTGGGGATAAGACCCCCACACCCATCTCTGAGAGCAGTCAGAGAGAAGAACTATGATCAAGCTCTTACAGGATCCGCTTACGCTTTTAAAGTGTCCTTGTTACAGTGTAATTACACATTAATCATTTTAATTAACCACATGTACTTACTATAGGGTTCAGGTTAGGATTAGGGTTCAGTTCATCTTTATTCATTTCCCAAGGGTACTTTGGTTGCAGCATACGCATAAGAGAATCCCATACAAACAATACAAACTTAAAATCTTCTCACAAAACAATGACCTAAAATGTAAAATCTTCACAGCTGAGGGGATAAACGAATATCTAATCTGATTTGTTTTGCTAATAGGAGTTCTAAAATGAATACCAGAGAGGAGGAGATGAAACCCATTATGCATGGGGTGGGAATCATCGAACAATACTCTGGGCTTTTCCCAACACCTGCCTTTGATACAACTGGGCCATACTCATCTGTATTGTACTTCCCTGACTTACAATCCTCTCAAGACATCTCTTTTTTTTCATGTTTATGGAATTAAACCAGCACAACATTGAGAAAGATAAAAACGACTCAATAGGTTCTTCAAAACATATACACATCTATGTTTTATCCACATTAAAAGACCTTAGTTGCATGTTATTATGCATAATTTATGTTATTACTATAGTAAGTATATGTAACATATTTCATAAAGACACTGTAAAATAAAGTGTGATCTAGAATCCTTACGGAATATGTCAAATTTCAGATTAAAGCACAAAGAAAAGAAAAAAAAACATGGATCTTGTTAATGCTCAAAATAATTGGTTTGAGTAGGGTATACATTTAAAAAAAATAGTTCTAACAAATTAACTTTTATGAGTATTTAGAACTTTATTTTTCTGTTGAGTTCACAAAACTGACACATTTTAAGTAATCTGAATTGTTTCGTTGTTTTGAGTTTTGTGAATTTGTTTCTTTTAATTTAGACAAACTTAAATTTAACTGAAACTGGGCTGGGATTTCTATTTCCCAACATGCTTTGCCATGACATTCAAAAGGCCAGGTAAATGCTAAAATTGTGTTTTTGTTTTTGTGGAAGATTAATGCTAAGTGGGAGATTTAGTATAGTGTTTAATGTTTTACTATGCTAATTTAATCTGCCTGTAATGTTGGGGTTTTCAACCATTCAAATTAATTAGAATTAAAAAGTATTATACAAAAAAAAATCTGCCAGTTCTGCTTACTTTAACTTTTAATTTCTTAACTTACAAAATTTGATGCAACAGTTTACCTCAAAGTTTGGCCAATTTATTTGGGTTTATAGTTATATGGATGGAGTCAAGTTATATATCCTAATTGTGGGAATGATACTGATCGATGTACAAACATTGTACTAGTTATTAGTGCACTAATGAAAGCTGTGAGAAATGTTAAACAGGTACAGCAAGACCAGATTCAATACAAAATGCAGATCAAGTCAGAGGTGCCAATTCATGTGTGAAAATGATAATTCATGTGTGAAAATGATTCTTCATGCTCTCTCCCAACCATCCTTTCACAATTTGAGCTTGAATCATCTTGACGTCGTCATCTTGGAATATGGCCATGATGTGTCTTCCTACATTGAAAAGCTACACACTCCATCAATAAGGGTTAGAAGAAATGTTGACAAACAGTTATACACACAGTGGGGTTCAAATATCTGAGACCAATCTGAATTTTGAAAAATTGTAAACAAAGAAAATGTGACATAAAATTATGCATTTCAGATTATGCACTATTTCAAGGATGCTAATTAAATAAGCAAATTTGTGACATTGATCATGTTAACTTCGTACAGATGGTTCGACATTCTTTGGATCTTTCTTCAATCATGCTGGAGAAAAAGCAGCTAGACCGCTGCTATTATTATAGTAATATTACAACAAACCAAATAGTAAGAAATTCTACAAAGATAAAAAAATATTTTTGATTTAACTCAAATTATGCTGATAATATAAGATTAATACAATGAGAAAAATGTCACAGTCTATTTCACATATTTCATTTCTACCAGATGATCTCTCTGAAAATGACATATGAGCCATACTACAATCAAATAATCATATCTCAGTATTCACCAAATAAACACCAAAACACAAAATAATTCTTAATCCGTTTATTTATTATTTAAAAAGCACTGGAGGTTTTTTTTTGTTTGTTTGTTTTGTTGGAGGCAAACAATTAATCAAATCAAATATTAGTCAAGTCTCATACCATAAAATAAGTACTGTACTGTGAGTACTGTAAAAAAATGATATTTTAAAGCACACCAAAACAAAAGCATGTAATAAATAAAATAGCAGAATATTGCAAAACAAAGCAAATGAAAAGAACGTTTAACATTAGGTCCTACTCATGAAGGACAGAGGTTTTCAGCATTACGTTTTATCACCTGAGGAGATACATGGAGGCTTTTGTATTGACAAAACCCATCGGTCCACTGATATGAGACATGGCTGTAGACTGAGACCTCAGTAGATCTCATTAGACATCCTTTTAGTGTGATCGCTACAGACAATCTGCCAATCAGTGCATAATCGTTTTAGTGTGTCAAAACTGATGGACAAGATCTAGATTGTACGCCAAGCAACAAAGCAGTTCTTAAAATAAAAGTCGTCGATCTACATACTCTCAATCTAGAGTCGTGATTAAAAGCAGCCACGCTCACTCACTCACTCACACACACACACATCTTAGTTCGCTTGAGTTTGACACGCAGAGATCGGACGCCTCGAACACAGCAAACGATGCAGCATTACGTGTTTTCCCCGCTATAAGATTGCTAAGCTATCTGGGTTCTGTCCTTAACCATCTAGAAAGCTATGTTCTGCATACTATAGACATCTACAGTACATAAACCAATACAAAAAGTATAAGAAACAGGGCTTTCCAGTACATCGAACCAAATACAAAAGATAATA
Organism: Gobiocypris rarus; assembly: GCA_023029165.1. NCBI lineage: Eukaryota > Metazoa > Chordata > Actinopteri > Cypriniformes > Gobionidae > Gobiocypris > Gobiocypris rarus. The sequence goes on along the minus strand of CM040915.1, from coordinate 29,944,334 downwards.
ACCGAAATTAAAAGACCACAAAACACACGCACACACACAAAAAGAAATACAATTCAGATTTGATCCAGTGGTTTGTGATGGCTGTCCAGAGTACTAGCTGCATATGTGTCGAGTATAATGGGAGGGATATCAAATGCAAAGTTGAATCCAGACTGCTAAAAGAGAGCATTGTGAGTGAAAGTCAAAAAGACGTGACCACAATGGTCTCAGTCTGTCGAGGATCACGTACAAAGCTCAATGCAGCCCAAGACAGTGAACCATTGATGTCGTCAACGGTCGACAGATCCACAGACGACTCGCTACAGGAAAACTACCACTAAAAGACGACACAAAAAAACAAGACAAATCCGGTCACACATACAAAAATTGTGACGAATACATCCTTTGATTAGCTACAGAACAAACACGGAGTCTTCGATGCTATTCTGGTTTGGTTTGTTAACTTGTCAGTTGTCATCGTGCTTCAAGTTCCTGCCAGCAGTTACAAGAAGCACTCTGAATATTGCATTATTAGAAAACGGTATGATGAACCATTAAAAAAAGCTGTAGTTTTGATGCCAGACCAACTGCGTTCAGAGCTTTTGTATCAATTACACTCCAAAATGTTAAGCAAATTACAAACGAAAGTAAAAAGTCAATTTTCCCCTCACACTGGTTCAAGCACTCAGACGAAGGTGCGCATTTAGACAAATGTATCGATTTATTGTGACAAGTCTTTATCCCCTTCCACAGTGTTCGTTTAGTTGAACACTATGCAGTAGCATCTATGCAGTGAAACCCATCACACTAGCAGACGACTAGCATTGTTGACAATACCAGTAAGAAAAAAGTGCAATATTGCATGTGTATTTCTTTAGTCGAGAAGACCGACGCCTGACGGCATACCTGTAGAAAATATCCGACAGTAAACAATGGTGCAAAACAAGTCAAAGAATTTTAAGGCTTTCTGAGTTTCCTGATGTGTTTTTTTTTTTTTGTTCTCTGAGATAGTTGTAAGAGGTCCGCAGGCGGGACACTTTTGGAGAGAGACCGTTTTCCGGGCTCTCCCACGTGAATACACACATACACACACACACAGACACACACACACGAACGTGACGCGCAAACATTCGCACACAAGCAGCACTATTCTATTCAAGCGTGTACTGTCACCCCTAATATAAGGTGTATTACTTCTAGTAGTTCATATAATAACATCTTTACCATTGAAGCTGCAAGCATAGATATTTATCTACACGTATCCACATTACTATTAAACACATTGCTACATGTATCAACATTACATGGCCAAACAAAAGAGTTCCTCCAAGCGGAAAATAATAATTATAATAAATGCATGGTCTAATAAAATTAATCATTAAAAAAACGTACTATTTCAGTTGCCATGCTGATACTACTAATAGAAAACAAAAGGAAATAAGCACAAAAGTAACTTAAGATGACAATAACTTATTACAATTTCAGTAGGGAAAGCTATGTGGAAATGCGGCATTGCAGGCAGTGTTTCTACCTTGAAGAAACTAACTGGCCGTTTCGGTTTCAATCTTTAACGTTTGGTTTGAACGTTTGTCAAGAATAGTATTCGTTTAAGGAACTTGACATCACAACTTAAAGGTTTAGCAAAGCCAAGGAGGTTTAAGAACGCGTAAAGTCACTGCACGTGTTATGCGTGACTAATTCATGAGTGACACAAATACTTTGTGATAATTCTGCAACTGGTTATTGTATCGTACAGCATGTGTGGACAACAAATACCAGAGAGGGTTTGCCGTTCAAACAAGGTTGTGCAGAATTTGAGACGATAGATGGAACGACTGTAAAAAGATCAAAGAACGAGTAGCTTTTCCCTAAAACTGTGACATATCCTTTAGGGAAGGTTCTAAAACATGGCTGACAAGTGAAACAACAAAGATGGGCGACGGAAAAACATTGTGCTACTGGTAGCAATTTTGTCTGTATGCAACCGAAAAAGTCCTTTACGGCATTTCAGATGAATCTAATACCCAAAGCAAGCAATTTAAGACCAATGTTGCGTTCGGCATCACTTGTCGGTCATGCGACGATTTAATCACGTGACTTGGGAATGTGCTTGAGCGTTTGTGTCTCCTTCGCCCGTTTTGGTCGTCACTGGTTGGGGCGCAGGGGTTGGGAGGAAGACGTGGTGAAGTTCTTCATTTTTGGCCTGTGGAAGTGAGGACTGAGCTTAAAAGGATCCCAGCATGCACGGCGATCGAGTAAGCTGCAGTGTCTTACAGAGACGGTGGTCACAGTGCAGAAGGCAGGGGTCCTGGCGAGGGTCTACATGGCAGTGCTGGCGTACTCTGATGAGGAGGTTGAAGCGGATCCCTGAGCCGAACCTTTGCGGTTGATCATGGAGGGGTGGAAGTTGGGGTGCCGGCGGGCGTGCTTGATGAGGTGGTCGCTGCGCATGAAGCGCTTGTCGCAGAGTGGGCACAGGAAGCGTTTCTCGCCGGTGTGGGTACGCAGGTGTCGGGCCAACTCGTCGGAACGGGCAAACTTCTTTTCGCAGTCGGGCCAGGTGCAAGGAAAGGGCCTCTCACCTAGACAGAGCACATGGGCGATCCACAACTTATTAGACGACACTAATGCCGTATAAAATACACAAGTGCACTTATAAAGTAAGCAATGGCTTGGCACCTGCATTATCTACTGTTCTAAATATAAAGCATACTAACTGATGAACTTCAGACAGCTACTGTACTATTTTTATAGCTAGTGTACTTACTAAGGCTGCACAATATCAAAATTATCAAAATATTGCAAATGTATATTGCAGCAGATTGTGATAACTAAATGATTTTAATACTTCAAAAAGTTACGAATAGTCAAAGTTTTAGGGTGATGCAGAGAATAGACTGGACACATGACTATTACATAGGTGTGACATGCTTAGCTGCATCTTAGACATCGTGCAATACCCAATTCAGTTCTCTTAAACACAATTCACCCCGTTGTCAGATTTACTAACAGCTTGGGCCAGCGCAAACCCTACTGTCAGGATTTACTAAAGACGCGCAGTGATAAATTAGCACTGAAAAGGCGAGGACGGTTATTTTTGCGGCTGAGCTTATTGCATATGCATTTGTAGGAGTTTCCCTTTTAGATGCACAATTTATGGGAGGAGAGTATTTAAATGAATCATTAAAGGTGATTTACTGAGGTTTGCACTCATCAATTTACTGGTGTTTGCGCCATTATCTTAAACCAGACGCTGATTTACGCTGCTCTTGGTAGATTGTATTGGTCATTATGGAAATGATCCGGCTGCGTGTGTGTTCTTTAATTTGCGTTTCGTCAGTAGACCCCGCGCAGATCTACTGCTTTTTTGGAATTGAGTTCTCATGCTAATTTCTGGCCCTTAATATTAAAGATGAAAAAGCAGCAACTGTGAGTGCTCTTTGCCATCACAGCTATTTACCTGGGGGAAAAGTAAACCTGTCCAGTGCAAGAAGAGGTAAAAGAACTCAATTCGGTACTCACGGGTATGGTTGGGTACCGTTCACACCTGAAATTCAGTACCGGTACCCAACGTTACTTTTTTTCGGTACTTTAGGGATACATCACTAACTGTAAAGAAACGGTAAGTCATTTATAGAAGTGTTACTGACATTATGCCAGAGCTGCCTTGGTCTTCCAATGTGTGTTTTTTGTTCACTGTAATATTTACCAGTAAATAGTAGGCTACTAGCTACTTAATTAATTGAATTCATAAAAACAACCATATTATTATTTTTTCTTTTTAATTCAATTTCTATGAAAATATTTCCCACAAATGCTGTGTTGTGTATTTGGTAATCTGGTAATCAAATGAAGACATTAATTTATCTTTTAATTTAATTAAACTTTGTCAAACAAAGCTGCACACTGAGCTTTTATACTGTTACATTTTTTTTTAAACATGTAAGAAAAAATTGGATTTATCACTTAAAAAATTAAGTTTTGATCATTTATAATTATTACATTAGTGCTAGTATTATTATTACACTGAAACATATCTAAATTCTACTGTACAACAGTAGTATAAATCTCAAGTTAAACCCAACTTTTATTTTGATGGGTTGCCCTGAATACCTTTGAGTTTCTGTGTGTTTATGACATGATGGTAGTTTTCCTCAAACGAAACCGTAAAATTCTCATGAAGTGACTCTCAGAAAGGCTCTAGAGATGAAGGACATGCGTTTAAGTCCTCGTATGAGATGGAAACACACGATTGTCACGCGCAGTTCTGTGTGTGTGTGAGGTAGTCTTTTTGTTGTTTAATATTCACAGACAGTCTATATCACCAGATGCGTTCTCAGATACCGAAATTTGGTACCGACTGAATTAATATTGGTACTCGGTAGTACCGATGTAATTCAGTCAGTGCCCTTAAGAGTACCGAGTTCGGTACCCAACCCTACTCATGCGCTGTTACACAGAGGCCCTTTTCAGATAGTGTGCGAACACCTACTTGATTTCTCTTTCTCATCTTTTTGTGCTTGAACAAACACACATGGACACAAAATTGTCAAAATACCAATCTCTGCATGTATTATCATAATCACAGTCGGCTATGTGAAATCAGATGTGTATCATTATTGGATCTGTGTATTCAGTCTTAATATTGACAGCAGCCTATAAATACCTGTTGCCTATCATTAATGTTAATCAAACAACAAAACACAGCTTTAACAAAGATTAAGCTATATTTAATTTATACAGTTACGCCTTTTATTTGTAACTTTATGTTGTATTTCTCTATGCTTGTAATTAGTGTTTTTGTTCTTTCTTTTTTTTTACTGATTACTGAATTATCACCCAGTGAGTCATTTAATCATGTATTACTGCTTTTGGAAGGTTTTTGTCTTTCAAACACATACAAATTTTAATTTAACACATTAATTTTGACCTAATATATTCAATATGCCACAAGGTTGCCCTATTTAAAGTAGTCAGATTACATTATCTAAAATTTGGAATGTAATATTACGCTACCAACTACAATTTTCATCATGTAAATTAATTTGCTTTCTGTAACTGATCACCAGCTATCATTAGCATACTGTACCAGGGTCACAGTCGACAGAACCAGACCGGCCATCACAAAAGTTAATCATTTGCACGTGTTTTTATGTCTTGTCAGTTTAAGCATTCAATTGATTTTAAACCAATCAAGACAGAGATGATGCTAAAGAGAATCCAAAATTCCAATTTTGGTGAGTAATAATCTTTGATTATTGGTTAGGCTACAAGATTTTGTTGTGGTATAAAAATTGGCATTAAGAAAGAAGAAATTGGTATCTAAAATGTTGGCATCGTAACCTTTATAAAAATGTATTAAATACTAGGTTACATGACCCAGACCCTGTGTGTACTAATGATTTCTTAGTAGCTACCTGTACTTTTTTTAGGTGTACTAGTAGGTTAAGTGTAGGCCTACTAGTTTATCTTGCAGTTCAAGGCTACACTTTGTGTTCAGTTAAAAACTATCGCCTTGTCTTTACAGTATACATTAATTCATGAACAAAACGAAGAGGTAAAGACCGTTTGTGAACAGCTCATGAAGAGAGGCCAGGTGTGGATTAAATGGCTCTTTTAGCTTTAGTCAAATAACAGAAAGTCCATTTAAATGGGAACCTGCGCGTAACAGGGCGCGCACGCGCGCGTTCTGAACTCGAGCTCTGTTCATATGCAAATACAGGGTTCGTCACTATACTACTATACTCGTCCTCCCTCACGCGCTCCTTCCTTTGTTCATAAACTTTCTTTGTTCGGAGGCCAGAGTTGGGAGTTTTCACTCTTTTGTTCAACTAACGAGTAGTAAATTATATTATTATCCACAAATTCACCTTTAATATCTCTATTCATAGTCTATTCATTAGTGAGAGTTGACAGAGGGAGCCCTGACAACAGTCAACAAACAAACGGCCGACAGTTAAAAGTTACTCCAACCGAGAATTGCAATAAAACAACCCACAATGACCAAAATATCTCTTTACAGTAAATTTACAAGTAAAACTAATAAGTTACATACGATAGGAGCGGTTTATAAAATGGTAACATGTTCATGGTACCCAAGTTAATGGCAAGAACAGTATTTATATAAGTTACATATACAAAAAACATACATATAAGTTACACGTGCGTGAATGTACGTTAGGCTAAATAATGTCAACGGCATTCGCGTACAACCGCTCCCATGTGCTTCAGCTTACCTGTGTGGGTCCTGATGTGCGCTTTCAGGTGGGACGATTTGCCATACACCCTGTCACACCCGTCGAAAGTACAGGGGTGACGCTTGGTGGGGGATCGGGGTACTCCCCCTCCTCCCCAAAACTGCTGAGCAGTGTTATTGTACTGTCCCGGGACAGGGGTGGCAGAGGGGGTCATGGTCGGCGTTGGGGTGGTGGAGTCAGACAACGTGGTGTAGCCGCTCTCTCCGCATGACGAGTTGCTGCTTTCGGAGTAGGCCGACATAGGACGAAACTTGCCATGGAGGTCGGTGAGGATCTCTGCCACCGTCATCATATTGGCCCCCTCTAACCGGAGCGTCTCCCGCACCTCCCTGTCCTCGCTCGACCCGTCTGGCTCCCCGACAGGAAGGCCCTGAGGAGGGGCCTGAGCCGCACCAGACACCGGGGTGGGTCGATGGAGGACAGGACCGCTGGATATCGACACCAGGCACTCGGCGGCCAGATAATCCGAATAGGCGAACGACATTTTATCGCGACTGCGTTTAACGGCACAACAAAAGTTATGATGTAGAGCCTCGTTTCCTGAGCCCGTTCGGTTCTTTTCCAAAGACTTTCAGCACGTTGTTTTTGCTCATCAGCAGGGACCGTTGCTATTTATCTATAATAAATATAAACAAAAAAATTAAATGAACGATAAAAAAATCCAAAAGAAGTAAAAAATAATACGCTACCGACGTGTCTGCGTTTCAAGCCCCAACGTGGTGTCCTACATTGCCCCTCGTTTCATTGTGTCTGCTGCTAGAACCGGCAAAGCCCACGCCACGCCCCCGGTAGCGAATTTATGAATCCTACTACGGAGAAGGCTTGGCTCATGAAAATTAATTACGTAACGCGCCGTTCGCCCAGTACTCTTAACGGATTGGCTGAAAAGCAGACGTTGGTAAGTAGGTGTGGCGTAGAAGGCAAATACACGAATCACGGTGGGCTCATAAATATTAATTATAATGCGGGACAGGACGCTCCAGGAAGGTTACCAAGCAACTTCAGCGTGACTTAATTAATATTCATACACTAACATTTGCCATAGTAGGCTTCGTAGTCTTCCAGTCGTCAGCATGCAAAGAGAAACACGCACCGAGTCACGTGGTAAACTGACGCGCAATACGGGCGTGGAGCAAGAGAGTCTATTTAATAATAAGTCAAATGACACTGTAGGAAAAAGTTTGCTTCGAATAATAACTTGGGAGTAGTGCATAATTAATAATAGTATTAACAACTACTCAAATTAATTCTTATCAGCTGGCCACATCATAGCCTAATGAAAATGTTCATTTTGATAGACCTACTTGATGTTTATAGAAACCTAATCTACGAAACAAGACATGCTTAATGGAGAACTGAGTAGCTAGGTCATGGAATTACATTTTTTGTCTGAAATTTTTTCCCGTCAGTTTACACCTAAGATGGAGGCTGGTCACAACATGCCCTGCTTACACTCACTCATCTCTCATGAGGTTACACTCCAATCCTAAAATATAAGTCCTCAACTTTTTGAAATTTTATTAAACATCACCCACTTGCCATAAACCGGTGTCATTAGAGTGCACACAGTGAACACCCCAGCAGATTAGACTGAGTTTATCAATACAGGCCTTCAGCCATTCCTCCCAAGACCAGATGGAGTCTGGTGTCAGAGTATTACAGCGAACAACGCCATGAAAATCTATGATCATGAGATATATTATAGAGAGTCACTATGGATGAAGTAGGGCAACCTGAAAGCCCGAACAGATGCTGTGAATCATGCATAATGGTCTCCTCCCTTTTTTGCCCAACATTTCAGGCAGTGGAAAAATAGGTAGCGCTTTGGAGAATTGAAAGGAATAATGGAATACTGTTAGTAGGTCACTGAAAATAAAGGCTGCATAGATAGTTTATGTGTGGTGTTCATGCAAGGCTTGGGGCCACACACACACACACACACACACACACACACACACACACAAAACTCGGTTTTGCTATCTTTGTGGGGACTCTCCGTAATGGTTTTTATACTATACAAATATTCTTCTATCGCCTTACACTAACCCTACCCCTAAGCTATTTTAACGTTTTCCATTTTGTGTTGGGAACATCTGATACAATTTGTTTTTAAGGATTATATTGGTCAGATAACAGAACGGTATACACACAAACTGGTATTAGGGGTGATTGTACCACTGAGAATGACTACTTTCAATCAATATCTTTTGCTTGGAACACATGAGTGGAATAGACTTCCAACAGAGCTGAAAGATCTAAAACACATAACAGGTCATTGTGGTCTCTCAAAAAAGCTTAAAAATTATTGTTAAATCAAAATTGTGATAATTTATACATTTTGGTATAGTATTGTTTCTTTTGTTTTTTTCTTGTCCTTGTCCTTAACATCAACCTGCCAGGGGACTACAGAGGAAAATCAGCCAGTTGACTAAATCTGGCGCATTTTACATGTTTTTATTTATTATTAATGTGTATTGTCCCCGATTAAAAGAATAAAAAAAACGTTCTGCATTTTTACATTTTCAAAAAACATTTGTCCCCACCAATGTTGGAAAGGTTACTTTGGAAATGTAATAGGTTACAGATTACAAGTTACCCTATTTAAAGTGTAACAAGTAGTGTAACTATTTCAATTACTTTATTAAAGTAATGTAACTGATTACTTTCGATTACTTTTTGATTACGTTTCTAAATGTCTAACAAATGTTTTCAACTGTTAATTATTTTCAAACATTTAAACCAGGCAGGGTCAGACTTTCAAAATCCATCATCACTTCAATTAAGATTATTACAAGAAATTGTTTGATAGCTATGAGACTGTTTTTGAAATCAAATCTTTGCATAGCTATGACAGGGAACACTTGCGTCTAGAAATAACTTGTAAATAAACAGTTCATTTTAAAAATAAAGCATAGCCTATACATTAACCTAAATAAATTGAAATATAGAAGAAGAAAATAAGACATGCCAGCATGGCTAGGAGTATAAGACCAACTGCAACAATGATAATTTTATGTAAATCTGTAAAATCATGAATACAGTCAATAATAATGATTTAATGGTTTATCACTTTCGACCAATAGGTGGCACAGTTACAAAATTGATGTGGTGTGGTCAGAATAAGGGAACAATGACAAATGCAAAGTTTGGTGTCATCCATAACTATTTGTTGGCACAGTCTAAAGATGATACGATTCGATTTTGGTGAAAATCGGACAAACGCCTAGGAAGAGTTTGTAAAAGTAGGTTTTTAACAATTAAGATGGAGAGGAAGTTTGGCCAAATATGGTAAAATTGGTATCTATGTTCCCGGCAGAACCCAAGGAGTGTTTTATAACCAGTTTTATTACAATAGGCTAAAATAATCATAAGTTATTTGATTTTTAAAATTTTTGTTATAACTGTTGAACACAAGGTGGCGCTGCTTTGAAACTTTTTGAATACCTTCAGGGCATTGTTCCAAACACACACACAGAGTTTTGTTATGATATTCCAAAGAGTTATTAAAACAAATGAATCACATTTTTTATCACAATACTGTATTGAAGTCAGTGGGAATTTCATATTTTTTCTATTATAGTGCCACCAAGAGGCACAATCCCACCATTTTGTGTGTGTCCTCGGAGTGATCCCATACATATGTGTGTCAATTTTGGTGAAAATATATCTAATTTCATTTTGGAGTTATATACATTTATATGAAAAAACACATAAAAAACTGACTGACACCTGACTTTGATTGGATTTTCTACTCCTTACTGTCAATATTTTGATATTTGGGTATTAACAATTGGCTATCGACCTATGTTTCAGAACTTCTGTAGCTGGTTTGGTCTTGATCAGACTAGCAGTTTCGTAGATATACGCTAAGGTTATTTTTAGTGTTAAATTACGCTGTGCAAACCATGCGCCGAAACCTGGCAGGTCTGGTATTGTTGGACTTGGCAAGGGTTAATGAGAGGAATAAAAAGTTACTCCCATGAAAACAAGTCAACCACACCCAAAGTTATAAGCATTTTTTTAAAAAAAAGATCCACTAGGTGGCGGTGTTTCAAAACTACTAAGGCTACCTCGGGGCTTCGTGGTGATGACCCATACCGAGTTTTGTCAACCCTACGTCAAACTGAAATGTATTACTGAGACCACAAAATATGGTGGAAAATGAATACTTAAACAATAATATTTTATACAGACCAAACATGCTCACACAAACAAACACACATTTTGTTGTAGATATAGATATGTGAAATATATGGTGGAAACAAAATGTTTTCTGCAAGTCTTTTTCAGTTTTCACATTACTCATTACTCATGTGGCACAATTGTCAATACCAATACTTCATTAGAAAGGAAGTGATGCATTTCACAAAATGTGATTGTAAATGTTATAATGGTGATTTTATAATGTCTAAATATGAATTACAGATCAATATTAGGGAGTAGTATGAGCACAAAGTGATGACAATAACGTAGTAGAAGCTGTATTGTTAGATTTTAGCTTAGCGTTTTATGTAATGGATCATAAATTATTGCTGGATTTTGTTGCAGATGCTGCAGACTTTAAAGACTAATGTGGTGTTTCTCAAGAAAGTTGTTTAGGACTAATATTATCATCATTATTTTACCAGCGATCTTCCTTGTTTTAAGGTGCACAGACAGTCATGTATTTTGTTTTGAAAACCACTGCACAACAATGGACTATAATATCTAGAGGAATCAAATATGATTTACTATCAGATATTACATATTTTAAGAAGTAAAATGAGTTTTAAAAGGAACATTTAATGGCATTTGTATGTTTTATTTTATTGATGTTGATTTAATTAGGGCCCGAGCACCGATGGTGGTCTACATGCCAATATTTAGTCTGCCACCTGTGGGCAACAGTAAACTGTGATCAACTCCTCATTAAGATTGAACCAGGACAACATATTTGGTCAGTCTAATCTTAAGCCTTATTGATGTTAAATTTCAAAGATCTTAAGTTCTGTTGAACGATGTTTCCGTGACATCCTGACAAAGTCTGATGTTTCGGCAAAATTTTAGTTAGTCACAGTGCCACCAGCTGGTAAGAGGAAATGTGGCAAATACAAATGATTGATATAGTCCTCCTATTTTTATGTACTTAGATGTGTATTGCCCAACATGCTCTGTGTTCCTAAAGCCACAAGGTGGTGGTGGCACAGGTGCTAGGACCCTTTCATTGCTCTTGCAGCTTTAATGTAGTTTTGTATTTTTTACTTTTTGGGACCTCAGGAAGAGTAGTCACTGCCTAGGTATTGGCTAATGGGGATCCAAATAAACAAATAAACTTAGATCATAGATGGGAAACAGCATTCACGGCAATACAGGCAATTTAACTAACGAAAAATGTTTGTTTTTTTACAGTTATAACACATTTCTGCTCTTTTTTTAGGTGTCTTCAAAGTGTGCCCATAAATATGTGTCAAAATTATTGTAAATATCTCATTTTGTTTTAAAGTTATAGCCACTCATATTTATGAGAGCATGGGCTGCACTGATTGGATTTTTTTGCCACTTCCTTTCAAAATGTTGGCTTTTAGTCATTATTGTTTAGCTATTGAAATTTGCTATTGAATGCTGTGAAAAACGCTGGCTTGAGAACATTTCTGCAGTTGTTTTGGTTCCGATCAGGCAAATAACCTGGGAGTAATTTGGAAAAGTAGGCCGAAATTTGCATCTGAACAGCGAGCAAATCCGAGGCATGCATTGTGTCTGCCTTGAGCCAAGGATTCCAGCGACACTCAAGGCTACGCCTTACGGTTGAGGAGTTATGAGCCGTTTCGTACTTTTGGTCGCTGTTTCGTACTTTTGACCGCTGTAGCGCCCCTGTCAGGCCGGTCGGGGCGGGCTTCGGTGACGTCTGTAGTCGTTGTGAGTACTACCTGCCCTGAAAGTTTCAAGTCTCTACGACTTACGGTTTGGTCTGCCCGATCAGTTTTAGTTAGAAAATGATGCATCATGGGACAATGAACAGTTACAATAGGGTGTCGGCCTGACACCTGACTTTGATTGGATTTTACTACCCCTTACTATCAAAATTTTGACATTTGGGCTCGCTATCATGCCTACCGACCTATGTTTCCGAACTTCTGACGCTGGTTTCGTCTCGATCGGACTAGCGGTTTCTAAGATATCAGCTAATAGTTTTTAAGCGCTAAATTACAACGCCGCACAAACCATATGCCGAAACCTGGCAAGTGTGGTATCGTTGGACTCGGCAATGATTCAGAAGTCTAAGGAAATGTGTCTCGTGAAAATAAGTCGACCACACAAGTTAAAAGCATTTTTGGAAAAAAAACTCCACTAGGTGGCGCTGTTTCGAAACTCCTCAGACTACTTCAGGGTATCGTGGTGATGACCCATACCGAGTTTTGTAACAAACCGTTCATAAAATACAGCATTTTAGCACATAATTCAAGATGGCCGAAAGCCAAAATGTTCGATATGGTAAAACTGGATATCAGTCGACTCGGCACAATGTCCCGAATCTAACAAGACCACTTTATGATTTTTGGACAAACGGTTCAGAAGTGATAAGGATAAAAATCCATTTTTTTTATCTTCGGACCAGTAGGTGGCACTGTGCCGAAACGCTGCATGTTGCCTCAGGACATGCTTCTGCTGACATGTACCAAGTTTGGTCTGAATACGATAAAGCTTTGCGGAGATACAGCCTTACGTCTGTTTTTGAAAGTGCTACATACAATCAAAATCAACTTGAATTCTATAACTTTTTGTCGGAACTGGCAAAAGATGATCTAGTTAAATTTTTGTGCGACGAACCGTGACGAGTTTGCAAAAGTAGGTTTTTGGCAAAATTCTAAAAGGTGGGAAATTTATAATGACGAATTTAGTTTCTAGCCCTTAATGTTCAAGAGTTATTAGCATAAACATGACTGCAACTTTGGACAGGTGGTGGCGCTAGAGGGATTGAGTTAGAGGCACCAAAATTGGTGTATTTAATGTTGGGACTGTGCTCTATCAGAATGTCAAATCGTTACAACTTTCCCGCAAACGGTTCTATGGGCTGCCATAGACTCCCATGGCAGAAGAAGAAGATACGGGAACGGAAACAATAGATGCCTTCGGTGCTTGGCCCCTAAATAAGCACCTTCGGTGCTTGGCCCATAATAAGCATGTGTCCTAAACTCCTGAAACATTGTTGTCTCATATTTTAGACAATGAAATTTGGGAAAGTAATAAATGAAATCTGTATGTGTGTCTGTGTTTGTGATCTTTATCTTCCAAAAATCCAACTGGACAATAGAGCGACAGATAAAGACGTTTTTTAATTTCCAGCACTGTAAAGCATTTTTGTCATTATGGCAACTCTCAGACAGGTTGTAGCATTTAGCTTTCAGCGGCAATGTGAATTGATGTAATTGGAAGATTTGCGCTGCAAGTGAGCCAATAAAAAGCATCAGAATAGTATCGCTTTATTGTCTGGCTATCACCAGGCCAACCTCTATCTTTTAAGATTGAACATTGGTCTGGGGAGTCTGCTCTGTATTTTCTACTGCACAAGAGGTGTGATTAACTGGCAGAGTTCAAATGTCTCTTTACCAAATTGGATAATCCTTCAACCAATCAGACCAACGATCCATTGCTTCTCTATCCGTCATTGTGCTACACCCACCAATAGCGCGCCAGGTGGATAAGTAGATTTCCAGCCTGAGCTGCAGGGCGAAATCAAATTGCTGAGAGATCGGGCTGGGTTTACCCAGTCTAATTGCTTTACTAAATGGCCTTTAAATGGCACGAGACATTGTGCACATCAAAAACAGAACGCCCACCACACACCAGCTGATTGGTGGCGGGGAGACAGAGTGATGAAGCCAGCTGTATATACACACAGTGGGTACAGAAAGTATTCAGATCCCCTTAAATTGTTCACTGTTATATTGCAGCAATTTGCTAAAATAATTTAAGTTCATTTTTTTCCTCATTAATGTAGACACCGCACCCCATATTGACAGACACAGAATTGTTGACATTTTTGCAGATTTATTAAAAAAGAAAAACTGAAATATCACATGTTCGTAAGTATTCAGACCCTTTGCTCAGTATTTAGTAGAAGCACCCTTTTGATCTAATACAGCCATGAGTCTATTTGGGAAAGATGCAACAAGTTTTCACACCTGGATTTGGGGATCCTCTGCCATTCCTCCTTTCAGATCCTCTCCAGTTCTGTCAGGTTGGATGGTAAACGTTGGTGGACAACCATTTTCAGGTCTCTCCAGAGATGCTCAATTGGGTTTAAGTCAAGGCTCTGGCTGGGCCATTCAAGAACAGTCACGGAGTTGTTGTGAAGCCACTCCTTCGTTATTTTAGCTGTGTGCTTAGGGTCATTGTCTTGTTGGAAGGTGAACCTTCGGCCCAGTCTGAGGTCTTGAGCACTCTGGAGAAGGTTTTCGTCCAGGATGTCCCTGTACTTGGCCGCATTCATCTTTCCCTCGATTGCAACCAGTTGTCCTGTCCCTGCAGCTGAAAAACACCCCCACAGTAGGATGCTGCCACCACCATGCTTCACTGTTGGGACTGTATTGGACAGGTGATGAGCAGTGCCTGGTTTTCTCCACACATACCGCTTAGAATTAAGGCCAAAAAGTTATATCTTGGTCTCATCAGACCAGATAATATTATTTCTCACCATCTTGGAGTTCATGCAGGCTTTAATGTGTCTTGCACTGAGGAGAGGCTTCCGTCGGGCCACTCTGCCATAAAGCCCCGACTGGTGGAGGGCTGAAGTGATGGTTGACTTTCTACAACTTTCTCCCATCTCCCGACTGCATCTCTGGAGCTCAGCCACAGTGATCTTTGGATTCTTCTTTACCTCTCTCACCAAGGCTCTTCTCCCCCAATAGCTCAGTTGGCCAGACGACCAGCTCTAGGAAGAGTTCTGGTCATCCCAAACGTCTTCCATTTAAGGATTATGGAGGCCACTGTGCTCTTAGGAATCTTAAGTGCAGCAGAATTTTTTTTTGTAACCATGGCCAGATCTCCGCCTTGCTAAAATTCTGTCTCTGAGCTCTTCAGGCAGTTCCTTTGACCTCATGATTCTCATTTGCTCTGACATGCACTGTGAGCTGTAAGATCTTATATAGACAGGTGTGTGGCTTTCCTAATCAAGTCCCAATCAGTATAATCAAACACAGCTGCACTCAAATGAAGGTGTAGAACCATCTCAAGGATGATCAGAAGAAATGGACAGCACCTGAATTAAATATATGAGAGTCACAGCAAAGGGTCTGAATCCTTAGGACCATGTGATATTTAAGTTTTTCTTTTTTAATAACTTTGCAAAAATGTAAAAAAAATCTGTATTTTTCTGTCAATATGGGGTGCTGTGTGTACATTAACGAGAAATAAAATTAACTTGATGATAAAATGAAAATGAATTTTAGCAAACGGCTGCAATATAACAAAGAGTGAAAAATGCAAGGGGGTCTAAATACTTTCCGTACCCACTATATATATATATATATATATATATATATATATATATGGGGATGATTAGGAGGCCATGATGGACAGGGTCCAATGGGCAAATTTGACCAGGATGCTGGGGTTACACCTCTACTCTTTATCGAAGGACATCCTGGGATATTTAACCAGGACTCTATTATATTCTATTCTATTCTATTCTATTCTATTCTATTCTATTCTATTCTATTCTATTCTATTCTATTCTATTCTTCTATTCTATTCTATTCTATTCTATTCTATTCTATTCTATTCTATTCTATTCTATTCTATTCTATTCTATTCTTTTCTATTCTATTCTATTCTATTCTATTCTATTTTACAGATTCTATTCTATCCCCTAATACCAGACTTACCCCCAAATCTACCCATCACCTGAAAAGAAAACATAATTTCATATGATTTATAAGCTGTTTTTCTCTCAGGGACCAAAAAATGTCCCCACAAGGAGAAGGGTGTTAGATATTACCGGTACGGTACCTCCTTTGTAGGGACATTTACAACATTTTATTTGCTTCTCGTGAATTGTTTTAGATATATTTACTGCAAAACAATAAAAAGAAACTGATTAGGAAAATTACTTTTGCACTGAAGCTTTTGTTTGTTGTTGTGCTTAACTGCCCAGCAGATGGTGCCATACTTGAGGGAGCAGAGCCTTTCTTTTCTTCAACTGTCTAGAGAACATGCCTTGCTACAGACTAGATTTAAACTTTACTCTCACCATCACTCATATTTACACATTTAACCCTGTAAAGGCAGATGTAATGCACCTCAATTTTATTTAGAGGCCATGAGCAAAAAATATACAATATGAAGCAGTTGCTGATATTTATATGGTCCGAAAAGTAGATTATTCAGATAAGAAATTAATGCAAATTAGCGAGATATTTATAACAAAGACTTACATCAGATACATATATTAGTTGTCAATCTGTGTCTCCCAATAATGTCTTAATATGATATTTAAATGCATCAGTCCATGGAGGGAAAAACATATAATGCAATACAATGATGATTGAGAGACGTACAAATAAGCATTCCTCAAAAGCCTATGTATGATATATGTATATGTAGCACCTGTAAAAAACAATTCCTTCACGTTTATACAGTATTGTTTGTTACAGACTAACTGTTATGTTTTGTTGCATTTAATTCCTCCGGTTTCACAGACAATGCGTAGGCTTAGCCTAGTCCCAGACTAAAATGCAAGTTTAAGCTAACTGAAAGCAACTGAAAATATTTCAGTACCATTGTTTCTCAAAATGCACACCAGTAATGTTTTTTTTTTTTTCTAAGGCACGTTTATCAAAAAGCTATTTAAATTCCCTAATTGAACAAAAACCTAATCCTGGCTTAATCTAAGCCCTGTCTGTGAAACCAGGCCATTGATTCCCTGTGACCTAGTTTCCCTGTGTGTTTAATTAGTCAGTATGTTCACCTGTTGTCTCATTAATTAACTCATTAGTTCCCTTTGTTTGTTCCATGTATTTAAACCCTGAGTTCTTCATTCTCTGTCTGTTATCGTTAGTGTTATGTTGTGTAAAGATAGGGACACACCAAACTGACGCCAAAGAACTAGCGCTGAGGAAAGTGTCGTCTCGCGTCGCCTGTGTCAGGGGGAAAAAAAACTCTGCTTGCTTTGAACACACAGAAAGGACTACAGCCGACTGTCAGCTAGCATGCATGTTCTAGGCTATGGCAGATTTCTGCAGATATATTTGTCTATATTCGTTATTCAAAAGGGGAAACAAACACTGCAGGCTGCAGATACACAAACCGTAAACAAAGCAGCATGTATCAATAAATATCAATCATACTGATAATTTTCTTTATTTCCACTTGGCTGATGTTATTATTAAAATATTCGCCTAACACTCCGGTAAGATGATGTAAAATTAGAACAGCCTTCTGTCAGTACTTTACTGACTTTGTTTGCTATTTCGCTCTTCTTGTGCACTGACTCATTCATTAAACTGAACAGACAGTTCTCTCTCTCACCGACGGCCCAACACTGATTCTACATGCTGAATCGGCCCAAAAAACTCATGACGCCATATAATATGACTATATATTTTTAAATTAAGTATTATACTACACTCTTAAGAAAAATGGTTCTAAACAGTATAAATTAGGGTTCTTCGGCTTGCATAGCAGAACCCTTTTCGGTGCTAGATAGAATAAGATAGAATAGAATAAGAATTCCATAAATAACCATGCTTTAAAAAGTGTTACATAGCACCATAATGGTGTTATAAATACCTTTTTAATAATAGTTTATTTTTTAATTAATTAGCAACTTCCTATTAATATTATATTTATATATTTATTAATATTTTTAGCCTTCTATCTGCCTGGTTTTGTTGCCTCTATTTGGGTTTTACAAAATAAAAATAAATAAACAATAAAATAAAATGAAAGAAATTAAAACAGCATATTTTTTATTGGTATGCCAAATTGTAGCAAAAAAATAATGACAGTGCTCAACAACAGTTGTTAGCTGAACACATTAATAAAAAACAATTGACATTGAACATGATATAGATGGAATGAAGACCAAGTTCCAGTGAAATATTTTCACATGACAGCATCTGAAATACAAAATTGAAAATGGTTATGTTTATGAAGGCCAAAATGGGCAAAAATTAACAGTATGTGAGCCCTTTACCTTGTTAAAATGAAAAAGTGATTTGTTATGGGATAGCTAATGTTTTTTTGTGACTGGGTTTAGGCATCAAAAAATAATAATAAAACTAAATCTAACAATATGGATCATGAATTCAATATCTGTAGTTGAGAAAAAAAGAGGAGTTTACTTAACTGAACAGAGCGGCTCAAGACACTTGGCAAAAGACATGATTAGTAGGAAAGATACAATTTTTAAAGTTAAAATGTATAAAGATTTTAAGAAAGAAAACATTTAGGCTAACTGTTGAGACTGAGCATGCTGACTGTCTGTGTAGTTGTAGATGAGCTCCAGAAAATCTGTAATGAGTTGGTTTTGACAGTTACAGATTTGAAAAACAAAAAGGCGGGAAAGAACCCTAAACTCTAACACGAAGAACCATTTCAGCATATAAGTTCTTCAAGACCATACAGTTCTAGATAGAACTGTTACAATGTGCAAAGAAACTTTAAAGAACCTTCTTTTTTTAGAGTGTAATCTCCTTCGTCTTCGTGCTGTTTATACAACTTGCCTGTGAAGAAGAATGGACCCTCTAAAAGAGTAAAAGATGGACTTACCGTCAGTCATACTGCTATGCCTGGTCAGTAGCAATCCCTGAAGACCCTTACCTGGATTTCTAGATCTGCCGTGCCTCAGCAACTTCCCGAACAAAGCACTGAGTGTCTTTTACCATGCAAGCCTCAGCGTTGAAACAAAGGCATGCCTAATCGGTGTCGATCCTCGGGGGAATTTCTCAGAGTGCATGGAGTGGGTGCTGGTGAACTGTGATTCGCCATCGACCACTGGCCTCACTGAAGAAGAATTCACCAGCCCCGCTCCTAATCCTGAGCCCAGCCTGCCATCACGATCGTCTGACCAGGAGTGTGAGCTGGCAACACCATGCGCCGTCGTGGGAATCCTTGTAGGGTTTGAGGGAATGGAGTGTGTGGGATTACAAATTTAAGAATCTGTTTAAGATATGTTTACATCCTTTGCATATTTTGTTTAAGGTTGTGACCTGAGTGCTTTGTCTTCACTTGTAAAGACTGGCCCTTAAAATGTGTATAAAACTATCACTGCGTTAGTTGGACTTGCTGACTGCAGCAACCAAACAGCACGTTCTCAAAGAATCCTGCTGAAGATCCTGGTCTTCGCTTTTGAGTTTCCTACTGCCACAGAGGGTGAGCTGATGCTGGACTTGGGTTTTTGTTGTTTTGAAGAGCTTGATTTGCCCCTGCCCCCTCTGATTCAATCCAGCAACAGTTTCTCTGTCGCCCCGCTGGTTCCACCCAGAAATAGTTATCCTGTGTCTCCGCTGGTTCTACCCAGCTATAATTCTCCTGTGCTTCCAGTATGCCCTCCCAGCCTCCCTCTCCCACCTCCTCTTCAGACCTTTGCAAATTCTTCTGTCCATTTGCCGCTATCTCCCATCAGCCCCTCTGTTCCTCCTCTACCATCCCTCTGTTGTGTGGATCCACCTTGTGCCATCCGTTTAACAACACCATCTGGATGTTTAGATCCCCTGGTTTCGCCTCCAGCCTCTGATCCCATTACTCCACTTCGGCCTCACAGCCAGACTCCTCTGCCTTGGCTCCACCCTCTTTCGTCTTCACTTAGGACCATTGGCATTAAGGCTCCAACTGGACTCCCTTGACCCTCCGGCTCTACCTTGGTCAGACGTTGCCTCGCCTACGCCACAGACTTGTGAGGCGTTCACTGCTTGCCGTCTCTCTACCCCTATGGCTCCGTCTGGCTTTGCCCTCCCTCCAGATCCACCTCGGTCAACTCCGTTTCTGGGCTCCGTCTCCACAGACTCCGTCGTCCCCATGGCCTTGTCGAGGAGATTTATACCATATCTGATTCCTAATGTGCATACTATCCACCCTCCGCCCTAAATAGTATTGAATATTACTAATGTCACATGCCATTTAGGATGGATCGTATGCACATTGAAATGCAAGCCATTACTCCTCCCTCAACTCCACCATGTATGGTTCATTTTGAAATATTAACTGTAAGTTATTCTTACGCTTACTTTAGTAAAACGTTTTTACAAGTAAAAGGCTTTTACATGCTAAGAAAGTCACTATCAATCAGATGGCAGAAGGCATGCTTATTTTCTTTAAAAATTATGGTTAGATACTTACAATCGAAGTGAAGGAGGCCCATTTTTGGAGGATTTGAAAGCACTAATGTGATTAATTTTCTAAAAGCAATTACATTTATCTGTTAACATTTTTTTAGTCATATTTATGGCTTTAGAGCTTTTCAGCATTAACTTATAATAGCAAAAAGGTTGTAAAATTGGATATAGCTGTACACAGAAAAGCAAGGGATCTTAAACTCTTAAATCATGTTAAAACAGATATTGTTTACACCTTGTTGTTATACTTTTGTAATCGTGTATTATTTACATATTGGCCAAATGTAATATAATATAATATATAATTTAAAATTAATCTAAAATTGAAATCAAATAAAACAAACGGCTCTTTAAATACAAAACATTTAACAAGCATTATAATTATAAAAATATAAAAATGATAATTCAACTTTTCAAAGGTTTTGAAGCACCCTACCAGCAGACAAAAGAAAACTTTGCTCAATGCTCAAGCCATGCCAAATTCGTGAGCATGTTATGGGAAGGCTGAGGCTCAGTTCAAGATGTCCATCGGTATGCTGCGAGATTTTGTTAGCTGGATGGTCCCCTGGTGGGCATCTGTCTTCTGATTGGTGTCTGAATGTCCTGTGGGTTTTTACAAAGGCTTAACTCAACATCTATCCATTCACTTATGTGGTTATGCTTTCCTAGTAATGGTCTCTCATATGAAGCGCTGGTGCAGGGCATTACTTTAAATCCAATCACTTATGGCTATGTCTCCGGTCTGTCTATCGCTCCAAAATCTCTGTTTAATTATGTTGCTTATCTTCTTCAGTGGTAAGTGCTTTATATCCTACTCTTTAATATCCTCCTTTGAATATTTTGACAAATATAAAATGTCCAAGAGAAGTTTATGTAAGTTAGTACTTCTGCATTCAATGATGGTTTTTAACTTGACACTGTTTTTACAAGCTGACTGCAACAAACTGCACCAAGGTCAACTTTGCAAGTCTACTTGCCCTGGTAAGAAAATGTTGATAAATATGTTTTTGCTTTTTGACCATACATAATAATGGATATTATTCCACACACATATCTATCTAAATGGCCACATATCCATAGTTTTCATATACAGGTAATTTTAAATATACTGTCTAATCCTTCAGAAAAACTTTGCAACAACATTACTTTATCAGTTTTACAATTAAGGATTTTACCAAATTGAGGTTTTGTCTGATTTAGCTCACACACACACACACACACACACACACACACACACACACACACACACACACACACACACACACACACACACACACACACACACACACACACACACACACACACACACACACACACACACACACACACACACACACACACACACACACACACACACACTATTTAATACATTTATTACACATGTATTACATGATTGTGTGTACAGATGTGCAGAAAGGGCAAAGGCACACCTACAGATACAGTACAACGATAACCAGTGCCTGGAAAGGTCCTTCATCAGGAGGCAGTCAGTTGGCTTTGGACTGTGTTGTTGACATTGCTGTCCGACCAGGATGTCCAGAAATGACATTAAAGGTATGTTCAAGGTATAGTCTTTTTATGTATGCAATTGCCATCCAATCTCTAAATTGAAACTATAGTAAAAAAAAAAAAAATGTATGTGAAACATTTTTACTTTTAGTCTTAAAATATTGAGTAAAAGCAGAGAAATCAATGAAAAATGCCGTATAAATTTAGTAAATAGTAAACAATTTAAGTAGATCAGAATAACTATGTTTGGTACAATGACAAACAAAACTGAGTACACTGTCTGTACAAGTTAAGCAATGCAAAGCCAATTTAATAAAGCAATATTTATGAATAATGTGAATCCACTAAAAACACAATTCTTTTCTTTTCATCTTTTCAAGAAATAAACCCAAATAATAATGTAAATTAAGCAAAATTAACAGTTTTTAAGATTTTTAGGTATGTGGTATGTCCAATCTCAAACAATCAATTAAGTAATGTTCAGAGATTTAAAGTAATATTTATATATATTTTTAGAGTGCATATTGATAGATTCATGGCCACAGGGCTTTTGATTTAATCTTAAAAGTTAATAATAATTTAAAATAATAGTCATTTATTCACACACTAATACCTTTTTAAAATTGTTTAATCTATTCCTTATTTGTTTTCCATATAGCTGAGGAACATACAAATAAAGCATAGCTCATCGAAAAGAGACAATTCGGTTCTACGCTTGAAAAACATAAGGTAATTTTAAAGTTTCTGTTGGTGCTATTTGTTTATGCTTACTCATGCTATTCTGACAAAACCTTTTCTGTATTTGCATTATTTCTGCTGTCAAGAGATAGTATGTATTTATCATGGATGGGATGAGTGTTGAGAGGTTGAAGGTCCATCTGGTGTTTTGATTTCTCAGAGAGTCATTGGAGAAGAACCCCCTGCGGTTCTCGCTCGAGGGGGGAAAGGTCACAAAGCTCTGCCCACAGGAGGCTGAGCAGGTGTGGACCCTCAACATCAAGAGATCCATTCTGAGCATGTTCCAGACCTCTCACTCAGGACGAGTCAGTGAGACGCTGAGAGAGGTGAGAGAGGAAATGTAACTCACGCTGCACCCAGTTTCGTACAGGCCCACTTTTATACGAAAAACACATGCTCGTTTTTTTAAATATATTTGAGAAATGTGTAAATGTAGTATATTTAAAAAGTGGTTAATGTCATAAAAAAATTGCAATATACACTACTGTTCAAACCATTAGGATCAGATTATTATTATTTTTTTATTAAGAAATTAATACTTTTATTCATCAAGGATGTATTTCATTTATCAAAAGAGACATTTATAATGTTGCAAAAGATTTCTATTTCATATAAACTTTCTATTAAGATTCCTGAAACTTATCAGGGTAAAATATAAAAAAAATATATTAAGCAGCACAACAGATTTTAACATTGTAAATAATAATTTTTCACCGCCAAATCAGCATAGAATGATTTCTGAAGGATCATGTGACGCTGAAGACTGATGATGCTGAAAATTCAGCTTTGAAATCACAGGAATAGATTACATTTTAAAATATATATTATATTATATTATAAAATATATTTAAAACAGGACATTTTAACCACGATCAGTGTCACATATTGACTATAAGATGCAACTGCAGGTAAGGCGCACACAAGGCAAATAATCCAAAATCCAACAGACATGAATTAAGTGATGAAGAGGCAAGAGTCAGGCGTTCAGCAAACTGTGTTTCACAAGAGAGGCAAAATCCAAAAACCAAGGCCATAGTCAAAAGAAGACACCAGAAAAAGGCTTAATATAACGTCAAAAACACAAGAGAAGGTACGTATATGTTGCAAAGAATATGGAATAGAAAGTCTCTATGGCTGTGTTCGAAATCACCCACTATACCCTCATTCACTATTCCCTATACATTACTCCACTAATATGAGTGAAAGAAAACAAGTGATTGAATTCGGACACCGAGTGTGCCGGAAGGCAGCTTTTGCCTAGTTTGTGCTTGCTGTTTAATAACCATTTGACACTTAACAAACTGGCAGCTCCATATAAGATGCAAATATTGATCTTGAACTCTATCATGGAAACTAGCATGTATAAACCTTAATTAAACAATTTAATAATCAAGGAATTTATATGTGTAAGATATTATACTGTAGCCACATTGGACCAGCAGTTTGGAAAATGGATATATGTATGATTTAGCTGTGTGCGCCATCTTATGATCAGACAATTTATGGGAACCTAGGGAATTTATTTGGTGCGCGACTCTCACAGTGCATAATGGTATTCTTGATAAAATCCACTATGGTTTCAGTTCCAAGACAGTTCCATCCGCACCTGCCAGCAATCACCCACACCTGCTCCACATCATAAAAGCATGCACCACACACACACACACATCATCATCACTCTCTGGTCTACAACTAGGACTTCCTAAACTACCGGATGATCCTCTTACCTAGCTACTTACCTCTGCGATTGACTCATTGCCGTGTTATCTGGACTTTAGCAATCCCCTTTATTCATTCAGTATTTGACATTCAAATTCAAAACTGTCATCTGTTCTTCATCACCAGCTCATATGTTGTTTACATTTATTCACCATTTGCACTTTTATCTGCCAATAAACTATTTCACTGTTTTCTCACCATATCCTCTGAGTCTGTGTATCCTGACACATACAGGGAGAAATTAATATAACCGTTAATCTGACTTGGAGATCTGTCCCGAATCAGGGTGCATTCACGCCATGTCAACCAGTAAAATAGCGTTTACATCCTCGTATAGCTCACAGCTTGTTAGCTGTGAATTTTCTGAGAGCTCCTATTTGTACCAAGTGACTGCTGCAGATCAATTTATGTGTTGATACCGTTGACAAAGAAACGCAAAAGTCCAAATATGTGAACTGCTCAGAAAATAATGTCACGTGTTATCTCAAAATAACAGAAATAACGCAATGGCATGAACGCTGCATCAATTTCATGAGGTATCTTCATGCTCTAATGCTGCTTGCAAGGTCATTGCCTGAAAAGGCAGAAAGGCTGCCTAATGCCCAGTGCACTTTGTACGATTTTGGGCTGTCCCAGACTAAAGATGACCAACCATGGTAATTTCTGTGGTTGTGGCTCCTAAACAGTGTTCCTACGTTGTACAGTGAGAGAGATTCACTGTTGTGAAAGACCACTGTTGTCACGGTCTTGCGACCATTTTCTGACCCTATCAGAAATGTAGCATGATCATCTCATAGTGTGTTTGCAGCTACGACCTATGTCTACTGACTAGCCAATAAAAAATGTAACATGCATCAATGGCGTCTTGATCAACGCGACATGACGCTAAAACTTAAAACTATTTACCTCAAGCTCCATATTAGCATGCCATGCTGGACTCTTTTCCCTAGCCATGACCGCATCCACATTCTCCTCTTTTGCTTCCTCCTTTTTTCCTTTAGCGCACAAAAACTCAATTGCTCTATTTGTTTATCACCAGCGCATGCTAATGACGTGTTATTCTTCCATACTAACTTGCATCTTAGTTTATGATTCAATAGGTGTCATCATAGTACAGTCTACATTTATTTCGTAAGTTTGTTAGATCCATGTTGTACCGTGTGATTTGTTAATTATCTAATAGAATTGCCAAAATCGCTCAGTTGGCATCAGGCATAAGCTTTCAGACACAGCCATGGACTCAGAGGCGGCCATATTTAAAGGTTGAGGTGCATGCTGTAAATTGTAATTCACTGACCTCTCAATGAGCATAAAAGATTTCTATAAAAAAAAGAAAAAAAGAATTTTTTTTAAATGTTCTAAAAAATCTAAAGACCATATGAGCAATATAATATTAATGATGTTGGATTATGTTTCCTCTACAGACTGATGTATATGGGACATGCATGAGTTCTTATGAACAGAGAGGACCATCACTGATGAAGATCCGAAACCTCCAGCAGTGCCTCAGTGACAGAATCAATCAGTTTTGGAGGCACTCTGTCCCACTGAAGGAGGGCATGGTGAACCCCAATTTTTGTATACCACACTTAACATTCACACAGCTGACCCACTGTGAATTTGCCTTTAGTTTGAGTGTCTCTTTCTTTTGATTAGACAGTAAGTGCCGGGCTCACGTGCATCCAGCAATACGATGGAACAGTGCTGAAGAAGGTCAACTGTACAGAAACAGTGTCACTGATTCCCCTGCCAGGCCTGTTAGAAGCATCAGAAACTAAAACCGTTTCAAGCCTAACTCTACTCAGAACCCTTGAAGTGATTCCAATGGACTTGGGTAAGACTATGGCTTTTGATTCAATATGATCATTTTATAGCCTGACAAGCCAGACCCACATCAAGATGTTGGGTCTGGGAACTCACCATTGACAGGGCTCAATCCGAGGGGCGGGATAAACGGTTGTCTTTCAAATTCCCTCTGCACGCAATTGGATAGCGCTACAACCAACCCGAGCAACGTGAAGAGGAGCTAGTTGATAGATTAAACTTTCGCCGTATCCAGTCGGCAAAACTCCGAACGCATCTTCCCTTCTTAAGAATGACTTCAGTGCAGTTCTTTGTTCTATTCTCAAAGAAAAGCTTAACTCCAAGTCTTCCAGAATCGCGACCAAAGCCAATTCGAAAGACCACAGTTCGCCAGCTTCAAGACAAGTAGTACGCGGAACCTTCGCAACTCTCCTGTCATTATGTTAAGCCCACCAACTCTATACACGATGTGATTGGCCTGACCAGAGTTTGGTTTTTCCAGCTCGCAGGTCTATCGAGAGTTGCTAGACTACACTCGCGGCAGATTAGAATTGCTGACGCTAGGGTGCGTCTGGATTTCTCGGCTAATCATATTACTCTTTTTCAGCTGTGTATAATGCCATAATTCTACTACAGTTTGATAAGAAAATTAATAATACATTTTTCAAACCACAAACCCAATTGATGAACAAATCACTTTAGCCGACTCTTTTGATCAGTTTGGCCCTTGTGGCTCTGTCAAGATTCTAATTTATTCAGCTCTCATGCCTTTCCTAAAAATGTTCATATTAGCAACCATCTATTTGAATATGGGTCCAAATCCGAAGAGCTCACCTCAAATCTTTTGTCACTGGTACAAGTACCATGTGGCGAGGTGGATGAACGAAAGAGGGAGGAGTGAGTGAGACCGTGTCCCTTTCGAGTCCTTCACTGGTGTCGCTCGTCCTTATATGCCTCCGAGCTCCCTCATGAGAGGACTCGAGACTGGTCTCACTCGCTCCTCCCACGTCTCTCGTTCGTCCACCTCGCCACATACCATTATGTTACAACACTGGCTCTAGGGAAGCAACATAAAGGTCACAAAGACCAAAGTCTGACAATTAAAAATAAAGTTTATTGAACTATAAAGAAAAAAAAGGGGACTGTGTAAAATGCCACACTGCTACTACAGTGCTGGCTGCAAGATCAGAGAGAAAGAGATAAATGAGCTTGGCTGAATCCGAAATCGCCATTTCCTATCTTCAATCACTATTCCCTACTTTAGTCCACTAATGCAGTTCACTTGAAGGAGTGAATGAAAACAAGTGAGGGAATTTGGACAGCCGCTGTGTGTACATCGGCTGCACACTTGTTATTGCGGTGCAATGTGGGATAGAATGAGTGCACTCAATAATGCCCGCTAGTTTCGGACACCACTAGAAATGGTTGTCCCTCAAATAGTGGGGCGATTTCGGATTCAGCCCATGTGTCCTGGTAAGTTGCCAGGCAACTGTAACAAATCACAAATTAGGAACCGATAATGCAGAGAACAAAAATTTCAAAGAGAAAATATAATTTTACTCAAGGCCATTTCGTATTTGCGACTTTAAAGCTCAACTTCATTTCTGTTTAACATGGTGGCTGGTAAATTAAAATAAAATGTCTGTGTTAGGGTTTTTCCCTTTCATTTCCTGTGGTCGCCTGGTAGGTCAATTTCCGAATTTCTTTGAAAAAACTTGTTGTTTGGGTCAACAGCTTATAAAAACTTCTGGGTTTTTGGTTCTGGCTCAGTTTTAGCTTGTTTGCTGTACACCTTGTCACATATCAGCTTTTAGACACTGTTCTGTTTTTTGTTACAAGTCCGAAATGACAAGGCGACCGCTTCACGCAATACAAAGCCAATGGAGAGCGTTGGATTGTTTCTCCTAATTTTTACTATTCAGTGATGAAAAGTTAGTGTGTGGTTTGGAAAGTGCATGAAATTCTCAGGTAGTCTATCAATAGAAGCATTATTCTGAATGAATGCAGTTTATCCAGTGTGTCAGTAACACTGCTATAAGGTTGCGCACATTAACGTTACACAATCCAGCAGTTAACAGGACTAAGATTGCACAATACTTTTAAAGCATTTGTAAATCTTTGTTTTTGCCACATGTAAAGTGTAATTATTCATCTTCTCTGTATAATTTCAGGGCAGATAACCGACTACTTGACCAGTATTGTGTTTGAGGCT
Source organism: Gobiocypris rarus (assembly GCA_023029165.1). Lineage (NCBI taxonomy): Eukaryota > Metazoa > Chordata > Actinopteri > Cypriniformes > Gobionidae > Gobiocypris > Gobiocypris rarus. The sequence goes on along the minus strand of CM040915.1, from coordinate 29,915,805 downwards.
GAAGGCCAAACCTCAGGCAGATATGGTGGACCATCAGTTCAAGAGGTTTCCAACAACGTGAGGAGGTTGTGTGCTCATCTTGCAGATCAACAACAGGTCAGGCACTAATTCACGCGACATTAAAGAGTTACTTTAATTTATGTTGGTAGGTTTCTCTCACCTTTCTTCATCATTCTTAGCAATCAGAGCTTCTGCTGAATCTGGTGCTTCAGCTGAGAACTTTGTCATCCCATCAGTTGAGAGACTTGTGGCAGGAGGCCTCCTTCAAATGCCGAGATGACTGGTTGGTCCTTCAACAATTATTATATAGTTAAATGTTTAAAGTCACATTTTTCTTTGCTTGTGACTTTATTTTGTTATGCTAAAAATTTTTTTTAATTCAATGCAATACAGTACTGTTGTGACCTGATCACATAATACTAATTTAAAATAAATTATGATGAGCTGAATTGCCATAAACATGTCTTTGGTGACAATGCAAATGTTTTACAATTAAAAGCAAATGCAAAGTTTCTTCGGGGAACACAAATATTTTGTGAGAGAATGCAAAGTTTTTTGAGGAGAGTAATTCATTTACAAGACAATGCAAATGTTTTAAAATTACAAGCAAATGCAAAGTTTCTCAGGGGAACGCAAATGTCTTGCGAGAGAGTGGAAATGTTTTGCATGAGAATTCAAGATTTTCAACCCAATACTTTAGCAACAGTATTTTTTATTTTCTGATGTTGATTCTGGTGTCATGACAGGCAGCCCCTCGTAGATATGCTGTCAGCCTGTGGAACTGAGGACTGCATCCTTGTCACTACAGACCTCATACTGAACAAAGAAGTTGACCAGGAACATATCCTACCCCTCCTCAATACTATCAGTTTTGCTTCCCACCCTACTTCATCCATGATTAGCCACCTCAGTGTACGGTTTTGAGCTGTTAAATTAATTAATTAATTATAATACAAATCTAAAAGCTGTATCTAAAGCAGATTGGATTTGCTGGATTTCTCTCCTCCAGGCTCTGCTGCAGATACCTCTTATCCGTCCAAAAGCGCTACTGGTTGTGTCTTCACTGGTCCACGGCCTTTGTCAGCAAGAACAGGGTCCATGCAATGAGATCTCTGAAGTCCAGCAGTTCGTCCATGTTCTTAAGCAGAGTCTTGAGGCAGGATGTGGAGTGGATGATCATTTTCAGATCACAGAGGTACAGCAGAAACATATAACCATTCGACAGCAAAGATATGCTGTCCTGCAATCAAGGATTCAATACAGGTTAAACTCAATTGACAGAATCTTTTTTGGCATAATGTTGATTACCACTTATCCCTTATTTTGTGACATAATGCAGTTTTTTTTTTACTAACCCTATAAAAGAAGCAATAATCAAAGTTACATATTTTTACTTATGGGGCTGTTACATCAGCCAGCTGGAGTGCCTATGATCTCCACCAGAGAGCACTCCTTCCATTTGCTTTATCTCACCATGAACTACATTTCCCACAGCCCATTGCCTTGTCTAATCATGTGCTGATTTTTTTCCCACCTGTATGTTATTATCTTGTTTACCCTTTGCCTATTTAAGCCCTGTCTATGCACTCGTTCTTTGCAAAGTCTTGTATGGTGTTACACTGCATTTCAGAGCAGTTGCTTGAGTCTCTGCTTGTCTCCTTGGATTCCCCTGTTTTCCTGTGTCTTAGATTGCCCTGTGTTTTAGAACCAATGCCTGGTATGTGGATTACAATTGTGGATTACCCTTAATAAAGCTTTGTTTGGATCTCCAACCCAAATCTCGGAGCTGTACGTAACGGGCCAATTTTTGGAGGATTTAAAGGAAATTTGAAGCTTTTTATTTTATAAAAGCACTTGCGTTAATTATTTTTATCACAGGTAGCAGGCATAGGATAAGGACATGTGTATGAAGGTAAATTGATGCCATTAAGAATTGCATGCACAAGGTAAGATTTTTGAAAGTGTACATAATGCACACTTTCACAAATCTTACCCTGCACATGTGATTCTTTATTTGCAGCATTAATTTATTAATCCAGTACGGAGAGAAAAAGAATTGCAACAGCTTCACATAAACTTAAGACAAAAACCGATAAGGAACAGAACAAAACGGGGTATAAATACACAGGACTAAAGCCTTGTTTCCATTTTTGTCCAAGGAACTTTGTTCCCCCATACCCTGTTGCTGTCTGCATTTCCGCCGCGGTTTGAAGGCAAATTAGTCTTGTGACGTAGGACTGTGCACGACTTTACAGTTCCCGCTGGATTTTCATCGAGCCTGAACCTTGTCATCTGTCATATTTTTTAAACTCTATTGTTGATTCGAATAGCAAGCAACTCTTTTGGGACTTTATCTTATTCACCGTATCCCCCAGAGTTAGATAGGTCAATACATACCATTCTCATCTCTGTGCGTGCCATAACCACCGCTAGCCTAGCTTAGCACAAAAACAAACAGGAGCTAAATGGCTCCATTAAGACTACTGCTCAATAAGTGACAAAATAAAGCAGACATTTTCCTGTTTACATGTTGTGATGTGTATAGTTACATCATGTACTAAGACCGAGAGAAAATTGTGATTTTCTAGACCGATATGGCTAGGAACTATACTTTCATTCTTGCGTAATAATCAAGAAACTTTGCTGCCCTACCATGGGTGCAGCAGGCGCAATGATATTACGCAGTGCCTGAAAATAGGCTAACTTCTGTCAACTTGACAACCTTCTTGCACAGAGTGCGTGCTGGGGACTATATTCAGGCGCTGCGTAATATCAAAGTACGGCAGCAAAGTTTCTATTGTAAGTGCCTCAGAAACCCAGATTTTTGCTTTTTATGTAGAAAAGGTAATGTACCAAAAATATATTTGGTGGTAATCAATATTTTTTCCAAAATTATGTCAATTTAGCTTAACTCGACTGAACCTGGAATATTTATTTTAAGCTGTTCTGTGTCTCTCGTGCAGTTGCTGCATGTGTTGAAAGCAGCAGAGACTGCAGGTGCGGCTGCATCAGATCTCATCTCCACACTGAGCCGCTGTGTGCAGAATCATTCTGTGCCACTGGAGCTGCGTCTGGCCGCTATACGAGCATTCAGGAGGATCCCATGCCATCATGACGTCAGTATCGGCAAACATCAGTGACACATTTACATTGGTGTTACGTCTATTACAGCATAACTTATGTCCTTACATTATGTTATTTCTTATGTTATCAGAGGAGAGTCCTTGCTCAGGCATTTCAAAGACAGCAAGAGAATGTGGAGGTCAGAATCGCAGCGTATCAGCAGCTCATGCACTGTCCAAACCAGGAGCTTTTTACGATTGTGAAGACAACGTTAAGCAATGAGACGTCCAGTCAAGGTATCGAAAAGTACTTAAAATTATTAGTAGCTCAAATGTACTATTTAATTCAACACTGTTTGAAATTCTAATAATTGTAAAATGAATCAATGAATCGGTAACAGTTTTCAATTAGGTCCTATTAGTTAACATTAACTAACAATGAGAAACGTAGATGATAAAAATACATCTGTTCGTGTAGTTCATATAGGGGAGAGATCCTTTTTAACATGTTTAGTTCCAATCCTGTTAGATGCTAAATTGGGATTGCGGGGTTAAAGGTCAGTGCAAAAATGTGTAATAAAATATGGAATTAGTCACACATGGGGCAAAAATTAAAAACATTTCCTGAGAACTTATCATATTTCCAACACTCTTCAACTGTAAAATTGTATATTTTCATACGTTCTCTATGATATCTCCTCAGTTGGGTCATTTGTTTGGAGTCACCTTTTTAATATCCAGAAAACAGAAGACCCTTTGAAGAAAGACCTGATGGAGTCACTGCCAGATGATATCATAAGTAAAGACTTTGAATCTGAACCATGGAAATATTCTTCACATATGGACTACACAGTGGACACAGGTACTAGACATAATGTACCTTTTCCAGCTTTTTTTATATTTATAACATTTTGATTTGCTCCCATTTTAATGTCTGGGTTGTATGTCTGTTCCAGGAGTGGCTGCTGCTAACATCGAGGGAGCTGTGGTTTTCTCCCCTGAATCTTTTCTTCCGCGTTATGCTATGGCGAATCTGACAGTTCACATCCTAGGCAGAGCATTCAATCTTCTGGAGGTGAATTTGATTGTATTTTCCACAAAACTTAAATGTCAAAACTGACTCTATTTATGATTTATTGTACTGTTCCAGCTCTTATTGAGTAGTTATTAATCAGTGAACACTTCTAATCTAATAACTTATTTCACACCGGACATTACTTTTATGTCTGAGTGTAACATGGAGGACGAGGAAGGCAGGCAGAGATGAGGAACTAAGTGCATATATAGGTCCCATATCAGTCTGGCATCGTGCAAGAACCGAGACTGGTTAAATAGGTTTACATGACATTGCTCACACTATGTAACAAACAGCTGCCATTTCTCCAAGTCAAGCCTGGCTAGTTAAAGCTGTGGGCTCCTTGACACGGTGAGGGATAAGCTCCTTAAATGCAGCCAAATGATGCCTGTCAACAACTGTGTTGACTGCATCGCTGAACAGGCCAGAGGGTGAAATTGCAAAAATTATCTGTGGGGTGAACTAACCTTTACCTGGCACTGACAGTCCTTTCACAAACTTGTCCATGGTGTGTTCAAGTTCTCCTGGGATGTTTGTATTTAAGAGGTGAGAAGTTGTGTTAACAGCATCATGGTTGTTTGGTTGGTTAACTTTATCATGTGCGTTCAAGTCTCTTTGTTCGGAGCAAGATGGCTGTGTACCTTCTTTTAATGAATTTTATGAAAATACAGCAAGGTTTGTTAACTCTGTATCATTATATATTAGGCTAATTGTTGTATTACAATGCTAGCTTACTTTGTTGTTAATGACAAAGCCTGACAGTGTCACTTCTAAATACCTGTTATATTTTACTACAGATGTTGCATCCATTGATTCCACCATGTTTCTCACTGACACGCCCCAACTCGTACAGATCGGGGCTTAAAGAAAATCGCAAACTTCCCACTGGTATTTATGACTTCATGGTGGCGTTCATGTACGTTCAACTCGTAAATACGATCTTTATGACATGACTTGAACGCACCATTAGTGCAGAACCATGCATCATTCATTTATATATTAACATGGTTCCCTGCAGTACTAATTTCTGATTCTTCAACCGCGCCATCTAGTGGTCTGTTATTCTACGGCAACAAACACTATACAATAACAGACCACTCAAGCGGTTACTACGAGTCATCTTGAGGTAATGAAATATGTCAAATTAATATTTTGTGTTTACATTTACATTATGTGGCAAGAAGCTGCATAATAGGGATAATTTCGCAGTGGGTTCTTGTATCACCCTAAAGAGGTTTATTTGTATAACAACCTGCTGTCTGTACACTACCCTTTAGCCTTGCTTGCCCCACTTTTTTAGTTTGGGAACCACTGGTCTAGGCCATGTGGGGAACTGGTTAATGTTAGCCAGAAATAATTTTACAGAAGCAAATAGATACGTTCAATGATAGTATTTTTGTTTGTTTACTTTTTTAGATTAGCCTAAGAATGGAAAACCTAGAGCCTATTCTGAAGACAATCTTTGAGGAGCGTCCTCTAGCATCTGCTGATCACTCTAGACCTAAGGCTCAAACAGACTCCATGAGGCATAGACAGAATGGAAACAACGGTGAAAGTGACCGCTGTCAATCCACAGCGTTAAGTTCCATCAAGACTAAGGTGGGTTCCATTTTGCAATATGGTAGATTTGTGTCTGTTATTTGGCTTTACATCATGCATGACCTTTTCTGTTTAAGTTCACAGAGCAGAGGAAAAGAGACAGTGGCTTCCGATGTTGGATAAATGTGAAGATGTTTGGCAATGACCTCACTTTTATGACTTGTGATGACCTCCAAGCATATCAGAGAAAGCTCTCACTTAGTACAGCTGGTGTTGTTGTCAAGTTGTTAAAGGTAAGAAATTATTTCTCAAGATGTTACTTAAAGGAATATACTAAATTTAATTCGTTTTAGTGTGAAAAAATCACTTACTAACCTTGTCTGTGTAAAGTTATATCCAAATTTACAGCTTTGTCATCATGATAACACCTAAATCCCTAAAGTGACTGCAATACAAAACACTCAAATTCAACACCAGTTCTGACAGGTGCTTTTATAAAATTATAAGCTTCACATTTATGCTTTTAAATCAATAAATAGTTTCCTATATTATACTGTTGTAAAGGTTCCTGATTTTGTTTTGAAAGTCTCCTGCAATAGATTTACATGCATCAAAAGTCAAAAACACTATAATTTTCTGATAATATACATTTCATCATCACCTCTTTTCTCAGTGTCTAAAACAGTTCGATCCAGGATTCCATCTCTCTAAGCTCATCCTTTCTAAGAGCTTCCTCTGTTCTGATTGGACAGACAGCCCAGTCTGTTGTGATTGGTTTTCCGTTTACAGCGTAAACGGAAAACAAAACACCAATTACCTTATCTAAATTTCAGCTCCAGAGCTTTCTCAGCACTTTATACAGTGATACAAACAGTAATGATGTTGTCGGTTCAATTCGAGTGCAAGCCCTCATCATTTGGAAGTACATCAAAGTGGATTTACTTTTGCAGCAAAGAAAACAGCATCTTCTCAACATGTCGACAACACAAACCAAACTCTTCCAGTCTCAGCTGAAACTACAGATTTTTAGGGTGGGAAAAAGAAGACATTGTTCATGAGCAGCCAATGAAGATAACACACTGTCAGAAAAAAAGATATGGTAGGTGCGGTCACTGGGGCAGTATAAGGTACAAAAGCGAAAAGGTACTATACCTTTATTGTACTAATATTTAGAGCCCAGGGACAGTGCTATACCTTTTTTTTCCTTGAGAGTGCAGGCAAACATTATGCAAATGTGCTGAAAAGTGTGTTACGCTGGTTTGTAACAGGAAATAAGACTGGAATTTCTGACTCATTTCACAGTCTCGGTTAATTATAGAGCGATGTAGTCCGGCTATGAGTAACCCACTAACCAAAATAACTTTGAATTTGGTTACATGTCATTTTGCTAAAATAACAAAATTCTAAGATGTAGCTAAATAGCTAAATTCGAGATGTATGATTTTCCATCGTGTAAGCAACGTTAACAGTGATTACAAGATATTTGGTTTAATGTGTGTTGTTTTTGGTGATGTTTGTATATGCGTGTGTGTGTGTTTGTGTGTGTGTGTTTATGTTTTTTTTTTATTAGTACTTTTTATGTCATAATAATAAGACTTAACCTTATCCTTAATTTCTTTCCTTTTCTTAGGGTCAAGAGATTAAAATCAGTCAAAGGCCACTTGTTCTGTCAGAGGAACTGGTTTTACCATCTCTCTCTGGATTACCCATGAGGCTAAGCATCAACATGTCCACTCTGTTCTCCCTCAGACTTAAAGGCATCGCTAACTATAAGAATTGGTCACATTTTTCGCTGGCTGGCTATGTCAAACCAAAGTATGTCTGTAGTAGTTTTAATAATGGCAATGTGCTGTCAGGCTGAGGTCATGATGGCAGTTCATCTCCTGTTTGTCCTCTTACGCAGCGCGCTGGTTGCCATCTCTGTGAGAGCTGGAGTGGATGGAGCATTTGGTCGTGTGGGATTAGAGTGGGTCACTCAACTCAAAACTTTCACCAGCTTGGATGGAGCTGTATATCTGCACCATGGACAGAGCCTAAAGGTGGTTCTCAACACTCCAGAAGATGTCATGGATATACTGACCTTCAAGTATGTTTTTTTAAAAATATTTTTTAATATATATAAATTCACTTTGATAGTATTATTTGAGGGAAATGACTAAATATTACGATACTATTTTTTAAAACTGTCCTGATATCGTAATGAACAAAAGAAAGCATCATTAAAAGAATGGCATTTTTGAAAAGAAAACCTTTTGCCATTATCTTTTATTAGTATATCTTAGGTTGGGAATCAACAAAACTGCTTCAATGCTCTGATGCGCATGTTTACCACAGAATATTTAATAAATGTACAAACAAATTTTCTGACATAAATGAAAATGTGAATTAGACTGCAAATTCCGGAGTTCATATAAACAGAACTTTCAGAATCTGAAATGGGATTGGATTCAATCGTATTGACGAAAATGACTGAATGTAAACATACCTACTGACCAAAACAGTTGTTGTATTTTGACTCTAAAATTGTTGTGACAGCTCCAGAATGTTTCGTGTGAGCGGGGACAGTAAAGAGGAGCTCATAGCTACAAGAAATCTCAAGGAGAAGAACATTTGCACTCCTAAAACATGTGGGTTACATTTTTCATTGTGGAAAGAAGTTAAATCCGCTTGGTGTCGACATAGTTGTATGGTTCTTTTTGCAGGGTCTAAGATGGTTGGATGGCAGTTATGTTCTGATGTCACTTATCCTTTGACATTGATGGGAAAAGGCTTCCCACCACTGGGCCCAGTTCTCTTTACTCTCAGACTCCAAAAACTGGACAAAGGTCTCAACCAGTACCTCTTGGAGGCGGCTTATACTTTTGTACCCCAGGTAGGCAAGATATCTGACATCAGGATGAACTTGATTTCACCAAGTCCAACATGTTCCTGGATCAGCATCTTTGTTCCTGGAACAACATTTCAACTAACCAATCAGATTTGAGAGACATGTTTACAGTTTGTGTCAGGTTTAGTCTTTCAACCAGGGTTAGGTGTTTCTACATTGGTGTAATCCTATAATTTCTCTCTAATGTAAATATTTTCATCCAAGAACATGCAAAATCACAGTGATCCTGACATCAGCTCATTTAGGTTAAGAAGGTCAAAATAACGCTCTCTTTAAATAGCTTTTTCTGTGCTTTCTGTGGATCTTTGACAGCGGAATTCCTGGATGCCGCTCGAAGCCACTCTGCTTCTCTTTCTTGGCACACCACAATCCACTATCCCCAGAGATGTGTCCCTGGATGTCAATCTCAGTCCGAAAAGGCTGATTCTGAAAATAATACACCCCCTGAAAAACATTCTCATTCAAGGTTTCAAACCCACTTCAAATATGGATTTCTTTATGTATATTTAAAGGCTGCTTTCACGCAAGAACATGATACAATTGACCATATGCACGGTTATGTCCTGGTTTTCAATAAGCCAGCTTGGGCATTTCCGGTGAACTGTTAGCTGTCATTCTGTACTCCCTATACAAGTCAAGTCAAGTCACCTTTATTTATATAGCGCTTTTTACAATGCTGATTGTTTCAAAGCAGCTTCACAGTGTTAAAAAAATACATTAGAATTTGATTCGGCTGTACAGCCGCTCTGGAGAAAACGGTGATGTTAACGGTGATGTACTCATTTCAATTATCATATAGTGACAATGTTGGCAGATCAGTAATTTAGTTGAAAATATATTTGAATATTTGGTTGAAAATGTTAGTGTCCCCAACTGAGCAAGCCAAGCCAAAGGCGAAATTGGCAAGGAACCATAAACGGCTGTACATCAGGTGGCATAATGGAAAAAAATAAACCTTTGGAGAAACCAGGCTCAGTCGGGGTGCCAGTTCTGTTCTGGCCATCATGCCATGTCGGTGAGGCAATTATTAGATAGAAATATTCGAAAACATCGACACAAAACCATCAATGGTTGACTTTTTAATGTTGAGTTCATATTTAAACGCAGTTATCACACACCTAATTTGCCAATAAACCAGTTAATGGGAACGATGGAATAAGAAACAGTGTCTGGACACACATACACACAACATTTTTCCAGCACTTCAATGCAACTTTTAATGTGAAGACCAAAAACATTATTTGTTTACCCTTCTGAGGTTTGTCCCCATTTGTAAAACTAAACTATATTTCAAGAAATACAGCATTTTATAGAAAACACTTTTATTTAAAAATAAAAAAGACATTAATTATCACTATAATATGGCGGCAGAGGAGCATTTATTGGCTCATTGGCTCAAAAACAGTAACTTTTATTGTAAATGAATTACACAGAAAGCAGCACCGCGCTCTCCCTTCATAAATCACTGAAACTGAGTCAGTGCAGTGCAAAATCACTGGTTTCGGCACGCTTGTGAAAACTCCCATTTTGTTTAATGAATCTAACTAAAGTATAGCCTGACAAGCCAGACCCACATCAAGATGTTGAGTCTGGGAACTCACCATTGACAGGGCTCAATTCGAGGGGCGGGATAAACGGTTGTCTTTCAAATTCCCTCTGCACACAATTGGATAGCGCTACAACCAACCAGAGCAAAATGAAGCAGAGCTAGTTGATACTAAACTTTCGCCGTATCCAGTCAGCAAAACTCTGAACACATCTTCCCTTCTTAAGAATGATTTCAGTGCAGTTCTTTGTTCTATTCTCAAAGAAAAGCTTAACTCCAAGTCTTCCAGAGTCGCAGCCAAAGCTGATTTAAAAGACGTGTAACCTCCGCAACTCTCCCGTCATTATGTTAACCTGCCCACCAACTCTATTGTGATTGGCCTGACCAGAGTTTGGTTTTTCCAGCTTGCAGGCCTACAGAGAGTTGCTAGACTACACTCGCGGCAAATTAAATTTACTGCCGCTAGTGTGCGTCTAGATTTCTAGGCTAACTAAAGTACTTAAATATTTAATTTACAGTGTGTTGACACTTTTTTTTTCTTTCACACGAAAGTGTGAAAACTGATGGTCGAATTTACTTTTGCTGAGGAGGAACACTGAGGGCGTGTCTTTTTTATGTTGTCTTGCATTTGATTAACTAAATTAATGCTAGGACTATTTAAGTGACTATATTCTGATTATAAACATAGTATTACATTATTGATGCTGTTAAAGCTCCCTCAGGACATTGAAGATACTGACACATCAACAAGTGACATCTGACTGGAAGTTTTCTAGCTAGCTTGTAGAAGTTCTTAAGAACGTTCCATGCATATGGTCAGTTGTATCAACAAAATAATTATCGTATGAAATTGTTTCGGGGTAATCTTTTTTCTCACAGCACAGCTTGAAGAACTAAACAACCAACATTCAGGCCGAATCGAATTACTGATTGACAACATCCATCATTATTTTATCAAGGTAAGTGAGAAGAACATTTGCTTTTTAAAGTCCCAATAAAAGCTGTTAGGCTACATTATTCAAGAATCTTGTCCTATTCAAGAACAAAGTTCATTAAATTATTCACCATTGTGTCTAAGGGACTACTAGAGAAGGTGAATCTTGCTTCAGAGACGAGAGCCCACTTTCACCTTGATGCCAAAGTAGTAGCAAATGGACATCCATTCTCCCTCTCGGTCAACACCACACATGCTCGCAGCAGGAAGTGTATAATACAGGCCTTGCTTAAAAATGTCTTCAATAAGGACGCATCACTCTCAGGCAAGAATCTGCTAATGATCACCTTTTACTTTCTATTTTTTTATTAATTAGGCATTTCAAAACATTCTAAGCATGACAAACTACAATTTTTAAATATTTTTAAAGTAAAGTATATGAGCATCTGAACTACTCATCCTTTGAAGCATTGTGAATGACGTAATTGAATTTAATCAACATACATTTTTATTTGTATTAATTGATTAAAGGTGGGGTAAGTGCTTTCTGGTAACTGATGTTGATATTTCAAATCACCAAAACAAACACGCCCCTACCTCAAAAGGGTCTCGCCCCTATTTTGATAGCTCCGCCCAACACATACGTACGCAGCGCAGGCAATGACTATGGCGGAATCTGCTGTGCCAGCCGACTGAAGGTATGATATCATCAATAAGTGAAAGCAATGCATGGTACTATGGTAATCCAGGTCAAATGTTCAATGAAAAACTCATCCCTTCCATCCCCAAAACACAAACACAGTTCTCATGAACAACTTGATAGCATGAGCTTGAACATATTACAATTGTGACGAGATTAGAGGGTTATACCGATCACTAAAAGAGGAACCATAGAAATAAACATATAGTAGGAGTATATCATCTTACTGTTTGGACACACTTTGGGATCTGACGCTTGAAACGGACAGTGGAAGAGGTTTAGACGCTGAATGGAAATGAATGGTTCTTTATCATCGCTGACGTGAATGACCATGCGATTGCAAATGAACAAACAAGCGAACATGACACACAAGCATATTCAAGTAAAAGCCATCATATTTTATGTTAGATACTCAATAACTGGAGGAGACCGTCACTCTTTATGAACTTTACTGAAGTATCCGGCAGTGTACAACATACAACTTCACTCGGCAGCGCCGAGATTCAACTCACCACCAAAACCACATTTACTCCCCCTAGAGGGGAAAACAGGAACGTCCCACCCAGTCTTTGGTCTCTTAAAGGAGCCTACTATTGCAAAGGTCCGTCAATACATCACACCCCTTTCCCCCAGTCCACAAAATCTGAAAATCTTCTTGGAGGGCGATGCTCTCTTACAGGGTACCTCCGAGAAGGAGGGGATTCAGACAGACCCTCAGCTCCTGTAAAGTCATCAACACCAGGGTTCCCCACCTCTAATGCAGGCGGTTGTAACTCAAACATTTCAGCTCTTGTAGGCTCAGCCGGCTGAACATTGTAGTCCTCTGGCTCGGGCCTTGATCGGTTGGCCAAGGGTACAGCCCTGTTCAGCAGCTGATCAACATGTCGCCTGTGCACCTGCCCGTCTTCAGCCCTGACTTTGTATGACAAAGGACCTGTGACGCGTCACGATGATTCCAGGCGCCCACTTAGAATCTCTGGTGTAGCTTCTCATAAACACCAAGTCATTCTGTCTAAACTCTCTGACCGTGCCAGGGCATTTCTCTGCATTCAGCTCCTGCCTTCGGAGCATATCACCATCATGGTCAGGATGCAGACGATCCAAGGCAGTGGTGAGTCGCCGATTCATGAGCAACTCAGCAGGACTTTTCCCAGTTGCTGAATTGGGTGTGACATGCTGTGACAACAAGAACCGAGCAAGCCTGGTTTGCCATTCGCCTTTGGTGATGCGAGAAAGAGCCTCCTTTGTTGTTTGCACCATGCGTTCAGCTTGACCATTTGAGCTCGGGTGATATGGTGCTGTAGTAACATGACGAATGCTGTTGCGTTCTGCAAACTCTTGGAACTTCTGCAGAAGTGAAAGCAGCACCATTGTCTGAGACTATAATGTCGGGCAACCCATGTGTTGCAAACAATAGTCTCAGTGTGTTAATGACAGCTGATGATGACATGGAACTCATCAGCGACACCTCCAGCCACTTGCTATGTGCATCAACCACAATGAGGAATATTTTCCCTTGAAAAGGCCCTGCAAAGTCAATATGCAGCCGGGACCATCTTTTGTCGTCCACTCCCAAGGGTGCACTTTGCTTTAGGAGGTGCATGACGTGACTTCTGACACGCTTTCACATGCCTTGACAGTCTCCTCTATATCTCGGTCCATGCCCGCCACCATACATAACTCCTTGCGAGTCCCTTCATATGTACAATGCCTGGGTGCGCATCATGCAGCATAGCAAGTACATCAGTCCTCGCCGAACAAGGAACAACCACACGGCTTCCCCATAGCACACAATTCTTATGTGCAGAGAGTTCATGGCGGCAGAAAAGAAAGGTCTGAACTGGCTATCCTCTACATCGTCCGCCACCCATGCAACACCCAGCGTAGTACTCGTGACATGACAGAATCCTTAAGCGTAATCTTAGCGATTCGCTCAGCATGCATGGGTGCATCTGGCACCATTTCCAGTAGCAGTACTTCCAAGGGTGGTGGCGTAACAGCATCACACGCTGGCAGGGGTAAGCGACTCAGAGCATCAGCATTGCCCATGTGTTTGCCTGGTCTGTAGCACAACTCATAGTCGTAAGCCCCTATGATCAGACTCCAACGTAGCATCCGTGGTGAAAGGATGGCAGGCATTGGCTTGGAATGGTGTAGGAGTCCCAGCAGGGGTTTGTGGTCTGTAAAAATCACAAAATGGCGCCCTCACGAGATACTGGTGAAACTTCCTAACAGCAAAAACAACCGCCAATGCCTCCTTATCAATTTGGGCATAATTACGTTCAGTGGTGGTCATTGTTCTGGAAGCAAAGCAAATCGGCCTCTCCCGGCCATCACGTTCCATGTGGAACAATAAAGCTCCAAGCCCATACGGTGAGGCGTCGCAAACCACTGCCAGGGGTTTATTTTCATCATAATGCACAAGCACATCATCTGTTTGTAGCAACTGCTTCGCCGCATATGCCATCTTGTGCTTCACTCCCCACTGCCATGTAGCAGATTGGTCTAGAAGGCGATGCAAGGGTTCCAGGATAGTGGCCTTGTTTGGTAGAAAACAGCTGTAGAAGTTAAGTAGCCCCAAGAATGCCTGAAGTTCTGTCTTGCTCCGTGGTTGCGGAGCTTTTTGGATAGCTTCCACCTTTTCACTGGTTGGCTTGATGCCATCCTTATCTACTCGAAACCCCAAAAACTCCACTTGTGTAGCTGCAAAAATACTTTTCTCTTTTTTTAGTCGCAGCCCAGCTTCGGCAAAGCACTTCAGTACGGCCCGTAGCCGTGCGTTGTGTTCTTCTATGGTTTTGCCTGAAATCAGGATGTCATCCAGGTATGGTTGGACTCCTGGAATTCCTGCAAGCAGGGTGTCCATAAATCTTTGAAATATTGAGACGGCTGTTGAGACCCCAAATTGCAAACGTCGTGCCCGGAACAGCCCACGGTGAGTATTAACAGTCAGTCATTAAATCAGCTGAATCATCATCCAATGGCAGCTGTTGATAAGCCTGTTTCAGATCAAGTTTAGTGAAAACCACTCCACCAGCAAGCTTCGAGAACAGTTCAGATGCTGTGGGTATAGGATACACGTCAGGCTTAACAGCTGTATTCACAGTACAGCGGTAATCACCGCAGATCCTCAGGCCCCCGTCTTTTTTTGCTACCACAACTATTGGCGTTGCCCACTTTGAATGCCGAACAGGTTCAAAAATTCCTTGAGACACCAATTTGTCCAACTCCTCGTCAAGCTGTGGTCGTAAAGCAAAAGGAACAGTGCGGGCCTTGAAGAAACGTGGAGTAACTGTAGGGTCAATATCAATAGAGATCGGGGGGGTCCGGCAAACTCCAATGTCCTGAAAAACCTCAGAATATTCAGTCAATATTCCTCTATGGACTGCAGCTGTACCCTGTGTACTCCTTCGACTGATATTCCTAAGGCGTCAAACCAGTCCCGTCCCAACAGACTAGTGCCCTGGCCCTGAATGACAAACAGGGGCAGTGTGTTTTGTGATCCCTTGTACATTACTTCCACAAATATTTTCCCTTTCACTTCCAATGTTGCCTGTGACCACTGCTTAAGTATTCCATAATTTGCATGCATTTCAGGGGGTTGTAAAGGCCACAATGAGTGATAAGTATGCTCACTAATCAAGGAGCATGCAGCTCCTGAATCCACTTCCATTGTGTGTGCTTGTTTGTTCAGGATAACAGTGGCCAGATATGGCTTCTGCCCCCCTTGTTTTGATTTAGTAGTGGTGCTGTACACAGAGTAATCATCCTGTTCTTTGTGAGTTATAACGTTTGTATGTTGATCTACTATGGTGTTGGCTGCATCCTTGTCAGTGCCATGTCTCGTCTTTGTTAAACACACACGAGCTATATGCCCTCTTTTTTTACAGTAATGGCATACCGCGGTAGAAAACCTACAGGTTTGTGGAGTATGCTGACCGCCACATCTGAAACATGGTTTGTCACGTTTCTGATTTTCATTAGGAACGGCTGTCTTGTGTACTGATGCACGCGCATAGGCTGCAAAATGAACATCATCCTCCTGCAGTGATTCGTTTTGCTGCTGGCCAGATAGACGAGCATTTAACAATGCTGTTTCAGCAGCTAGTGCCTTTTCCTCTGCTTCTTTAAATGTAAGTGTGGGTTCTGCCAGCAGGCGTCGCTGTAGAGCTTCATCCACAGTCCCACACACGATTCTATCACGTAGCATGGCTTCTAACTGATCTCCGAAAGCACAGTGCACAGACAAGCGTCGAAGTTCAGCAATGTAGTTAGAGATGCTTTGATTAGGTTTCTGCTTACAATTGTGAAAATGAAAACGTTGAACGATCTCTGACGGCGCTGGGCTGTAATGGCGTTTTAAGGCAGCGATGTTTGCATACGTCACAGTAGATGGTTGCGGGGCAAGCACTGAGCGTAAAGTGGAATATGTTTTTGCTCCACACACACTGAGCAGCACAGAACGTTTCTTCGCATCGTCCTCAATGTCATTTGCATGAAAAAAACATTCCAGTCTTTCTATGTATTCCTCAAAAGAGTGTCTCGAGCATTCATCAAACTCTTCTATACGGCCGAGTGTAGTCATTTCCGCTTCGAGATGGCAAGTTGATACATTCACTATAACAGCCACACATAAGACTTATCTCATCTGCACATTGTCGGTTCGAGTCCACTCGTCGCCAGTGTTAGATACTCAATAACTGGAGGAGACCGTCACTCTTTATGAACTTTACTGAAGTATCCGGCAGTGTACAACATACAACTTCACTCGGCAGCGCCGAGATTCAACTCACCACCCAAACCACATTTACTCCCCCTAGAGGGGAAAACAGGAACGTCCCACCCAGTCTTTGGTCTCTTAAAGGAGCCTACTATTGCAAAGGTCCGTCAATACATCACATATTAGTTCTGTGAAACTTAACAAAATCAATGTTACTCGCCTGTCGAGAATAAATAAAGCAACCTTGGCATCCGATTGCAGGCCTTAGCACTCCTTGAGTTCTCTCCAGCTCTGGAAAGCTGATACTTCTTGCCCTGATCGTAAGCCTTCTTTTGTTCCATAGACATTTTCCACTTTTGTTTTTTATCTGCCAGCTCTCTCTTTCTGTCATCGCTTGGCTAATGTCCATCCTGTGTGTCGTGTCTTTTGAATAATGACTTGTGCTGAGCACTTTCTTCTCACCATCATTAGTAGACACGCCCTTACTGCTGATTGGCTACAAGTTTGTTTTGGTACTCGGCCTGAGATAACACTTACCCCACCTTTAAGTATGAAAACAAACTAGATAAAAAGCTTGATGGATAGATGTTTTTCATCTTTTTTGGAGCTTATAGTTCTATATCTTGAAAGATCTATACATACTTGTTAAAACTAATTCTCTCTGTTGACAAACTGAATGGGATTTTTATTTGCAGAGACATACAGTTGTGTTATATAGTTACTTCTCCGGGACATAATTTCCAGTGATATGATGATTTGCGGCCAGCCCTTTATGTTTTGCTTCACTTCACAGTGCAGCTGGAGAAAAGTCTGGAAGATGGCCGGAGACTTTATTCTATAGATGCCGGGTTTCTTTTGCCTAGCGCTGTCAGCATCAGAGCTCTTGGGTTACTAAAGCAAAGGGGCTCAGAGTGGAGCTCTGCTGTGAGGGTTAGGTATGGTGTACATGGTAAGTCATTTCTACAAATAAAGCAACATTTCATGACAAGAACACAACAGATTCTTCATTCACTTATCATTTTTTTCAGAGGATTCACAGAACATGCAGGAGTGTCACATGAACCAGAACCTTCACAGTGAGCCCGACCAGATACAGATGTACAGTATAGCAGCAACACATGAACTCCACTGTTCCCACTTCAACAACCTAAACCACAAGGTAATATTTGTTTTCTTATTATTTATCTCTTAGTTTTATTTTATGTTTTTTTTTTTTGCTGTTGCCATTTTTAAGAAAATTTAAAAGACCCTAAAATGCTGTGTGGTGTATCCATCAAGTTTTTCAAAGTTTGAAGTTAATACTTTTATTCAGCAAGGATGCAATTTATCAAAGAACCATGAAAATAAATGTATCTTGGTTTCCACGACAATATTAAGCACAACTGTTTTCAACATTGATTTTAAGAAATCTTGTCTGAGCCGCAAATCATCATATTAGAATAATTTCTGAAGGATAATATGACACTGAAGACTGGAGTAATAATGTTAAACATTCAGCTTTGTCATCACAGGAATACATTACATTTGAAAATATATTAAAATAGGAAACAGTTGTTTGTAGTTGTACATTTGTAGTAACATTTGCAGTAAATGTAGTAATATTTCACAACCTGCTGTTTGTTTCAACCAACAGATTCACCTTAAACATGAACGGAGCCCAATCCATGTTCAGTCATCGCTTGATATAAGCTATGGAAAGCAGTGGAACCAGAGCAGCAACAAACACAGGATCCTCTTCAATCAGTCGCTCAGAAACCAGTCAGCACCCGACCTCACCAGTTATGCTGTGGAGGTTCAACTGAACTAAAATATTCCAACTGAATCTAGAATGTGTACATAATATGTGCTATCTCATATTTTTGCATGTTTAGGCTGTGGTCTTTTGTGTCACATAATAATAATGTACACTGCCTTTTCCAGCTCAGCCTGCGACTTCTAGACAGAGGACTGAATTATAGAACTCAGCTTCTGCACTCGTATTTCAAGAAACAAAAATCTGAGAGCAGCACCCACCTGAAAATCAATTACAACAATCAAATTCCTTTGGTAGCTGGTGTACACTGGAAAGATGTGTCGAAGTCCTCTCTTCAAAAGTGGGAAGGTGTGTGTTTATATTTTCCCTTGATTGTCACTGACCAGAATCAGTCTCTCATTTGTTGTAGATTTTAGAGATACACATTCCCATATCTTATCTGCCGATATTAGTGATTAGTCATGTCAAAGTATCGTCAAGTTATGTTTGCCACAGGCTTTATTTTACTTTTTAAAAAGATTTAGTAATAGCAAAGACCTCAAAGGAACCAGCAGCTAATTAGATTTCCGGGTTCTGTCATCATACTTGCATTGTGTTCTTTTCTCAGCCTCTATGATATGAGGTACTGCAAGTTGTCGTAGGAGATTTTGCCTCTTAGCTTTCCATTTTGCTCATGCCGCACACGTCCTGAAAAGTGAAGCCAAAGCATTTAAATCGCCCCCTGGTGGTTGGCTAGAGTTTAGGTCTTAAACCCCGCCCTCTCCATGTAATCGAATGGGATGTGAGCCAAAACAAAACATCTAACAGAATTTTTTTGTCATTTTATGTAGTTCTTATCACGCAGACATATGTTCAAGGGTTCCCAATAAGTTATAAAAGCGGGGTGTAACGTCATGATTGACAGCTGTGCTTGAGATTGAGTCTGTGGGAGTGGGAGTGTGGGCGGGACTTTGATGACATGGCTCCACCTCAGGACCACTGTGCAGACTTGGGCTCCGAACATTGTACTCGGCAACGCCGTTACTGGGGTGTTTTGGCTTTGTTTTTCTACAGTGGACGGAAGCAGAGATTACTTGTCCATCTTTTTTTACAGTCTATGTTTCAATCGCATAACTTATACATCTACATTCCATCTTCAAACCCCACAAATCAAAGCTCTGTGTCCTCCATCCTCCAGTTGTATCCAAGTGATTGAATGTAGTTAAGTGTTTTAGTTTCACTTTATTTAGACGCTTCAGCCCACCAGGGGGCCGCAGTATGATTTAAAAGTGTTTAAAATCAATAAATTATTATGAATATACAGTATTAAAATAATATAACTATACCCAGCACACCCCCACCACACACACACAAACATTTCTTTTCCCACCTCATTAACTCTTGTTTTTGTTGAAGAAGATTGAGCTGGAATGACAAATTAATTGTGGTTAAGATTTCATTTCTTATGAAAAGCCAGTGAAAGTGTGCTTGTCATTCACTATGTCCACAGGATCATTCAACATGGATACACCCTGGCTCTATGTGTACATCGCTCAAAAACTAACTCAGCCCCAACGTGGCATCGCACAGTTCAGCACTGAAGTCACCACACGGAAACTGGTCAACATCCGAAGTGTTACATTAGAGGGATTCTTCAAGGATAGGGGTAAAGAACGGCAAGGCCAGCTACACATTTTCACACCGACTGTCAGTTATATCAAGGTGAGTGTACCTTCTGTTCAACACCTGATTAAATCACTCAGTTTTTTGAGTATATCTGTCAAGCTACCTCATTCATGAGCTTTAGAGATGTTCAGATGATCCCCTGGAGCAACATCAGGATAAGTGAATGATCTTAAGTCTACTGGTGTCATTCCAGGTTGGTGGATGGAGCATGCTGGGTAAGCGTGGAGTTAAAGCTTCATTCACCATTAGCACAGCCTGGACACCGGCCTTGCATGGGCAAATTTCTGTAGGCAACGGTAAGCAAGTGAAGACTCTGGATTTAAGTGCAGGCTATGGCAAGCAGGACCTCAATATTTCCACCATTTTCAGTACTCTGGATAAGGTACCGGAAAACATTTCCGTGCTTTTGACGTTTAAATATGTGTCCAAAATATGTACAGATCCAAAACTTTATTTTCATTCTGAGCAGAAGCTAAAGAAGAGGCTTTTGATGATGACAATGACCCTGTCGGATCTCAAAAACCCTTATGCAGAGCTACAGATGGAGGGTGCCATAGAGGAGATACGGAAGGACAGGAGGGTTTATCAGAAAAGATGGAAGCTAAACTTTAGGTCTGTCTGGAAAAAGAAAACAACTAAGAAAAGTGATGATAGTGGCGATTGCAGCAGGAACAAAGCACTGGCTTTATACACAGTGCTGTATTACACTATATCTATAAGCGTGTTTAGTCATGTTTTTGCTTCTTCCAACAGACAACCATTCAAATTTCTGCCTCAGAGTCTCTTCCTCCAGGAGACATTCACAAGTGATCTACAGCAGAAGGTTTACACTTTGGAGTCAAAGGTTCTAGTCCATGGAAACAAAAAGGCCATTCACATCCTTACTTTGGGTTTCCAACCACAGCAGCCATATGTGAGTCTGAACTTTTTCAACACATTGTGTAATTGTGTTTAGAGGCTGTTTTACAGTATATAGCCTGTTATGGTATGAATTCTACTCAGACACCATGAGAAAAAGGTGAATAATGACTGAGAGTAAATGTTCAGAAGTTAATATTTATTATGATGTTTTAGCTATGCAGTTTACCTGTTTTGCAGTGTGTTTTTTCTCAAACTCAAAAATGTGTTTATTTTTATTTATTAAAGGTACACTATGTATGATTTTTGCAGTCAAATATCCAAAATCCATCAGGCCAGTGTTATATATTTTTTTTCAGTTGAGTTCTTACAATATCCCAAATGTTCCCAACTATTTGTAAATTGTGAGAAAATCGCTATTTTTACCAATGAACCGGGACGTGTGAGCATAACTTGTGAGGGAGTCGCCTGTCCATTGCGTAATATCTGCGTTAACCTCGTTTCAGGTTTTATTTTGCAGAAAAGCTTTACTCTCACTGGAGTGTGAACAAGTGTCACAGCAGCCGCTGAGCGAACACACAGAGTAACGTCGTAACATCATTTTAAACACACTTAAATGTATCTAATATGATAAACAGAGCTGCGCTACCTCATACTCATGAACGGAAAAGCGGAGATTGCGCCGGTGACTGTGTCCCGTCATAAATAAAAGTCTATTTGCTCTCGAGCTGTGTGTTTTGCACAACAAACTCTCCAGCGGCATTACTCAGCTCCCACAACACTCGTCCCTGCTCTGCTTCATACTACAGTAAAGTTAATAATCACATCCATGAACATGATTTCTGCCCAAGTCCTATCCCGATTCTTTTCCACCGGCTGTGAGGTGAAGACCACATGTCCCAAGATTCTGCGCTCAAACTTGGCATCATCAAACTACGCCTTTGTTTTGAACAGGCGCCCTCTAGTGGACGGAAAAAGTTGGCTAGTGTAGCTTTAAGTTGATAATTGTTTTTTATTGACAAAATATTTTAGTTTGTCTTGGATATGTATTTTTTATTATATCAGATAACATTTTAGGGTATCATATGGTGATGTGAAAACATGCCCCTCATTTGTTACAATGTACCCCACCTATGGGGCATGTTATCACATTTCACTTCCATTCTTTCGGGGTAAATCAAGAAAAAAGTATACACTGTATATATGAAACAGAACCACATAATTGTACTGGACGTGTCATATTATTGTGGGAAAAATTAATACTCTGAACCCCAAGTGGATTTACACAGACCGAGAAAGTCAAAAAACATTGTGCCCCGCTCTCCCTATTATTTATGTTGAGATTTAATCGCATAATACTTGTACCAACCTTATGCTTACAGTCAAAGTTTATACTATTGATATTTTTTCAGTTTGAGTAATTTAATTTTTCTCCAACAGCTCATATGCCTATAGGATTTTATATATTTTCTCCAGCAATTTATATGAATTTAGAATGGTGCGTAAAACAAATTCATGAGTAAAAAAGAAGTTTAAATAATAAATCGGCTCCATAGTGAATTCCAAGTGATCAAGGGCTTAGTGCGTTTCATTTAAACCGTATGCATGAGTTCCGACAGTTGTGGGCACTCGTGCAACGTAAGCAATGACGCCATCCGAGTCCATGAGACAGAGGAAAGTTAGCAAGTGAGGGGCATGCAAATTTGGAGTGGAATGCAGCCATGGTTTTATGCTGGAGGTGATCAGCTTGGATCAGCTTTACAGTACTATAAAACAGAGTAGTAACAGAACTATGGGCTGTTACAGTCAAGTGTATCCTTCACATCCTTTAATCACCCACAGAACATTCATAGAAGTCTGTAAATAGAAAGATTTTAAATATAAAGTATTTGTAATGAAGTTCGTTGGTGGAAGGAAGAAGACAGGGTCGGCTTGACTGGGACTTACACACTTTTATTTTTTCTCACGCACACACAGACGCTCTCTGGCGTATACACTCAAAATCCACGATATGGGTCGCCCCGTTTCACACCGGCACACCTTAGTGGCTCGTACACTCAAGTTCCACGATATGGGTCGCCCCGTTCAGTTCTCAGCAATAGCAGCTTCTCTTGATCACTCTCAGCAGCGTGCGTGTAGTCCCAGTCCAATTCTCTCTCTCTCACTCTCTCTCTGCAGCGGCTTATAAGCGCTCTCTCACGCCAATTACTGTAATCAGAGACAGGTGTTATCATCTGCTTGACCTACTTACCGACCGCTCTGCTCCGCTCTCTTTCTCCCGCTGCAGCTTTCGCGGAACCACGCCCCCTCCGCCACAGTATTTTTACAAAATGAATGTTAATGCTGTGTCTGTGACAAGGGGGACATCAACTTTTATAATGCAGCCATGTGGACTTACTAAAGCAGGGGTGTCCAATCCTGCTTCTGGAGGGCCACTATCATGCAAATTTCAGTTCCAATCCTAAATAAACAGACCTGACATTTAATCAGGGTCTTCAGGGTTACTAGAAACATCTAGGTAAGTCTGTTGGGGAAGATTTGAGCTAAACTCAACAGGACATTTGCCTTTCCAGGAGCAGGACTGGACACCCCTGGACATCATCTTATTCTAGCATTCAGTGCAGAGGAGGACTCAAGCCTAGATGGCTCAGAAGGACTTGTCTAGGAAGTATCCTTAAGGATGCAGCCTTCCTATTAAGAATCACACAGACACTTGTTTCATTTCTGAATGAATTCGTGTTTTTGAATAAATTGGTGGAATTAATTATTCAAAGAGCCAGACAAGTGTGATGCAAACAGAGAATACAGTCTAAGTGCTATCAGACTGTTATATCAGCACTCTCAGGAGTCAGGAAGCAGCTGAGCCAATCAGATTTGAGGAATTAAGCTAACTGTTGTATAATATGGTTTATTTGTTAGGTGTGCTCCTCAATAGTCCAGTCTTTCAGCACTGAGAGAATTCCTCAAGACTCAAAGATCTGTGTCACAGTCCGAAATGAACAGGTAAATGAGCAGAGTACATATGATCATAATTTTAACATTTAAAATTACATTTTGTCTTTGTTCCTTCACTAACTTCACCTATCTGTGCAAGGATGTGCATAAAATTCAGGGCAGGTTGTGGACTGGAAAGGAGGAAGTATTTGCAGCCTTTGGTCAAGTACAACTTCATGACCTAACTACATCTCAGCAAGGTATTTCAATGAAAGCAAACCTGTCCCAGCTGTTTCAGGTAAACAATAACACATTTCTTTTACTTTGACTTGCCTCTAATCTTTGTAATCAAGTTAACAAGTCTCTAGTTAATTGTATTGTGTTCTAGTTTACCTTCATGCAAAATAACTTAGAAGTTTGCCTTCGCAATACAGTACAGTGCTGAGAAATTGTTTGCCTCCATTTAGACTTTCTGCATTGTTGCATATTTTTACACTGACCATCATTAGATCTTCAACCAAAACATATGAATCCACAAACCCTTCACGAACAAAAACTCAACAATGAGACCTAGAAAGCCAGTGTCGCTCTGCAAAAAAGTAATTCCCAGCTAACAGCTGTTTTGTAAATGTTAAAACGTTCAGTCATCTTGATGTTAGTGGAGCGTTTTTTAAGGTTAGTATGGTGTTCCTGATATATTCATATTTCAATATTCACCACAATCAAGGGTCAGGAACCCAAAAACAGGAAACACTGATCACCATGGTGATGTTTTTTCCTGCTTCAGTGGTAGATTTAACTTTCTGTAGTGTGGACACAAATGAACAGGGTGGTGTTAAACAGGGGATTTTGCTGTGTAGCATTCAAGCTTAAGCCATTTTTAAGCCAGAAAGTTAGTGATCCTTAATATTTAAAGGACATTTAAAGAATGTTTTTCAAAGAATGTTTTCTGCAAACATAATGAGAACATTATGATCAAATACTAATGACAAAATGTGATTTCATGAACATTGTTTTAAAAGTTTTTAATTCTAGCACTTTCATTAACTTTTTAATAAATTCATGAGAGAAGGTAGGAACAATAACTATGGGACAGGCTACAAAACTTTCTCACATTCCAAAGATGTTCTTTTAAAACAACACACGCAACCTTATTCATTTGAAGTTAGTTGTCATTCCAAATGTTTAAATGACGTTCCAAGAATGTTGCACTAAGAACGTTTTCTCCCAACAATGAGGGCATTTAAAAACCTTCTACAAACAATGTATAAATAACGTTTTTGTGCGAACCTTTTGAGAACATTAATACCAGATAACATTGAACAAAAATTCTATTAAGGTTACTGGAAGAACTTTTGTTCATAACTTTGAGAGAACCTTGCCAGAACATTAGACAAAGTTATGAGAATTTAGTTGTGAGAATTCCCTGTTAGCTGGGTTTCCACACCTGGCTCGTTTAGAGCATTTTTTTCGGAACCCGGTGCATTTTCTTCCTTAGTTTGGTTTGTTTATATGAAAACGGCAAATGCCCTGATCCACTCAAAAAGATTTGGTCCGAGATTGCCTAAACGAGGTGGTCTTGGCCTACTTATACTCTGGAGCGGTTCACTTAAGTAATCCGACCCAACGGACCAACAAACCAGGTACATACATTGACTGAAAAGCAGCAGTTTGTTTTGCTAATGTCTCTCAAAATTAATCATGGCTTAACCTGGTGCAAAGACTAAGTTTGGTCAGATTAATGTATTTCAGAACAACTTATCAAAACACACACTGTAAACCTGAAATGTAGGCAATTAGTTGCCTCAAATTTTTTAAGTTAAGAAATTTAAAGTTTAAGTAGATCTTGCAGATTTTTATTTTGTAATCATACATTTTATTTGCTCTGAACTTGAAATATTTGAGTAAGCTAATTCATAGATTTAACTTAAATATGAACATCATGCAATCTCAAACTTTTGGTAGAGGAAACTTGCCAGCTTTAACTAGCTAATTTAATAAATGCCACTGCTAATTGGTTACACAATGCTTTGGTAGCATTAGCATAGCATAGCACTTGCTGAATGAGGACAGCAATATAATACATTTAACATGTATCTGTTCTCAAACTTGCTCCACTCGTCACCATGATGGTAACACTATAAAAACCCAACATAACAGAAACTCTTCTAAATTAGCATAACAAAACATTAAACACTAAATCTCTCTAGCGTTAATCTTGCACAAATTATGCATAATATAACACTTAATTTTTGGCATTTACTGTCCCTTTTGAGTGTTGTGGCAAAGCATGCTGGTAAATAAAAATCACAGCCCAGTTTCAGTTAAATTTAAGTTAGGCTAAATTAAAATAAACAGTTCATAAAACTCAAAACAATGCAACAATTCAGGTTACTTAAAATGTGTCAGTTTTGAGAACTGAACAAAACGTTAATTTTTTCAAACTAATTTGTTTAATTTGAGTTGGCTCTACTCAAACCAATTCATTATTTTGAGTGTTAGGGTTTACACCAACAAAGCCTGGATTCTTGTTCAAAATTATAAAGTTATATAACGACAGCTACAAAGAAAGCCACAATAAGCCCCAAAGGATGGTTGTCTATCCAACCTGATAGATGATTGCTATGAGTTGAATCCCAGAACATAAATGTGCACTATGACCAAAGCACAGTTTATTTGCATGTGACTTGTATTAAACATTTTTGGTCTGTTTAGAATTGAGAGAGCGAACCAAACCAAGAAGAAATTGCAGCAGTTGTATCAGCTGTGATCCTTTGATCAATGCAAAATATCTACAGGTGTGAAAACACCCGTAGAGTCAAATTCAGATGGGAGGCAAATAATCTTCCACAGCAGTGTTGTGTTACACCTTTACAATTTTTAGGTTGAATTAAGTTAAGAGTGTTTTTCAGCTGGATTTCCCGAACTCTATCAGCCTAGATATTGAGGTGCTCAGGAGTCACAAGAACACCAGCGAGTTTGAGTATCACTCTGAAGGGAAAATAGCCATTGACGACAAGAATTATCATGTAAATGATCATTTTCCAAGTAATTTATTGCATATTTCTGAGCATAGTTCTGTTGATGAACTTATATTGAGTGCTTTTCTCATTTTTCCATGACATTCTAGGCACATGCAGCCATAACAGTGTCTCCTTTTGGAAACATCGGCAGTTCTATCAGCCTAAAGGCAGATGAAAAAAATTTAACACTTCACTTTACTCAAGAAAACAAGGTGGCAAAGGGCATTAGTGATGTGTGCATTCATGCTGGCTTTCATCAGACCTTATTCCCAGGGGTCACTTCTAATGGTCGTATTCATTTAGCTGCTAATTCTTCTTCAGAAAGGTAAACTATTAACAACATTTCTCTCTTATTGTGGGACGAGACATACTGTATTCACGGCGCATCATGATTGTTTAATTACCAATCATTTATTTTAATTTCCTTTTTCTTTCTCTCCAGTGTTTTCTTGCATTGTACAGTGAAAAAGGAAGAGGAGACATTTAGTGCTCATTTAAATGGAATTCTACCACATGATCAGTTGCGACTGTCTCTTTCAGGGGATCTTGCCAATTCAATACGAGATCTCCCTGCTTTACCTAAATCAGCTAGTTTGGTTGGAGTACTAACTCAGTCAAAGGGTCTAACTGAAGGTAAGATCAATATGCCAATGCATTTACTGTAATTTGCATTTACACTAGCACATAGATTAATTAATAGTGTGCAAATTAACATTTCAGTGAAAAAAGTTCAGTGACTTTAAGGGAGGCCGTCTTCCACAACCAGATTGTCTTTGGCATAGTTACCTGACCGTTGCCATTTTAAACAAAATCTAAAGTTTTTTTGTGATTTAGATTTTCCATATGTAAATCTATAATACATATTGTCCATTCTTATTCTGGTTTAATTGGAAAGCACTCGATGTGTGTTTGTGGTGCAGGAGAGCTGACCCTAGTAGTGGATGATTCTGTATATGGTCTGGAAGTGACTCGTCAGCATGAGAAGAACACTGGAGAAGAACTTAGTGCCTTACTATGTGTAGTTGCTATGGAAGAGTCACTGTGTGTGAACATCAGCAGCAATATGACACAGCATGGGTGCAGAAGTCTTCATACCCAGCTGTCTCACACTTTCCCTTGGCTACGTTTTGCAGGTATAGTATGCTCGGCGGCATTAGCAGACTCTTGTTATGGCTATGTCGCAGAGTTTAATGTTTCTGTCTCTGTCTTATTGGAGCAGGGCTTCCATTTAACAGCAGTGCAGGTGTAAATGTGAACTGGAATGACAGCAGAGTCTGTGCCCAAATGGAGCTGCATGCAGGGGCCAGTGGCCTGAGAGCCACACTGGAGCAGAGTTCACACTACACCACACAAACGACCGGACACACTCAGGTTAGGGAATCACAGTCATTTAGTAATCCTGAATAACCGAAAGTCACAAATCTCATTCACGCTAACTGACAAGCAAGAACAAATGACTTATATATGCTTTATATATGACTATATGCTTTATGAACTAATGAAATCAAGATTTTCTGTGAATGAACAATGAGTCATATGAACTACTTTATGGGGTTTAACCATAGATTGTAAAAAATATGGATGTAGTGTCCGTGACGTCACCTATAGGATTCTGAAGAGCAGTTTTGAAGCGTAAAGTAGGGTCTAGCTGGCCATTGCCATCTTGCCAAAACCACAATTTGTACCAGGGTGTAAACATGTTTTCTTTCTGCTGTAAAGTTGGGCATTTTAACATGGAGCTCAATGAGATTCTGCTCCCTTCTGGAGCCTGTCCCTAGCAGCCAGTCGATGAATTACAGTTTAAGTCACTTCCGTATTGGCTTCAAGAGAGACCGCAGGAGTTTGCCCCTTGGGTTTAACAGTACAGTATGTTTTTTTTTCCTTCTTTTGAGCTTTACAGTCACAGAATTGTATTCTGTTTAACAACCTTTTCTCTTATAAAAGGAATTTAAAGTATTTTGATGCCAAGGACCCCCAAATATGATGATTAGCTTGTTAGGATCTCCTTTCCTAAAATATAAAGGCAGCTAAATATTTTTAAGCTTAAAACCATCTGGGTTACTTAAATAACCCCAGTTCCCTGAGAAGGGCAATGAGACACTGCATCGTGGAGTTTGCACTGTGAGGAATGCCATCAACCTGACCGGTGTTTAAAGTACTACGTCTCAAGCTGAGCACCCATGAGTATAAAGGTTGCCTGTAATACACGTCATCAACTTTTGTCTGAAGGAGATGTGCAGACAAACCCTAGGCATCACAACGAGATGCAGCTTCTCGTTCCCCTACTCAGGGAAACGGGGTTACATACGTAACCCAGACATTTTCAATTGGAACTTAGATGCTGTGTTCTGGAGTTGACGCTATGGGGAACCAATTCACCACAACAGCCAGGCAAACCACAGCGCCACTGAGGGTATGCCTGGCTCAGCTGTGAACATGCGCAAAGATAATGGGCATAACATAAATTGACTCTACAGATTACTTAGCTGGAGTCAGAGTATGTCAGCCCTTACGGTGAATCCAAAATGACACATAGGCTGTATAGTGGCATCACCCTTAGCCAATATCTTCCATTAGTAGGAGAAGATACCCAAGCTTCTATGTTCTATAGCAAGGGAAGTCCCAGCCTTTACACCTTCCAAACCTTCCTTCTTTCCTTGCGGGACAGGCTTCAGCCTTATAAGGCCCCAAGAGAAGAGCTCTAGGGAAGAATGGCTCAGCTATGTCAGCACCATGGCAAAGACCTTAGGGAGTAGCCTACCAAAGGGAGTATATCAGCTATGATCTTCGATATTTCCACTACTTCCAGGGGGAGAATACAACCCTCAACTTCATCAGAATGGTTGCAAACACGAAAGCGGCATAATATAATTACCAAATAATCTTGCCAGCAAGACTCAACACCTAGGGGAGCTTCAGCTCTACTTAAATACCCTAGAGCAATTAGGGTAGAGCACTCAAAGAGAGCAGGGTATAAGGTAGTGTGCCCAGTTACTCTCATCACCCAGACTCTAAACCCCAAAGGAAGCTGCAGGGAGCATATGCACTACTTAAAGACCCCAGAACTCAGGGGAGAGCAGCTCATACCCTGCCTTGAATAAAGGCCCTCTACCTAAGACACACTTTCCTTTAAGCACTAGACCATAGTATGCAACAGATAACAAGGAGGGATGCATCATAGGTGAACTTCCTCTACTTATTAGCATTGTCGGTCCAGGTCAAGTAGAGTACCCATCAAAGGGGAGTACCATACTTGAAAACCCAACAATAGTTGGGGAGGGAGTTAGAGGGAATTTATACAGCCCTACATAACTCCATTTACATAGCATATACCCTTAGGGCCACCCAAATGAGAGATATGTCCTAGACAAGAGAAAGGCAAGCTGCAGTTTGCCATTAACTCTCATCCACAATACTCCAACCCCAAGGAGGCCACAGGGGATCTATTCCCTACCAGCTCATACTCTGTAGAGGCACTTCTTCAAGAAAATAGTTAATGGTTAAACTATAGAATGCTACAATGACAAGGAGGGAGCCATAGGCAATCCCACTCTATTAGTCAGTTTGTAAAACTGATAATGTGGAGAGACCTATAGCAGCACCCTACCAAATGGGAGCAATCCTTACTTCAATACTCAACCATTTGGGGAGAGAGGTAACAAAACTGAGGGAGTCTTGTGAGTTGCCCATCGTTGTTCTGTTCACTCTGCTCAACCCCAAGAGCAGGGTGTTTACAGCTTACCAAAGGGAGCATGCAAGGTGCTAAAAACCCTACGTAATTAGCACTTCAGGCTACAACCTTCTGTGTTGCCACTTTAACTCATAAAAGGGAAGCAAAAAAGAGAAGGACATAATGAGTGTAATGTTTGTCCAGTAAATCTCATCCCCCATGCTCTAAAACACCAATGTAACTGCAGGGGAGCTTAGGCCCTACTTGAAAACACCATGTAACTGGGGGAGAGGAGCTCAACCCCAACTTGAGTAATAGGTACTTTTTCTTTTAATACCAGACCATACCCAGCAAGCAATTTTGCATTTAAAATACTTCTAATAGCCGTCCAAACAAAGCCCTGACGTCTAGGCTAAAACAAGGCAAAAATTGGGCTGTCAGTCAAAAATTAATAAACATCTAACAATAGCCCAATAATAGGCTAGTCATCTAGAAAGGTCATCACGAGAGTCAAATGCGCTCTTTGCATACATTAGATTGAAGAGCCTCCTACAATGAAAGCATCGCCATGAGTGCCTCCCATTTCCTTGCGAGCTGAACACGTTCCTTGCAAATGCTAGATTCTCAACACTTGGGAGAGAATAAAGCAATGACAGCTTACCACAAAGGTAATGCAATGAGTGCACCCTTATCTTACACGTGCGTATAAATAAGTGGCTCCTGAAGACAAAAAAGCTATTGACGTGTATTACGTTGTACACATGCTTCAGACACTGGCCATGCTAATGCTGTTCCCCATAGCATCAACTCCATGATGCAACCTGTGTGACTTTCTTTCTTCTGCAGAACAAAAATGAAGATATTTTAAAGAATGATGGTAACCAAATATTTTTGGTGACCATTGACTGTTAATGATTGGACCAAAAACCAATCTTTTTTTTCTTTTTTTTCTTTCTTTTTTTTTGCAGAACTTTCATTTTTTGGGTGAACAATCCCTTTAATATGTTTCACACACAGTATACATGTGTTTTAAGCTTAAAAATATTTAGCTGCCTTTTTTTTTATTTTAGGAAAGGAGACCCAAACAAGGGGATTGTTATATTTGGGGCTCCATGGTTGGTCTAGAACTCATGATCTAGAATGAGTAAATATGCTGGTCCTAAAACGTTTCTAACATCCATGTAGGATAAATGTGGACACACTTATTTTTATAATTTTTTTTACTTCTGTGTTTGTTTTGAAACCACCTGTAATACCTGACTTAATCAAACACACAGTAAAAAACATTTGTTGAAGAATAAGCAAGCATTAGTTTAGTGTGCATTGGTATCCATATGGATGCCCCAGAAACTCCTTGTACATTCTGGGTCATTTCCCATGTTGTTGAAGGGAAATGCCTCTGATTCCACACTCCTCTCCTACAAGTTAAGCAAACTGAAGGCACAGAGGCTTGTTTTCACAGGTGAAATGCACAGAGGGAATCGACCCGGGCCACCTGCTGGGCGTCTGCGCTGGGCGGGACAAGGACGACTCATTTAAGGTACTTGGGTGAGAACGTTCAAGACTGTTTCCTTCTTTTGAAGAATGGTTCAGTGATCACTGTGAACATTTGCTTGTGTTTAAATCATATGGTGAGGGACATCAGAACTCATCCTGATATTTGTTTAGGTTGGAATCAGAGCCAGTCTTTCTAACTCTCAGAGTTCAGCTTTTACATTTGATCTTCAAGGTCACCACAATACCTCCAGGTAATGTTATCTGTATGCAGTATTACTAAATATACATTACAATAATGATATACAAATGTAATGTATGTTTAGACTGTCCAGAAGATTCAGTTTTGATGTCTTTTTTAGTATTGGGATAATTGTGAACATTTCCCACAACATATCAGCTTTACAGCCGTACCTGCCGTTTGAGTTTCACTTAAAATCACAGGTATGACAATCAGGTTTATAGTTTTAAATTAATCAACACTACTATGTGTGCTGCACAGTGTACCTACATACTATTTCATACGAGTTTTTGTGTGTGTGAATGCATGATAAACATTTTAAAAGCAATAAACTTTTTTTTTCATCGCTGTTCTTTGTGCCACACTGGTGTTGTTTATGTAAACAACACTGATGCTAGTGAATTTAAGGTAGTGGTCTAATAATTAATTCACTTATCTGTCGATAGCATGATCATAAGTATGTTTCATTGTCTAATTTTCGCACTTTGCATCACCAAACAACATTATACTACAGAGACGACAGCCAATGAGTGTGGAATTCTTTCCAACACGTGGGTCATGTGGGTCATTTCAGCAGAGAAAAACACTGTGTGGGGCGACCTGCACCAACTATGTATAATTAAAATACCTTTTATAGAAAACAATTATGCGTACACACTTCCTCACATATGACTGTACACCGTTTAGATGACTCTTCGCAAAAACAATTTATTTCTTGAAGTGTAATTAAAAATAAAATAGAAATAAACATTATGCAGATGTTTACTTTCCAGAGTAGCTACCCATCTTATAGGGAAGGTTCTCAGAACTTTGGCTAACGTTCTGGCAAGGTTCTCTCAAATTTATAAACAAATGTTTATAGAATATTACTAATATCAGAGAACATTCAAAAGTTATGTTCCCAAAATGGTTGCAAAATAATGAAATGGAATTTTCATGTTTCTTTAACATTCACATAACTAAGAAGAAGAAAGTTTCATAATTTATTTGGAACGTTAGCAAAATGTTCTTCAAACATTTTTTTGTTAGCTGGGAATTATCTCATAAATAAAAATGTACTTGTTCCCTCACAGTTGAGCCACTCACGCTCTTCAGTTAAGGGTACTGCAGAACTTCTGGTTGGCATGCGCGGTTTGACTTTTGAAGCTGAGATCTTGAGTACAAACACTGGCTTTAAGCAAGTGCTTGTGTTCAACCACTCTATACCTCAGGTAGGGAATTTTCAGTCAGATGTAATATCACGTCTTCTGTTAAGGTGCGGTCACATTTACTGCTGTTCAGTGAAATCCAGTCATTTCAAACAATCATCACTTGAGGGTTAAAGGTTTCCCAATGGATATTTCATATGGTGTTCAAGTCACAAAATTGTTCTTGTTGGGCAACAGAAAGCTGCATGGTTTAAAAATGACTTCTGTGTGAGTGAGCAGTGCTTCATACATGATTACACTATTAGCAACGAGCAATGGACCTTTTTTGCCCAATAAAATGCAGAAATTTCGCTAATGACCACACTTTGTTCTGCAGGCAGATTCAGTCATCTTAATAGGAATATGGATTTTTTTGTGGATTTTGAATCAGATTAAATTTAGTTATACTTTGAACATGCAAATTGGCATGTTTATTAATAAAGAGCTGCTTAATTTGGAAGTAACCTCAGAGTAAGCGATTGATAATGGACTATTTAGTTATGCTAATGTGACCGTGCCTTAACACTACATGAAATATGTTGCATTATGTTTTGTTACATTTCATTTTGATTAATGTGTTATTTTTTATATTAGCTACACTCGTTGCCCATGAATCTGACAGTGAAGACACGCTATGGTGGAAAGAGAGGGTCACATACTCTCATGCACCGAGCACAGTGGGAAAATCAGGATTTAACTCAGTCTGGTGACACACAGTTACAGCAAAATTATCCAGAACTGACAGGTGGCTATACCACATTGCTATTGAGGGGGAAGTTGCTGAGCTGGTCACACATGGCATCAGTTTTTATTATGAACATCCTATGTCTTTCTAATTGTAGGAAAGGCTCAGGGTTGGGGTTTGGACCTTAGGATAGAGAATGACACTCAGAGAAAACTAGGTGATCTGAGTGTTGACTGGACTCTGTTTGGAAGCCATGATCAGGTGAGCCCAGCCAAAGGTTTTTTGGGGGGTTTTGATGTTATTTTGGCATTTTCACACAAGTCTCTTTTGTGTTGTGTTCAGGTCAGAATTCAAAGCTCTTGGACTTTGTTGAGCAGACAAACTGATTCATTAGAGCAGAAAAAACCCTTTCTCTCAACACTGGCTCAGTTTCACATTCATGCCCTATCACACGGACCCAACCACAGGCACGATTGCAACAATCAGGTACACAGCTGCCAACTCTCTATAACAGAGTTCCTCAAATCCAGTCATTTAGCTCAAACCCTGTCTGGGTCCAAATCCTATTTACAGGGACAGGCATTAGTAATAGTGTATGAAACCATTGCAGCCTACCTGCAATTTTCTAGTTTCTCTGAAAACCTTGATTAGCTTGCTCAGCTGTCTTTGATTAGGGTTGGAGTTAAAACGTTAAACACAGTGGCTGGATTTTAGGAACCCTGCTCATTAATCTAAAATCTCTACATTTTCTACAAGTCTCCTCATATAGCATACTCTTAGATAATGTTCTTTCTGTAAATTACATTCCACAATCTCAAAAACTTCCTCTCCTTACTATTAATACTTCCAAATTCTCTCTATGCTGTTTATATTTTTAAAAACCATCCATATTCATTTCACATTTTCAAATACTCTTCATGATGCAAACAAACTCTTCATTTCACATACTTTTAAAGATCTATTAAGTAAAATCTATGTAATATGAATTTGTTGTGTTTCTATAGGCCTGTCTTTCAAGGGATCACGGAAAGCCTATAAATGTTTCTTTAACAGTGAGTGAGCACTGGCATGAAGACTCCAGCAGAGGGCAGGCCTGTATCTTTCTCTCACCAGGCCAGGTACACCACAGCATTCAACTTCTGCAGTTTCACTAACCTATTATTTTACAGACATTGGGTCTCATTCGCTAACCGTGCGTACGCACAGATTTGTGCATGAAATCTGGAAGGGGTCATAAGCAAAGTGGGGGGTGCATACAGTGGAGTCTTGAACCACTGATCTGTAGGCCATGAGACTAGAAGGAAGGTGAGTGTCCCAGTCTCGCTGATGGCTGGCAGTAAGGATGACTAGCTGCTCGGCCAAGGTCCTATTAAATCTTAAAAGGTTCATAGTAGTACCTTAAGGTACGTATTGCTACACTAAGGTACAAATATGTTCCTTTTTGGGGTGGTACAAGTATGTTCCTTTTTAGGGGGGAAAAGGTACAAAGATGTCCTTTTAAGGGTACTGTCCCAGTGACAAGCTGATTATCCCTAAAGGCACACTTTTTATATATCCATAGCAGTGAGTACAATATGGTTATGGGAAAGGGGCCCATGATGTCCACAAATACTCTTTCTGAAGTTTCTTTCTTTGTGAAGTTTGTCATGGAACTGGTCAAGAGGGCCCTTATAGGCTGCACAGGCATCACATCTGCGACTGAAACCCTTGGCAAAGGTGATGGAATGTTTTGAACACCCCGAAATGGCCGGATCCTGTACTCCCATGACAAGTCATTAACACCGCTTCCCTCAGAGCTTTGGGCACTACCACTTGCCATCTGTCCTTCCCTCTTGCCGGGCTCCTTCCATGCCCGGTGGATCACTCCGTCACACAGCTGCAGTGTGTTGAATTTGGACCACAGTTCCTTTGTGACCAACGTGCACCATGTCCCCCCTAATTGGGCCTCTGCTGTACATCCAGCCAACACAGCACAGGCCTTATATCCTCATCCTGCTCCTGCTCCTGCTTCTGCTCCTGCTGCGACTTCCACTCTGGTGCAACATGCAGGTTGTGCCGCCCATTCTCTTGACACTGTTCCCTCTCCCATGTCTCTCTATTTTCACAGCGACTTCAGCCCTCAGTAGCACAAGGGGGATGAGACAAAGCATTCTTCCAGCCATTGGGCCTCTTGCCCCTCAGGCTCATTGAAGGACATCAACCATTGCAACATGCAACATGATCTGTCCTTATCATGAATGGTGTGCCACACAGGTATTTGAAGGGCCTCACTGCCATTACTACCACAAGGAGCTCACCTCTGGTGACACAATAGCACCTCTCACACTTGTTACAGACTTTGCTAAAGTACGCCACCACCTTCTCTTCGTCTGGTCCTTACTGCAATAACATTGCCCCCACGCAAATGTTGCCTGCATCCGTGTCCCTGTGTTTTCAGGTGAAACAAGGACTGGAGCTTTATTCAATGCCTGTTGAAGGGTATTGAATGCCTTCTTGTCAGTCCAGACAAAGGCATAGTCTTTTCTCTTTGAGGCGGAAGAGCGGCACCCTATTCACGAGAAGACCCTTACAAACCTAGTAAGAGGCTAGCCCCAGCAATTTCATCAATTGTCTCAGGTCTGTAGGGGTTCGCAAGTCTCTGATGGTGTGTTTATTTTGTCCTCCAAGGTGCCTATGCCCTCCCTCCCCATCCTGTGTCCAAGGAAATCAACCTCCCGCCTTATAAAGTGGCACTTATCTGGATGCAGTTTCAGACCTGTCACCACCACTCTTCCCAGCACCTGATGGAGGGATTTGAGTGCTTCATTGAACAACTCACCATGGACTAAAAGATCATCCAAATATAAGACATTCACGGTGAGAGACTCCCTCTAACACTTCGTCCATGAGCCATCCAAGCATGGCGGAAGCGTTGCAGAGCCAGAATGGAAGAACCTTGAACTGACAGAGGCCCCTATTTGAATGGAATGTGGTTTTGGGAGCGGACTCAGGAGACAATGGCACTAGACGGCATGTTTTTTTTTACAGACTGTATCTTCACGTCATCGTGAGAGCGTGTCATGCCGGGCTGCACATGCACTTGTTGTGTAAGCGCCGTTCAAAGCCAGCTACAGAAGCTTATAGCAAGATAGCCTCTCTTTTTCTGGCTGCATCTCTCGAAGCCCAGCGTGGATCTGCCATTGGTCTACAAACACTAGCCTTTTCTCCTTACGATCTCCTCTGGCATCTCTTGTTTCACTTGCCCTGTAGTCTATCTCAGTGGCGGATGTTCAAATCTTGCGTTGAAGTCTGTCACTTCTGACACCAAAAGTGTTTTACTACTATTAGAAACTAGGCAGTTCTTTCTCTTTCCAAGACTTTATAAAAAAAATTAAATATATATATACATTGCCAAACATCATCAAATTAACCAGTGTCCTTCAGCATGTGTAAGCGGCTAAAGAAAAGGGTGTGGGGAATCCCCTTTTATCTTAAAGTTTAGTGTCACACAATCCTTCAGAAACCATACTTAAATGCTGATTTGCTGCTCAAGAAACATATCTTACTGACCCTAAACTGTTGAATGGTAGTGTATTTAAAAAATGAACTACTGTGAATGCTGTTCCCCAGACAGTATATCTCTGCTTAAAAGTATGCTGGTACTCATGAATTGTGTCAGATGCAGTCGGTGCTCCCACTGGTGGAGATGGAGGGATGTGTCGCTGTAGCTCAGGAGGGGAAGGCCTACTCCCAAAACACTGAGATCAAATGGAAGGATAAGAGGATAACGCAAAGCATGAAATACCAGGTCTGGAATATTTAAGGAATTGAAAACTTGTTTGTTGTATTGCCTTTATTTATTTTAGATATTGGGATCTATGATGTTCTTTCTTTTTGTTGTCTATTGTTTAGGGAGGAGTGAAAGGAATGCACACGGTCCTCGTGGAGCTGAGGGCCCAGAACATCTCTCCGTCTCCCTGTCCGTCCCACTCTCTTCTAACCCAGATACACACCAACCTGAGGGACCATCTTGAACACCATGTTCAGTTCGGCCTCTGTCCTCCACAACCTGTGAGATCACAATCTCTGTCAAATAAATTACACTAAAATAGGCATATAGCAGCCTAACATATGTTTAAACTTAGAGGGATAATTGACCCAAATATGAAAATTTAAGGTGCATCCTCATGTCATTGTTTTTTTGGGGGAGTTTCACCACATGACAGTTCACATTGGCACCACATTACTACTCAGTTTTCTTTTCAAGTTTTTCATCTAACATTTTGTGTAAGTTTTGCCTTTTATTGAGATATTTTTTTAATTTAATTTTATTTCAGCTTTATTTCAACTAACAAAACATTTTAGTTTCAGTTACAGCTTTTTATGGAGCTTGACAGACTTTGGTCATTGTATACTTTATTGTATGTAAATTAACAGCCTGCACATTTTACTTATTGATTTTTCTGTTTCATGTAAGTTTTTTTTAAAGGATTTAAGTGAAATGATGATCAGTAAATTAGTTTTTATTTTTATGGTGAACTATTGTGCTAGCAATTATTATTATTTAGCATGAGCCGACAAATTTTCAACATAAGCTTTCATAAAAAATAAAAATAAATAACAAACCGAAAGTAAGCGGCAGCCTCTCACGGACTACTGCTGCACATGCACACACAACATAAACATCCAAGGTCTGGTCCTCTCTTGCTCTTCCCTCCTTGTCGTCACTCAGGTCATGTTTGTCATAACGCACCAAGATTTGTAAGAATATGCTAAAGCGTTGCAGAGATATTGCCTCACGTCCATTTTGGCGTACCCTACATCAAATTAGTGTGTGCATTATTCAAGAACAGTTGACGAATCATCTTGAATTCAATATTTGTTTTTTGTCGGCATGGTCTCAATATGATCTGGAACAATTTTCATGAAAATGTTGTAAAATTCATTGACAGAAAATGTATTCAGGGTGCAATTGAATCATCATGAGCTAAATATTCAGAGAAAATGTTTCTAGCCCTTACGGTTCAAGAGTTAACATGAGTGCAAAATTTGGACAGTTGGTGGCGCTAGAGGGATTGAGGTAGAGACCCCAAAATTGCTG
This sequence comes from Gobiocypris rarus, assembly GCA_023029165.1. NCBI lineage: Eukaryota > Metazoa > Chordata > Actinopteri > Cypriniformes > Gobionidae > Gobiocypris > Gobiocypris rarus. Next base: position 29,876,752 of record CM040915.1, on the reverse strand, counting down.
TGGTTAATGACCAGACTGTCCTCTATCTATGTGCCACATTTCAAGCGATTCTTTGTGCTGCCATAGACTTCAAGAGCGGAAGAAGAATAGGAACACTGACGATACACACCTTCGGTGCTTGACGCCTAGCAAGAAGCCTTAATTCAGCTTTATTGTAACATTGCTATTTTTGTTCACAGGCTTTAATTTGGTCTGGATCTCACAGAGTGAACTCAGGCAAGGAGATGCTGTACACTAACACCCGTGTGTCTGTGTCTGGACACACTCAGCACAACACCTTCACACTGTCACTCAGAAACATCAGCAGCAGTCAGCGCGCCAACTACTCTCTGCTCACAGAGGTACTCGCACTGCAACGGCTCTTATGAGAGATTTCAGTATCTACAGCCAAATCATAATATTTAGACGTTTAGAGAGAAAATATAAAGAAGTGTAACTTTTTCAAGTTTGGTTTAGTTACTTCTAGTGTGTAGAAAGGTATTAGCTTTCTATTAAACAGTAAAGCCAATGGCATTTTCTTCATCATAACAGTATGTGTGGTGAATAAATGAAACAAGTGAACTCAATAAATTTGTGTGATTTACAGTGGCAGGTAGGAAACTGGAGTGCGGAGCTGGCCTGCAGTTCCCTGTCTTCAGGCAGGAATGTGGGGATCCAGGTTCATGCAAAACTAGACCGCAGTGAGATTCTCTGGCTGCAGGGGGCGCTGGGAAAACGCTGCATGCGAGCTGCTGCTGGATACCACACTGGTGAAGATTCTAGCCTACTGTATCATATTTGATAGACAAATATCTAAGGCCTTTAAATTAACAGCATGGTCAAACCCTTGCTTAACCTTTTGTACACAATCTATTACATGCCTAATCCGTCATCTAGTTGATAGTTTATATACTTTTTTTGGTAAGTTAAAAGCCTTTTAGTTTAATTTTATAAACGGCCACCTTCAGGTTGTGGTACACGTATTCTTTTTCTGGCTGCATCTGGCCGTATTCTCACATTAAGCTTTGAGTATCAAATATGATACATCAGGCTTTTGAGGATGATCTATCATTCATCATTGTATTGAATTGCATTATATGTTTTTAAAGGGATAGTTCACCCAAAAATTAGCCCATGATTTACTCACCCTCAAGTCATCCTAGGTTTATGACATTCTTCTTTCAGACGACAACAGTCGGAATTATATCAAAAAACATCCTGGCTAATCTAAGCTTTATAATGGCAGTGAATGGGACCCCAAAAAAGTGCATCCATCCATTATAAAAGTAATTCACATGGCTCTGGGGGTTAATAAAAGCCTTCTGAAGCGAATTGATGGGTTTTTGTAAGAAAAATATCCATATTTACCACATTATAAAGTAAAATATTGAGCTTCCGGCGGATCGCTGGATTCAATTTACGAAAACGTGTAACTGGTGTGACGATGACGTTGGACCTAGCGTAAGCGTTTTGAAATTCGAGAGACGTTACACTATCTTCGTAAGTAGAATACAGAAGAGTCCGCTGGAAGCTAGATATTTTACTTTATAAGGTTTTGCAATAAATAGGCCTTTATTAATCCCCGGAGCCGTGAGGACTTTTATAATGGATGGATGCACTTTTATAATGGTTAGATGCACTTTTATAATGGACTTTTATAATGGATGGATGCACTTTTATAATGGACTTTTATAATGGATGGATGCACTTTTTTGGGCTTCAAATTTTGGGCTGCCATTGACTGCAATTGTACTGCTTGGATTAGCCAGGACATTTTTTTATATAACTCCGATTGTATTCGTCTGAAAGAAGAAACTCATATACACCTAGGTTGGCTTGAGGGTGAGTAAATTATGGGATAATTTTCATTTTTGGGTGAAAAAACCCCCCAAAAAACAGATCTTTAATAATAAAACTAAGCATTTAAATATTTTTATTTGGAGATAGTGACAACTGATATTTATATACATGTAATGTATGTCAATACTGTACCTGTTATAAAGATCTCATTCATTTACATTGCAATTGATCAGAATTTCATCTTACTTTTTGGACATAAATATCAGAAATTGCACCAAATTGCTTTTTTTTGGGCCTTAATAAAACTAAGGTACTTTGTCCTCCTCAAATATGAGTTCCATAAAAGCCTGATGTATAAAATATCATAATAAAAAAACAAAAACAATATGGCAACTTTTTTTTATTGTTATTTTTTTTTAAGGGTTCAATAAATTGTTCCATTAAAAAAAAAAATTCTGTTTATCTTTTTACATGTTCTTTTCAGATATTTCTAATTTTCATATGCCAGGTTTTAAGAGGTTAATAACAAATGATTGTGTATCATGTCATATTCTTCTGAATGAGATTTGACTGTTTCTACTTGCCGTCAGAAACGTCCGATGATATCCGAGTGGCGTTTTGTCTGGAGGGGCATCACTGGTTCACCGTGGAGGCTCAGAGAGGCGGTCGTGGCATTGAGAATGAGACCCTTGCCCTTATTTCTGTAGGAGCAGCTAATCAGAGTCTGCTATTTCAAGCTAAGGGATGCAGGGAATGCCTGTGGGCCGCGGAGGTGAGAGCGGCAAGGAGTTATGACAATATAAATCTGCCAGATACCTTGTAAAACATTGTTTTTTCATGTCTGTTTTTTTTAAACCATATCTCTACAGGCACGGCTCCAGCAGCTGGGGAATCGGATAAGGAGTAAACTTTTGGACAGAGTTCAGAGACTTCAGCATCTTCTGTTAACATTCAGAAGACAGGTTTGTTATATCACACAGGCTATCCTGTTATGTAATTGAACTATGTTAAAGGGTTAGTTCACCCCAAAAACTGAAAAATCAGTTACTCACTCTCATATTGCTCCAAACCTGTATGGCTTTCTGGAGTCTCTTTATTTCAATGGTCCACTTTAGACTACTAACTATACGTCCACTAAACTTGTCCACTAACTTTCATTTGAGTATTAGTTTTATTAGTATTATGAGACTATTATTAGTGGACTGTTAGGTTAGTTAGGGTTAGTAGAATAAGTTGACTTATAGTTGCAAAGTTACTAGTGAGTAGAATGTCTAAAGTGGACCTTCAAAAAAAAAAAAAAAAAAAAAAAAAAAAATATATATATATATATATATATATAAAGTGCAATGTGTGTGTGTGTGTGTGTGTGTGTGTGTGTGTGTGTTTTGGTCCATCCACACAATGTTAATCAGTGGGGTCCAGTGTTGTTGAAAACTATTATTTGAATGGACAGTAGATACATTCTTCAAAAACCATTCACGTCTATGGAGATCAAATCTATTCTGTTAAAATGTGTGTGTGTGTGTGTGTGTGTGTGTGTGTGTGTGTGTGTGTGTGTGTGTGTGTGTGTGTGTGTGTGTGTGTGTGTGTGTGTGTTTATATTACATTGTGTGGACAAATGTCCCCATAAGGATAGTAAAACCTGAGATCATCTGAATTGTGTGGGGACCAGCCAGCAGTCCCCACTTTTAAAAGGCTTATAAATCACACAGGATGAGTTTTTGAGAAAGAAAACATGCTGAATGTTTCCTGTGATGGGTAGGTTTAGGGTAGAGGCAGTGTAGGGGATAGAATGTACGGTTATACAGTATAAACGGGTTTTTTACAGTATAAATGCCATAAAACTATGGAATGTAAACACAACATGTGTGTGTGTGTGTGTGTGTGTGTGTGTGTGTGTGTGTGTGTGTGTGTGTGTGTGTGTGTGTGTGTGTGTGTGTGTGTGTGTGTGTGTGTGGACTGGTAATCCCTACGGTATGGGGACAAAATGTCCCCACAAAGATGGCAATATCCAAAATCCTTGTCCTTGTGGGGACATTTTTTGGTCCCCATGAGGAAAACAGATCATAAATCACACTAAGTGATGTTTTTTGAAAATGTAAAAATGCAGCATGTCTCCTCTGATGGGTAGGTTTAGGGGCAGTGTAGGGGGATAGAAAATACGGTTTGTACAGTATAAAATGCATTACGCCTATGTAATGTCCCCATAAAACATGGAAACACAACGTGTGTGTGTGTGTGTGTGTGTGTGTGTGTGTGTGTGTGTGTGTGTGTGTGTGTGTGTGTGTGTGTGTGTGTGTGTGTGTGTGTGTGTGTGTGTGTGTGTGTGTGAGAGAGAGTGAGAGAGTAAGAGTGTGATTTAATTAATACTTTAATTCAGCAAGGACAACAAATGTAAGCAGCACAGCTGTTTTTAACATTTAATAATAATAGAAATGTTTCTTCATCACCAAATAATCATATTAGAATGATTTCTGAAGATGTGACACTGAGTAATGATGCTGAAAATTCAGCTTTGCATCCCTGGAATAAATTACATTTGTTTTAACAGATAATTAGCAGTTATTTTACATTGCAATAATATTTCACTGTTGTTGATCAAATACATTCAGGAGAGACTTATTTAAAAAAAAACATTACACAAAATTACCAACCACAAACTTTTAAATGGTAAATATATATATATATATATATATATATATATATATATATATATATATATATATATATATATATATATATATATATATATATATATATATATATATATATATATATATATATATATATATATATATATATATATATATATATATATATATATATATATACATACATCTCATTCAATGTCATGAGATGCATACTGGGATGCTTTTCTAAAGCATTTTCTATTATTTTTCTAAAGCTTTTTCTATTAATTTTTTTAAAGGATTGATGGAGTTTACTTGTATGCTGTACTAGGAAAATTGCAGTTCAATAATAATTAAAGCATACATTTCAGTCAGAAAGTTTTAAACATAAGTTCAGTTGAGTGTGACTGGTTGTTTAGGCTTCAGAAATGATGTCACTATCAAATATCATGTTAGTCAGGTGTCATTATTTATCTTCTAGGCAGGGGACAGCATGTTCCTGCTGGAGCTGAGTGAGGGGCCGCTGTCTCTGACCCGGCGAGCCGAGACCCTGCTGCTGCAGAGGGCAGGAGCACTGTGGAAAGCATGGACCACCGGCCCGCTCCGACACTCTCTCACAAACAGCCTACCGCACACGCTCCAAATCCTGAATCTCATGTCTCAACAGGTCCAACAAGAGCTCAGGAGTGAGTTCGCCATATCAAGTTCTGTGTGTCACTGTTCATTCTGATTTATTTTACAATAGTGAGAAAGTTCCCTTTGAGCTGCGCTGGGTGATTGACAGGAAATGCATCCCTTTTATTTTTCTAAAGCACCGAGCACATGTTTAAGTGATTTTCTTTGGCAATTGAGGTCACATTATCTGTAATTGATCTTGACAGCGTTCTAGTCACATCATTGCATAAGCATCTGTAAACCAGTCGCAATTATGCACCAGCACAACTGTGGCTTAATGTCATCACCTTTCATTTGAAAATGCCTGTCAGTGTTTATTAGTGTTATTGTAGTTTTAATTTCTCGCAGAGCCCCTGGCCACTCTAGCTGGAGCGTACCACGACGTGACAGCGGTGCGTTTGGACACAGCGTGGCAGCAAGGGGTGCAGCTGTGGACCAGAGAGATGACTGAGCTTTTGCCTGCAATACTTCACGATCCTCACCTGAGGGCACCGTCTCTGACTGCTTTGCACGTTGCCGTCTTTGCAGTGGACATGGCAAGAAAGATGCATTCATCAGTTTTCCTGAAGTCTTAGGCTGTTGATCGAGCGAGATAGACATAATAGAGGATGTATGTCATGTTCTTCAGGTCAGCCAGCAGACTTTTCAGTGGATGGAGGCCCGATTGGCTGCCATGCTAGTGAGTGTCAGAAGACAGCTTGCTCTAATGTACAAGTTCTCCAAAAGGTATGCTGCAAATCTACTAGAAAAATGGCTCATCACTGTTTATTCTATCGGAGCACAACAGGTGTTCTCACTGAACTTGGCTGGAGTTGACTCACTCTCTGCTGGTGTGTTTGGGGTGCCAGAGTCTACACTTGTCTGTGTATAATATTAGCCTATTGAGGCCATGTTATGCCCTTTTACAAATTCCTTTTTTTTTTTTACTGGGTCTATTAGAATAGGTTGTCATGCTTGAATGAAAAGCACATTGTGCTCTGATTGGTCGGTGTGTTGTGATTGGTCAAATGCTTCGAGTTGTCAAGCCCTTTTACCATCCTAATGAGAGTCCATCTTTCCTAGTCCAGTTCTTCAATGCTTGTAGGATAGAAACCACCTCAGCATTGAATGCTAGAATGAGAGAGTCTAATAAGTGTGCATATGTCATAAATGTTTCTGTTCATGCAGTCACGGCGTGAAAATACTATTACAATTATAATTTGAAAAATACTTTATATTGACAAGCTTTATGTTAACTGACTTTCTATTAATGCAGTACAGGTAATTACAACCATCTACAACAAAACAAAAAAGAATGTAAGTTGAGATATGCAGCCCATTAGGACGCAGCCTTCCGTTTGAGAAGCATCCGCTACTGACACAGCTGCATTTCTGGAAACAAACTTAAGACTTCAAATTGAGGCATTTCAGGGAGTTCAGTGCTTACTGATATCAGTATAATTCTCTTAGAGTGGAATTTGTTTTGTAACTTTTTTGCAGACCATTTCATTCTCAAACGGCAACATTACACACTAAAGAAAGTTAAACATGGAAAAGAGCATAATAGGTCCTCTTTAATGTCCCATCATTTTATATATTAATTTCATATATTATATGTAGCTTTGGCATAGCTACAAACATTTGTTATAATACTTAATCATTGATATTCATGATTATTATAAAAAAAAATGTGTCATATCTATTCATTTATTTAAAAAATACATTAAAAGTGCAATTCATAAATACAATGGTCCTTATCATACACCTGGTGCCAGGCGCAAGTGTTTTTTGCTAGTTTCAGCTTGACACAGTTATCATTTTCACGTCCTGCGCCACATTGTTTAAATAGCAAATGCACTCGCGGCCATGGGCGTGCTGGTCTGAGAACGTCTCGGGTTACGACTGTAACCCATGTTCCCAGAGAAGGGAATGAGACACTGCGTCGTCGTGATGACACATTTGGGGAACGCCCCCAGCGTAGCGCGTCTGAAGCATGAATGAAATCAGTCCAATCCTGATTGGTGCTGCGTCATGACGTAGTATGTGACGGCACACCCGGAAGATACAAAGGGACGTCGGCAGATAGCTCTTTTGTGATGAAACGATTGCTCTGTCCGTGATAGGTGTGGCGACGAGACGCAGTGTCTTGTTACCTTCTTGGGGAACATGGGTTACAGTCGTAACCCGAGACGTTCCCCTTCAAGGGAACTCGCACTGCGTCGAGTACCCACAATGCCACACCAATCACTCCCTACCTACCTAGTGTGAAGCTAGCACCCAGGCACACTTAGGAGGCGAGCACTCTGGCGCCAGGCGTCGCAGGGAGGGGCAGACTGTAGTATCTTATGAAGATCTCTTGCAACGAGACTCCAGAAAGGAGGGCCACCGATGAGGGAAATTGCGCACCTGATAAGCCGTGGCTATAGCCTGGACAATCCAGTTACTGATTGTCTGTTTTGAAGCAGGCAGCCCTTTCCCGGGTGAACCAAAACACACCAACAACTGATCTGACTTCCTCCACTGCGCAGACTTCTCCACATAAATCCTCAATGCCCGAACCGGGCAGAGGAGGTGAAGTCTGATTTCTTCCGCCATCACCTGAGGTGGAGGATGGAAGGCCTGAAAGAACCACTGACCGTGCCACATTAGTTGGCATCTTGGGCACATAGCCCGGACTAGGATGCAAGATGGCCTTAACTCCACCTGGGGCAAACTCCAAGCAAGTCGGCGTAATCGCCAAGGCCTGGAGGTCCGCCACTCTCCTCAGAGAAGTGATGGCAAGGAGAAAGGCCACCTTGAAGGTCAGGTTCTTTGCCTCGGCCGACTCCAGCGGCTCAAAGGGGGCCTCAGCCAGCCCTTCGAGCACCACTGCCAGGTCCCAGGTTGGGACTCTGGAATGAGCCGCAGGCCTCATCCTCCAAGCCCCACGAAGGAGCCATACAACCAGATGGTGCTTCCCCCAAAGGGCCATCACCTATAGGCGAGTGTAAAGCCCCAATGGCAGCCATTGCACCCTAGGTGTTGACGGGATAAGGCCGGCGGAGAGACGACCTCAAAGGAACTCCAGCACTGAAGCCAGTGGGCAGTTAACTGGGTCTACCCCACTCTCTCTACACCTGGTGGAAACACATTCCTCTTCTGGTTGTACAGTTACCACGCACATATTGCCCCCGAAGCAGACCCCAGGGACTTCCTGTGACATGGAGGATAGAAATGTGGAAGTATGCACCCCCAGATCTTTCGTGACGAACCAGTCCTTGAACTGGATCGGAGCCACGATAGCTGGAATTGTGAGCATTTTGAACCTGAATATCCTCAGAGAATGGGTCAAATGTCTTAGATCTAGCATTGGACACAACCCCCCATCCTTCTTGGAAATTATGAAGTACCGGCTGTAGAACCCGGACTCCCTTTTCCATTACCCGCACCTGCCCTGGGCCGACCACCGTCCAGACCGCCCCAATGAAATTCGGGGGAGGGGAGCTGAACTGCCACCTATAACCCAGCTCTACAGTAAGCAGGCCCCATGCAGATATATTCGGAAGGCATGACTATGCGCCGAGATAATCTACTTAGGGAACCAGCCTCTGGAGGCTGGCCTCGGGTGTCAACCGAGCCTCGTTCGAGAATGATTTTTGGTGTGCGGACATGTTTGCTGCCTAGCCGCAGGTCTTATGCCCGTAATATAGCGCGAACACGGAGGAATACACCGCTTAAACTGCTTTTGCCATCTGCTTAGTGTAACGTTTTGACAAACGACACCAAATAGTCAAACAATATAATACAGAGCGCTACTCGCTGAAGAGCAAAAAAGCTATGTGTGCTATGTGCCGACGTTCCTTTGTATCTTCCGGGTGTGCCTGTAAGGGATCAGGAATGGAGGACCCAGATGCAGAAGAACAATAAATGATGGTTTAATAACAAGACAGATCAACAAGACACAATGGGGTAGTGGATGAGTGACAGTCCAAACACCAGGGCAGGGGACAGACACCACGATGACAGGCAGGGGAGGATGACCACTGAGACCAGTCCAGGTAGCCAATGAACTTGACGACTGCTCAGGAGGTAACACCAGGCAGGGCGATGGTGGAGCAATCCAGGCCGGAACCTTGAGGCTCGAAGTTCTCACAGAATCAGCCCTCCCGTCTTGGCTGAGAGGCAGTGGAGACAGCGGCCAGGGAAAACTCAGGACAGGGAACAACACAGGACACACAAGACAAGACACTAGACAAGACAACAAGAAATAACAGACAAACTAACAACTATGACTAAAGGAAACAAAACTTAAATAATAACTAGAGCTAGAACACAAGGAAAAATAAAACAAAACCAATCTCTATAAAAGCCTGTAGTAAAAAGGAAAAACTGTAGAGAAATAAAATAAAGGTAATTATCAAAACAAGAAAACTGGACAAAAAAAGGCTAGGGAGAATACCAAAATAAAGCCTGGAAAGAATTAGCAAAAATAAAGTCAGAAACTTAACTAGACTAAAAAATTCAGGAACAAAGAAAAAACTGAAAATAAAGCCAAAGCAAGAGAAACAGGAGACACTAAATCTAGAACTGACTTGACACAAAGCTAGAGACTATGCACGTACACAACAAATGCAACGAACCAGCAAAGACAAGAGGGAAGGTAGCACAATATAAAGGGACCAGAGCACATGAGGAACAGGTGAGCACAATTAGTGAAACGAGGACTAGACAAGGAGGCGTGGTAAAGGGAAACAAGGAGGCAGGACAAGAGGAACACACAACCAAAGCCACAACCATGTGCTCAAGCACAAGACAAACAAAGAAACACTAAACAAGGACAAAACAGACAAAACTGTCAGGGCAGGATCCTGACAGTGCCATCACATACCACGTCATGACGAAACACCAATCAGGATTGGACTGATTTTATTCATGCTTCAGACGCGCTACGCTGGAGGCGTCTCCCTCGAAGGGGATATTCCACCTGGTAAAAAGCGAATTCGCCATGGCGCAAGCACAACTGCCTTTTAAAGAGAATGGGAGATGAGACTCTGATTGGTTTATTGCATGTTTTGCCCAAAACACACCCATTACTCATTAAGAGAATAGGGGCAACCCTTTTAGGCCATGGCCTGGGCAAAAATGGATTCAGACACTCCTTAGATCATTAAAATAGGGCCCAATGAGTTAAATACACCTCTTCTGCAATGAGCATGTCTTTAATTTCTGAATTAAAGTTTATTTTGACATTTTGTAGAGGGCATAACATAAACAATGCCAGGGAAATTATAGTTCAAATTTATATTAAATGCAATTAGCTGAATTGAAGATTCACAATACAATACCACATGATAACGGATCATCAGAAATTCACCCTCTTCTGATCATAACAACCACAACACTTCAAAAGCACACACTATCCTATTTCAAGTTTACTAAAACCCACCTGCATGCTGCGAGCACTACTGGAGCAATGTTATATGGGCAAGTGAGACAAAGTTTATCTGTTATCTAATTATACACAGCATGATGTTTTGATAAAAACAGAGCATACCAACAACAAAACCTCATCCGCAACTGTGAGGCATATGTCTGCAGAGTGTATCTGCTCTGATGCCCGAGGGTCTGGACTGCCTAAATCATTGAGGGACCAATGAATTTTAAGTTGTACAGTGGATTGTCAAGACATGATCTAAAACTCATGCAATATGACCACAATCCAAAACACAGAAGTAAATCAACAACAGAATTCTCAAATTGCATAAATTAAAATGGCCAAGTGGTCAAAGCTCTGAGATCAATTTGATTTAAATGCTGTGGTGTGATCTGGAACAGAACGTTCAAGAAGCATCCCAACAATACACATCAGCCAAATCAATTTTTGAAATTTGAATGGGCCAGATAACATCCCTTCACCACAAATAAATGAGAAGCTGTTGACGTTATCACTAATAAAAGTGGTTTAATTCGAACAAGTCTTAGCTTAAAGGGATAGTTCACCGTAAAATGAATATTCTGTCATAATTTATTCACCCCCCAAGTCATTTCTGACTTTCTGACTTTGACTTTCGTTATTCTGTGGAGCATAAAAGAAGATATTTTGAGAAATGCCTGTTGTTGTTTCTTGTTGTTTCTTCAATGGTGGAAGTCACTCTGGTTACCAACATTCCTCAAAATATCTTTTTTATTACCCCAAGACCAGAGTTTGATTAATATCATAATCTGATTAATAATCAGATTAATAATCTGGCTCCCAGAACACATACACCACAATAGTAAGTAACATTTGTATTTCAAAACAGTTTAGTTTTTAAAATCCAATTTAAGCATACTGACATACATATATTTGGGGCAATTTAGTTTGTGATAAAACTTGTATGTTTGATGTTTATTATTGATATGATGCCAATGAATCCAAGGTGTCAGCCAAAAACGAACCACTCTTTAATCACACCTACAAGAAAATCAATGATAAAGTGCAGAAAAGGGAACAGAATGACGACAAAACCAAAACAGAACGAGACAGTTAAGTACAGATACAGGACGGCGATGATAATGGGAGGAGCCAGGGAGGAGACGAGAGCATGAGGAACCCGATGGGGACCCAGACCGCAGCCGGAATAAAGGACCATGGTGGAATCGAGGGAGGGAGAAGCCTTGGTGGAGACTTGGCACAACAGACTGAGATGGAGCCGATGGAGGTGTAGTCCCAGGTGGAGCCATAAGCACAATGGTCCCAGGTGTTCCCGGGGAAGGACGAGCCACGGTAGAGCCGATTGGTCATCAAGCTAAAGTTGAGTGACTGGCTCAACGGCAGTGGCTGGAAGTGGAGCCAGGGGATCTTCTTGCCAAGGTGGAGCTGGAGACCAGAAGACCTTAAGCAGATCCACGCAGCAGAGTGGATTCGGAGGAAGAGCTGTTGGACAGTAGAGGCAGGGCTGAGCAACTGGCTTTTATAGACAGAGGAGGTGGATCTTTGGAGACACAGGAGACTGAAATCAACAGTTGGGCAGGACAGGCTAATCTGAGACTTGGAGCTGGGCGGGACCAGTATAGATACAGAAGATCACCCTTAGCAATTGGAGTATGGGCATGCCCTTGAATTCCATGAGCACACTCATGTTGCTGGCCCACACACCTTGTCAGACTCTCTGTGGGGCTTGTGCTCCGAGATGATGATCGGCTCAGGTGTTGATAACGCACCGGCATTGCGGCAGGCTCGGGCTCCGTGTTGCGGTAGGCTCTGGCATAGGCCCCATGCAGGGTGTGCTGGGCACTGGGCCTGAAGGGGCACTGGTGATGTCTTCCTCAGCAGAGCAGATGGTGAATGGGGATCCACAGTTCAACAGCACCCACTCCACAGCAAAATGTCCCTCCAGGACAATCAATACCTCTTTTTTTAAACATCTCGTGGCACAGATGTACCTAATACAACAGAAACATCTCCTTTTGATTAGCAATTCGTTCATTTGTGTTAAATAAGAGGCTATTTTGCACTGGAATGTGTTGATTTTAAAATCATGCTGAGTGTTCCTTGTCAGTGGCAGAAGGCAACAGTGTTCTCTTGGCGCCCGTGCATAGTCTTCACACAAACAAGTGCTTCAATCTATCGCTTAAGGCTGTTTCAGAGAATTTCTATTCATTCTGGTGAAATCAAAACAAAACAAAATGCACACAGATGTGTCCATGCTCTTGATATACATGAGAATATATGAGAAAAACAAACAAACAAACTATTCAAGGGTAGATTAGAACCCAGAACCTCTGGCATGCTTAACAAAAATTGCACCACCAGTTCATTAGGACTTAAATTTTGATCTAAATATTTATTTACTAATCTAAATACTAATAAAGCAACTGCCTATTTTTTACTAGCGTTATCGTTGATCAGATACATTTTGATTTGGACTTACAGTAGCGTTGATTCATTCAGAAATGTACAATATATAATTCCAACCTTTTTCTTCTCAACTCTCTGTACTCCAGTGAGGGTGAGCTGATCTTTAGGGTGCCACTTCCTATGGGCCCATGGCTGAAGGTGAAGGAAGCAGGTGTGACTGAAGTTCTTCTGGAGGAGTTTGTTTTGAAGCCTTTACTGGCCTTGAACTCTCTGAGTCCTACAGCAGAGCTTTACCGGCTGAAGAGGAAAATAATGGACAGTCCAGTCAACTGTGAGTTATTGAGTGTTTAGCTCTCATGGGCCTTCAAACACGTTTTCTAGCTCTAGACCACTAGCTGAGTTAATCTAGACCTCTGGCATTTTCCTACTTCAGATGCATTTTCTATTCATGAGACGGAAATGACTATTTAAAGAGATAGGTGACTGAAAAATTAAGGATTGGGTATCTTTTACTCACCACCATATAATTTCAAACCTATATGACAATAATATATTTTTTCATAGTCATAGAATTTAAGAACCAGCTGTTGCCAGTCGTCGTCTCATATTTTATAAAATATGTTTAATATTTGCGACTGGCGCTGGCGACTATGGTGGGATGATGTGTTCCCTGTCATCATTCATCCTTATTTTTGTGATTTTTGTCAAACACATCTTATTTTTAATGTTTCTTTTGTAATATTTCATAAATTAACATTGCAAGTTAATTGTTTTTAGGCTATTCATGTTCTACAGATGAAAAAGTGAAATGCAATCTGTAAAAATTCTGAATAAGCAATGATTTCTCTCACTTTAAAAATAACATCAAGTAGCTATCCATTTATTTCGACCTGGAGTATAGATAGGTACAAGATGTACCTCTCCAGTTGACATGAAACTGTTTCTAAAAGTTTCCAGTGTTGGCAGTCCCGTTAAATAGAATTGCGAGCGTTGTACATTTACTAGACTGGTGAAATAAAAATGAAAATATGCAAATAACATTTTAAATAACTTCTGTTTCTAAATAAATAAAGCAGTATTTTATATTTTGTTCTAACCAGTAACTGGTAACTCTGGAACTGGAACAAAAAGATATATAATTCCTGTTTTGAGAATATCACAGCTTGATTATTGGTTTAAAAAAAAAAACTACACTAAAAATGTTGTAATTAACTAAATAAATGAATTACTAATTAAGGATATAATTAAATATGTCTATAGGCGATAACGGCAAAAAGAAAATGTGAAAGAGAAACACAGGACTTTATGAAAATGTTTTTATTCAAGTTATGTTGAAGATTTTATAAATAAAACCACCAGTGTTGTTGGCAGGGTTTTTCTCTTTCTTTCTTTTTTGCACATATTGCACTGCAAATAAGTAGCGGCAGCTGTCTGTTGACATACATGTTTGTTTCGGTAGCCTACAAGATCTTGCACAGTTCTGTTTGGGAGAATGTTTCTTCATGACTCACGAATCACCAATCGTTAAGTGTGTTGTGTAGTGGACTGAGTCAGTCATTCTGTTTGTGCTCCTCTCTGACTATCAATAACTAAAATCTGACTGGAGCAGATTTTAGTTATTGATTGTCAGAGAGGAGCACAAACAGAATGGAAAATGGTCTTTGGGCTCTATTTTACACCCGCCGTAATATGACGGCAGGCATGATGCAAGTGTTTTTTGCTAGTTTCAGCTCGACGCAGTTATAATTTTCCCGTCCTGCGCTGCATTGTTTAAATAGCAAATGTACTCGCGCCCATCTGTTCGCCCATAGCGTGCTGGTCTGAAAACGAGGTATTCAGACGCATTGCTGACACGTTGCTATTTTGAGGCAACTGAAAACGACTGTGCCATTGACCAACAAAAACCTTGTCTGAAGTCAATACAGCATTATTTTTGTGTTATTTTAAGGTCATCAGAATTACCTATTTGCAGTAATGACGAATAAAAATTGGCTACGTTTTTAACCAATCATGGCAATACACACATGTATTTAAACACATGAGGGTGTCTATATTCCACCATGTAACTCTGTTAGGTTTTTTGCACGCCCAAAACACACCCATGATGACTCATTAAGAGAATAGGTACAACCCTTCTGGATTATGCACCCCGTGTGCAGAATGTTTTTTTCCGTTTTTATACTACCGAAAGTGGCTTCGAACACACCCTAAGTGCACCTGCGCCATGCGCTTCAGACCATGCACTCAGATCCTCATAGGGCCCTTTTAAGTTGCGTTCAGAGTTCAGTGTTAAGAATGTTTCAGCGAGCCATTAAGTGTTTCCCCAGCTTTAGTTGACATGTAGTTGCACATTAATGAGGGTTAGTTGACATGTAGTTGCAAAGTTACTTATTGTTAGTAGAATGTCAAAAGTGGACTACTGAAATGAAGTGTAATCCAAACGTCATGGAGGTTCGAAAAATAAATTATGACAGAAACGACTAATTTTAAAGGTGATTTTTCTCTGTTTCAACTAATCTGTCTTTGTACTTTATTTCTTCTGTCTAGATCAGGCATTTCTAGTGGCAGATGTCTATTTGGTGTCATTTGATGGACAGCTGTTCAAACTCCCAGCTTCCTGTGACTTCATCCTAGCAGCTGATGTCATCAACCACACCTTCAGCATTGCACTCAAATCTGTCAGGTTCAAACGTCGCTCGCTTGAGGTGCAAATGCAAAACACAATGATTGCAATTCACCCAAATGGAGAGGTACATCTTGATTGTTCTTATTTAGAAACTTTATCTGAAAAATAAAATATGATCTAATTAAACAGATAAAAAAATTGATTGTAGGTGGAGATTAATTGCCACATAACGCACATACCATACACTAACCATGAAGTGGCTATCAGAAAGGATGGGAACATGATTGAGGTGTCCAATGAGAGAGGACTTCGGGTATCATGTGACCCTCATCTAGAGGTTTGCAGTGCGATCCTAGATGGATGGCTTCACGGTAAGATCATTAGCTTTGTTTACTACATTACTTCCAGAATTTTTAGCAATAACATTTTGCTAGAACTCTTTCAAGACACTCTTTCTTGACCAGAGCTTCTTTGACAGATAGATAGATAGATAGATAGATAGATAGATAGATAGATAGATAGATAGATAGATAGATAGATAGATAGATAGATAGATAGATAGATAGATGATAGATAGATAGATAGATAGATAGATAGATAGATAGATAGATAGATAGATAGATAGATAGATAGATAGATAGATAGATAGATAGATAGATAGATAGATAGATAGATAGATAGATGGATGGATGGATGGATGGATGGATGGATGGGCAGATAGATAGATAGATAGATAGGATGGATGGATGGATGGATGGATGGATGGATGGATGGATGGATGGATGGATGGATGGATGGATGGATGGATGGATGGATAGATAGATAGATAGATAGATAGATAGATAGATAGATAGATAGATAGATAGATAGATAGATAGATAGATAGATAGATAGATAGATAGATAGATAGATGATAGATAGATAGATAGATAGATAGATAGATAGATAGATAGATAGATAGATAGATAGATAGATAGATAGATAGATAGTGGATGGATGGATGGATGGATGGATATTTTAAACAATTTAATGCAGCCTTACTGAATAAAAGTATACATTTCTTTAAAACAAAAGGCATAGTAACTCCAAACGTCAAACATCTTTCTCTCTCTCTTTTTTTTCCGATAAAAAAAAAACTTTGTATTTAATGTTATGAAGTTATGATTCATCTCTGAGCTGGCTGGTTTAGTTCAAGGCCTAGAACTAGAAATTATTTTTAAAAGGGTAATGAAAAAAATCAATGTGAAAACTTCTTCTTGAACCAAGGAAAATGGGCAGTCGCTGTTGTGTTAATGTGATGTGTTAACAGAATTAATGGCATTTAAAATCACTGCTGCCTACTCTCTGATTGCGGTGAATCATTCTAATGCATCATGGTCTACCATGTTATTTTAATCAATTGTTTTTCAGGTGTGTCCACTGGTCTTTTAGGAACCAATGATAATGAGGCAGCTAACGAGCTTCTTCTGCCAGATGGCTCCCACACACGCAGCGTGCTTCAGTTTACTCACAGCTGGCAGGTAGCGAAAGAAACCTGTGAGGAATGTACACCTGTTTAGCATATGCGATCACAACACAACTAAAGCAGACAGACACCAACCACAGAACTATTTCTAATGTTTTGCTTCATATGTATTTAGCCTGTGCATGCTTTTTTGTATTTCATATCATAATGTGTCGTATAACACAAAGTGAAGGCAGAAGTGGGTGAGAAGTTCGTAGCTAAAAATAATTTCATTTACTCTGTCATGTCGATCCGAACAATTTCTTCAATTGAACAAAAATGAGAAACTTTGCTGAATGTTCACACTGCTCTTATCCATTCAGTAAGGGCATATAGTGACCAGTGTCAAGATCCAAAAACTGCAAACATCATAACAATAAAAACATGCTCATGTTTATTTTAGTAAAATCATGACAACTCTCAGAATAGATTTAGCATGTTATATGGCAATGTCAATGTATTTGGTGGACTGGATCTCCTACACTGCTGCTTCTGTCACATGACACGGAGGATGAGTTTCCAAATGCAGCTTTATTAGGGCAAACCAGGATCACAATACATAAAACAGGCAATAGCTCAAAACACAGGGCAGCTATCCCAAAAAGACAACACGGGAGAAAAACACAGGTAAAGAGGGAACGGAGAAGCGGACCCGGGGGCAGGACGGAGGGCCAAGTCCATGGCGTGAAGCTGAGACTGAGGTGAAGCTGGCAGGGCAGGCTGCCAAGGTGGAGCAAGCCTCTTTGCCCATAACAGCGCAGGAGGATGTTCCAGGTTGACCTCTCAGGTCATACCAGAACAGGCTGGGAGTTTAAGGGATGACCTGAGAGTTCCTCCATGCTTAGTGTGAGGGCAGACAGATATTTCATGGACGACCTCTATGGTCATGTCAGGGCAAACAGGAAAGTTCAGGGGTGATCTCTGTGGTCGTACAAGGGCATACAGGATCTTCAGGTATGAACTCTGTGTTCATTTCAGGGCAGACAAGAAGTTTGGGGATGACCTCAGTGGTCATGTCAAGGCCGATAGAGAGTACAGGGGCAGGAATGACCTACGTGATTGTGTCATAGCAGAAAGAGAGTTTATGAGCAGATGCCGCCACTTCGGAAGGAACTGAAGAAGCGTATGTGGCTCAGATAGAATGGCCATCGTTGTAACTGGGTTTGCAATCGACGGTGGGAGAACCTCTGAGACCCCCAGACTCTCTGGAAGCATTGGACTCGAAGACAATGTTGGGACTACTGAGATGCCAGCTGCTCACACGGACATCAGCGCTGGGTCCGCAAAACTGGAAACGCAGATAATCCAAAAAGACAACCGGGCAGAAAAAACACAGGCAAACAGGGAAATCCGGGAAACTAGGCATAAAGTCAAACACGAGTAACCAGACTGGGAGAGCACTCAGAAATGCAGTGTGAAACTTACAATGAATGAGTGAAAATACAGGGCTTAGGCAGAGTTTAACAATGAGACATAGCTGAACCAGACTGAGACCATTTAAAGGCTCAGGAACCCTTTGCAGGCGTTTTGGAATAATTAGCTGATGAGAGTGTGACACTCTGAGCCTACAATACTGAACCTTTTCACAATATATACATTTTCTGAGATTTTGAATTTGGGGTTTTCATAAGCTGTAAGCCATTATGGGTTAAAGGTGCACTATGTAAAAAAAAATCAGTAAAATATCCAAAAACCACTTGGCCAGTGTTATATATTTTGTTCAATTGAGTACTTAATATCCCACATATTTCCAACTATTTGTAAATCGTGAGAAAATTGCTATTTTAACCAATGAACTGGGGTGTGTGAGGGAGTCGCCTGTCAATTGCTTTATATCTGCGTTACCCTCAGTTTCCGGTTTTATTTTGCAGAAACACTTTACTCTTACTACAGTGTGCAACAAGTGTCATAACAGCTACCGAGCGAACGCACAGAATACCGTCATAAGATTATTTCAACACACTCAAATGTATCTAATATGATAAACAGAGTTGCGTTACCTCATACTCATGACCGGAAAAGCAGAAATGGCGCCGACGACTGTGGCATAATAAAAGTGCTCGCGAGGCGTGTGTTGTGTTCACGACACTCGGTCCTGCTCTGCTTCACACTACAGTAACGTTAAAAATCACATCCATGAACATGATTTCTGTTCGAGTCCTATCCCAATTTTTTTTTTTACCGACTGTGAGGTGAAGACCACATGTCCCAAGAATCTGCCCTCACACTTGCCGTCATCAAACTACGCCTTTGTTTTGAATAGGCGACCTCTAGCGGATGGAAAAGTTACATAGTGCACCTTTAAAATGATAACAAATAAAGGCTTGAAATATCTAATTTTGCATGTCTATATAATATATTCGTTTCACCTTTTAAGTTCAATTACTGCAATAAATGAACTTTTCCACAACATTCTAATTTATTGAGATGCACCTGTAGTTTGAGTTTTTTAACTAGTATTTATTTTTTATTTGATTTCAGATTCATTTCAATTAACAGAAATGTTTTTAATAGTTTTAGTTAACAGTAAAAACCTTTATTTGCTGTTGCATATTTTCAAACTTTGGAACCTTTGTGGTTCCATATGAAAAAATGACAGTGTCAACATTCATCAAAACATCTTTTGTGTTCCACGGGAGAGAAGAACATCATGCAGATTTGTAATGACATGACGGTGACTAAAGAGTGTGTGGCTCTAATTTGATATTTTTATGCCCTTTGCTTTTAGGTGGATCCGGAATGTGCCAGCAGGACAGCTGCAATCTGTCAGAATGCCACTGCCGACTCCCTGTCGTGCAAATTTCTGTTCTCCTCCACAAATTCTCCTCTGAGCCCCTGTTTCAGAGTGGTAACTACTGTACTCTTTTTTTGCTCTCACTCAGAGACATGTGCTAACTATTACAAGCCAGTGTATATAAAGATCCCTTTGATTAGATTGATCAAAAGACATCCACTCCTTGGGGGAAGTGAGGAAATGAAAAAGAGAATGAAAGAATGCAATTGTAAACAACACAATGAACTTCAGATGAAGAATTTTCTGTCACACTGTTTTTTATTTTTACTTCTGAGTGATCATTTTTGGGGGGTTTCTATCTTTTTTTTAAGGTGGATCCTGTGCAGTTCATGTTGAAGTGTGATGGATTGATGTGCATACGTGATGAGCATGCAGATGTTTCCAGACCAGCCTTTTGCACACTGGCCACTGCCTATATCCATCTATGCCATAGAAACTATGTTCCACTGGAGCTGCCAGTGCAGTGCGGTCAGTATTCTCCTTTCTCATGATGACTGCAGACCAAATCTATAACCATATTTTAAATAGATAACCACTGGGACTGCACGATTTGGTTAAAAAAAGATTGAGATTATTGAGATTAACTTGACAAATTGTGGTTGTAATTTGATCTGCAGCATGGCAAGCATTTAATATTGCTGTTGTCTGGATATCAAAACTAAAAAATAAAATAAAAAAGCAATAAAATCACAGTGTGCAAAAAAAAATTGTTAGCCTCAATTTTTTATACCAAATTATTTATTTCCCATATTCAATAGGTACTCTTCACAATTACTGGAAGTCCTTTATAAAAGAGAAAAACTGAAAAGGGTTGACCCAAAAGTGAAAAAACAAACAAACAAAAAAATCTAATTTCTGTAGCATTCATGTTGTATCTGATCTTGAAAGTAAATTACTTTGGTATACTTTTTGTCTAAATTCATTTTTCATTGACACTGTTTTAACTCAGTCTTATAATCTTCTCCTCCTCCTTCTCCTCCCCTTTCTTAAACTCCTCCTTCTCCTCCTCCTTCACCACCTCCTCCTCCCCCTCCTTCACCTCCTCATCTTTCTCCTCACCCCCCTTCCTTCACCTCCTCCACCTTCTCTCCTCCTCCTTCACCCCCACCTTCTCCCCTTCTCCTCCATCTGCTCCTTCTTCTCATCATCCTCCTTCTCCTCCTTTCTTCTCCTCATCCCCCTCCTTCCCTCCTTCTCCTTCTCCTTCTCCTTCTCCCCTTTCTCTTCTCCTTCTCCTCCTCCTCTTTCTCCTCTTCTTCCTTTTCCTACCCCTCCTTCTTCTTCTCCTCCTTCTTCTTCTCTTTCTCCCCCTCCTTTTCTTCTTCTCCTTTATCTGCACCTCCTCCTTCTGCTCCTCCTCCTTCTCCTCTTCCTTTGACTCCTTCTTCTCCTCATTCTCTTCTTCCTCCTTCTCCTTCGCCTCCTCTTCTTCTCCTTCCCCTCCTCCTCCATCCCCTTTTCTTCTTCTTCTCCTACTGTTTCTCCCCCTCCTTCTTTTTCTTCTTCATCTCCTCCTCCTCCTTCTTCCCCTCCTCTTTCAACTCCTCCTTCTTCTTCTCTTTCTCCTCCTTCAACTCCTCCTTCTCCTCCTTCTTCTACTCCTTCAGCTCCTCCTCCTCCTTTTTTCTTCTCCTTCTTCATCATCTCCATCTCCTCTTTCTTCTCCTCATCCTCCTTCTCCTCCTAGCCGAATGCACCACAGACTCAAAGACAGTTGAACTCGTGCTGAGACTTTTGTGTGGTTCAAGCACATATTACGATCCATTCTGAGGCCACTTGAACTGATGAAAACATTGTGTCATGAATACAGATTTGATTGAAATCACTGTCTTTTGCTAAAGTTTTCACAATATTCATACTTCTTGTGCTTTAATTTCAGTGTAAGAGATGTCCGGTTTACTGCAGCAAAGCTGAGATTCCTGTAAGGACCGGAAGTGTCAGCTGACCTGTTTGAAATCTGAATAAGGACGTACACAAATCAGTACTGTTAGTGTCTTTATTACTAACACTATTATTATTATTGTAACCTACTATGACTAATTACAGACTGAAACTAATTTGCCACCATTCACTCTTAAAAATAAAGGTTCCAAATGTCATAGTAGAACCATGTTTGGTTTCCTAAAGAACCTTTCAGTTCTTAAAAGAACATTTTAATAATCTGAAGAACCTTTTCTATTATATATAACCTTTTGTCAACTGAAAAAGAATCCATTGACTTTAAAGGTTTTTCATAGAACCATCAATGCCAATAAAGAACATTTATTTTTAAGAGTGTATGCAGTATTTCATGTAACCAAGAACATAGAAAATAAATGTTAAAAATAAATCATATTTTTTCTAAATGTATTTGTAAAGTTAGAAACTAGTACATCAGAATAATTTAATATTTTGTATTGTTGTTATTTAATTCTTTTTAACACTTTACATGTTGGTAGATAATCATGTGAAGTACTAGTAATGACAATAACTAGCCTTTGTTTAATTACAAGCAGCTCCACAAAATGGTGAATGTAGTTGCTCAGTATCTTATTACTGTAACTGTAGCAGTAAGTGTGACCATTGGAAATATTTACTACATTAATTTGAATAAAGAAGAGAACTGTTTCTTATAAATTAATCAGCAACTTACTCAAAAGATGAAACACTACACAGCTTCATTGAGTTATGGATATTCATTTGAAAAAAAGTTGATCTAAATGATCTCCCTATGATAACTTATAATAATTAATATCCTCCTGTAAGCTTAAATGTGCATTATCTCTCTACATTGTACTTGATTCCCTGCCAAATAAAGCTTCATAGATCTTTCTGTATTAAAGTGATGGTATCCAACCCCATAAGTTATATCTGCATACAGACTGCATGTGGGAGACGTTTGGCTTGTGTCCTCCTGTTACTCTTTGAAGCGGAATGCATGACAGGTTTTCCAGACATGACGTATGGCAGAAATGTTCCTGTTACCGAATGATCTCGCGAGGATCATGTAAGATCAGAGACCTGTCAAATCACTATAAAAACTCGAATGTGTGTTTCGTAGAAGATCTCCAAAACAGATATTTATGATCCTCAAGACGATGAAACTGTGGTCTAGTTCTGTCTTCCTACAGATAATTAATGTGAAAGTTTATTTTTAAATATTACACAGTTTGTAGAAGGGTCAGGGATGAGTGGTTGTAAATTATCACAGTGAAATCTAACAGTTATTTAACAAAGTTCATAAAAAGTCCATGAAACACTGGTAGACGGCAATGTGAATAAGCATTTTTTTTAGAACCTTCCGCCCTTTCTTTGTTGATGTCATTTTTCTAATATGCCTTTATTCAAGTCTTTACAACAACAACAACAAAATAATTAGTGGTTACAGTTTATTTTAAGGTGTCTTTAGGTGTACTGAGTAATATTAATTAACTACATGTACTTACTATATGGTTATGGTTAGGAGTAGGGTTAGTTGCATGTAATTATGCATCATTTGTAGTTATTACTTGCGTGTAACCAGAACACTGTAAAATAGGGTTACCAATTTTATTCAAGTCTGCTATTGGTTAACTTCTATATTTAGCATATTTGTACCTAATCTTTTGATTAAACAACTTAAATTAGTCATGTTTTCTCTTATGTTGGAGTATTCCTTCTATTCATGTGGTAAACACCAAAATTGTCATGGTGGAAAGCCCCCAGCAAGCCAAGGTATAAGCAATGCTTTCCTTACTAAGGTTTGTTAGAAAGTACAATATCAGCATTGGTCCTGTTCAGATGCTCAGGTCATAATCTGGCTATAGAAAAAGGAAGATGGAGTAACACACCAGTGGATGAGAGAATTTGTAATTACTGTAAGTTAACCCTTGAATTATTTTGTGATTTGTATGAGGATCTGCGTAAGAAATTCTTGAGTGATCTCGTTCTTGTTGGTGACGTCTATTGATGTTTGATATGTTTGTGATTCGGAGTATGCCTGGAAATTGGCACTGTATATACACCACGGAATGAAGAAAAGAGAATCTTTCATGCTATTGTGATTCAGTGGAACTATGGGCCGAGAGGCCATATATTCCTGAAATATATAGTAACAAAGTTCGCTGATATGGGAAGAAGGAGGAGGGAACCGGCAAACGTTTAACAAGACTTTAATAAAGAAATAAACAAAATGAAAGTAGTTAAGATGGGCATCCCCTCACGGACGGCTGCCACACACACACACATAATAAAACATGAACAGAACACAACGTAAAGTCCAGGCCTGGTCCTCTCTCGTCCTTCACTTGTGTCGCTAGTCCTTATATGCCTCCGGGCTCCCTCATGAGAGTCTCTCGTAAGTAAGTATTTGAACACCTGAGAAAATCAATGTTAATATTTGGTACAGTAGCCTTTGTTTGCAATTACAGAGGTCAAACATTCTTTTTTCACCAGGTTTGCACACACTGCAGGAGGGATTTTGGCCCACTCCTCCACACAGTTCTTCTCTAGATCAGTCAGGTTTCTGGCCTGTCACTGAAAAACACGGAGTTTGAGCTCCCACCAAAGATTATCTATTGGGAATAGGTCTGGAGACTGGCTAGGCCACGCCAGAACCTTGATATGCTTCTTACAGAGCCACTCCTTGGTTATCCTGGCTGGGTGCTTCGGGTCATTGTCATGTTGGAAGACCCAGCCTCGACCCATCTTCAATGCTCTAACTGAGGGAAGGAGGTTGTTCCCCAAAATCTCGCAATACATGCTCTTATCCTCTCCTTTATACAGTGCAGTCGCCCTGTCCCATGTGCAGAAAAACACCCCCAAAGCATGATGCTACCACCCCCATGCTTCACAGTATAGGGATGGTGTTCTTGGGATGGTACTCATCATTCTTCTTCCTCCAAACAAGTTTAGTGGAATTATGACCAAAAAGTTCTATTTTGGTCTCATCTGACCACATGACTTTCTCCCATGACTTCTCTGGATCATCCAAGTGGTCATTGGCAAACTTAAGACGGGCTGGACATGTGCTGGTTTAAGCAGGGGAACCTTCCGTGCCAAGCATGATTTCAAACCATGACGTCTTAGTGTATTAGCAACAGTAACCTTGGAAACGGTGGTCCCAGCTCTTGTCAGGTCATTGACCAGCTCCTCCCGTGTAGTTCTGGGCTGATTTCTCACCTTTCTTAGGACCATTGAGACCCCATGAGGTGAGATCTTGCATGGAGCCCCAGTCCGAGGGAGATTGACAGTCATGTTTAGCTTCTTCCATTTTCTAATGATTGTACCAACAATGGACCTTTTTTCACCAAGCTGCTTGGCAATTTCCCCATTGCCCTTTCCAGCCTTGTGGAGGTGTACAATTTTGTCTCTAGTGTCTTTGGACAGCTCTTTGGTCTCGGCCATGTTAGTAGTTGGATTCTTACTGATTGCGTGGGGTGGACAGGTGTCTTTCTTTCTTTCTTTCTTTCTTTCTTTCTTTCTTTCTTTCTTTCTTTCTTTCTTTCTTTCTTTCTTTCTTTCTTTCTTTCTTTCTTTCTTTCTTTCTTTCTTTCTTTCAACTGCTATCTTTCTTTTTCTATAGCTCAACTGGCACCGAATGGAACGTATTGGATTATGGGATTTTAAAGGCAGCGAAGGATACATATATGCTGCCTTCAAAACTCGATCAGATGATGTATCTCAGGAGGCAGGAAGTGAAGCTAACATTAGATTCGGACGTGCCTTGATGCCTTCCTTCCTTGAAATGTGTCCTCCGAAGACAGCATTTTCCAGTTTTCAGACACAGACGTAGACTGATTTGTTTGTATTGGACTCACGAAAATCATGTCACTGTGGAGTGTGTGCATGAGTGCCAGCATTTTTGAATTACATATAGCCCTAATATCTTCATTTAACTGACTTTATCTATGCACAAATGTCAGTAATTATAGGCACCATGCTTTTCTGAAAATATAACGGAACTCATCTATTAAAATACAGCATAAAGCACTTTTTTTAATAAGACATCTGCAGGATTTAAATGGATCATAGTGTCATAGCTGAAAACAGCTGCAGATTTATAAATGTACCACATTTGGCTGGAATCAGACACTTGACTTTTTAGGAGATTTGTGCACTTCCTTTGTCTGATGTAAGTCCCCAATAGAGCAGGACTGGATTTTGCAGAATTTCATTCATTTGTTTCTGATCCAACAGTCTCTTATACATATGGTGCAAGAGTCCATGTGAAGAGTTCAGATGCAAAAGCCTCTAAATCCGTCTGATGTTTTTTCTTTAAAATAAGCATTTTTGTCAGGCTTCCATGTATAGGTTTCTACCAAAGTACCGGTACTTCTGAATGGGCTGAGGCTGGGATTTGAAAGTATAAGAAGTGAAAGTATTTTATGAATGTATTCTATATGCAGATTCATTGACTCAGTATCATTATCTCATTTTTGACCGAAGTGGCTTTTAGAGGCTTTTGCATCTGAACTCTTCATGTCCACTCTAGGAAGGGCACAGCCCTTTGTCTTTGAAGACAAAACACAACTTGAGATGAATCAAGACCTGCTTAAATAGTACGCAAGGGAGATTTATGATTTGTCTTGGCACCAAACCAAATCGCAGATCCTTTTAGAGCTTTTTAAAAGAACTAGAAAGTAAAGTTCGCAAAATGCAGTTCTAAATGTTTTTATTACAAAGAATTTTGTAGAGGGCACATTGAACATGTTTCCCCCCCAATAATATTCAGTCAATATGACCTGACAGTGGAAAGAAATATATGATGATACTTATCTAAAGCAACTTTTCTTTAAGAAGCTTTTCATCCACAGTAAAGCGTCTGACATCCACGTATACTTTTTTCCCCCGTGCAAACATGGAAAAATGCCAAATGACTTGGAATCATCACAGTAGATGAACATCTTAAAACGTATTATTTAAAGAATCACAGTATGAGGATAACAGTGGATTCACATTTACTGCGCCTAAAATGACTTAGCTTTTTAGGCACTGTTACACTGATTTTAGTTAAACAGTTTAGCTTAGATATGCCCCTTGCTTAAGAGTTGAAAAATATTGAGAATAATAACAAAAATGAAATTTTGTCCGCATGAATCCTACAAATGTTCACTGTAACAAACATCAGTTGGCAAAGCAGTCACAATGGTGTCATGGTTCAAAAAGAGAGCGAAAAACTCCAGTCGTATGGTAGTTAAATATTCACCGAACAGTTAATGTCATGTATGATCCATGGCATGCTACAAAGCAGTATGTAAATCAGAGATGTAAATACTGTTGGTGCACAGCTACTTGTGTGATATATAGCAGTGGTTCTCATATTATGGTGGATCTTCAGGTCTGTTCTGAACAAACATTTGCTAAATGCTAAATAAAAATACGTTAAAGAAAACTTTGGTAACACTTCACAATAAAGTCCCATTAGTTAATGTTAATTAATGCATTAACATTAACTAATAATGAGCAATACATAAATGTATTAATCTTTGTTAACATTAAACTGAGATTGATCATTGTTAGTTCATGTTAGCTCATGTCCATTAAATAACATGAATATACAATTTTTACTAATCTTTAAAAATCACTGTAAAACTGATGCTTTAAACAGCTTTTTAAAATAATAAGTTTAAGCAGAAAAATAATGTAAGCGCTTTTTAAGTCAGCATGAAACGGAAGTTGTATTTTTTCTTCTCTATTGTGATGTATATCCGAGGCTTCTCAAACGAGAAAATATAGGCCGGGACCAATGTTGAGGGTAACGTTACAAGTAACTTGAGTTCCGTAATCAGATTACTTTTTTCAAGTAATTAGTAAAGTAACGAATTACTTTTAAATTTACAACAAAATATTTTTTCAAAAAAAATAACGCAACTCTCCCACGTTGAGAAAAATATTAAATGCAGAGGCGTTGTTTGTAAACATGATGGTTGTTGTAGTTCTAGACTAAATGTGCGCATTTACTCATCTGAATAATAGTTTTTATTGGTGAAGTAATCTGAAGTGATTGGTGAAGTTTTTCTCCTGCCCCCTTTTCTTCTGCAATCCAGAAAGGCAGCACAGCTGAAAGGTTTGTTTGAGCTGCGCCCTCTACTGTACATGCGTACATTTGCATTTCCTTCAGTCTGATGCTTATTATTTCAATTTTGGTGTGAAAGGGTCTTTACATTTGCCCAAAAATAGAACTTTTTTGTTATATATATATATATATAAAAAGCAGCCCAGGTGAGAAAAATAACGCGAAAGTAACGTAACACATTACTTTTCTTTAAAAGTAAACAACGCAATTAGTTACTTTTAAAGGGAGTAACGCAATGGTGTAATGCATTACTTTTCAAAGTAACTTTCCCCAACACTGGGCTGGACTTGATTTTGTCCATGGGAAATTGCTTGGATGGTCATGGTTTGCTATTGGTCGATCAAATGTGAGTGACAGGTTGTCCCGCCCTCGCTTCAGAAAACACGTCAGATCAATAACAAATTATATATATAAGTAATACTGAAGTAAAAACAACTGAGAACCACCGATATATGTGTGTGTGTGTGTGTGTGTGTGTGTGTGTCAGTGTAGGGTCATTAGGTCTTCTTGGGGCAGAGGTGTCCCAGTCTCCAGCAGTGGCAGATGGTGTTGAAGAGCCTGCAGTGGCAGGAAGCACATGCGTCGCAGCAGGGAGTGAGCGAGGAGCAGCTTTCCATCAGACCGGCGCAGCGCCGCGCTGGAGTCTGGGCTGGAGAAATAGCCTCAGGCCTGGGCTTAGGTCTCTGAAGGATACATATTTTCATGAGAAACAAATAAATGAAGTAAAGAACTTCTAATACATTTCTATTAACTCAAGGTTTTTAATGTAAAAAGGATCAACTCGATTTCCAAGAAGGGATATTATAATGTTGCTCTTGCAAAATGACAGATGTGCAATCATGAACAATGTTGTATTTGTTTTATTAGTGTCCACATTTTAGGAGACCCTAAATAACAGTGATGTGTGGAACGTACCACTTGATGTCTCTGCTGAGACATATAGCGAGTCCTGGCAAAGAGTCTCTTTGGTTTCTCCTGATTCCACACTCCTGTTGGGACACACAGACGCCATGGTTTAGGACTTTATATATACCTTTGTGTTTTGTGTGTGTGTGTCTGTGTGTGTGTGTGGCCTGGTAATCCCTACGGTATGGGGACAAAATGTCCCCACAAAGATGGCAATATCCAAAATCCTTGTCCTTGTGGGGACATTTTTTGGTCCCCATGAGGAAAACATCTTATAAATCACACTAAGTGATGGTTTTTGAAAATGTAAAAATGCAGAATGTTTCCTGTGATGGGTAGGTTTAGGGGCAGGGGCAGTGTAGGGGGATAGATAAATATGATTTGTACGGTATAAAATGCATTACGCCTATTGAATGTCCCCATAAAACATGGAAACACAACATGTGTGTGTGTGTGTGTGTGTGTGTGTGTGTGTGTGTGTGTGTGTGTGTGTGTGTGTGTGTGTGTGTGTGTGTGTGTGACCACATCATGCCACATTTAAGTTTTTAGAAACCCAGGTGGCACTTGAAAGAGACAAAGATGGATATTTCCCGTCAGCTTGTTCATGAGACGCCTGCTGAAAATAACGAGCCTTTCACTGGAGCTTTTGAGTGCAGTGTATTGAATGGTGAGACTGTGCGTGAAAAAATGCTAGAAAAATCGGTTTTCTTCTAAAGCTCATTAGTGACGTTGACAGTAGGCGCAAATCCCTGAGAAGAAATAAAGCCTTTGTGTTTATGCAGCATGTTTATACTGGCCTGATTACAGTACGTGTGAAAACCAACACATTACTAGAGTGAATGATCTAACATCATCGGAAGCCTTTGAATTCTGAAGCGTCATCATATGACATAATTCATTAGTGAATGGCCAAACAGGTGTTTTGGAAAAGGGAACACACGCACGCACGCACGCGCACACACACACACACACACACACACACACACACACACACACACACACACAACATTTAAAAAAATGCAAACCCGAATAATCTAAACAGATACAATATAAAGACATAATCAAAATACTTAAGGTCAAGTTAAGCAAATCAGGTGTACGTTTAAAAATATATATTATTACAAGTGTGAGTATATATTATACTATATTATTATGCTATTAAATACTATAGTGTATTTAAAGCTATATATTAAATTAATTTGCAGGCTATTATCAATATAATATAATATATAATATAATTAATATAAAATAGTAACAATAGTATTATGATAAATCAGTAACTAATTATAATATAAAATGAATATTACATTTTGGTTATATATACATTTTATTTTATAATATAATGTGGATACACAACTAAATAAATTATACTATGCACAGTAACACTTTAATAAATTGAATATTATATGTTAGTTTTAGGCTGCTGTTAAATTATTATATTTATTTTATTTTAAACATAGCTACCTAATTTTATAATTTTACATAATTATATAAATAATTATAATTCAATATAATCATTTTATAATATGTGGATACATACAAATATACATATAGTATTTACAGAAACTATCATTATAGTGAATTGAATATTGCAAAATGACGATTTTAGGATGAAACTATTATATTTATTGTATTATTTATATTTAATTCGTATTTAACTATTTATTTATTTTAATTAAAATATAGGCAATTCAAAATAATTATTTTTATAATAATATGTAGATACATAAAACTACAGACATTTTTAAACATTAACTGTACTAAATTGAATATTACTTGTTGGTTGAAAATGGTTTAAATTCTGGCTTTCTGGATAAATGATATATTTTGATTCGTTTTAAATAAATGATAATATAATATGTGTTACCTGTTGTTATGGCAGAGCTGTGGTGCGCCACGTCGTTTTCGTGCTTTTTGCGCGCATCTATCCTGTTCGCTTCGCATGTGATGAACTGAACAACTGTGAAGAACAAGCAGATGAACAGCACAAATCCTTTCATCATTGCCGTCGTCATTTGCCGACCAAATGGAGTCGTTAGGTGTGTCGGGTTAGCGTTGGACTGTCCTCATAGAGATCACTCAACAAGTGAGCCCATTTGCGGGGTTTATAAAGCGAGAACTCATACACGCCCACTCAAGCACTCCTCATTCAGCTCAAGAATAAGAAAAGACTGAGCCAAAGTCATGATGTGTTGCCAACCATCAATCATTACATCAAGGCGTTAAAAAAATAATATAGAAAAACAAAATAATAATAATAATTTTAAAAAAAATCGGACATATTTAAGTTATTGCATTCACTCTTGAAAATAAATTATCATTATTATGGTTCCATAAGAACTGTTAGCATCAGTGGAACCTTTCCATTGCTAAAAGGCTCTTTATAGTGGGGAAGGGTTCTTTAGATTTTGTAAATGCTCTTCACACTAATAAAAGGACCTTTTCACTGAACGGTTCTGTTTGGGGAACCAAAAATTGTTTTTCTATGCAGGCATCACTGCGAAACTACCCTTTGGAACCTTTATATTGAAGAGCGTTGATACTCTATAAAGGGCTTGACATTAAAGTTGCCATGAAAGTTTTTTTGGTCTTTGTTGTGTGAATATTTTAGCCTTCCTTTTATCTATAAGTGCTCCAAAACAATGTCAAAATGGTTCTTCTATGCCTATGGCTGTGAAAACCCCTTTTTGGATCTTCCAGGCACCTTTATTTTTAAGGGAGTAGACAGCTATTTAATGAACTTTCAAGGTCCAAAAAGGTGGTAAAAGCATTCACTGAAAAAAAAGGTGTGTTGGATTTACATTAATTATAATTGTCTACATCGGTCCCACATGAATAAATTAAGTTAAACAAACGTAATTTGTTCATGTAACTTCAACATCATGGAATGAAACATCTTGCTCAAAAATACATAAAAAAAACACTTATATAAAATAACAACATTTACTCTCTCTTGATTTATATGCAAAGTATGCTGGGAACTAACAAGCCCCGCCCAGTTTCAGTTAATGCAACACAAATCATTCATGTAATAGTAACACAAACAGATTTAGTAAACTTCAATTTAAGTGGATTGAACACAATCAAATTAAGTTAGGACAAAATGTATAGCAATTGTGTTGCTTTAGCTCATTTTAACAAAGCAATTTGAACAAGCAGTGTAAAAAAAAAAAAACCACTGTTGTTAAAATAGTCGTGTGTCTCCAGTGGTACCACCTTGATTTAATGAAGCGACAAGTAATGACTTTATTCAGCATTTTCGTTCTGGCCTGTGCTAGTCCACACTGTGTACGATGCAGTGCAGCTCCCGCACATGCGTCGTGGTGCTCACGTAAACCACATCGGCTGCCGTAGATGAGAGGACTGCATTTTTTACAATGGAAACTTGTTGAATAAAGTAATTATTGACATGAGGGTGAGAAATTAATGACAGTATTTTCATTTTTGGGTGAACTATCCCTTTAACACCCGCCAAATGCTGGTGGATTTAAGCAGTGGTGTGTAACCAGGGTTGCCAAGTGTGTGCAACAAAAGTAGCTCAATGACCAGTCAAAATTAGCCCAAAAATAGCCCAATGTGATTTTCTAAAGCAGCAACCTCCCCCAGTTTCTCTTGAAGTCAGTACAGAAGATACTTAAACTGCAATTCATCGACTGGCTGCTAGGGTCAGGATCCAGAAGGGAGCAGAATCTCATTGAGCTCCATGTTAAAATGCCCAACTTTACAGAAAAAAAAAAAAACTGTTTACAGCCTGATACAAATTGTGGTTTTGGTCTATATAGCTAATTTTGCCCTTAATGACAACTGTGAGGGGGGTGAATTTTTTTATAACTCATTTGTTTACATTATATAAAGCATAATTAAGGGAGTGGCCACTTTGAGTGACAGGTGGATTGTTGTTTGTCTGTTGTCTGTTAGTCATCACATCACCTCAGCTCCGCCCACGTCCCGCCTCTTTGCCCATTTTCTGTTACCCGGGAGTGACGCATGATGACGCGGAGCTAAGATGGCAATGGCCAGCTCGACCCTACTTTACGCTTCAAAACTGCTCTTCAGAATCCTATGGGTCAGCCTTTCTCTAACTTTTTTCAGTCAGGGCACCTTTCAAAAGTGCATATAATTTCAAGGCACCCCAGTTTAAAATATAATTTAAAAACACTGCATAACCCAAATTTAAATGCAAATGTCCTGTTTATTTAGACAGGACAGTAATGAACAGAGCATAATACGAACTGTAAATAACAATAATAATAACAACTTTATAGCACCTTTAAAAACACAGGTTTGCAAAGTAATTCACAAAATAATTAATCAGAGACACAAATGCCATAAAACCGTAAGAGGTGGACTGCACAATACAAGAACCCAACAACAAATCCTGACCAGGAGAACTAAACAAGTGCAGGATGCAGTTAAAATAAAATAAAAAGTGGCAGACATAACAAAAATAAATAAAATCAGATACAATACGATAAGAAAAAGATCCATGTTCCATGCACCAGAGATAAGCAGGAATGTTTTTCCATATATTGCTTTATTTATCTAAAATTAATTTACAATTTTATTAATCCGCTCATATGTTTAACCCTTTCACGCATAAATTTAAAACATTCTGGCTGACTCTCCAGCGTGAGTTTTTCAAAGCGACCGTTATTAATGTGTCACTTTATGGTTTCCATGGTGACGCGTCATTGCTTGTCACGTGACACACCGCAGCAACAACAGAGCTGAATGAATGATGATCTGCTTTTATGTCATTTTTCCTTTTTTATTCAAAATATTCACAAATTTGTTGGATATGGCCTGAAATATCTGATATTCCGATTGTCAAATATATACAAGTGAAAGTGTTTTGTCGTTTAAACACCTTTAAAACGATCGCATTAGTTGAGCTGTATGCACGATGGGCAAGCCAACGCGAAAGCACATTTGAATTTACATTTGAATGAACGTGATGTACTGACCGTTCAAATCACATGTGTGAATGTGTGATAGTACGTGCGAAAGGGTTAAAAAGAAGAAGAATGTATTTATGTAAATTCAAATATATTTTATATATGAAATTTCAGATTTTTTTTTTTTTTTTAGCCTACGTAATTTTTTGGCGGCACCCACTTTGAGAAAGGCTGCTATGGGTGACGTCACGGACACTACGCCCATATTTTTTTACAGTTTATGGATTTTCTCCATCAGGGGATGGCCAAATTCTTCACTTAATCTTTACATCTAGGGGATGTTTTGGGGTTGTTGGAGTGATAAAATTGTACATACTGGGGAGAAAATCACCACGTGAAAAAAACAATTAACCTGCACCAACACAACACAGGAAAACTGCAGACATGTGAACTATGTGTAACGCAGTCATTTCTACTAGCCAATTTGGCGGGTTGACTTAAAGTCTGACTTACATAATTAACTTATATAATCTTTTAAAAAGGTATCTGACAATATAAACTAAGTGCAATGTAATTGCAAGAGTCTAAGTGCAATAAAAATATAGATTTTTCGATAGGCTACATATCAATACTGTCATTTTCTGCAGAATAGATACATGATACCAGCTGCACTTTCTCGCTCCCTCATAATCTCTCTGACAGTGAGTTGAAACACAAACCCTCCTCCCCTCACTCACTTGTTTCATTTGTTCCAGATACATTTTTCAGATTGTGCATATTGAGCATCATTTTACTTATTACCACAGATTTTGTGCACATACTCAAAGTGCGTGCATGTAAAGCCGCCTCACAGTCCTATATTGAGTTCCTTTTTGCTGCTTATTGCACTTAAACAGTCAAACACACACAAAAATAATATCAAAATGCTGGTTTTATCAAGTATTTATATCAGTCAGTTATGTTTTAAAGGGGTACTTTAGCACTGGGAAGATGAATCTGTATTTAAACTGGGACATGTAGGGTATGTAGTAGAAATGTGAAATTATTTTTGAATTTGGTACCTTCTAGACTGAGAAAAGACATGGGAATGAAAGACAACAACTCCCAGAATACAATTGCTTCGCTGCCCTACGGCCACTCTATGCACGGCTACTGGATTAATGGATCACTTGTCCACTGCGCTCATTTTCATAAAATCAGTTCAGTTAGAGACACTACAATTAAAAACTGAACGTGTCTGTTCAATATTGTGTGAGTGAGCCGATTGAGTGTCACGGCACAAACGCAGCAGGAGTTGGATTACATTCATTACATGAGCTGAGGTAATCGTTGGATTCGCGGCTGCGGCAGCATTCACAGTGCGTATTCAGTCTGGCGCATTTTCAGTTCATGTCTTTGGAAGCTAAACTTTCATAGGAATTCATTTGAAAAGTTGAAACACTCACTTTGCTCTCCACCGCTCCGTTTACATGAATCCCCGCAGCTCCCCGAGCCGAGTGCTGAGAGTGCGATGTTGAAAACATGCGGATATAGCGCCCACTGCTGGCTGTAGTCTTAAGCCTCTGGACAAAAAATCCTCAGATGATGCAAAATGACGATATTTGCGTCATCTGAGGATTTTTTCCAGAAATAAAATACATAATTATCTCGTGTTAGCGGGATATTAGGGGGGAAAGTACGATAATTCGAATATACTCCTGGGGTTCTACTGATACAAAGCTTAATGCTAATCATTGAAGTAAACCTTTAAGTGAAGGTATACAGTTTAATGGATCTGTGCGTCAAGTCTTAAAGTGACAGCAGCCCAATATACCTGCTGCCAAATTATGCAATAATATAAAAATATCCATACGGCAGTTTTCTCCCATGGTATTAATGTCAAAATTGTGGCCAGTGAAAATGCTAAGTTGCTAGTAACTTTGGAAAAACAATAGCCACAGTGGCTGGTGAGCAAAAAAGTTAATAGCCCTGTCTATAACTAATGAAGCCATTTATCCGAGTCTTTTTCTAAGTGACTTTATCATAAACATGATTACCTGAAGTTTATAGCATCGCAAGATGTTTTGACTTTGGAGTTGTTTGCTCTCCAGCCCATCAGTCTCAGAAGAGACGTTTTACAGATGCGCAATTGGACTGGACTCTGGGTTTGCCTGGGCCACGCCAGGACACTAAACTTCTGAAACCTTAAAATTGCTGACTGTTTGTGTCACCGTCCTGAAAGCTCCAAGTGCTTGTCCGGATCACAGCATGTTGTCCTCCAAGCATTT
The DNA here is from genome assembly GCA_023029165.1 of Gobiocypris rarus. Taxonomy (NCBI): domain Eukaryota; kingdom Metazoa; phylum Chordata; class Actinopteri; order Cypriniformes; family Gobionidae; genus Gobiocypris; species Gobiocypris rarus. The sequence goes on along the minus strand of CM040915.1, from coordinate 29,840,843 downwards.
TTTCTGTAGCTTTTTTCCGTTTCAAGAGTTTTCGTGCTGCAGAAAATCATTCTCGAAGTCTCTGACGCACCAATAACACATTGGCCGGAATATCAATTCTCTTGCGCCTTTGATAGCAGTTTAATAGTTGTTCCATATTTTTACATATTTGTTTATTTAGAATGCTTAATAAATTATGATATATCCTTTGTCTTAGATTATCATCATATTAAGTCAAATACTCACAGAGACCTATGTGAAGATTACTAGTTACATAAGGAGTAGTTGCATCAGGGTGGATAAATATTCATACATAGAAAAATAATATTGCTAGATTGTTCTTTCATGGTTGTAGCTATATACGTTTTATTTGGAGATACAGCTGCATATCATTTTTGACAGCTCCAAATAAAAAAAAACCCAGTTCATACCTGCTAATATTATACAACAGCACAAGATCCAATTTAACGCTAAATAAATCTTTGTTCCCACCTTTTTTAATGCAACCTGTTGAGAATTATGGATACTGTGCACCAATATATTTCAACAATATGACATTATCTGAAAGTTCTTAACTTTGCAGGTTTCTACCAAATCGTCTAGAGATAAATTCACTGCTGGATATAGTTTCTGAGAAAATTTTAGAAGGTGCAAAGGACAATTAATTTTAAACTCTAAAATGAACTGACATTAATGTTTTTGTTTTGCACTAGGTGCAGTTCTGGCAGGGTACATACAGTCTTCAGAGTGATGAAGTATGAATCAAGCACTGAAATCAACATTCCACCATAAACTAGATTATGTAAAGGTTAAAACACAGTATGTTGGCAAGAAAAATGCATTTTGTATTGACATAGAGCTTAGTTGCATCTAATGATTTGGGAGCTACACGCTAAAAAATGCTGGGTTGTTTCAGCCCATGTTTGGGAGAAAATTTGACTGTACTCATGTAAATCTCTTGTGTCCACAACTCTTGTGTGCTTTATTCTACTTGACATATTATACCAACAGATGTGGTTGTATAATGTAGCCTTTTAATAGTTGCTGGTGTATGTTAAGACATGCCAGCTTCACCTGTAGAAAAAGAAAAGATGAAAAACAGAAAGTGAGATCCAAATTATCACCTTACATTCATACATACATTCATACTATATAGAATTAGAAGGATATAATTACCTGTTCAAAATAAGTACCTACTCAAGAGAGTAGGATATGTGTTTTTTGAGCAGCCAAGTTTTTTGTGGTTTCAGAATTTGGCCACTGCAGACCAGAAGTTTAACAAATACAAATAAAACAATACGTTTGCAGTTGTTGTTTAAAAAGTGCAGGAGTGCAAGTAAATTTATGAAACATCTACAGGCTCCGTGGATAAATAGTTTCATCCTGAGGAACACTCTGCTTTTCCCCTGACAAATTAATACATGTTCTGGTTGTAATTTATTTCATTACCCTGCTCCATCCATCAGCTCTGTATCAACATTTACTCTACCATGTGTAGACACTCATCTCATCCCAGAGGCTTCAGGAGTCTCTGAAGAGCTCTTATGTGTGATATGGCCTTGAGCAATTCCTGATATCTTGCCGTTTTCACTCCTGATAAAATGCAAGTGAACGCAAGTGTCTGCCTGGACTCTGATCATGGATTGTTCAGAAAACCACCAGTGTCACACCGCTGCCAAACCGTCACTCAACCGTCTCCGTTCCACAGGTCACGTCTCCTTCCAGAGCTATGCCATTGTTATTGTATTTCCTATTTAGACAAGGAATTTAGTTTCCACTGTGCCTCAGTGTCCAAGACTAGCTTATACTTTCACATGCACGTATGTGCTGACAAGCCTTTAATGGCTCCCTTATGTTACAGAAATGTGTGTCGGTGCAAGAACCTTAACTTCTAAATATCTCTTATTTCACACATACTATGCACCAGTGTTAACCCCTAAAAGCATGCCACAGGTCTTTAGTGACCCAAGATGTCATTCACTACCCTCCTCCTCCTCATTCATTTTTTAAAGTTAGACATCAACCTTCTTAGTATTCCTCAACTGATTCATTATAAACAATATAATAAGAAAAAAAAAATAAACAAAACATTATAAAAGAATTGTATTGGGTCGTTAGGACCCGAGGTGTGTAACGGTGTAAGTATATTTTTTTCCGCAACAACAATAATTTCATCTTTAATGACTGAATAAGTGCAATTCACCTTTATTCCACAATGGCAATGGTGGCAATGTCTGATACACAATGATGAAGTGACTTTTCACTCATAGTTACCGCAGGCAGAAAACAAAAGAATCATCAGCAAAACTTGAAATAGCTCAACAATTTACTCCAGAGGAAGTACTGAACGCAATCAAATATTAGTGTCACTGTCCCTTGATGGAGGATCTGGTGAAGAAGCTGTCAGCGATCAAAATTTTGAAGACACTGAAAAACATAGTTTTGAGAATATGATTGAGATGGCGAATATAAGCCAGATGCTGAATGTACTGGGAAATGAGCTCTGACGAGGACAGTGATGATGATATAAAATGATGCTCAAACTGAACCCTTCCAAGCTCCAAAAGGTCACAAAATATGCTTTATTTTTCCATACTTTTTAACAAATTTCTTAAACTCTTAACGCACCAACACACCTACAACACACAATTGGAAAAATTGTTAATTTCATGCTCAAAATCCCACATTGTAAACTAAACTCCAACACTAATTGCAATAATACACTAACACAATACACTATGTCTACCAAAACACTGCAAACATTTCTCACAAAAAAACAAAACAAAAAAACAACAACTTCTAAACACTAACATATGTTCTCATCCAACAAGAACATTTAGTCAATCATAGCGCAATGTCATAAAAACACTAACACCAGATAGAATTACAGAAACTGCATTATTTTATATGTCAGGTCTTCCCTGATGAAATAGACAGTATATTTTATTGATCAGATTGTGTATCTTTTGAAGCCTCTCCACATTTTTGTTTTGTTGGGTTTAGTAAATGCATGCATTTTGTTTCTAAATTCAATACACAAAATTAATGACCCATCTCAGAGTAGCTTTATGGGATGCCCTTTAGTTTTATTTCATTATCAGCAATCACTGTGTTGACAATAGCAATTCCTGTTCTTTATTTAGGAGCTTTGCTCTGCCCTCTGAGGGAGGTAGATGTTGAATCCTTAGATTGACAGAATACATTTATATATTAGAGATCAGAGGTATACAGTCACTGTAATAAATGGTAAAAGTATTTACAGTAGGAGAAGCCCTTATTGTCACGAATACAGCTCTTCCGGTGCATCCTCCTGGTCACCGGAGGGAGCCCTCACCGGAATACTGATTCGCACTCATCTGGACTCCATTTCCCATAGGCCTGCATTCCTGGGACTGATCACCTCACACCTGCAGCATATCAGGCTCTACCCGAAAAATTTGACGGATCACCAACCAAATGTAAGGGATTCCTTCTACAATGCTCTTTGTATGTGAATCAGCAGTCATCCATGTACTCAACAGATATGAGCCGCATTTCACTGGTTTGTTCCCTACTGACGGGTAAAGCTCTGGATTGGGCTACTGCTGTTTGGCGTGATGATGGTTCGGCATTCCCACGTTTACAAACTTCCTACAATGCTTCAGAGAAGTGTTTGAACATACCGAGGGCGGTCAGAGTCCAGGCGATCAATTACTTTCACTGACTCCAGGCAAAGCCACGGCAGCTGAGTACGCCCTTCAATTCCGCACGCTAGCTGCACAGACCAACTGGGTCGAAGATACCTTGAAACTGTTATTTCGCCGGGGTTTAACAGTGGAACTACAAGCAGAGTTGGCGTGCAGAGACGAGGGCAGCACTTTGAACTCTTTCATCGACTTAGCAATTTACATTGATAAACCCATCGGAGAGGGGAGAATCACACACATCACCTCCGAACTCAACCTACAAATTGGTGTCCTTCATCAAGAATCCATCTGTTTCTATGTAATCCATGCACCACAACTCCATCATCCTTGGTCTGCCCTGGCTCCGCTCACACAACCCTCATGTATCATGGAAGGAGGGAGAGATACTTCATTGGGACAAACGCTGCCACAAACACTGCCTCCAATCAGTCCATCCGGTACCCCTGCGCTCTGTGGAAATTCTCACGGAGGAACCTGAGAAACTGACTATTCCTGTTGAATACCATGACCTCGCAGTGGCTTTTAGCAAAGAAAGATCCACCGAACTCCCTCCTCACAGAGCTGGTGAAAGTGCCATCGAAAAACAACGTCCCAAGGGTCGAATTTTCCCCCTCTCTCAACCAGAAACCACAGCTATGAAAACCTACATTGAAGAAGAACTAGCTAAGGGATTCATTCGACTGTCAACATCACCAGCTTCCGCCGGGTTCTTCTTTGTTAAGAAAAAGGACGGGGGGCTAAGGCCTTGCATTGAATACCGGGGACTGAACAACGTCACGGTAAACTTTCGCTATCCACTTCCTCTGGTCCCGGCAGCACTAGAATAGCTAAGGCAGGCTAAGTATTTCAGCAAGTTGGACCTCCGGTGCGCCTATAATCTCATTCGTATCCGTGAGGGGGACGAATGGAAAACGGGCTTTTCAACAACCACTGGCCACTATGAGACCCTTGTGATGCGGTTCGGCCTGTCCAACAGTCCAGCTGTGTTCCAGTCGTACATCAACGAAGTGTTCAGAGAGATATTAAACCGGTGGGTTATTGTGTATATTGATGATATTCTGATATACTCCAATTCCTTTGAAGAACATATCCAACATGTGAGAGCTGTGCTCCAGAGACTGATCAAACACCGACTGTATGCCAAAGCTGAAAAGTGTGAGTTCCATCAGACTTCCACTACATTCCTGTGGTACATCATCAGCAGGGATGGAGTAGCTATGGACGATGTTAAAGTAAGGGCGGTGCTGGATTGGCCGAAACCTCGGCTCAAGGAACTACAGCGATTCCTGGGCTTTGCCAATTTCTACCGGCGGTTTATCAGAAACTTCAGCTGTGTAGCCGCACCACTAACGTCCATGACCAAACGCTCACTCTCTCCTCTGCACTGGTTCCCTGAAGCAAACCAAGCTTTTTAAGAGCTTAAGGATCGATTCACTTCTGCACCCATTTTCTGTCACCCTGACCCAGAACGACCATTCATTGTGGAAGTGGACGCCTCTAACACAGGTATTGGTGCTATCTTATCCCAGCGCCAGGGCGCACCCGAAAAGATGTTTCCATGCACTTTCTACTCTCGTAAACTATCAGCCGCTGAACGGAATTATGATGTAGGGGATCGGGAATTGTTGGCAATAAAGGCCGCCCTCGAAGAGTGGCGATCTGGTTGGAGGGGGCACAACATCCATTCACTGTGTTTACCGATCACAAAATCTGGAATATTTACGTTCAGCTAAACGACTAAACCCACGTCAAGCTCGATGGGCTATGTTCTTCACACGATTTGATTTCAAAGTCACATACAGACCCGGGTCCAAAAACACCAAGGCGGATGCCCTGTCTCGTCAGTCAGAGCTTACCGAACAGAATAGGAACGAATAACATATCCCTGAATCTCTCCTTCTCGCCCCAGTCCAGTGGGACATCATGACGGAATTGAATCTAGCCAATGAACAAACCGCTCCACCACAGACCTGCCCTCTCAACCGCAATTACGTTCCAGTGCACCTCCGAGACAAGGTTCTACATCTGGTACATGATTCACCCAGCTCCGGTCACCCCGGCATCACAGCCACACTCAACATACTGCAAAATCGCTTCTGGTGGGAGACCATGTTACAGGACGTCAAACAGTTCATCCATCACTGCACCGCCTGTCAAACCTCCAAACCCAACCACCAATCACCTGCTGGATTACCACAACCACTACCCATCCCTCAACGGCCCTGGTCACACATTGCCATAGATTTCGTCACAGATATGCCCTCCTCACAAGGTAACACCACCATTCTGACAGTAATTGACCGGTTCTCCAAGGCATGTCGACTGATACACTTTCTAAATTACCCACCGCCTTTGAAACTGCTGAGGTACTATGTAATTATGTGTTTCGATTTTATGGCCTACCCGAGGACATTGTGTCTGACCGAGGGCCTCAATTCACCTCCAGGGTCTGGGCTGCCTTTTTCAAACAGTTAAATGTCAATATCAGCCTCACATCAGGCTATCATCCAGAGTCCAACGGCCAAACCGAACGAATGAACCAAGAACTCACTCGATTTCTCCGCACTTACTGTCATCGTCAGCAAGCAGAATGGAGCCGTTATCTCGTGGGCAGAGTATGCACAAAATTCCTTACAAAAACCCTCTACTGGCCTCACTCCATTCCAATGTGTCCTGGGGTATCAACCACCCTTGTTCCCATGGTCTGGCGAACCTTCAGAGCTACCAGCAGTCAGCACATGGAAGCAGAGAAGTGAGGAAACTTGGGACTCGGCTCACCAACATCTTCAGCATGCCGTCAGGATGCACGAAGCTCAGGCTAACCGACGTCGCCGACCCCAATCTCAGTGTGTTTCTCCCACTTTTCATGTTTCTCTGTTGAAACCCTCCGGGGGTCCGGGAGGAGATCCGGAGGAGGCTGTGGACCCACAACCCCCACCACTGATGATAGAGGGCGAGGAGGCTTATCGTGTTCGAGAGCTGCTAGATTCTAGGCGCCGGGGTCAGAGGCTTCAGTACCTGGTGGACTGGGAGGGGTACGGTCCGGAGGAGCGATCCTGGGTCAATGCAAATTATATTCTGGACCCCAACCTCTTGGAAGAGTTCCATCGGATGCATCCGGAGAGACCGGCCCCGCGACTTCGTGGTAGACTCCGGCGTCCGCCTCCTCGCGTCTGGAGCCGCTCGCAGGGTGGGGGCTCTGTCACGAATACAGCTCTTCCGGTGCATCCTCCTGGCCACCGGAGGGAGCCCTCACCGGAATACTGATTCGCACTCATCTGGACTCCATTTCCCATAGGCCCGCATTCCTGGGACTGATCACCTCACACCTGCAGCATATCACACCACACTATTTAAGACACACACACACACACTAGTTCGCGAAGTCTTGATTTGCTGTTAGTGGTCATTTCTGAGCGTTATTTCTGTGGACTGATATCTTGCTACGACCTGGACTGTTTATCTCTGTTGAACCTGTTGCCGCCTACCCCGAACCTTGCCTGTGTACCGACTCTGAGCCATCTTGCTGCCTGTCCCGAACTTTGCCTGTGACCTGATCTTGTCTCTTGCTGCCAGCCCAGACCATCTGCCTGTCCCTGTTTGTGATATTGGTTTGCCCTTCTTGTATTTATTCATTTCCAAATAAAAGCTGCAAATGGATCCGCAATCTCCAGACTCTTCATTACACTTATACAATATCCTACCTGTTGGTTTCAGAAAATTCTGGATAATGGATGCCACTGTGTCCTGGCTGAGATTTGGATGTACTTGTTCACCAGCCTCTCTGTATGATAGCCTATGAGTTGTTTATGAAAAGGTTGTGATAACAAATCATAAAGTTCATTTAGTTTTTAAATATAAACTAACCTTTTTTTGACATTTTCATCACATAAACAGCTACAAATGTATGACTTTTTCTTTGGTAGTAAACTTGCTTGATACTTATTATAGTTCACAGTTGTACTTGCAATGCGGAACGTTTGGGTATAGAAACACAAATCACAAACCAATACTTGAAAAAGAAAAAAGGCACGGTTTCCTCAGCAAACACGTTTTCATCTCACGTTTGCTTTTGTTAAAACTAGGGCCGGGACTTTAACGCGTTAATTAAGATTAATTAATTGCGTGACTTTAACGCGTTAATTAAGATTAATTACGCAAAAAATAGATAACAATTTTAACTTATTTTTGCACGGAACGCTTTTTAATGAATGAGTTATCGACGGACCGATTATACTGGAACACCAACTAGCGTTCTTGACTTCTGAACACAACAAACCACAGTGAACATGAACGAAGAAGCTGGCGAGACTGCTTTGCTTGGCCCCGTGGATGGGGAATTTTGTTTTAAAAAACGAAAGGATGGAAGCGTCGACAAGAGCATGTTTGTGTGGAAGCTATGCAACAAGGAATTTGCGTATCGAGCCTCAAATATCACCTCAACGCAAAACGCTGGACATAAATAAATAAACACAATTTTGTTGATTAAGCTTCTGTATTCAGTCATTATTCAATGGTATACTAAAAATCCATGTGAAAAAAATTACTTCTCACTGTTCTCAGGTCAAATATTTATATGCAATTAAAATGCGATTAATTTCGATTAATTAATTACAAAGCCTCTAATTATTTAGATTAATTTTTTTAATCGAGTCCCGGCCCTAGTTAAAACTATTGGTTAGGTTAAGTGTAGGTGGTACATTATTTTCAAACATGATAAGCAATCTTTTAGTGCCACTCACCGGACATTTCATTTCCAAAAGCCGCGATACGCAATACTAATGTAATAAAACGTTACCAGATTAACATTCGTGGATAAAACTGAACACGCTTTTAGCGCCGCTCACTGGATATTTCACATTGACAGTAAGGGAGACCAGGTATGTGTAGCAGGTTTATTTGTATACTTATGAATTCCACCAAAAAATATTTCTTTTTGTATTACTGGGAGTTTCGTTTTGGGTTCATTCTACCTGCGCGTCGGGTTAGTGCAGTGCGTGCGTGTGACGTCATCAGACCGGGACTTGCGCACAAGAAGGCTAACCTCAGTCAGAGCAATACTGGATTTGACTGAGGTGAGTTCACGTCAGGTTTCTCCGATAATAAAATGGATATATAAGTTGTTATTGTCACTTATTTGTTGACATTTCACCGTTTAAGAGTGTCTATGATGATGAGTGAATCTTGCAGTAGTCTTAATGAACTACGAGCGATATTGTGTTTTTACATGTTAAATGCAATTCGGTAGCTGCTGCAGCACGTGGTGAGCTAGCTGTCCGCAGGCCATTAACATAGTATTGACGTGATGCTATTTTTTTAGATGCTAACCTGATGTCACGCAACACTCATTGTCATATTGTTTATGACCGCAGGTATGTTTTTTTTGTGTTTGTGCATATTTGTTCGAGATGACTCAATGAATATATGTGTAGTTTATATGATGGAATTAATGTATGACTAAGGGGAATTTACAATGTGTTTTTCTATTGGGAATATCTGTGATATTTTCTTTTGTATTTGTTTTGATTACAAATGTATGTAGTTTTTTTCTGTATGAAATGAGGTTAAATGTGACTAATGTGAATACAGTCAGAGCAATACTGGATTTGACTGAGATGCTAACCTGATGTCACGCAACACTCATTGTCATATTGTTTATGACCGCAGGACCGCAGATAATAAACTACATTGTGACAGCTCATGCCTCTGGCTCTGTGTCCACTTGAGAACAACCCAGAACACAACGCAGAAAGACAAGACGGGTTACATTGGTGCCGTGACCTTTTGGATTCTTCGAGTATCGACGCCACTTCGATCGCCGTGGGGACTGCATTGTTTCACCCAAGTACTGCACAATGGACTCAGTAAATACACCAGTGGGTATGGCGGTTTTTGATCGAGACGTGTATGATACTGTGGGGTTTGGGAGGGGGAGGTTATTCAAGGACGAGGTTCAGTCGCCTGATGTGGGAGGGTTGAGAACGCCCAGGGCGTGTTCCAGTCGTGTCCAGTTTCCCCGCAGTCTTTCCCCAAGTGAGCAGCGTACCACATCAGCCTCTAGTGATGATGTAAGAGCCCTTATTACAGAGTTAGCCAGCCAAATTGGCCAGTCTATTGCAGACCAGCTGCAACGTAATAGCGATGTAACAGCGCACGACTCATCTGTAAAAAAGGGGGGTTCACAGCTTGAACAGCAACCGACAGAGTTTAATTTGTCCGGTGTTAAGCTAGTAATGCAATCTGATGCTAAGGAGCCGCCTATTTATAGGGGTGATAGCAGTGATAAGTGTTCTGTCCGGGAGTGGGTGGAAATGGTAGGGGCATATTTTCGCAAGAGTAATGTTCCAGTACACCAGCAGCTGCAGGAGATATTAGCTAAGCTAAGGGGAAAGGCTAGAGATGTAGTGCGGGTTACTCTACGACATAACTCTACTGACCCGACTCCCGACTTTGTCTATGACATACTGAAACAACACTTTAGTGAGTTGACCTACTCATCCATGCCAATGGCTGACTTTTACAACACCAGGCCACTGCGAGACGAAGGGGTGATGGACTACTGGATTAGGTTGAATAACGCCATTGATATTGCTGATGAGTGCCTTAAGAGACAGAAACGAAGTGTTGAAGATCCGGGACGGGAAGTATGCATGATGTTCATCAAGTTTTGCCCAGACCCCATACTCTCTAACAGACTTAGCTTCAAGGCGGCTGAGGAGTGGACCACGAGCGAGGTCCAGGAACGCATTGACGCCTACCAGAGGGAGCTCAGGATGCGCACGCTGGCCAGTTCTCATGCTCCACAGAGACACATAGTCACTCACACCCAGTCAGCCATGTCACGAGAGCCAGAGCTGTCTCAACCAGCGCCAACAGAGCCCCAGTTTAAGTTGCCTTTTTCCCAGGGGTTCGTTCTGCCTCAAACCACTACGTTTGCTAACGCATCAGTCCAGACGCCAGCATCACAGCTGTCACCTTTAGCAGAACAGTTTGTGCCCAATTCCCCAGCTGTTCATTTGCCTCAACCATCCCACGCACAGTCACCAGCATGCTTTCAGGCTCACCAGTCCAGTCACGCCACTCCAGCCACTGCCGCAGCTGTTGGTGTGAATGGCATGAATGCACTGATCAGTCTTCTAGATCACTTGGTGGTGCGTCAGAACGTTCAAGCCCCTGCACAAGAGCCATCATATGCTCCAATGCACTTTCAGAGGAGGAGTTGTAGAGTCTGTGACGATGCCAGACATTCAACGCTCGCACATTGCAGGAGAGAAAACCTGTGTCTTGCATGTTTTGCTCCTGGTCACTGGAAGAAGGACTGTGACAAGTATGGACGGAAGCGGGTGGGCCAGGCCGATGCCAGACGAGGGCCGCCGGCGGGAAACTAGAGAGCCCACACTTGGAGAGGGGCAGTGTGGGGGATCAACACGAAACCCTCATTGGAGACGAGGACTTGGAGTTACTTTACGTTAATGCTTGTTCGGCCATACCAGACGGTCTTCAGGTCGTGGTTCAAGGGTCTGGAGAGGTGCCAGCTTTCAGTGAATTATTCTACGTTCAGGTTGTGGTTGATGGCAAGGTGGAGCTGAAGGGCATGATTGACTCAGGATCCATGGCTTGTACTATGAGTGAGGGGGCTGAAGCATTACTCAAGGTGGCGGGAGTCCTTATTAAAGAGCCTGAATCAGCCGAAAGAATTGTGCTTGTGGGTTGTGGGGGAAAGCAGACACGTCCCAAAGGTGTTTATGACTTGACGCTGTCTGTGTATGGAGTGAAGTGTGCTGTTCCGGTTCTGCTTGTGCCGGGCCAGCGTGATGAGCTCATCATCGGTTCAAACGTCCTCAAGCACCTCGCACGTACCATGAAGAGCGATGAAAACTACTGGAGACTCATATCAGCTGGAGGCAAGAAAGTACCGTCCGACTGTGACCAGTTCCTTGATATGCTGTCCTGCACCACAAGATGGAAGAGCGAGGATGTCCCAGACAAGATCGGCCCTTTGAAGCTGCCTCACGCTGTCACACTGGAACCGCAGCACGAACACCTAGTGTGGGGTAGGCTGTCCAGCAAGGTGCCAATGTCTCCAGGCAGCACAGTCATTGTGGAGCCGTGTGGTTCTAGGTCAGGTCCACGGGATGTCCTTGTGGGTCGTGTCATCACTGCGATGTGGGCTGACAGGTGGGTGCCGTTGAAGATGACAAATCTTTCGCCGAAGCCAATCACATTGAAACGTAATGCCATCATCGCTGATGTGTTCCCGTGTCTTGCAGTGGAGGACTTCAACGTTCAGCAAGGTCTGTGTAAGATGGAGGGCTTGAAGCCAGAGAGTGTTATAGTTTCAGCTGTCACGGATGCTGACCTCAAAGCACGCCTGTCAAACCTTGGTTTGAGCGATCTGGACATTGACTCATGCCAAGCCAGCTTTTGGGCGAAGAAACGTCTTGTCGAACTGGTTCAAGAGTATGAAGACATCTTCTCCAGACACTCACTTGATTGTGGCGAGGCGAGAGAGTTTGTGCACAGCATTCGCCTGACAGACGATCGCCCATTTCGCATGCCATATAGGAGAGTCCCTCCTGCACACTACCAACAGCTACGACGCGTACTCTCAGACATGGAGGAGAGGGGGATCATCCGCAAGTCCATCAGTGAGTATGCATCCCCTCTCGTCATGGTGTGGAAGAAAGATGGTGGGCTCAGAATCTGCACAGACTTCAGGTGGCTGAACGCACGGACTTTAAAAGATGCTCACCCACTGCCTCATCAGGCCGACTGTCTAGCAGCACTGGGAGGTAATGCTGTTTTCAGTACAATGGATCTGACCTCGGGCTTCTATAATGTTCCGATGTATGAAGACCACAAGAAGTTTACAGCCTTCACGACACCTGTTGGTTTATATGAGTACAATAGGATGCCGCAAGGGCTTTGTAACAGTCCAGCATCGTTCATGCGTATGATGCTGAGCATCTTCGGCAGCCTTAACTTCACCAGCCTGCTCTGCTATCTAGACGACCTACTTGTCTTTGCGCCCACTGAAGAGGAAGCACTAAACAGGCTCCAAGTGGTCTTCAGTAAGCTCAGAGACAACAACCTCAAGCTGAGCCCCAAGAAATGCCACCTTCTGATGAGGTCAGTGAGGTTCCTTGGTCACGTCATTGACCAAAGTGGGGTTGTGGATCCCAACAAAGTTGATGTCATCTGCAAGATGCCAAAGGAGGCTCTGATGGAGGAGGATGGTCGTACCCCATCTGTAAAGAGGCTGAAGTCATTTCTTGGCATGGTGTTCTTCTACCAGTCTTTCATTCCTGGCTGCTCAGCCATTGCCAAGCCCCTGTTTGCTTTGACGGCAGGCCAGAAGAGGAGAGGCCGGACTGGTCGAAGTGCTGGAGGTGCGGGTACGTTCAGGAAACTGACTGCAGCGGATTGGACTCCTGAATGCGAGAAGGCTTTCCGGAAGCTAAAGACAGATCTGCTCAACTGTGCTGTATTGGCCCATCCTGATTTCTCAAGACCATTCATCCTGTCCGTTGATGCATCCCTGGACGGGCTTGGGGCTGTGCTGTCACAATTGCCAGTAGGGGAGGACAAGGCTCGCCCCATTGCTTTTGCCAGTAAGACCCTCAGCAAGTCACAGCAAAGATATCCCGCTCATCGTCTTGAGTTTATGGCACTGAAGTGGAGCGTCTCTGAGAAGTTCAGTCACTGGCTAAAAGGGCATGACTTTACTGTGTGGACAGACAACAACCCGCTGACCCACATCATGACCAAGCCCAAACTCGATGCATACGAACAGAGGTGGGTAGCCAAACTGTCTTCATACAACTTCGACCTGAAATACATCCCAGGCCCAAAAAATGTTGTAGCAGATGCACTCAGTCGAGATCCCTTTGCCACTTCAGTTAGCAGGCGTCTGATCCAAGAGCCATATGGTAGCCTAGTACAGGAGGCTGAAGGTGCGGAGGCTGAGGAGGTGCAACAGACATTCAGACTGGGCGTCCAACACCTTCAAGTGGTTCAACAGCACGAGCCAACACATTACACTGCAGGCTCCTACAGTGCAGCTGAAGTCAAAGCTGCTCTAGCCTCTCACAGCTTTTGGAGGAGTGGTGTGGAGAACAGGGCTCTTTGTCTTGGCCAACATGTCCAACAGCTGCAACCTGCAGGCCAGTGTACCCTGCCCTCACTCACTCTGCGCGAATTGGAAGATAAGCAGCTTCAGGATCCCGCAATATCTTCGGTACTCCCGTTTGGTCCGCAGACGTCGCCCATCCAGACGAGAAAGGCACAATATGGGCCCCAGTTCGTTGGCATTACTAAAACACTGGGAGAGGCTGGTCATTCGGAATGGTGTCTTGTACCGAGAAATGAAGGACTCTGTGAGTAGGATGAGAAGATTCCAGTTGCTACTGCCAGCCAGTTTGAGGGGTGAGGCCTTGAAGGGAGTTCATGACTTGGCAGGACATCAAGGACAGGCGAGGACGCTCCATCTGGCGAGACAGCGCTTCTTCTGGCCCAGTATGGAGAGAGACACGAGAGAGCATGTGCGATGCTGTGAGAGGTGTGTACTTGCAAAATCTCCGGAGCCCTCAGCACGAGCCCCCCTTGAAAAGTATTAAAACTTCCGCTGCCATGGAACTAGTCTGCATTGATTTTTGGTCAGCAGAGGATAAGAACAAGAACTCTGTTGATGTGCTGGTGGCGACTGACCACTTTACGAAAATGGCTTTTGCCTTTCCTTGCAGGAACCAGACTGCCAAGCAAGTGGCCAGGAAGTTATGGGATTGTGTCTTTTGTGTCTACGGGTTCCCTGAGCGTATCCACTCTGACCAGGGCCCTAATTTTGAGAGTGAGCTGGTGTCTGAGTTGCTGCAGCTGTCGGGGGTGGCAAAGTCTCATACAACGGCTTATCACCCAATGGGCAACGGGGGGCACAGAGCGCTTTAACCGCACACTGGGTAACATGTTACGGAGTCTTCCTCTGAGAGCCAAGCGAGAATGGCCACAGCAGATCCAGACGCTGACATTTGCATACAACGCGACTGCTCACGAAACAACCGGCTATGCACCCTTCCACTTGATGTTTGGCCGCGTTCCAAGGCTCCCAGTTGATGTTGTCTTTCAGTCTGTTCTGCACGACCTCACTGTGACAGACTTCAGCAGCTACTCAAGGACCCTGCTATCTTACCTGTCTGAGGCAGCCAAAATCGCCCAGCAGCATGCCACTAAAGAGCAGGAACAGCAGGCTCATCAGTACAATAAAAGGTCAGAGGGGTTTCCATACATGTTGGAGCCCGAGTGCTACTCATGAACAAGAGAGAGAAAGGTAAAAAGAAGTTAGCCGACAAGTGGGAACCTGCAGTGTATACGGTAGTGGAGCGGAACCCCAAGACTCACATCTACAAGATCAGCGACGCCTCTGGCCAGAGCAAGGTTGTGCACAGGAACCTTTTGCTTGACGTGAGCTTCCTTCCTATCCAAGACACCCTGGAGAATCGGTCTCTGGTCAGCTCGTTGGAAGTCGAAGGCTCAAGTGTCTGTGGAGATGTGGATAACCTGAGCAATCTGGAGCAAGAGTCCTCCTTGGCACGGACGTCCTCATGGGTTCTGTCAGACCCAGATCGAGCTGCTGAGGCTTCAGCAGCCGAAGGAGTTTCTATTCCAGATCTTGAGGATGAGTCTAACGCTCATGAAGACATGGCCAGTCCACCTGTAGCGACTCTGTCTGACCCAGACCCTGTTCAGTCAAATGACGTTGATACGAGTTCGACTGACTCTACCCCCACTCAAGCCTGTTCACCTGCTGACTCTACTGTGACCCAGACTACTGTAGTTAGTAACAGAGTTCAAGGCAGGGTTGTAACTAGAACTGGGAGGGTGGTAAGGTCTGTTAATAGGCTTATTGAGAGTATGGTTCAGAGACCTGTTATATGGGGTCTCTCTTTGCCTCAGAAAGTTTGATTTAGAGTGCACATCGTTAAGTTTGTCTCTTTTCAACTGTTTTTTTGTTTGTATTTTTTTCATCCTTGAAAGTAAAACCATTCTGTGGGGTTTTTCAAGCCAGGTGACCAGATGTTTAGGGGTGTAGGCTGCACCTTTATGTTCCTGAGAGGATGAGGGCCTGATCAACCTTCTTTTTTCTCTTGATCTGTTTTACGGATAGTTTTTACTGAACTTTGGGATTAGATCTCATTGTTATTTGGTCCGGGTACGAATGTGTTTACATGTAGAATTCAGGGGTGTTGTTATTTTGGTGGAATTCAGAGGGGGTGAATGTAGCAGGTTTATTTGTATACTTATGAATTCCACCAAAAAATATTTCTTTTTGTATTACTGGGAGTTTCGTTTTGGGTTCATTCTACCTGCGCGTCGGGTTAGTGCAGTGCGTGCGTGTGACGTCATCAGACCGGGACTTGCGCCGCGCAAGGCTAACCTCAGTCAGAGCAATACTGGATTTGACTGAGGTGAGTTCACGTCAGGTTTCTCCGATAATAAAATGGATATATAAGTTGTTATTGTCACTTATTTGTTGACATTTCACCGTTTAAGAGTGTCTATGATGATGAGTGAATCTTGCAGTAGTCTTAATGAACTACGAGCCGCGATATTGTGTTTTTTACATGTTAAATGCAATTCGGTAGCTGCTGCAGCACGTGGTGAGCTAGCTGTCCGGCAGGCCATTAACATAGTATTGACGTGATGCTATTTTTTTAGATGCTAACCTGATGTCACGCAACACTCATTGTCATATTGTTTATGACCGCAGGTATGTTTTTTTGTGTTTGTGCATATTTGTTCGAGATGACTCAATGAATATATGTGTAGTTTATATGATGGAATTAATGTATGACTAAGGGGAATTTACAATGTGTTTTTCTATTGGGAATATCTGTGATATTTTCTTTTGTATTTGTTTTGATTACAAATGTATGTAGTTTTTTTCTGTATGAAATGAGGTTAAATGTGACTAATGTGAATACAGTCAGAGCAATACTGGATTTGACTGAGATGCTAACCTGATGTCACGCAACACTCATTGTCATATTGTTTATGACCGCAGGACCGCAGATAATAAACTACATTGTGACAGCTCATGCCTCTGGCTCTGTGTCCACTTGAGAACAACCCAGAACACAACGCAGAAAGACAAGACGGGTTACATATGGTTGTAAAAAAAAATTCTTCAGCACCTAAAACTACCCTTTTTTTAGCTACATGTCTGAAACTTTTAGGCAAAGTACCCACATTTGGCTACTACAAATGGCAACAATTTAAATTTCTTCAACTACATCACAGATTTTGTGAGATGATGTCAAATACAAATTGGTCCTTTGAAATGAGCAGGAGGTTGATACACCATTCTTTACTAGAGAAACTACACTTTGACCTGATATAACTCTTACAACATTATCTACAACGGTACAAGGACTAAACAAAATACTATTTTTTTTTTTTTTTTTACTTTCTTACCTCAGAATTAGATTTTCTGCTGTAGCTTCAGGAGATATAGCAACACAGACTGGAAAACCTCCATGTGGGATCATAAAGTAAGCCAGAGGGAACTGAAACTGTCATATGACTCCTATCTAATCTGTGATTCGTGGAATTGGTAGTGTTACAACTCTCCCGTGTAACAATTATACCCGGTCTCCCCTACCACAAAACGTACAAGAAGCACAGGGATGATTTTTTCCAGTATAGGCAGTGCAAATAAAATCTGATCATTTTTTTTTTAATTTCCTATAAAGTTTTCCATTAAACATTTAAATATAAAGTTATAAGTCTATTAAGAAATGGAATAAAGAAAGTATAGTCTACTTTTATTCAGTTGATGTCCAAGCACTGAAATGAATACTCAGTAACGTCATATCAGTAGCATAATAAAAGCTGTATACTCTACATCTGGTGGTTTGCCAAACATTACCAGTCTAAAACACAGAATGCTAGCTTTAACACAACTAGGTTTGAGTACGAAGTTGCATGGGCCAGTGAAGCAAAACAACAAAATGAAACATTTCTCCTTTCACATATTCAATACTAAGCATTTAGTTTTTGTGGTACGCAGTTTGCGTTACAAAATTTGTGGTGGAAAAGTGATGCCATATGTCAGCTATAACAATCCCAAACATACTGAACCAAAAACATATTGCTATGTGCAACCTATACGGTAATTGATATCTTGGTATGTGAGAGCTCTTAGCTCATGTGAAACTTCTTTGTGGACATCATATGAGGCACATTAGGACTAATCAACATAATAACCATTCATACGACTGCCCTAATTCCATAACTGATGAACAAACACCATGCAAAGTACATTGATCTTACAAGCCAGCTCATATAAATTAAAAATCATGCAGATCCGACTCTAATAAACAAATGGAATTAGGGCTGCTCTAGGGATGGACATCAGTAGAGAATAACACATGCCTTATTTTAATTTCTAAACTGGAGATGCATGGCCAACTGCATCTTGTTTCAATAAAGAACAAAAACTATGTGGGCTTCCAACTCCATCTTAACCAAACTCATTTTAGGCTCGACAGAGGAAATGCTTTTAGAAAACGATTCTTAGAATCATGATTTGTTTTTATAACGATTTCATGATTATAAATAGATGGGCCTAGCAGCCCCCCTTTAATGTTCCTACACAATGGTTTCGTTCAGAAAGGAAATGTAGAATTAAAGCAGTGAGACAAAATAAAAGAAACAGAAAATCATTTCCTTAATTTGTATTTTTGGGAGTAAAAATATCTAAACATCCTTAAAACAAGATTAGTTTACTTGAAAAGCAAAATTGCATAGCTTAAATAAGATGTCAGTCAGTGATATTCAGACCAACAGCATGATTGTGAGTGATATTGCTTTACAAAGTTCAATACACAAGGAATTAAAATAGAATAACTACATTTTACGTAAAAAGTTCCAAACTAAGCCAAAGCTGCCATAAATCAGTTTTAAACGAATCAAAGCATCAAATTGCCTCTGCCGGCTTGCCATCTTCCCATAGTGCATCCTGGTGCCATGTGCTCCCCAGATAAGTGACGCACACACCCGGCCATCCACGTGATGTAAAAGAAAACGTGATTCATCAGACCAAGCCACCTTCTTCCAATGCTCTGTGGTCCAGTGCTGATGTGCCCACTGTTGCCGCTTTTGGCGGTGGATGGGTCAATTCTGACACCTTTCAATCAGAACCAGCACTAACTTCTTGAGCAATTTGAGCTACAGTAGCTTGTCTGTTTGGCCACACGGGCCAGGCTTCGGTCCTCACGTGCATCAATGAGCCATGGCCGCCCATGACCCTGTCGCAGGTTCACCACTGTTCCTTCCTTGGTCTACTTTATACTGACCACTGCAGACTGAGAACACCCCACAAGAGCTGCAGTTTTAGAGATGCTCTGACCCAGCCATCTAGCCATCGCAATTGGGCCATTGTTAAACTCGCTCAAATCCTTACTCTTGCCCATTTATCCCGCTTCTAACACATCAACTTTGAGAAGAAAATGTTCACTTGCTGCCTAATACATCCCACCCACTAACAGGTGCCGTGATGAAGAGATAATTTTTTTACCGCATTGTAAAATATTTGTTCCCTTTCAAGGGAACGAGACGCTGCGTCACCGCTTTGGGAACGCCTCTGCGTGATTGCGTCGTGAAGCACGTATGCCATCCATCCAATAGAGAGAGAGTACGTCATGGCGGGTGACGTCATAGACCCGAAACTATAAAGCACCCCGCAAACACACGCCTTTAGCTTCTGTTGCCTTCAACAAGCGCTCTGTGTTCATTCTGTCCAATCTGTGTTGTGTCTGAGTTCAGACTTTGTTGTTTTTTGAGAGAAATATGGCGAGCGAACAGCATTTCGTTAGGTGTGTGCCTCCTGCTCACGCTTTCATTACGGGTGGGGACACACACTGATGTGTGTTGTTTGTTTGGGAGAGCAGCACGCAGTCGGCACTCGAGGGTGGCGGCTGCGAACAGTGTGAGGCTCTGCCTCTTCGCTGCTGCGATCCCGCCGGGCGCCGAGGAGGGCGCTCCGGCTTATGCTCTCGCGGCGCGGGTCCCGCTGCTGCTGAGGCACAGCGAAGGCTCATGTCGTGGGGTTCGCAGATGGATCTGGTGGAGGGGTTTGAGACGGGCCCCGCCCTATCTCAGCCTTCACCCGCCAGATCTGGCGCCGCGTCTCTGGGTTCGGGAGCCCGCGCTGCGGTTTCTCCCGCCTGGGCCGGCAGCGGCATTGCAGCCATCGCCCTCCGAGGAGGTCGATATCTGCACTGTCGATGCAGGGATTGAGGACTCGCCACTTCAATCCCCTGCAAGTGAGGAGCTCATGGAGGTTTTGAGCAGAGCTGTGGCCAGATTAAACATCGACTGGCCACATGAGCATAATGAGCGAGCTACTGTAAAAGTAAGCTCGACGAGCGCTTTCTCCTCGCGCTCTGCTCAGCCTCCACGTAGGAGTCTGCCGTTTTTCCCCGATCTCCACACCGAGGTGTCGAGATCGTGGAGGCGGCCCGTGTCTGCACGTGTTTTCAACCCAGGCACATCTGTCTATAGTAATATCTCTGGGTTGAAAAGGCACGGTTATGGTCAGATGCCTCAGGTTGAAGAGACGCTATGAGCCATCTCTCGCCTGAATCGGCATCTGCCATAAAGGCTCCAGCTTTACCCACAAAGCCATTAAAAACTACATCAACGCTAGTGGGTAAAGCATACTGCAGCAGGTCAGGCCGCCGCATGTCTGCATACTATGGCCATTGTGCAGGCATACCAGGCTGACCTGCTGAAAGACCTGGGGGAGAGCCACGAGATCGGAGCTGATGTTATTACTGAGCTCCGATCCACAGCAGATCTCGCCTCCGGGCCACCAAGCGAGACGGCCAGGTGTGTTGGCCGTTCTATGGCAGCCCTGGTGGCCTCGGAGAGACATTTGTGGCTCAACCTTACGGATATAAGGGAGAGAGATAAGAGCTTTCTGCTCGATGCGCCGCTGGCTCCAGGAGGTCTGTTCGGTGACGCCACAATACCGCCACCGACAGGTTCCTGGAGGCCAAAAGCAGTCGGCGGCGCTCAAGCAGTTCCTCCCGTAAGGCCCAGGTCTCGCCTGCTGCTGGGCGGGAGCAGCAGGCGCCGAGCACGAGCTCCTCCCATAGGGTGCAGCAAAGTGAGTGTCGCCACTGCATGGCCCCACAAAAGGGCAGCCGGGTGCGCGGCACTCACAGGCGCAGCCTTCCAAGTCCAGGGCCGATCTGAGGACGGTCATTGTGGCGAGGAAGGCGCCGAAGAAGTCCTGACGCCTGTGGGCCCAGGACAGTGAGGGTGATCCCCTCCGCGGGCGGACGGTGCTTACCGCAGTATACGGTACCCGTACGTCCGCGGTACCCTCACGGGGCCAACCCACCAACCCCGCCCGAGCGCCGGGCGTGGGAGGCCCCACGGGTCATCCGAGGATGGTCTGCACTCTCCGCGGAGGGAGTTAGTGCCGTGGTCGGCTGTTCCCTGCCGGTTCGCCGCTTCAGGGCGCTGTACTCACGGTACGGAGCACATCAGAGGCCAGCCTCGAGAGGCTGGTACCCTTAGTAGATTTTGTGTCGGTATGGGAAAATCTGCCGATATTTCTCAGTGGGTCCTGCGATGTATAAGAGTGGGGTACGCCATTCAGTTCAGATGTCGTCCCCCCAGTTTCAACGGGGTTCTGCCTACGTGTGTGGGCCCCGAACAGGCTCTGGTGATGTCTCAGGAAGTACAGACTCTGCTGCAAAAGGGGGCTATAGAGAGGGTCCCCAGACAGGGAGTCAGGCTTTACAGCCGGTACTTCATAGTGCCAAAGAAGGATGGAGGGCTGCGCCCATCTTAGATCTACGCATTCTGAACCGGCAGTGGCAAGGCTCAAGTTCAGGATGCTCACACTCAAACAGATCGTGTCTCAGATCAGGTCCGAGGACTGGTTTGTCACGATAGATCTCAAAGATGCATATTTTCATATCTCCATCCTTCCGCAGCACAGGAAGTATCTGAGGTTCGCTTTCAGGGAGAAGCGCACCAGTATCGGGTGCTTCCTTCGGTCTAGCCCTTTCACCCCGCACGCTCACGAAGTGTGTGGACGCTGCTCTGGCCTCCTGCGGCTGCAGGGGTCCGGATTCTCAATTATATAGACGACTGGCTGATCATGGCACGGTCAGCTCGCTCGCGTTCAACATCGAGATGTTGTTCTCGCAGACATGAGGAGGTTGGGGCTGAGGCTCAACCCCAAGAAGAGTGTTCTGTCTCCTGTGCAAAAGATCACTTATCTCGGTGTGAGTTGGGATTCGGTCTCTATGCAGGCCCGCTTATCAGAGCCTCGTAGGGTCGATCCTCTCAGCCATGAACGGGTGAAACTAGACCAGCCACTCACTGTGAAACAGTTCCAGAGACTGTTAGGTCTAATGGCAGCAGCGCCCAACGTGATTCCGCCGGGCCTGCTGTACATGAGGCCACTGCAGTGGTGGCTCAAAACCAGGGGTTTTCCCGAGGGGAAATCCTTTCGTAATCAAGCCAACGCGCGATGTCTCCGCGCCTGGTTATGTGGAAGGACCCTTGGTTCCTGACCCAAGGCCCGCCCCTGGGGCACCGTGTCGGCGCGTGTCTCTGACCACGGATGCCTCCCTGACGGGCTGGGGGCGATCATGAGTGGTCGCCGCCCAGGGTCTGTGGCAGGAACACCAGCGTCGTGGCATATAAATTGCCTAGAAATGCTGGCAGTGTTTCTAGCACTAAAACACTTCCTGCCACATCTCAGGGGCCATCATGTGCTGGTGAGCACAGACAGCACATCGGTGGTGTCCTATATCAACCATCAGGGGTTTGAGGTCCCGCTGGTTGTACAAGCTGGCGCGCCTTATGCTCCTCTGGGCTCAAGGGAAATTGTTGTCAGTCAGGGCAATATATATTCCGGGAGCCAGAATGTGGAAGCAGACATCCTGTCGAGGCAGGGGCCGAGGTTCGGGAGTGGAGACTCCACACCGAGGTGGTGGAGCTCCTTTGGGAGAAGTTCGGCAGGGCCCAGGTGGACCTGTTCGCCACGCACGAAAAATTCGCACTGTCGCCTGTGGTTCTCCCTGTCGCATCCAGCTCCTCTGGGACTGGATGCGATGATGCAGGAGTGGCCGAGGCTGCTCCTGCACGCTTCCCCGATTGCTCTGCTTCCGGGAGTTCTAGAGAGAGTGCGCCGGACGGGCCCGTCTTCTGCTAGTAGCCCCGTTCTGGCCGGGTCGAGTATGGTTCTCGGACCTGGTTTCTCTCTCGACGGCTCTCCCTGGAGATTCCGATCAGGAGGGACCTTCTCTCAGGCGGGCGGCGTATTCGCACACCCTCGCCCGGAGTTGTGGAAACTGTGGGCTTGGCCTCTGAGGGGCCCAGCTCATAAGTTCCGGCCCTCAACTGAGGTTGTGGAGACCATTCTACACTCCAGAGCTCCCTCCACGAGGAAACTGTACTATCTAAAGTGGAGACTCTTCACCGTATGGTGTCGAGAACGCCTGTGGGATCCAGTTAACTGCCCTGAGCGCGATGCTGGAATTCCTGCAGGATAGATTCTCTGCTGGGCTAGCCCTCCACTCTGAAGGTGTATGTGGCGGCCATAGCGGCCTACCACACTCCTTTGAGTGGAGTGTCTATCGGCGACACCCGCTAGTAACCCGCTTCCTCCGTGGAACCTTGAGGCTGAGGCCTGTGACACGCACTAGGTGCCGGCCTGGGACCTCTCTATAGTCCTGCGAGGCCTTTCTGAGGCTCCTTTCGAGCCGATGGAGGAAGTCACGGATAAGTTCCTTACTCTTAAGACAGTGTTTTTACTGGCTATTTCTTCCTGAAGAGGATCGATTTGCAAGCTCTCTCTGTGGCACCCTCGTGCTTGGAATTTGCTCCGGTATGGCTAGAGCGCCGCCGAGGCCCGGTATGTTCCCAAGGTCCTCACTAACCCGGTGAGGCCTATTGTCCTTCAAGCCTTTTGTCCGCCTCCGCTACGACGCCAGACCGGGAGAGATTGAATCTGCTTTGTCCAGTTCGCGCCTTAGACGCATATGTCCACAGAGCTGCCCTGTGGAGGAAAACTGACCAGCTGTTTGTTCTGTTACGGGCCGCCTCGAGGGGGCCCAGTGTCAAAGCAGAGGATGAGCAAGTGGGTGGTCGAGGCCATCTCACTCGCTATGAGGCGGCCGGGGCCTTCCCTATGGCCGCTCGGTCCCACTCTACTAGGAGTATGGCTGCCTCTCAGGCACTTTTGGCAGGAGCTTCCTTGCAGGATGTTTGTGATGCGGCAGGATGGTCCTCGCCATACCTTCATCCGGTTTTATGAGCTGGATGTTAATACTACTCCGGGTCTCGGTGCTCGCCTCTCAACAATGAAACACAGACGGGCATCCGGACTCGTATGGGGCGTGGGTATTCTCGTTCCCAAAGCGGTGACGCAGCTCAGGTTCCTTGAAAGGGAACGTCGGTTACATATGTAACCTTAGTTCCCTGAATAGGAACGACGCTGCGTCACCAAGCCATACTCCCCGCATGCCTGCAAGCGTCTTGTCTCAGGCCTTCTCCAGAAGCTAAAGGCGTGTGTTTGCCGGGGTGCTTTATAGTTTCCGGGTCTATGACGCCACCCGCCATGACGCATTTCTCTCTATTGGATGGATGGCATACTTTCACGACGCAATCACGCAGAGGCGTTCCCAAAGCGGTGACGCAGCGCCTCGCTTCCCTATTCAGGGAACTAAGGTTACATATGTAACCGAGACGTTTTCTTATTTTAAACATAAAGGTTAATGTAAAAAAAACATCAACAACAAATATGTGGCAATAAGGTAATAAACTTAATTCAAAATATGTATACGTCTTACTATATTAAATTGTTTGACACAAGTAAATGTTTCTTGTTTCAAGGATGTTTAAATTAGTTTACTGATTTAAATTAGTTGGCTATAGTACAGACATCCCACCTCTCACGGAATGTCTGGGAGTCTCCCGCATATTGATAGTGACTCCCTGACGCCTGCAAATTCTATAGGTTCAATATCCTGTAAATCGAATGAGAGAGAAAGCCTGTTTCTACTCGGTATTACAGGTCTTTACATTTACTTACACACTAAAATTAACACACAGTTAGTGAAACATAACACAACAAAAGCCCGGATCTGCAACACTATAGGCACATTCTCAGCCTCACACATAACACACTTGCAAAACACTAAACACACTTCTCCACATTAGACACAGAAATCTAACCTGATGTCACTTCTTTGCCATTTCAAAGCACTGCTTTAAAAAAAAAACTGGTTTCATGAGCATCCACAATTTTTACACCAATACCTCCCACTATACTCTCCCTGTCACAAGCACTCCAGGCTCCACCCACTCCCAAGCACCATGCACTGATTCCCCGGAGTTCTGATCACACGCACCTGCACATCATCATCACCTTATCACTGCCAGCACTTTACCCCACACACACAGTCAGTCAGTGTCCGGCCTCGTTTGTAATAGGACTTACCTGTATAATACCTAAAGGACTTCCAACGTGTTACTCACCTGCTTCCTCGTCTCCAGTGTGTCTCCTCGTCATCGTCTCCTGGCTTCCTTGTCTTCCTGGCTCCAGCGACTCATCTCCCATATCTGCCTGCAAAACATACTGAGTACAGTTATCCACCATTCCTGAACTCTCATCATTCTGACTACTCACCTGATCCAGTTCACTCCACTTATCAATAAACTGTGCTTCTTACCATCATCTGCTCTCCGTAAAACTCCCTTCCTTAACCCCGTTGAGGGAGTTTTTTTGCGGCATTGCGGTGGAATCTTCAGCCCTATGTCAGGATATCCCTCATTCACGCCATGTAGGAGCCCTGTGACCTAATCGATGCAGGGTCTTTGCAAGGATGGATTTGCCATTCAAGAAAATTCTTCCCTTGCTGTCTTGCGAGAGAGTGTGATGTGGATGAAGTGCAATGGCCAGATGCAGATTTTTTTATTTTTTTATTTTTGTCTCTACAAATGTTTTTGCTCATCTACTATTGTATTTAGAATATGTTCTGATTTTCAGTAGATTTTCAAAATGCAACTTCTGTCAGGACCACTATCGCCAAAGATGATTGACAATAGTTTGGATTGTCGGCATGGTTCTGTTCTGGGCAAGAACTCCCTGTGCATCCATGCATCCTAGAGCAGCGACAAACCCCCAAAGATAAACAGAACAGAAACAACAATGTATTGCAGATATCATTAATGTCAATATTACAGTTTTTCTCAAATGTTTACACACATTTTCTGAAAGCATGCCTCATAATGTCAGAACTCTACCCACAAATAAAAAAACACACACACAAATGGCAAAACCCTTCAATTGTCCTGCTAAATGAAACTTTACATTCAAAACAGTGTTATTTCTTCTCAAAATGGTATTTTGTTTTTAAATGACAAATGATCATATGAATAGACATATATAAGAATCAGTTGAACACTGATGTGCTCAATGTAAAACACTATGATGAATGGAAAACACTTCTTCATCCATCATAATGACTTAGGTCTTTTTTTTGGTTCATTTTTACACTTGTTACACAGACAGTACATACATAAATACACAGTAATAATTTTTTATTTTTTTTTCCCCACAAAAACAATGTACACAGCGTACATCCCAACCAACACAAAGTTGCACAGTGGTCTACATACAAAACAACAGAAGAATTTGCTGTATACAGTTACAGTAAAAAAATAATAAATAAAAGTTCACCTGTTGCCCTTTTATGCTAAAACTCTGTTTGCTAATTGTAAAACTGTGTGACAGGTGTTTTCTCATGTGATGAGTCAGGGTGCATATTTGAATGGCAGTGCGTTCCTTGTGAAAATAAGAGTTTCTGCATGAAAATTGTACCAAATGCAGAGAATTGTGTGTAGTGTTTTGGGAAAAAAAAGTGTTTTAGAACTGCAATTTGAATGTAAAGCAACACTCAAGTATCAGTATTTGTGTGTTAAACAACTGAGAAAAACTGTCAAATGTACAACATCATTTTGAAATTGAGTCTGATTCAAGGGGAATCAGAATACCAAACCCTGTCTGGCGAGAGGAGGAGCTGGGAATGGAAGAGGGGAATTAGCTCCGGAGAAACACGATAGCTGCTGATAATACTGAAGGAGCTTATTATACTGTGATAGACATCGAATTCCTATAGGTAGACGTTATCAATTGACAGTCAGTTGATACGAGCTTGACTAACGTGACCTGCCATAACTATATCTCACTGTGGAGAGAAATCAATATTTTCATAATTGCACAGTACTGGTCATGTGTTGTGTTTGGTCAGAAAGACTAGAAATGTTTAAAGTTTTTAAGACACAGCAGTGTTTAAGTGGTTCAAACATAATCTGATTGTATGAACCATGTGCATGCCATACGGTCAAAATTGGGTTTTGTTAAATTATTGTAAAGTTTTGAATGAAGTGTTTCGGTTTTTGAAAAAGAACTGAGATGTTAGTTGTGTGAGGATGTGTGAATTGTGTGTAGTGCTTTGGCAAAATGAGCCTTGTGCTTAAGCAATCGTAAAAAAATGCAAGATGCTTTTTTCGGTGAACCGATCACAAGTGGTCAGCCAAGACGCATTACGTTACACTTGGTATTATCATGCGTTTCTAATGTGTCTTCTGTGACCATATGTGTTCGGATTTTGTGGAGACCCTCGCCACTTTGTGTCATTTTGGAAGGGTGGAATGTCTGTATAGTGCAACATGACAATGGCAGATTGGCACAAACCCACAAAGTTATAGTCCTTTATCACAGCATTTCAGACATCTTTTTACTGCTCGGTAATTTGTGTTTTGTAGCTTGAGGGCTTTCTCAGGAACATATTATCTGCTCAGGCGCTCACATTCATCAAGCAGGGGCTGATTGTCAGGCCTTTCAGCTGACCTTGAGATCCTGAGTATGTTATTTTTTCAGAGCATATGCACCCTAATAAAACTCTTCTCCCATAGGCACCAGTAGATATTAAATCATTACCCACTCCAGTGACCCAAACTATGCCTGAATGTGTTACATTCCTCGCCTGCACACACTATCTACAAACACTATCTGACAAACACGCACACACACTCAGCATGTGGTGTTTGGTGACAGCTAACGCTTAGGGTTAAACAGATGACTGGAGCCGATAGTCTTTTGTTTAGTTTTATTCTGTAATTAATAGAGCTCCGCAGTGCGGCTGTAAAGAGTCCCCTAGAATGTGTCTTACATTTGGCATGGGATTGTAAAATTCATGGGAGCCTATTTATCCTTCACACTTATGCTTATTCCTCCAGTTGAAGCAGACTTATGAACGTTGCGTCCAAACATTCAGTCTGACTTGACAGGTGTGTAATGTGAATGAAGACATCCTCCAAATCCTCATGCTGCTCAGTCCACCCTTGGTTTGAGTCGATCCATGAATTAGGTCATTTATGGACAGACTAGGTTTCTTGTTTACGAATAAGGAGATCTGGAAAGCAATTGTCTTGGGGGTTAGAATTTAGCTTCGCTTTTTGTTTGCCCATATTATGCCTCAGGAAACAGCAAATGGTCCAGAACAGGTTGGACTGAAAATGTTTGTGGCCAGTTTCTTGGCTTTAGAGGTGCATTTTCACACATTGTTATTGTTCTCCTTATTGCGTTACTAAGCAACTAGCTTTTTCACACTGATAAAAGCTTAAGAGCTGCACTAAAGCTACATATCACACATTGCAAACAAGATGGTCATAAATGAAAATTATAATATAAAATCCAAGGGTAGAAAATAGAAAAAATATGGCACTTTATATTAGGTGGCCTTAACTATACTTACACCAAAAAATAAGTACAATGTACTTATTGTGATCATATTGTATTGCAAAACACATTTGCTGATATTGAGGTGGGATGCGGGTAAAGTTAGGGACAGGTGTGGTGGTATGGGTAAGGTTAGGTGTAAGGGAAGTGTTAACAGTGTAATTATAAATGTAACAACATAAATTAATTACAAATGTAATTACATGCAGATATTTTTAAAAATGTATAAGTACAATGTAAAAACATGATGTACACAATAAGTGCATTGTATTAAATGATTAATTAAAATGTTAGTACATAGTAGTTAAGGACACCTAATATAAAGTGGATCCAAAAATATTTTTCCTTGCATACCTAAATGCTTCTATCCATTCCGCATTAAAATCAATAGTGCTTGATGTATTTGTTACATTTTGTTGTTGCATTACTGCACATAATATGAAACAGACCTGCCACAAAAGAAACTGCCCTTTTAGAACCAAATTACTCTGTTTACTTGTAGAGCTGATGTGTCATTTTTTTCGATGTTGAAATACTTTCCCCTTAAAAATGGCAGAGATGACTATCAGTAAGCCAACTACTGGACCGGCAGCAGAATACAGCGTTTTTTGTCGTTTTTTAGGATCCTTTTGACAATGTTGTTGTCTGTACTTAAATAATAATATATATATTTTTAATGCCTTCCACAAGTATTGTGTTCTCTTTAAAAAAAATCTCAATCTCCATTTTTTGGTAACACTTCGATACATTTCGATAGTCCACTTTACACATTCTAATAACTATAAGTAACTTTGTTACTATGGGTCATTAACACTGCACTGATTTCAACTAAAAAATTTAAAGGTGAAATTTACATTTGATATGCATACATTTGATATGCTTTTGACACATCGAGAGGTCATCATACTTTAAGAATATCCTGTTAGTTTCAGAACTGAAAACTACTTTGTTAGTCCAAAAACACCTTTTATTTTTTACCAAGCCCAGTGAACAACTCATTGTGGAATGTGTGTATAGATTGGTGAAAGAAAATTAATGGCTACTTCATCATCGCAACTTTGGCCCCACCCACTGGTGTGTTAGTGAGATGACGAGGACAGAAGAGCAATGCAGGACTACAAATAGCATTACCTTCCAAAGGATTCTAATGCTAGGAATGTGGTTATTTATTTTCAAAAATGTGAACGTCTCAGTTGAGCATTATTTATGTTTATGCGGTATATTTCAAATCAAATCAAATCACTTTATTGTCATGCAACCATATATACAAGTGCTACAGTGGTGAAATTATTGGGTGCAGTTCCGCGCAACATAGCAGTCATGACACGAGACGTACAATTATAGCAAACATCAGATACACATCTAATGCACAGTATATACTAAACAATATACAATAAATAATATACATGTGAGTTCACAGTTACTTCCAGCACAATAAACTTTAACAATATACACTAAATATGAACAATATACACTAAACAATAATATACAATGTACAGTTTCAATATTCGCAGACATCCATATGTACACCAGAATACGCACATATATATATATATATATATATATATATATATATATATATATATATATATATATATATATATATATATATATATATATATATACATACATATGAGAATCTACAGTAGGTTTGTGCTGTGTTGGTATTCAGTTCTGTTATGTGAATGATCCTGATGGATCAAGAGTTTAGAAGTCTAATTGCTTGTGGGTAGAAGCTGTTCTGGAGTCGGCTGGTGCGTGTTCTGATACTGCGATACCGTCTGCCTGCCTCACACACCGCCTGGCATATATTTCCTGGAGGGAGGGAAGCTCACCTCCGATGATGCAACTGGCAGTGCGCACTACCCTTTGCAGGGCTTAACGATTGCGAGCGGTGCTATTTCCATACCAGGCGATGATGCAGCCAGTCAGGAGGCTCTCTATGGTGCTGGTGTAGAACCGTGTGAGGATGTGAGGATTTCACTGTGGATTCTTTGGTAAACCAGTCAGCAATTTCGGTGCAGGTTTTGCAAAAAGACTTTAACGATATGGACTCGACAGTCATGCGACAACATGTAAGTAACTGTGTTAATTCTTATCTATGACCAGTGATTTCTGATATGTAACGATTCATGTACAGTCAGATGTTCTTTGTCTATGTGTCAGTAAATCAACCCAGTGACTAAACAGTCTTCACATTGTTTCTCTTAGTAAAATGAAAATAATCGGTTATTTAAACTGTAATTAAATTCTATGTAAAGCGGTCAAAGAACGCTCCCTTTACAATCGCTGGAGCTGTCAATTAAACAGCACAAGTTGACTGAGTTCTGGACTCGCACCAAAACTCCCATAATAATCAACGAATCTGTTATTTACATTGTGTTTGCACTGTTAGTTGAAAGCATTCGTAACAGCTGTAATGTAAAAAAAGAGAGTTTCACATTTAATATTTTATATGGAAAGATGTTTGCCAATCCCAGCAGTGGGCGTTTACACTGAAGTCTCACAGCAGACACACCCCTTCAAACAGAGCATTCAGAGCAGAGGACTAAAATGCCTTTTATTTCTAAATTATGACCATTTTTCATTTAAAACCATACTAACATTTTAAGTGCACCACAGGAAAAATTATAAATCAATAAAACAATGCAATTCATGGGGAGAGGAGAGGATTTATGAATGGCAGTGAAGCAACACAACTGACATGGGTAGATCACATGATAATGACAACATGGCGAATGTAGTATGTCCGGATTTCAATCATACTATATCCATACTCTTTTTTGAGCAGTCACGAAGTAATTACTTATTCAAAATAAGTACCTAGTCAAGAGAGTATCCGATTTCAGCAGCCATCGTGTTTGGGTTTGCACTTTTCCCAGTTCAGTTTCCTTTGTCCATGTTCAGTTGTTGCCGTGGTTTTTCATTTGCTTTTTCATTGTGTCACACTTGTGTCTAGTTATTTATCTTGTTTAGTCCCAAGTGTTTCGCCCCATGTTTGTTTCTGTTTTTGTCAGATCTTGTCACTAAGTGGTTGTTGTGTTTCTCACATTTTTGTTTCCTGATATCCAGAAGAAGTGTAATTTGGAGTTTTGATTTAATTAAATAACTGCTTGCAAATAGCTTCAGCCTTAAATTTACATTTACATTTAGTCATTTAGCAGACGCTTTTATCCAAAGCGACTTACAAATGAGAGTAATAGAAGCAACCAACACCAGTAAAGGGCAACAATATGCAAGCGCTGTAACAAGTCTCACGAAACACAAAACACAGGACAGTTTTTTTTTTTTTTTTTAATAACAAACAGAAACGAATAGAGTGATAAGTGCTATTCTTTATTGGTCAAGTGCTGCTGGAAAAGAAGTGTCTTGAGATGTTTTTTGAAAATGGCTACAGACTCGGCTGCTCGAACTGAGACAGGCAGGTCATTCCACCAGGTGGGAACGGTCCAAGAAAAGGTCCTAGTGAGGGATTTCATGCCTCTTTGAGATGGCACCACTAGGCGTCGTTCACTTGCAGAACGCAAGCTTCTGGAGGGTGTATAAGTCTGAGCAAGTGAGTTTAGGTATACTGGTGCAGAGCCTGCGGTTGCTTTGTAGGCGAGCACCAGATCCTTGAATTTGATTCGCGCAGCTATCGGCAGCCAGTGAAGACTGATGAAGAGAGGCGTGACGTGTGCTCTCTTCGGCTCGTTGAAGACCACTCGCCGCTGCGTTCTGGATCAGCTGCAAGGGTTTAACAGTGGATGCTGGAAGGCCCGCTAGAAGAGAATTACAGTAGTCCAGTCTGGAAAGTACAAGAGCTTGGACCAGGAGTTGAGTGGCCTGCTCTGATAGGAAGGGTCTAATCTTCCTAATGTTGTATAGCGCAAATCTGCAGGACCGGGTTGTTGCAGTAATGTAGTCAGTGAATTTCAGCTGATCATCAATCACAACTCCAAGGTTCCTGGCAGTCCCGGACGGAGTTATGGTTGATGAACCGAGCTGAATGGAGAGAGTATGTTGAAGTGCTGGGTTGGCTGAGACCACAAGCAGTTCTGTCTTTGCCAGATTGAGTTGAAGGTGTTGTTCCTTCATCCAGGCAGAAATGTCTGTCAGGCAGGCAGCGATCCGAACCCCAACTGTGGGATCATCTGGTTGAAATGAGAAGTAGAGTTGAGTGTCATCAGCATAGCAGTGATAGGAAAAGCCATGTTTCTGGATGACAGATCCTAGAGATGACATGTAGATGGAGAAGAGAAGTGGTCCAAGCACTGAGCCCTGAGGAACTCCAGTAGCTATATGATGTGACTTAGACACTTCACCTCTCCATGACACCCTGAAGGACCTACCTGAGAGGTAAGACTTGAACCACTGGAGAGCAGTTCCTGAGATCCCCATCTTCATGAGTGTTGACAGGAGGATTTGGTGGTTAACTGTGTCAAAAGCAGCAGACAGATCCAGCAGGATAAGTACTGAGGATTTGGAAGCTGCTTTTGCCTGTCTCAGTGCTTCAGTAACCGAGAGCAGGGCAGTCTCAGTTGAGTGGCCGCTCAACAGTCATTTGAAAAAATGTTCAGTTTTTGCTGCAATCCCTTAATTTTCAATCCCTTGCTGCAATCCCTTAATTTAGCAAAAGCCTTAATTTTCAGTTTTTGCTGCAATCCCTTTCTGATAGTAGACTGTCTGCTTAATCTCTGTTAAGACTTTTTTTTCAACTGACATTACTGACTTTAAGTAACTTTGCAAGAACGTCAGCTTATTCCACTAACCTATCAGTTTACTAATACTCTAATGAGAGTTAGTTGACGTGGTTGCAAAAGTGGACTATTTAAAATGTGATTTAAAAAAAAATTCTCTTCAAGAGGTAAAACAGGGGAAAAAAATCATGATTGGACTATTAGTAATCTGAAATCCAATGCATTTTTCACTTTGGAGCTTCCTTTCTTTCTTTTTTCGTGTTGTGGGGAATGCATTATGACGATGTATTACAATGCATGCGTTTGTAAATTGCATGTGACATTGTATCAAAGGAACACTAATCAAGTCTGAAATTAATTATAAACATGATAGAATTGATTCATGATCAATACTGAGTGTATTCAGTATTCAGCATAAAGAGTACAAGACTATTAGCAGATGTTTCCTTGTATATGCTTCTGGTAGTCTCACAACACAACATCTGCCAATTTGAGAAGAGCTCTTCAAGTAAGCCTCAGAAAAGGGAGTGCAGAGTCCCAGGGCACAGGGATGTATTATTTCACGCTTTGTGTAAAGAAGAAATGAAATATGAATCTACCAGGATTTGCTCACAGATCATCCGCAAAACAACAAAACAACCAAAAAAAGCTTGACTTGTTTTGATGTTTCCCTGAATGGTTTCCTAAATCATTCAGACTTTGTTAATCTGGCAGTACACTGAACCGATTGATCAAATATAATGTGCTGAAGTAATTGCAGTTATGTCATACAATGTAATTCATTATACAACAGGGCTTTTGACTTGACATGTGAAAAGCAAAAGAGATGTTATATAACTTTTTGGTGATATGACAACTACAGCTCTGAAGGATTAGCCTAAAGTCAGAGATTTCAATCGGAACTCAAATCTCTTAAATTCTCATTTGACCGTATAGTTGTCAGGTTCATTTTGTTCAGTGTGTTTTGATATAG
Source organism: Gobiocypris rarus (assembly GCA_023029165.1). Taxonomy (NCBI): domain Eukaryota; kingdom Metazoa; phylum Chordata; class Actinopteri; order Cypriniformes; family Gobionidae; genus Gobiocypris; species Gobiocypris rarus. Next base: position 29,806,700 of record CM040915.1, on the reverse strand, counting down.
TTCTGTTCTGTCTCCCTGTCATGATTTCATTTGGGCTGTGTCCAAAATTGCCTCCTATAGCCATAAATATGGTACTATTTGAGGGGACAGTCAGTGGTGTCCGAAACCATAGTGGACGTTATCGAGTGTACACATTCAATCCCATAAAGGCACCTCATGAAACTTCTGAGGCAGCGTAACAGTTTAAAGATCTACAGCAAAATAGAGTGAGCACTGGTGAGAATATTTAATTACTACAGTAGTAATTTCTTGCTATGACATCAGAAGAAAACGTACATTTACACAAAATGACCAGCAAACGCAACTTTCAGATGCCATCTTTCTTTTTCTAGCTCAACTGTCACCGAATGGAACGCATCGGATTGTGAAATATCAAAGGCAGAGAAGGATATATCTGCCTTCAAAAATCGTTCAAATGCAGGTCTCTCTGGAGGCAGGAAGTGAAGCTAACATTGGATTCGGACGTGACGCCTTCCTACCTTGAAATATGCCCTTCAAAGGCAGCATTTTCCAGTTTTTTCGAACGCAGTGTTATTTAAGCCCTGTGTTTCCTGAATCAGTGTTGAATGGTTGTAATATCTGTTTCTCTGAGTTTTTCCCTTGGCTTAAAGACTACTAGTATTGTATTCTCCTGCATTTTGCGGTCTGTACACAGTCATTCATGACAATAGTAATGTATGCCAAAAATTGACTTAATTGTTTTTTATTATTATTTCTCCCATGGAATGTTAACCTCTGAGATTGTCTCTGAAACATGTTTCATCACTCCATTAAATCTATGAAAGAGTAACCACTAAGCAATAAAATACTGTCTGAATTCAGCTGCACTGACCAGCCACTAAAATGTGTTTTGGGTTTTTCTTTTTCATTAGGAATTTTGAGCCATTTCATAATGCCGCTATTTAATACAACATGAGAGCTTCCACTTTAAGACTGTAAAAAAATATGTTGCTGTTGTTTTAGCATAAGCTTTTGTTTGTTTGTTTTAACTTTGTCAAATCAAATTCACTGGATCAATTGGATAAACAGTAAAATTAAGTTTAGTTGAATACAATCATAAAATATTTTTGCTATAAGATTTTTTTTAACAATCTTCATGAGAACAATATGGCAAATGCTTAAGAGTCCATGATTGGATCTTTATTGCAGGTTAACAGCATATGTTATACCAAATATTTATGCACCTCTTGATGGAAAATAAATGTTGTGATATTATTTCCATCAAGAGGTGCATACATTTTTGGTCAAGATCTTGTACTGACAATGCAGCAAGAGTCCAGCACTCTGTAAAGTCTCTTCCAGCACATCCCAAATACTTTTTAGTGAATTTAAGGTTTGCAACCTTTGCTTCCTCCCAACCATTCTTTCACAATTTGAGCCTGATGAATCTTGTGTCTGATGTGTCTTCCTACATGGTTGTTTAAGAAATGAAAAGCTACACACTCCATCAGTTAGGGTTTAAGACTGCTAAGCAAAAGATCTATCTTCTGGGAGCATTCAAGTACCATTTTGCATTTGTGATTTAAATCTATTTTTCTCCCATGGTGATTTTACAGATGCATAAAGGCTCTTGTGAAAGGATGCGTGAAACTACAGGAGTCTGCAATGTGCAGTACATTATGTTACAGACACAGGCGCTACGAGCATGAGAGAGCGATGCATGTGCAGTACATTGTGTTCTTTTTACATTGCGCGAGGATGTGATATTCTTTCCCATCCAAATTGAGAGGCTGATGGCTAGAAAAGTTCCTCATAATACATTATCGTCTTCTTTACTTATTTACTTTGTGAACTCATGTGACATATCCCTGCCTCCTGCCGGGGCTAAATGTGCAGCACATGGTTTAATGTACAGATGTCGACAATATCACAGTATGGTGTATGTGCCATAAGATCTTTCCCATGGAATACAGGACAGCTCTGCACCCAACAAAAATGACTTACAGCAAAAAAGACTCTCGCAGCTTTGAGTCCTGCACATATGCAATCTATTACCACATTTGCTTGCTGCTAATCAATGGCATGTTTTGTGCCATTTTTCACCAATTAATTATTCACAATGTGTTGTCACTAATTGTTGTTTAACATGACACAAAGAGATAAGAACTATGGGGTTTTCTGTGACGCAAGGATTTCTTGTCAATTGTGAAGTGAATAACACTGATTATCTCTTCATCTCAGAACTTGTTAATGGGTGGGATATATCTGGCAGCAAATGAACATTTTGTCCTCATAGTTGATGTTAAGGGCAGGAAAAATGGGCAAGTGTAAGGATTTGAGCGACAATGGCCATATTGTGATGGCTAGACGAATACGTCAGAGCATCTCCAAAACTGCAGCTCTTATGGGGTTTTCTCGGTCTGCAGTTGTCAATATCTATCAAAATTGGATCAAGAAAGTATCAATGGTGAACCGGCGACAGGGTCATGGGTGGACATGGCTCATTGATGCAACGTGGGGAGCGAAGCCTGGCCTGTGTGGTCCAAACAGACAAGCTACTGTAGCTCAAATTGCTCAAGAAGTTAATGTTGGTTCTCATAGAAAGGTGTCAGAATACACAGTGCATTGCAGTTTTTTGCCTATGGGGCTGCATGTTCATGGGTTTAGTGGAGTCCATACCTCGATGTGTCAGGCCTGTTATTGGCAGCAAAATGGGGACCAACACAATATAAGGAATAATGTTACGCCTGATCTGTGTATTTAGCTATGTTTATCAGGCCTCCAGCTTTCTGTGAAAACATCACAAAACATCATGCAGCCATTGTGCTGTATTTCACTTTTGTTAAATATCTCAAGATATTCTGGTGATCTATGGAGCGCACAAAGAGTGTAAAGAAAGGGAGGGGCTGAGTCTAATTGTGTCCGGGAGATAAAATCTGATAGCTTTATCCAAAGGGAAAAGCAGGATTGCTGGCTGGCCCATATACACATATATGAAAATAGCAGGCTGAGTTATTTGTCGTCCACTGATTGCAGATGACAGTGTGTTTGCTTTCCACTCAGTTACAGTGGCCAGAAATCACTAAGCCCTTCAAGACGTGTTAACGTTAAAGTCTGAACTAAAACAGAGGCTTTTTAAAAGCTTTGGATCAAATCATTCTTCCCTTCAAAAGTCTCTGCGAGGGAAGATATGATACCTTTTCTTCTGAGTTTACATTTTCCTTGCTCGAATTCAGAGGCAGAGGGTTCAATATTGTAATCGGTGCACCATTTGGCTATTAATCAAGCTGAGGGAATTATTTAAACTGATTAAAATTATAAGCAAATAATGCAAGGCTCATTACAAATGACTACTGTATTGTTATATAAGACAAGGTTTCTTTTTTTTTTTTTCTTCTTAGAAATACATCTGAAAAAGAGGATTCCCTTTCAATCGGTCACGTTCGACGTACATCGGAACTGACCAACGAATTGGGATCTATTTTCAGAGACCTATCTGCTTTGAGTGCTGGACTCTTGCATTGTCAGTACAAGATTTTGACCAAAAATGTATGCACCTCTTGATGGAAATAACATCACAACATTTATTTTCCATCAAGAGGTGCATAAATATTTGGTATAACATATGCTGTTAACCTGCAATAAAGATCAAATTATGGACTCTTGAGCATTTGCCATATTGTTCTCATGAAGATTGTTAAAATCGACATTGGAATGCAGTTCACGCTCTGCCCACACAGCGGTATAAATACGGAAGTGGAATACCGCATCCTCGCTTTCTATTTCGGAGCCAAACATTGCTGCAAGTCAGTGTGTTCCTGCAAGAGTTTAGTTTCTAAGCTACGAGTTAAGAGGAGCGTTATTTTGTGTTGGTGAGATGAGACGGCCCTTTACAGTGCATTTTCGAATGCATCCGTCTCCAAGATTGGTTCACAGTGATCAACCTGAAGGACGTGTACCTTCATGTTTCCATTCTCCCGAGACACATACCGTTCCTATGCTTTGCGTTCGAGGGAAAGGCATATCAATACAAAGTCCTGCCCTTTGGGCTGTCCCTGTCGCCTCGTGTCTTCACTATAGTCGCGGAGGCAGCCATTCTTCCTCTAAGAGAACGCGGCGTTCTGATTCTCAACTACCTCGACGACTGGCTCATACTGACTCAGTCGCGGGATCAGTTGTGCGAATACAGGGACCTGGTGCTCTGGTACCTCAGCCAGTTGAGCTTTCGGGTCAACCGAGAGAAGAGCAAACTCTGTCCCACACAGAGGATCTCTTATCTCGGTATGGAGCTGGATTCGGTCAACCCGACTGCACGCCTCACAGAGGATCGAGTCCAGTCTGTGCCTAACAGCTTGAATACGTTCAAAGGCAGGATGGCGGTCCCACTGAAATTTTTTCAGAGACGGCATATGGCATCTGCAGCCGTGGTAACCCCGCTCGGATTGCTACATATGAGACCGTTTCAGCACTGGCTTCACGGCCAAGTCCCGATATGTTTGTGACAGAGCGGCAGGTACCGGGTCCCAGTTACCCCGTACTGCTGCCAAACCTTCAGCCCATGGTTGGACCCTGCATTTCTATGGGCTGGAGTGCCCTTAGAACAGGTGTCCAGGCATGCTGTGGTTTTCACGGATGCCTCGTCCACCGGCTGGGGGGCCACGTACAATGGGTATGCAGTTTCGGGTCTGTAGACGGGGCCCCAACTGCATTGACATATCAACTGCCTAGAGTTACTGGCAGTACGTCTTGCTCTGGGCCACCTCAAAAAGCCACTCCAGGGCAAGCATGTACTGGTCCGCATGGACAGCACTGCGGCCGTTGCGTACATCAACCGACAGGGTGGTCTACGCTCCCGTTGTCCACCATCTCCTCCTTTGGAGTCAGAAGCATCTGAGGTCGCTTCGCGTCATCCATATCCCAGGTGTTCTGAACCGGACAGCCAACGAGCTCTCACGGCAGCTGACATCTCTCCGGGAAAGTGGCGACTCCATCCCCAGATGGTCCAGCCTCTTCGGAGCCGCACAGGTAGACCTGTTTGCCACTCCAGAGTCAACCCATTGCCAGTTGTACTAATCCCTCACCCTCGGCACGGATGCACTGGCACACAGCTGGCCACAGAACCTACGCAAGTATGCGTTTCCCCCAGTGAGCCTTCTCGTACAGACACTGTGCAAGGTCAGGGAGGACGAGGAGCAGGTCTTGTTAGTTGCGCCCTACTGGCCCAACCGGACCTAATTCTCCGAACAAACTCTCCTCACAACAGCCCCTCCTTGGCTGATTCCCCTGAGGAAGGACCTTCTTTCTCAGGAACGGGGCACTCTATGGCACCCGTGTCCAGACCTCTGATGAGTTCATGTCTGGTCCCTGGACGGAATACGGAGGTTCTAAGTGGGCTTCCACAAGCAGTGGCAGACTCCATCACTCCTGCAAGAGCCTACAATGCGCCTCTATGCGTTGAAGTTGAACCTATTCGTAGAGTGCTGTTCTTCCCACTGCAAAGACCCCCGAAGTTGTTTGATTAGTGTCATGCTCTCCTTTCTGCAAGATGGGCTGAAGCAAAAGCTGTCTCCCTCCACCCTAAAAGTATACGTTGCAGCAATAGCAGCGTATCACGATGCAGTTGATGGTAAGTCCTTGGGGAAGCACGACCTAGTCATCAGGTTCCTTAGAGGTGCAAGGCGGCTAAATCCTCCTCGTTCAAACTCGGTACCCTCTTGGGATTTAGCTCTGGTGCTCAGAGCACTCCAGAGCCCTCCCTTTGAGCCTTTGCAGTCCATTGAGTTAAATATCCTGTCCATATAGACAGTACTCTTAGTTGCTTTGGCCTCCATCAAGAGGGTAGGGGACCTGCATGCACTTTCATTCAATGAATCGTGCCTTGAATTTGGGCCAGGTAACTCTCACGTCATCCTGAGACCCCGGCCTGGATACATGCCCAAGGTTCCCACCAGTAGCGCAAAGTGCCCAGCACCACTCCCGCCCTATGGGCCGGATACGTGTGTCTATGTCTCCAGTTGTGTTCCCCAGAAATGGCTAACCCTGTGAGCCAGGCCTGCACCCGTATGCTTGTGGAACGTGTATGTAGGCTGGGTATCCATATGCGTTGGAAACACACTTATTCTAATCTCACATTTAGGATGGATAGTATGAACATTGGGACAAAGGGCATGAGGGTAAAGAATTAACTTCCTACTGTTACTCCTTCTTTACTCCCTTAAATAGGTGAAGACAGAGCGTCCTCTAATGCCCAGGTAAACAAGTAACAGGGAAACTGTTAAAAATTGTAAAAATACATTTTAAAGTGTCTACAACAAAGGAAAACAAATGTGTAATTCCATAAATCTGTCTCCAATTGAATTGCCCAGTGCTTGAAAGCCTGTCTGGTCAGGATTTCCTCTGCAGACACTTTTTGAAGTGAAAACACATAGTTAGTGTCTTTATTATATTTTTACAAAACGTATTGTAGGCAATGCATCTTTTAAACAGAAAACATGTTGATGTGGTGGACACATTAGACAGTGAGGTTTTTACACAAATCAGCTTGAGAAATTAGTTTACTGCTCCACCAATTGGGCAACTATAGCTAATTATATTTTTCACAGTGTCACTACGTTCATACTTTCTTCATATTTAATTTGCACATTAACATTAACATTAAACATTAACATTAAATCACAGTAAATCAAATACTATTTTATTTCTATTTAATGGGCCAATTTCATGTTGAGTTCTGGATGCTGCATGGTGTCCCAACCAGGTTTCTAACTATAGCTTCACCAGAAAGATCATGCGGGTCAACCAGCCTTTTCTATTCATGTTGTGTGGACATACATTACTGAACAGGGGCAATAATAATTTTAAATAATAATAATATAAACATTTATTTTAAAATAATATAATGTTGTGTATAATATAGACACAGCCTCTTGATTGAGAGATTTATTTGTGATGGAATAATTACTTTATAATTTTATTGAAGGTTTACACACATGTTGAGAGTTATTCTGAGCCCTGCATTAATTTGAGTGATGACGGATATTATGGGAGTGGCTAAGAAACGTTAATACTGTCACGTAACAAATCTGCTTCAAATGTAATAAAAAATGTCATGAATTGCTAATTACAACATTGAAATAAAAATCTTAAGGTGTACTATAAAATTAATATAATTATGCTACCATGATCAAAAGGGGAGATCTGGGATCTGTCAGATCATCTCAGATGTATTAAATGTACATACAAAGAATGGACCCTGGAGTCAAAAATCTGGGTAATGTAGAACATGAATGTAAACAAGATTGTGACGTTGCGCCATTGGCTGCTAGTCTAGTGTGAGTTTGATACAGATGTGTCCTATAAAATCTCTATTAAACTAATTGATAGAATCGTACATACACACTCACATATCATTAAACCTCTTTTAACAACATATTTCAGTCCAGTCATTAAAAGTGTTTGTGCTCCAAAACATTTTCTGGCACAAAGCGGTTTGGATTCATCCAAAATAAACACAACAGGTCTTCTGTTCTTATTATTGACTAAGAGCAAACAGACATTTTGAAGAAAGTGCCCTGTATTTGCTGTTGTTTTCCTGGCTTTCTTTTAATTTATTTAATGGAGTTCTTGGAATGGTCCTCCAGAACTCTGCTTTTCATGACTGTCAGATGCTGATCCACACCAGCAAGCTCCATGACTCCTCATAAACCCCAATTCAGAACTGAAGAGAGATACAAGCAGTTTAATAAGACAAAATGTCCCCCCACTCTCCCAAGACACGTCTTTTTTTCTCAGTAAGATTATGGAATGTTTATATAAATAATAATGCTCAACTAGGATTCGTTCCAAAGAGAGTAAGAGGAAAATGCATCAATTATTTGGTACCTTGGTCTCCTGAGTTTGTCTCTCTCCACTTCTTTATATTCCTGCTCTGTTAAAAAGTCTCCCGTCTCTTTGTTCAGCTCCTTTTGGATTCTAGACATGCCACTGTATGGAATTAAAAAAAAAAGTAAAAAAAAAAAAAACGTATAGTCTTCATTTAGCTATCATAAAGGCTTAGTTTACCCAAAAATGAAGATTTTTTTGACGAAATCCGGGAGCTCTCTGACCCCTACATAGACACCAAGACAACGACCACTTTTAAGGCCCAGAAAGTTAGTAAAGACATTGTTAAAGTAGTCCATGTGACTCTAGTTGTTCAACCTGGAGGGTTCAGAGGGGACATATCCTGAAATTCTGACTTTTACTGTGTTTAAGATTGGGTCCCCAGTGCATCTACCAACCCAGAAAACATGAAAAAGGACAACCCAGCAACTTTTTTTTGTGTATATATACACCAGTGCTTCAGTTGTTGTTTGCCGGTAGTTGTTCTCGCATGTGTGTTCCTGTCATTGGTTCTGCCTGCCTTCTGTGGATACTCTAACTCCTGGATTATCTCTTTTTATGTTTTTAATAAATGTTCATGCTGCATTTGGATTCTTATTCTGCTTCATCCCTGCTCACATGCTACAACTGTAGTCAGAAATGGGTATTTACAACATGGATTTATAAATGATCTGTGAGGTATTTTAAGCTGAAACTTCACAGACACATTATGGGGACACCTGAGACTTAAAATACATCTTTTAAAAAATGGCATAATAGGTTGACTTTATTCAACAATCTCTTCACTTTCTATTCTTCATTTAACATCTCATTCTGAGATTGAACCCAGAAGCGAGCGAGACCGGTGGGTGATTGAGAATGAGCGTCAACTGCGAGGCACACTGGTCTCAAGTCCTCTAATGAGGGAGCTCGGAGGCATATAAGGACGAACGACACAAGTGAAGGACGAGAGAGGACCAGGCCTGGACTTTATGTTGTGTTTTGTTTACGTGGATTATGTGTGTGCGTGGCAGCTGTCCGTGAGGGGCTGCCCGTGTCACTTATTTTTAATTTATTAAAAGTTGTTAAACGTTTGTTGGATCCCGCCTCCTTCTTTCTTATTACGAACATTGCTACATTGGTGCCGAAAACCCAGGAGGAAGGAGGGACATGCTGTCGGAGAGCCCTTGCTGCTGAGGGGGATCACGGTGCTGAGGAGGTCGGGCATTGCGGAAGAGAGCAGGCCGCGAGTGGCTGCCTGAGGCGGTGGTGCTGGAGCGAGTGAAGACAAGTGGGATGGAGAGCTCGCTGCCATGACCCTGGGTTTAGATGGGGTGGCTGCCATGTGAGAGGAAGCGGAGGAGTCGTCTGAGTTTTCCTTGGGCCGGAGCCTGCTGCCATCTGCCATGAAAGGGAGGAGCAGGGACCGCGGGAGGAGCTGCCGGCTGCCCTAAACCAGAGGAGCCACCGCCAGCCGCCAGGGGGCGAAGGAGGATCGAGCCGTCCACCGAGCGTCCAGTACCATCGCATGAGGAAGAGCCTCTTGGTTGGCTGAGGACCGAGCGGCAGTGTGTCCGGGAACTGGGCCAGAATTTTTTCCTCTCTCATCTCTTTTGCTGCTTCTGGCTCATTTTCTCTCGTCTCGCCTGTCCTTACCCCCAGGTGCACTGCCCGCCGAGACTGGCTATAGTCATTATTTTTGTTTGTTTTTTAGCACAAATTCCCGTCGCTTCATAACGTTAAGGTGGAACCAATGTAGTCACATGAACTATTTTACCACCTTTCTGGGCCTTGAAAGTTGCAATGACGTTGTGGCCTAATCCTATGGCTGGTTCAGAAACCTTTCGGATTTCATCAAAAATATCTTCATTTCTGTTCCAAAGATGAACAAAGGTCATGTGTGTTTTGCGGGTGAGTAATTCATGACATAATTTTAATTTTGGGGAACTAACTCTTTAAAAACCTGGGTTTAAATTCTGAATATATATATGATCGCCATGCTTTTCCATAGAGTGGAGTGACATAAAAGTGGATTTCATCTAATCATACAACTTCCTTAATCCTATAAATCCTACTGTATCAAATTTGATGTGCAAATCTAAGGCCTCTAAATTATTACCATGATCAAACCTACTTGAAAACCTATTGTACACAATCTACTATGTCTTCTGTCGTCTGATTGCTAGTTTTGTTTTTGGTCAGATTATTTTTTCATATGGCAGGCTTTAAAGGGTACAAAAATACAATTCTGAACTTGGTATTAAAAATCGAATGCAAATTAAATTTAATGAGCATGACATATGGTTACCATGATTTTGCAAAGTATGTTCTTGGATCGACATATTTTGTTGATCCTGGAACAACATTTCTGTCTGAAAATTTTGCCCTGACCCTATCCCTACCCCTAAACCTAACTCTACCCCTAAAGGGAAAATGAAAGGTGAATAACACTGATGTAGAAGCATCTAACCCTGGTTGTAAGCCTAAACTTGAAATAAACGGTTACATTTTCCCTTAAACCTTAATTGGAATGTTTCAGAATCAACAAAGATTTTGATCCAGGAACATGTTGTACTTGGTGAAATCATGTGCATGACACTTCTGTATTGCTAAAAGCAATTAGTGTTGCTGATACAGACTGTGGGCTCAGAGGATTTAGTACTGCACTTAATCAAATTAGACTTAATTTCCTTGAGCATAATAATCTTTTTTTCTTTCTTTTTTTGAGTCATTCAGCCAGAAGAAAAAATCCACCTGCTTGTCCCTGTTTCCTAAGCAACCTACAAATAGATCATCTTGCTACATTACTTTTTTGTTCTCTCAGGCTGGCTAATTTGGAGCTCTTTGTGCAGCAGAACATTTCTCAGGGACTCAGTCTCTCTCCCGTTGTCCATTAAATCTCTCTGAAGGCAACAGTTGGTCCCTTCCAGTGTCTCACAGAAGGCCTTTAGTCGGAACAGTGGGAGAAATGGATTAGTTCATTGTGTCTTTTGATTTTGTTTGTGCAGGGATGTGTCCAGATAACTGGTGTCTGGATGCATCAAATTTGGCTGAATGCAAAAGAATTACAGTAACTGAGCGGGCTTACCCATTTCTCTCTAATTTCACCAAAGGCATCAGGTGGGTCATCCAGACATAAGAATTCTCTGACAGCCTCACTTCAGTAGAGAGAAAGCTTTGTTACCACATGATTTTTTCAAAGTGTTACATTGTGACAGCAAATCATCTTCACACAATTTTACAATAAAACTGTTGTATTGTAGTGTTGACTATATTTGTCAAGCTTTTTGTAATTTTATCTTATTTAATAAGCCCCTAAGTGAGACATGGGGATGGAAAAAAATATACTTCAATAATCTTGCTTGCAAAACTGTTCATTTATTTTCTATAGCGCCTTTAAAAAGGCTTCTCAAGGTGCTTTACATTAAAAGTTGAATCACACAATACATGAAAACGATATACAAACTTATTAATGTTCATAAAAAGCCATCCTGAAGAAATGTTTCAAGGTATGATGTAAAAGAGCGTAAAGGAATAGTTCACCCCAAAAATTATCCCATAATTTACTCACCCTCAAGCCATCCTAGGTGTATATGACTTTCTTATTTCAGCAAAGCACAATCAGAGTTATATTAAAGGGCTCTAATTAAGCTTTTTCACTTTTTCAATTTTAGTTAGTGTGTGATGTTGCTGTTTGAAAATAAAAATATCTGCAAGTTTACAAAGCTCAAAGTTACTCCAAAGGAAGTTTCCACTTTCCAAGAACTACAATGAGCGTCTCGTTTGGACTACAACACATTTTTTCCAGATGTTGTGAAGTTACAATTTTGACTCATTTAAATAATCTCCGCTAGCCTGAATGCCAGCCGAATTTAGCCCCGCCCACAACATTTGAGTTCGGGAAATTCGGTCTGGACTTGTTGCGTTGTGGAGTAATTATGCCCGAACAGTGAGTTGGTGAACGAATGACACGAACTCGAGAGGTGAACTAATCAGTTCTGTTTTCGGGACGGCATGCATCGCTTATAGGGCTGTCACGGCCCAGATCAGACACTGATGACGGAACTAACGACTCGAACCCAAACACAGGAGAGGTGTAACGTTACTAATCTTTCCAGGGAACAGCCGTGATTAAATGTGAATTGACAAAAGAAAGAACGACTCGGATTCGGAGGTGAGGTTAACTAAAAGACTGCATAGCCTGAAGACCCAGCTAAGAAATTCATGACTATTTTTTTTTTGGCTGCATTAGCTTATAATTTATTTTTTATTCCAAATGTGATCAACATTTTCAAAATTACTAGATGTGTTGGGGAATTTAACCTGTGATATTTTATTTATATTCTACTGAAATGAATTGAAAAAAGATTTGTTCATTTTGCTGAACGATATTCAAATATCCGAGTCCGTAAAATGATCTGAACCGCCCATTACTATGCGTCGCTCAACATACGTCATTTACTCCGTTGCTCTGATTGGTTGTCGGTCTCTCCAATTGAGGTCTTTCCTGGTTCAGTTGAAACAAGCACCAATAACTACAGCCCAATGGAGCAGTATCAGACTCATATCCTGACTAGAATTGAGTCTGACGACGTCAGGCTAAATCTCCACCAATAGACTACACAAACAAGGGGAGAAGCCCTGATTGAGCTGCATTAGAGTAGACAGTGTTGTAGGCAGCTATGTTGAAGAGACGCTGTTTTTTCCACCCTGTTTCCAAAACTCATTTGTTTGAACTTCCTAAGGCTACATTTATTTTAAACAATGTATCTGAACATTATAACCCCAATGTTTATCTGTGTGCTGCACATTTTTACAAAGAACAGAGAGTAGCCTACAATGCATATTAGTGTTAATATAGTGTTTACTGTAGCTTTTGTAAGCTCTTGCTTTTGAAAGGCTGTTCACCGCCCCTAAGGAAAATTAACCATGTTTTTTAGGATTGATTACTGTTTGTATTACCATAGTTTTCAGACAAGTATCATGATTAAATGGTGTATAACTTTGTATATTATATGTATAAGACAACTACAAAAAAAACAACATGCCACTCTGAAATAGCCTGCGAAATCTGTGCTTGCAAAGTCTGTGCATGAAATCCGTTCTACACAATCTCGCTGTTTTGTTAACATTCTTAAATCTGAATCCAGCTTGAATTGGACTTTATGGTCTTGCAAGCTTTTGGCCAAACCAAAATAACGGCAGATGTTGTTTGATTCCCAAGACAAAGAGCCAAAACAGATCCCTTTTTCTGTGATACAGGGTTGAAATCCACAAGGAAACCCACAGGGACTTCTTTTACATATAAACTGCATCAAATCATTTAGTATATGATAGCCGGACTTGCATTCAAACATCCTTCTAATGCATAATTCTGTATCATGTCTATAACCAATAGACGTGACCATTATGCTTAAACTCACACACAATTCATTTAATTGTTATAACTATTGAATGGTTGATTGAAAGTGTGCCTTGCTTGGTATAGCAGTATGATTGTATGCTCATAATTCAGAAGATGGCTTGATTGAAATCTGTAGAATGTATTGTGTTAATATAATGAGAAATCATGTCTTACTGTACTCACTGCTTACATCGGGAAGTTGGGAGACCACATATAACAGATAATTTATGGTTAGGGGTGGGGAAGCAGTCACCTCTGAACCAATGTTACCTAATTGGTCAGAACCCATCCAGGAGGATGTGCAGATATTTTAGTAAACTCAATTGAGTTTAAAATCTCAGAACACGAACAAAGAATTAGACGGAGGCATAAGATGACGATAAGACAGAGTTGGAAAACGACGAGTAGCCCGGACAGAGGCAGACCAAGATCAGAGAAAATGAGTTAAGAATTTCATTCAAGCCATCTAAACACTCTCGTCTCACTTTTACTTTCTGTTTTTCGTGTGTGCTAAGTTAAGTTTTGCCGCAAAGTTTTGATCATCGAATCTAAAGCAAAGCCCGCTTTAACTTCAAACCTCATCCACGAGACTTTCCATCCATCCGCCAACACGCCACATGATTGGTTCCCCAAAACGTTGATCAAAGACCAAGACAAGACCGTCAGCGAATCAAAGAACCCGTGGAATCATCCTCTCCAGCCAGGACCAAGAAGGAGGGAATCCCCATTCAAAGACAAACTACAAAAGCAAGTAATATCTCCAGATTCTAAGTGAACTGGTGCATTGATATCCATATTAATAACCCTGCCTAATAAACGATAGGAGAGTTCAATTAATGATTGATGGTTCGTTCAGTTCATGTGTTATAAATGCATATTGCTAGAAACTTGGGATTTCATAATTTCACTCTTTTTCTCTTTCTTTTCTCACTCTTTTCACTCATTCTTTCCTCAATTTCTTCCTTTCTGTAACGCGTGTGAATGTGTGTTTGTGTTAGATATTAGTTTTATGTGTTAGAGTAATCAATAAAGTTTTGTTTGTTTCATCTCAGAAACGTGTGAATGAGAAGTGACTACCTCAATGTCACCGGAATTAGAATTAATATAAAAGTGTCGTCTGCATAAAAATGGTAATTAAGCTGACCATGAGAAAAATATACATAAAAGTACATAAAACATAAAAGTAATGGGCCCAGAACTGAACTCTGAGGGACACCAAAATGAACTAAACCCATTCACGACCTATATCCACCGAGAGACAAACTGCCTACAATCAGAGAGATAGATTTTAACAGACGGGTGAGTAAAAGAGACTGATCAAAAATGACACTAACATCAAAAAGAACTAGGATGGAAAAATAACTAAAATCAACTGTTTCAGTGCTGTGGAGTTTGCAAAAACCAGAGGCTCAATAAAGAGATTGTTAACAGTGAGGATGGGCCCTATATTAACAATCTGAGCACATGGTCTGAAGCACATGGCGCAGGTGCATTTAGGGTATGTCCGAATTCACTTTTGCTAGTTTAACGATGGGAAAAGCGGTCAGCGCGGCAGACGCATGGTCCTAAAGGGTTATACCTAGTCTCTTAATGAGCCATGGGTGTGTTTTGGGGCGTGGCGTGCAATAATATTTAAAAGTCAGTTGCACTTGCTATTGCACTTGGTGAAATTGCTATTTACATGGTGGAATTCGCAAACGGAAACACTGAAGGCTTCTCCAGAGAGGAATCCTTTTATTTTTAATATTTTAAAATGTTTGTGTGCTGCTGCGTGAGTGTAATAAGCTGTGTATGTAACAAGCAGAGTGTACACGTGTTGCGTACCCACCTAGGGGCATATTACTAACGCGCCCTTTAAATAACTCAAACTGTTTCAGCTGCCTCAAAATAGCAACGCGCCAACAATTTTAAATACGAATTTGCATTTTAAATGCAACTTGATTTAATTAAACTAGTCGGTGTGGGATATCCTATGCAAGTTTTATTTATATTATGAAAAATGTGCCTGGGATTGTTTTGGTTGTTAACAAATATAAGTGATTATAAACTTGTGTTTGCTTAAAAAAGCACTGAAATATAGATTTTCTTTCTTCTGCAGCGCACAAAGGAAGATATTTTGAAGAATTTTTCACATGTTTTTGTCCATACAATGAAAGTCTATGGGCTCCAAAACATCAATGGACCTGCAACAACACTGGACCCCACTGACTTTAATTATAGGGACTATATATATATATATACAAAATATTTTCTGTTCTGCTGAAGAAAGAATGGTTTGGAACGACATGAGGGTGAGTAAATTATGACAATTGTTTTGAATTATTATTATTTTTCTAAACAGAGAATAATGTCATATAAGTACCTATTTATCATGTCTTTTTGAGCAACCAGGTGCTGTAGAAAGTCTTGTAGGCCCAGTTGTCTCTCTTCTAGAAATTCAGCATCGAAGTTCTTGAACCAACGCTTGGGTGGTAGGTCGACGTTAAACACAGGAAATGTCTCCTTCAGCTGAAGACACATACATAAAGACATAAAGGCACTCACATCTAAAAGAAGGAAATACAGAGGAAAAAGTGAACAAGTCTCCATTACTGGACTGTCAGCTGACATGAGTCACCTGTGCCTGACCTTGTCATGTAGTCGAGAGAAGTCTGTGTATCGTCTAAAAATGTGCCAGCTCTCGTCAGGTGCTCGCCTCACTAAGATCTTGTAGACCTGCAGATGTTCAGGAAGAAGGAACATCATGTACTCTTTATCACTGCATTTGCAACTGTTTCCATATACGATTCAAAGTATCATATTCAATCTCATGTGAATTTAATTAAAGGGATAGTTCAGCCAAGAAATGAAAATTCTGTCCTCATTTACCCAAGTTGTTTCAAACTCATTAGACTTTCTTTCATCCTCAGTACACGAATTAACATGTTTTTAAAGAAACTGTGATATTTCAGATTTTGTTCAACAATTTGTTCTTGCATGTCATTCAACGTCTTGATTCATAAGGATTATGATAATGTTTTTAATAACTTTTTGAATTGTCATTGTTTTGGTTATTCAGTGGAGTTTCAATGGAGGGACAGAAATTAGGTTTCATAAAAATATATATATTCATCAAAATATCTTCATGGGTTTGTAACAACTTGTGAGTAAATGATGCCAGGATTTTATCTGTTTTCACACAAAGCCACAATGTGGATTTAGAAAACACTTTTATGAAGCTTTTCTGTCTTTTAGATGTCTGTGCATCTTCAGTCCACATTATTATTACAAAAAATAGCACATTATTCATAATTTCTCATTTTGTGTTCCAAGAAAGAAACAAAGTCATACAAGTTTGGAACAACATGACGGTGAGTATATATGTCAGAATGTTCATTTTGGGGTGAAATATCCCTTTAAAAGTTAGCAGACTAATATAAATTGATCACTACGGAGTTAAAAGAGCATAAGCAGGTCCTTACTGTGAACTTTGTCTTTTCCTCCATAACCTTATAGCCAAGCAGGGTAACCTTGAGCGTCTTCTCTTCACTGCTCCCTCTACAAAATCCATCTCCGTAATACTCAACCCCATTCCCTCTTCTTACAACATCTGGACTGTGGTTCTGGTAAAACATGCTGCAACGTTGGATCCAATGTTCTCAGAAAAGAATGAGGACTGAAATAAAGAAGATTTGTTTACAAAAAAAAAAACAGTAATTTCTCAAATTACTCAAGTTTAAATCAATGGTTATATAAGAAACATCACAGATTAAAACTACTATTTTACTAGCTAATCTAAAAGATTAAGTCATACTGCATTAGTAGACTTATTTCATGTATGCTCACAAGCATTTAACACCACATCATGGCATGATAAATAAGTTGTTTTCTCTCTTACCCAAAGTAGCTTGATAATCTGTGGGTGTTTTTACTGGTTTGGGAGCTGGTAAAAAAAAAAATCCTAAATCTAATGTTAGCAGAAGTTGAATGAATGTCATCTTCTGCATTCAACACTATTAAGAGAAGTGAATCAGTATGCTAGTCATTAATGAGACACAACCAAACCACACCTTCTTCTTCTATGATCAAATTTCAAGTCATTTCTGTTTGTATGGTGTGGTAGGTCTACCATAAAACATAAAGATTAAATTACCTTTGCACGAATGATGAACTCAGAAACCTATAAAAGGGTTTTGAGATTTGTTCTCTTTCTTTTTTTTACACTAAAAAAAAAATTGCCAATAATAATTCATTAATTTAATTTATTCTCTTAATTTTAACATGTATACTCCCCATCCAGTCCTATGCTGAGCATGCTGGGAACCAGAAACCTACTGTTTTCAAAGTTCAGGCAATTGTATTAAGAAAAAATATACTTAAAAAAAAAAAATCCATTAAGACTTTTTTCTTTGAAGAATTTCACTTTAAATTACACAGTTACAATTGATGTAATCATCAACATTATTATGTCAACAGAACTAATGTTTACATAAATCAATAAATACATAAATCAATAAATTACAATTTATAACTTTTAAGAATTTATAGTCACTAATCCATCTTCCAAAACGTGTTTTTGCCTTACCCTGGTTGTCTCCGGCGTAATGACTCCAATATTTCAAATTATTTATATTTAATAATTATTTTATCGATACATCATCCTCAATAAACCCGTCTCCGGCGTGTTGCCTCGGATCTTTCAAATATTCCGATCTATTATTACCTCTAACCTGTAAAATTGCCAGAATAATAATAAGCTTTTTGTTAATTGGCCAGAGGAGAACTGGCACCACGACTGAGCCTGGTTTCTCCCAAGGTTTATTTTTCTCCATTAGGTCTCCTGATGGGGTTTTGGTTTCCTTGCCACTGTAGCCTCTGGCTTGGCTTGCTCAGTTGGGGACATAACATTTTTCAAATAAATTTCCAAATAAATTTCCAAATAAATTTCCAAATTAACCATATAGACTAAATTACTTATCTAATTACTTATCTAAAGCCCACATTGTTACTGTATGATAATCTAAATATATTCTGTTGCATTATTTTTCTGTTTAACACTGTGAAGCTGCTTTGAAACAATCTGCATTGTTAAAAGCGCTATATAAATAAAGTTGACTTGACTTGACTTGACAATGGTAAGCCTATTATATCCTGTTGGAATGCATACATTCCTAGGAAACAAGGCGGGGCGATTTGCACTTAATGTACATAGCATCTACAGATGATTTGAGTATGTAAAACACTGATAATATAATATATAGAACTCCGCAAATTCCCTCCTTGGTGGTCCTTTTGTGAGCTGGTGTGGCTTATTATAGAATAAGGCATACAATATATTATTTTATATTATAAAAACTATTATATTCTGAACCTTCCGGAGCCGTGTGGATTACTTTTATTATGGATAGATGCACTTTTATGGGCTTGGAAAGCTTATAAAGCTTGGAAGAGCCAGGACATTTTTTATCTCTGATTGTATTTGCCTGAAAGAAGAAAGTCAAAGACACCTGGATGATTTGAAGGTGAATAAATCATTTTTGGGTGAACTATCCATTTAGAGTCCCCCTGTAGTCAATATTTTTATCCCTTAAAACTCATCTTTTATCACCAAAATTACATATTTAAACTTTAAAAAATCTTCATGCTGAAGATTGAATGTAACTACAACCTTGCTTAATTTAGTATACATGGCACCATGGATATACTAATTAACCCCGCCTTCACTCACTCACATCAGCTCGGAGATCCACTCCATCAACTTAGATATCACTCTTTACAACATCTGATACATAACGGTAATTAATATGATTAGCATTTTACTTGACTACAGTTAGAAAGACATATAGTTAAAAAAAAATACACCCGCTAGCAATATTGCTAAATCTACCCGATTTTTCAAATCAACAGAAAAATGTACTGGAATACCCTGGCTTCTCTTGAGACTCCCCTGATCCAGAGCGGATATATTTAATGATATGATATGCTAAAGCCTGGACGCACGATGGGGTGATTGCTTACAAGCTAGTTTGTGAGCAATCACCCCAAGCAATGTGAGCAAGCTAGTTTGTGAGCAATCACCCTTTTGCTCAGTTGGGGAAAAAAACTATTTTTCAAATATATTTCAAAATAAATCTAATTATTAAACTAAATTAACCATATAGACCAAATTACTTATCTAATTACTGATCTAAAGCCCACATTGTTACTGTATGATAATCAAAATATATTCTGTTGCATTATTTTTCTGTTTAACACCGTGAAGCTGCTTTGAAACAAACTGCATTGTTAAAAGCGCTATATAAATAAAGTTGACTTGACTTGACTTAAGAAACACCAGCGATTTCAAACCATGTTTTTGAGACTTCCTTTAGATCACTTCAATTTTAAAGAGAAAACATTAAGCAATGGTGTTAACTTATGAATTTTTACAAGGTTTGTCTTAAAACACCACAAAGATGTATAAATAATATTAGCCTAAAAACATGATTTTCACCACAGGGAGACTTTAAATTTCCTTTTAGAGTGTAAATTTAGCACAATTGCACAATTTTGGTAAAAAAAAAATAATAAAGTATCTTTCCACAACAACTGAAAAGTCTAGTTTTTCCCACATGAAAGTGTTTTTGTTTTGCATTTTTCTGATGGATGTTTTAGGGGCGGGAAAAAAAGACATGCATTCTCTGAAGTTGCTGTGATCGTTACTAGAGGGCGCCATTAGAACTTGAGGTGGTTATTAAATTCACCAGCAGATGGTAGTGTTCTTTTTTTAACGTATTTACTATTCTTGTTTTTACTATAAATGTACTTTCTATAGGAGAATCCTGAAAAAGAAAATCAAGGTATCCACAAAGATATTAATTCAAACTGTAAATAACCGAGAAACATCATTTTTATGCCTTTTTGCTTAAGAACTGTGTTATTTAAATTTATTTTACCATTCCTATTTGTTTATTTTTTATCACATAATATGTAGACCATTAAAAGTCAATGCCTGATGTTAGTATGATATAGACACAGCTGCTGATGTAGTAATAATACCTAGAATATAGTAATCATATCTAGAAATGAGCCGAGTTAAAAAGTTTGATCAAAATTGTATATGTATTAAGTAGCCTACCTGATTTCACAATACCCAGTGGATGCTTCTGTGAAATATATGAGATCATGTAATTGGTCTGTAGTTGTGTGTGTGTGTGTGTGTGTGTGTGTGTGTGTGTGTGTGTGTGTGTGTGTGTGTGTGTGTGTGTAGCAAGGAAATACTGGTTGTAAGGAGAAATCTCTTGTTGGGAATCCCCTCCTTACATCATTATGGAATCACCCTGGAAGTGCTCGTGGATAGAAACATGCACTAAACGAACGTCAGACGAACGTCTTTGGCCCTTGTATTTTTAATTGTTTAAACGTTGCGTCAAGTTCAAATAAGTTCAAGGTTTAAAAAAGTGGGCCCCAAAACATTATTTTATTATTATTTTAATTATTTTATTAATATATTATATTTAATGGTTATTATTACTAATAAATAAATAAAAACAATAGCAAATGCCAGGAGAAAATGTGCAAAACATTTTCAGCAGTCTGAAAAGTTATGTGTTATGTGAAAAAGTTAATATAAGCTTAACATTTTCCAAAAAAAAGACTTAATTCACGGCTCACACTGTTCAGGTCTAGTGAGAAAAAAAAGTGATTAAATGTGAACCCCTTGACACCCGGAAGCTGAAGTCACAGTCGTGTGATCGGCGTTGATTTTTTCTCCTACCTGTATTCCGAGAAGCCCCGCCCTCTATGACAGGATTGGCTGTAAGCGATTTATATGACGTCTGCGATTGGACAGTTGAGATGTCATTCATGAATCCGCAACAAACAGTGATCAGGTCAAGGGCGGGACTAGATGGGTGGTTAGAAAAAAGAAAAAAAAACATAACATTACGGTTTTAGTACGACCCACTCATTCACACACACATACACATACACACCTGCGAAACATTTGTCGAGCGCAAACCCACCACTATAACCACGTTTCGTCATAGTTAAATATCAAACTCTACTGATTTAATTCGATGTGGTTAATTTGCAGTTTGTTTTTATGGCGTGGTGTAAAATGCGTTGTTCGGACTGGGGGCGTGTCTCCAAGCGCGAGCTTTAGGACTCATTCTAAACATCTTATTCAGTGACACTGTTAACAAGGATATTTTGCCTACACAATTTAGTCAAACACTAATCTCTGGGTAATATAGTCCGCATTTAGAACATGTAGACACATGCGCGATCTGTGTGAGGGTTTTCAGCAGTAACGTTAGCTGTGCGTTTTCAGTTCCCCTTTCAGCTGAAGCTGAACGGGCCCGTTTCATCTCATAATATCCTGAAACATGGAGCACACTGGCTGCGTCAACATCTGCAGTCTCACCAGCACCTTACCGGTGATCCCGTATCGGAAACTAACGGACCTGCACTACATCAGTAAAGGAGGCTTCGGGACGGTGTTCAGGGCGCAACACAGCGACTGGCGCACCACCGTGGCGATCAAGTGCTTGAAACTGGATTCTCCGGTTGGTGAGAGGTAAGGTTAACTTAGTACACTTCTGATCTCTGCTTCCTTGCTACCTCAAATGCACTGTCCCCAAAGAACTGTCAAAATCTAATTTGCTACTGATCATTTGTTGGGGCTTGTTCTCTGTGCCTGGATGGTTACAGTCTGCTATAAACACAAGAATGCTGTGCACATCAGGTCACTGAATGCAGCACTTGCGTACATGGGTTAAGTTTGTAGTCAGACAGCATTGTTCTGCTGGACTGTATATTTAAAAGTTATATATATATATATATATATATATATATATATATATATATATATATATATATATATATATATATATATATATATATATATACTCTATGTATTTTTGACCGAGATAGAACACTTACGTCTCCAAGATGTCTGTTAAATATCTGGAAAGCATCTGCTATGTACATCTGATAAACAAGTCAGTTTTACATACATTCTAAATAGGGGTGTACAGGCACGGATTTAGAAAGCAGAGGCCCCTTGGCACAAAATCGTGGAGGCCCCCCAGAACTTGTGGCCCAAACTCACACAGATTCAAAAAGTTTCTATAAATCGTAATCATATCCATATATCTATATATATATATATCCATCCAGGTATATATAGTCAAGCCGACTTTTCCAAAAAATGGACATTGTTGTTGGAATATTACTCTTAATTAAATCCTCTCTACTATCCTTCTCACTTTTAGCTTTCCGTTTTGAGTCTCTTCTGCTCCACCATTTTTTTTATCTATGTTGTTTGTTTTTTTCGATGTCATCAACTCTCTTTTAGCACACTGTCTTCTACCACTTGTCTAGCCTCTATCTACAGTTTCCTCATTAGCCCCATTTCCATTACCCTTCAAATTGCGCAAATTGAAAATGAAAATACACCCAATTGAAACGTGTCAATTTCACAAACATTTCCATAGGCCTATATCACAAAAAAGTTTTTAAGCTCACATGAAGGTGTTTTTTCAGACTAACACTGACTGAGTAGTGCTGGTTTTCAACAGCTGCTAAATGTATTCTGTCTATGGTATTCGATATGATGTGCAGTATAATCCAAAAAAGAGTGTTTCCTTGATATGTAGAACAAAAGGAGATAAAGGACCTTAGTTTTCCGAATTTTTATCTGTCAGGACAAGTACTGAATGTATGCACAAAAACAAAATATCTGGGGCATATCATTTATGATGAACTAAGTGATGATGATATAGGCAGCGAAGAATGTTATATGGCCAAGCAAATATGTTGGTGAGAAAATTTCATATGTGTTGAGATCAGGTTAAGATTAACCTTTTTATAACATATTGTACCTCTTTATATACTGCTCCCTTGTGGGTGAAGTTTAAGAAAGTGAGTTTATGTAAACTTCAAGTTGCCTATAATGATTGTTTTAGGATCATATTGAAAAAACCAAGATGGAGTAGTGCTAGTAATTTATTTTGTATGTCAAGAGTAACTTTTATGGCTTTAATCAGGAATTTGATGTATAAATGTATGTGTCGGCTGGATAATTCACAGAATGTTATTATTATGTTGTTGTCCAATCCGAAGCAAATTGTGGTGCGATACCAATCACCTATGAGAAAGTACTGGCATAATTGTCTTTTTTAAATGTTTTGTACTGTTTGTAATTTTGGGTATAGCTGTTGTATGTCTCCTTTCTAATGGACGTGAGTCTGGAAATAAAGTTGAATTGAATTGATTGTTTTGAGCTAATAAGCACTGAGTTGCTCAAATGTTTTTGTCCACAGTTCAGTGTTTATACAATCATTTTTCATGGAATGTGATTTCCTGGCCTGGATAAGTTATTTGAAGAAATTAAATGGAAAAGAAAAGAAAGAATGAAAGAAAGAAATGGAAATATTTAGCAAAAGACTTAGAATTAAAGTTCTGCAATTGACTCACCCTCATGTTTTTTCCTTCTATTGAACACATTCTGTATAATTTGCTGGTCTTTTCTTGGGATGCAAGATATCTGTTTTATACCTGTGCTGTCAGTTCACACAAAAAGGAAAAATTTCATTATTTACTCACCTTCACGCCTGTAAGATATTTCATTAATCTTCAAAACACAAATCAAGACATTTTTAATGAAAGTTGACAGATTTCTGTCCCTTCATTCAAAGTCCATTCTACCCCAAAAAATTGACAAAAGTGCATAAAGTGATCTTGAAAGAAATCTATGTGGATCGAGCTGTTAAATCCAAGTATTCTGAAGGGACACAATCGCTTTATTTGATTAACAGATTTAATTTAGGCTTCTATTCGCATTGTAAATATTGATCATTTCACACAGGCTTTAAATGTTCATCATTTAAAGCGATCATGTCTCTTCAGAATACTTGGATTTAACAGCTCAATCCACATGGATTACTTTCAAGATCTCTTTATGAACTTTATATTAATATTAATACCAATACCAATATTAATACCAATATTGGTTGACACTGACAAAAAAGATATCTTGCATCCCAAGAACAGACCAGCAAATTATACAGAAAGTGTTCAATAGAAGGAAAAAACATGAGGGTGAGTCAATGGCAGAACTTTAATTCTAAGTCTTTTGCTAAATATTTCCATTTCTTTCTTTCATTCTTTCTTTTCTTTTCCATTTAATTTAGTAAAATAACTTATCCATGGTAGGAAATCACATTCCATGACAAATGATCGTATAAACACTGAACTGTGGACAAAAACATTCGAGCTGTAATTCAGTGCTTATTAGCTCAAAATTATCAGTCAGTGTTTGTCTGAAAAAACACCTTCATGTGAGCCTAACTTTTTTTAACAGCTCAATCCATATGGATTAATTAAAATGAACAAAAATCTTTGGAACTACATCATGGTGGGTAATTGATGAAAGAACTAACTGCGGTTCCCATGAGGGAAATTGATTAATAAACATGCTAAATTATATATATATATATATATATATATATATATATATATATATATATATATATATATATATATATATATATATATATATATATATATATATATATATATATATATATATATATATATATATATATATATATATATATATATATATATATATATATATATATATATATTATTTTTGATGGGTAGGTTTGGGTTAAACATTAAAGCACACTGCTGTGATAAACTTTATTTTCATATTTTATTGAATATTGACCAAATTATCCTCAACATGCTTTTTTTTCACTCAACAACTGAGGTGCGTAAGCTCAGATAAAACAGTCCCAGAAAGAAATACAAAACCAGTCCAAATTGAAAGCAAAAACAAGTTGACAAAAAGACTGAATCCAATATTTAGTGATAATATAGCATGCAAGATTTAGCCTTTAAACTATTTTTTTTATAGGCTGCTCATTTTTGACCAGGAAGTGTAACAAGGTGTGGGAAAAATCCCAAAAAATTACAAAAGTAGCTATACCCTGTTTGAGCAAAGTCAGTAAGTTTTAGTCCAATGCGATAACATTACTGGGAAAATAAAATCATCTCAGAGTCAAAATGACATAAACATTTTTGTATATCTTTCACCAGACAAATTTTTTTATCAAAATCTAAACTTTTAGCCTGGGACCTGAGTTGAGGACCGGGGTTGAGGTAACACGGAATGACCCATTAGAAAATTTGAGTCATTATTCACATCCACTTGTTAAATTCCCAGTTTCTTTTCATTGTAACTGGAAAATGGAAAAGAAATGCCAGTATCAATGATTCAAAATCCAAGATGGTGAAGGTTTTCAGTGAATAAAATCCATGGAAGAATGAAAGTTAAACAAGTTTAGAACAAATCATTCAGTCAGTATCTTGTCACGTACTATTGTCTGGTGGTAGAGAAACCCTATCAACCCTTGCATAATCATACTTTTTTTCAGGGAAAGGAATTGTTTATTGAAGGAAGCTGAGGTGCTTCACAAAGCTCGATTTAATCACATCATCCAGATCTTCGGGGTGTGTAATGAGCCTGAGTTCTTCTGCATTGTGACTGAGTACATGACCAATGGTTCACTGGATGAGATCCTACATGAGGTACAACTGTACAAACAGCATTCCGTCACATGACACCCTTTCCTGTTTATTCTTGAAGTATTAGCGTAATGCGTTCAGGTTTGAGTAATGCACAGTTTCACTTTCCCCTTTGTGACGTACAGCTTTTCTTATTGCGTTACAGAAAGAAATGTACCCAGTGGTGGCCTGGCCATTGAGGCTTCGTATTCTTTATGAGATCGCTCTAGGGGTCAACTTCCTCCACAATATGACTCCACCCCTTCTACACCATGATCTCAAAACTCAGAACATCCTGATGGATGGGGAGTACCACGCTAAGGTTTGTGCGTTTGGACAATTAGATTAGATTGAAGATGTTTCCACACCCGTTTCTCCGCCTGTGCATTCAGATGCATGTTTAGATTGTTGTCCTGGGACTTGCAAATGCTTGCTTTTCCTAGCTGAGCTGTTTGAACGTCAAGGTGAATGTGAGTCATTGTTATAATGTGCTGAAATCCATATTTGACTGAATGTTATCAATGTCAGTATCTTGTAACGTCGCCCTTCTCTTTAATAAGTTATGTAAGTTCAATAAGATAATAAGTGAATACTTGTACCTTTGAAATCAGCTAAGACGTATTAACATGTCTTGTAATTTATGTGGATTTGAAAAATACCATAAAATAACATCAACTTTTATACTACTTTAAAGGGACAGTACAACCAAAAATTTAAGTTCTGTCATAATTTACTTGCTCTTATATCATTTCAAACCTGTATGTCTTTCTTTCTTCCGTGGAACTTAGAAGGAAATATTTTGAATAATGTGCTGGTCACTCTTTTACTTGTATTTATGCTGACGCGTTAAAAAGGACACAAAAAAATAAATAAAAGTATCATGAAAGTGCGGCATTTTTTTTTTGTTTGCACTATATGTTATAGTGATGAAAGCTAAAATATTAAATATCTTGGATGTCAAAATGTCAATTTTCACCTGATATTTGGAGCCAAATTACAAGGGGGTAAATCATTTACAGGGTGCATCATTACTTTATTTTTACTCCGAGATTGGTAGGTCTATCAGTAAAATCTGTTGACTTTAGCAATCTTTGTTGCATTATATGCCAACAGTGAAAGTTCAAAAATAGGGAAAAAGCACTTCTTGTGGGAGGAATGTTGTATGCAATTATTTTGAAAGGGAAACAGGATACATGTTTAGTTTCAGTATTATTTGTTCTTTAGACATTTTCCTCTTTACACAATAAGCTATTTGAAAAGTTAGCTAGATCTGGTTTTTGACCTTTGAAAATTGGTAAAATTCAACAATTTGAACATTGAGTCGCTTTGGGATCCCTATATCTATAGGATGGAACCATGTAGGATTCCAAAAGAAAAGTTTATTAAGAATTAAAATCTAGAAGGATATTAAGATATCTTGAATACGTTTAGAATATAGGCAAACTTTGGAAAAATAAAATTTATGGCACTCAGACAAGTATGCAACTGTGTTGACTGGAAAAAAATGAGATGGGTTTCTTCAGATGTTCCTCTTTAAAATAAAAAAATATTAACTGTATGCAAAGTTACCAACCTGTGGTTTATGACCACTGAAAATGTGTGCAATTGACCAATTTATTCACGGAGCTGCATTAAGATCTCCAAATCTCTGGGACTGAACCTTTAAAATGAAGATAGCAAAATTAATGTTTTTTAAGAACCAGAATCTCAAAGGAAATTAAGGTATCTTTAATAATTATTTACAGGCACGCAAACTTGGGTCAAAACATACAAGATGTTTTTTTTAACTTTCATTGTTGCCATTTAATGAAACAAAGATTGCTAAAGTAAACTGATTTAACTGATAGACCTACCGATCTCTGTAAAAGTAATTTTACCCCCTGTAAGTTGGTTCCAAATCCAAAAGAAAATATTGAATTTAAAAATACATCCATGACATTTAATATTTTGGCTTTCTTCTTCATTTAGGTATTTCTTTCACTGGACAAAAAAGGATCAAAATCAAAAATTTTAGCCGGGGACCTCTGGTTGAGTTGACATGAAATGACCCAGAAGAAAATTTGAGTCACTATTCACATCCAGCCGTTAATGACAGACACCATTCCTACCCTGGTCTTTCGATATCTAGAGAGGCCGTTGAAAACCCCATATTGGTTATTTTAACTCAACCATTAATCAGTATAAATTGTTTAAGTATATGGTGTATTTTGTTGCTACTTCACATTGAACTTTCTGATCTAAAGTTTGTGTTGTATGTCTGTGTTTGTTAATAGATAGCGGATTTTGGCTTGTCTAAATGGCGTCAGCTCTCTATCACTAAAGGGTCCGGCTCCAAACCTGCTGAAATGGGAGGCACGGTCATCTATATGCCACCTGAGGAGTACGAACCTTCCAAGAACCGCAGAACAGATGTCAAATATGACATGTACAGGTCAGTTTCTGTAGATTCTAAAGCTTCCAGTTTTGCCTGGATGAGTGAACTTCCTCCTGAATTTTTTTTTAATGATTTCTACTACTGGAGTTTTAATTACTGCTCTCCTAGTTCCCATATTTTTGGGACAGCCCCTTAAATCAGTCAACAGTTCTTAATGCACCATAGCACCAAGTCTGTTGCTGACTAAGCAAAATTCCTATCAGATTGTTGTCTGATGTCTCACCCTCAATCCGGTGGTGAGCCTGGAAATATCTGGGAATTTTAAAATGGTCATTTCCAGGCCTGGAGAAGTAATTAAAGGGTCAAAGACGTAACAGGGGTTTCAAGCATCAAAACAATAAATGTCTAATACAGCTTTAAATATTTTAAAATTTTCCCTGTACATTAGAATGTGTCGTGTTTAATTTTATATTTTTCATAGCAAAAAAAATCAATTTTACCATGATTTACAGAAGACACCCACTAAAATGTCCACTAGGCCTAATAATATTTATGTATCAGAAAGTCTTTTTAGGAATATTTAAACAGGAATCATTTGATGACATTTTGAAAGACTCTATTTAAGGATCACAGTGTACAGATCTCAAATAATAATTTGTTATCATTTTTAAATCTTACCACTGGGTTTTACCCATTTCTCAGCAATATATTTTTGTAAGGAAGTGAAAAGCATGTCAAATATAATATAATTGAATATGAGCACACATTTCTTTTATGTTTTAATAATTACAGGTCAGAATATGTATATAATTTCATTTATACTGTTACACTGAATGACCATGGTTTGTTACTCTGAATGATATTTTGCCAAAGAAGGAAATAATATTGCCATTGTTCCCATAAATTAGTTTTAATAATATACCTGAGTAAATGACAGCAGAAGCAGATAATAAGCATTTTATTCATGCTTGCTTAGCTTGTCAGGATGTTTAAAATATTAAAATGAGATACTTGACTTGCATTTAACATTATAATATATAAGTATATAAAACAGCCCTATTCGGACGGTAATTGTTTCTCGTGGGGTCGTAAGGTATTTTCATCATTTATAGGGGGGATAGCCTGTGATTTTATTGCCGTCCGAATTCAGAATGTCAGTGTTTTTCTCCCACCACCCCCGTAAAAATCCCCGGCCGAATTACCTACTGTTTTTTTGACAAACACCAAGATCGTGTGGTAATTTAATTGCCTTCTGAATTTTCAAGAAGAGATCGTATTCAAAATGAACTGTTTATATCCTTTTTGACCACTGCGGAGCACAGCATCGTTGCGCTTCGCTGTAATTTTGATGCATTTTAAAGATCAAAGCCTACACTCTTATTATTGAAATGCTGGAAAGTATTTACAAGAATAATCTTTCGTCACGGCTCAAAAGAGAAAGAGAAGAAAAACACATACATTTGAAATGAGCCATTCGAGTAATTAATGTTATATAGATAAAATTTGCAGCATTGTATTAACTTATATCTGCTTATTCCACATTTTTAAAATGACATCTTCCTATTTTTAAACAGGCTTAAATAATGAATAATTTCCTACTATTAAATTAAAGGTACACTATGCAACTTTTCAAAACAAAGGCGTAGTTTAATGACGACAAGTTTGAGCGCAGAATCTTGGGACATGTGGTCTTCACCTCACAGCCGGTGGAAAAGAATTGGGACAGGACTCGGGCAGAAATCATGTTCATGGATGCGATTATTAACTTTACTGTAGTATGACGCTGAGCGAGGCCGCTGGAGCGATTGTTAAGCAAAGCACACGCCTTGCGAGCAACGGGACTTTTATTATGACGGGACACAGTCACCGGCGCAATCTCCGCTT
This sequence comes from Gobiocypris rarus, assembly GCA_023029165.1. Taxonomy (NCBI): domain Eukaryota; kingdom Metazoa; phylum Chordata; class Actinopteri; order Cypriniformes; family Gobionidae; genus Gobiocypris; species Gobiocypris rarus. The sequence goes on along the minus strand of CM040915.1, from coordinate 29,776,707 downwards.
TTCCGTTCATGAGTATGAGGTAGCGCAGCTCAGTTTATCATATTAGATACATCTGATTGTGTGTTTAAAATTATGTTATGAAGTTACTCTGTGCGTTCGCTCGGCGGCTGCTGTGACACTTGTTCAAACTCCAGTGAGAGTAAAGTTTTTTTGCTAAATAAAACCGGAAACTAGGGTAACGCAGATATTACCCAATTGACAGGCGACTCCCTCATACGCTATGCTCACACGTACCGGTTCATTGGTAAAAATAGTGATTTTCTTACAATTTACAAATAGTTGGAAACATTTGGGATATTTTAAGAACTCAACTGAACAAAATATATAACACTGGCCTGATGGATTTTGGATATTTGACTGCAAAAATCCTTCATAGTGTACCTTTAAATGATTTTATTATTTTTAAAGCAGACAATCATTCGACTGACCACGTAAGCAGTGTTCCCAGGTGCGTAGGACAAAAAACCGCTCCTCTACCGTGAATAAATCACCATCCGAATGCACAAGTTTTATCACTGAGGTGGCATGCAAATTGTATTTTTCTGGACGTCCACATGAGAAACAATTACCGTCCGAATAGGGCTATAGACTTCAATGAATTAAAATTGATGCGGACACCAAAATTGTGTCTCGTCTTTGACCCTAAAACAGAAACCATAAAACACATTTTTTTGAGATGTAATGGTGGCACATCTCTGAAAACATTCATCGCACTCATTATGTTTATTATAAATGGGGAAGTTATTTTTTTCTTTAATTTTCAGAGCCACTTCTGCTTTAAAAAACAAAGCTGAACCAACATGTTGGGCCCTATTTTAACGTCCTGAGCACATGGTCTGAAGCGAATTGTGCAGGTGCACTTAGGGCATGTCCGAATCAACTTTTGCTAGTTTAACAACAACAAATACCTAGTCTCTTAATCAGCCATGGGTGTGTTTTGTGTGTAACGTGCAATAAACCAATCAGAGTCTCATCTCCCCTTCCATTTAAAAACCCTTGCATCATGGCAGATTTGCTGTTTACATGGAATATAGACACCCTCAGTCGGACAAGTCAGTTGAAATACATGTGTGTATTGCACTATTGGGCGACTAATTAGCCAATTTAATTCGTCATTACTGAAAATAGGTAATTCTGATACATGCAATGACTAGCCATTATGACATGTAGGCATTTTTATCTTTATATTCACAATAATAATCTTTTACATTCTAATTCTTTTGTTTAATATTTAGAATGTGTGCTGCTCTTCTGTGTGTGTAATAAGCAGTGTGTATGTGCATTGTACGCCCGCCTATAGGTGTATATTACTAATATGCCCTTTAAATAACACACAAAATACTGCGCTATTGACTTTAGACCAGGTTTTTGTCATTTTCAGATGCCTCAAAATAGCAACACGCCAACAATTCACCTGAACACAGACCAGCACGGCCATGGGCAAACAGATGGGCTCGAGTGCATTTGCTATTTAAACAGCGTGGGTGCTGGATGTGATATAAAATGATAACTGCGTCGGGCTGAAACTAGCTTAAAACAAGTGTCGCGCTAGGTGTATGACAGGTCCCGAAATGTTTATATGTGATCTTCTGAAGTGTGCATTTGTAGCCTGCACGCACGTTACTCTGTGTGTGCAAACAGGAGTTCAGCTTTACTGGAGCGCACAATCAACCCACTTTAAACCCTTGATTTTAAACTATGCTGCACTGTATTCTGTTGCCCACTTAAAGCCATTTTTACTGTGTTCTACATGTAAAATTAGTATTACATTTGTCTTTATTTGAAAAAAATATGATTCCCAGTGAATTTGGATTTGAAATCAAAATAATGAAAACGAATAGATACTAGTATTTGTGGTATACAGCTGCTGATCACTACATTTAGATATGTGGGCAAATGCATTTTTGTCTCAGTACATGCATTGTTTTGGTTTGGCAGGGTCGCCGCTAGCTTAGCTTAGCATAATGAATGGAATCCTATGTTGCCAGCTAGCATGTGCAAAGTAAAAGTGATCAAAAAAAAAGAAGGAAAAAACCCACCTAATTATTTCTTGTGGCCTGCGTATTCACAACGAATACAAATAGAGATGCAGATTATGAATGGCGATTCCCTTGGCAGATATTAATTTGGGATTATATTATGGGGAAGCACAGGCGAAGCACTGCTATTTGGGTGCAGAGATATCACGCAACAAATGCACAACATACACCGGTATGTTGACGGATGTTTGGGGATTTCATGTGTTGCGTGATACCTCTGTGGCCAAGTAGCAGTGCTTCGCCTGTGCTTCCTCATAATATAGTCCCATGTCAATATCTGCCTAGGAAATCGCCTAGTCTTAATCTGCATCGTTATTTGTATTCGTTGTGAATACGCAGGCCACAAGAAGTTATTAGATGGGTTTTTTTTTTTTATTTTTTTTTATCACTTTTACTTGGGACACGCTAGTTTGGCGACATATAATTCCATTCATTATGCTAAACTAAGCTAGCGGTGACCCTGCCAAACTAAAACAATGCATGTACTGAGACAAAAATGCATTTGCCCACATATCTAAATGTAGGAAAGATGTTGAATAAGCCCCATTTCTAAAAACGGTGGAGTGTTCTTTTAATGAGCACATGCTGCCTCTGCACTGCATACATGCTGCAAACAGATCATGTGTGAAATGGATGATATCTTGACTTGAGGCTTGTTTCAATTTCTATAAACATATTTCATATGCTCCAAACATGAACACTCAATCGTGTCTTCTTATGCCAGTGATACAGTGGTATGTCTGATCATGACTGCAGTGACACGATTGATTATTCAGATACAGAAGACAATGATGTAAATCAGAAATTTAATGCAAAAAAAGAAAATATCACTATGCCTTTATTCTTTCTGTGTTAAACTTTTGTCATTTGTTCGGAGCTATAGTGCTTGTAAACGTAATTAAAATGTTCTTTAAACTGAAAGTTATATAAATGTGTTTATTTCTAAGAGTGGTCAAAACGTATTTTATTTGTTCGAAAGGTCTTTGTAGTCTCGCATGATAAGATATTTTTTGTTGTAGGCTTGCATGTTTAAAAAGCAATTAAAGTGCCCCCAAATATCTTTTGTTTTTTTTGTTTCGTTTTTTTCTACAGTCACATAATTAATATTTATTCCGCTTAGGCTGTCTTTTATTGGTTTTCTCCCCTTTATACTCCCACTTTTCATGGGTCATGACACTGTTTTTCTAGTTATCTTTAAAATATTTAATCAGCTAGGAATCGATAAAATCCTTATCCAAGTCACGTGAATGGAGAGAAAAAAAAGAAACTTCATTGGTCGTCATCATTGGGAGGAAGGCATGTTGCAGCCAGTATAGGATATTGGAAATTATGGGTGTATTTGTTTACAATTTTACCAATTTTACAAAACAAAGATAAATGGGAAATGAACCATAAACCAGTTTCTGGGGTTACTCATAGTTCACCAAAACTTGCAAAATAGGCCTTTATTTTATTCATGTACTGTGCTGGTCAAAAAAAAGGAAGTGATTTAGGAGCTTAATGTCAACCTACCAACAGGCCTGAGGTTTTGTGATTAGTCATAGGGCATGTTGAAATCACTGGGCTGATTGGACACTGTGTTTTATCTGCAAAGGGGATTGCCAGAAGTGGTTTTGAGACTGCATGGTAACAGACAAACCATTCACTCATCTGTTTTATGATTCCTCTTTCAGTTACGCCATCATCATGTGGGAAGTGCTTTCAAGACGGATACCATTTGAAGGTAGGGTACGTTGGGTGACCATGTGTTATAGGGAAGTGTACCAGTGAATTCCATGACAGGTTTTGTTAGGCAGGCTAAATTTCCCACACACCTGAATGTGGCCTTAATCCGTTTTGTTTTTGTTTTTTGAACATCACCAAAATCATCAAAAACTTCCCCAATCTAGTCTTCTGGTTTACAAAACCAATCACACATCTGACCGAATTGGTTTTAACGGTTCTTGGGTTAACATCACGCTCACACAAGGAGTCAGTACGACTGTTTCTTAATAAAACACACTGGAAACTTGTGATTTTGTTTATTAATGAAAATTATATTTGTGTTTGACATTATTTTGAGTTGAATCTGTTAAGTTCTGAGTAGTTAAAGTAGTTTATTCTCTTTGTGTGATTTAAGACAAGCAAACATAGCTGCTTTTCCACCGTGGGCTTAATGTTTCTAAGAACGGTAAGGAAGGGTTCCAGTTAATTGGTACTGCAAACTACCATTTTTGTCTAACCGCGCTAGTAGAATGTGTGTAGTTATGTCGCCACTCAGGATTGGTCACTTGTCGCAATGCGCACGCGGCGGATCTGTCATTCAGCGCGAGTAAGATCGCTTTCATTGACAAGGGAAATGTACGCCTCTCAGACAAATAAAGATGCTTTTAGATGTTGAATTGCTATTTGGAGCATTGGGATCGCTAGACAAGGGCTTAATAAACAGATTTAATAAACAGGCTTAATAAACAGATTTTTGTGTGAACCTCAAAATCAACATTTTTCCCTTGTTTTGTCTGTAGCTCATAATTTGCCTGTGCGCATTCCAACTAATTTTGCCAACACTGATCACATATAGTTACAAAAGTTATTCATTTAAGAACAGCAAGTGAATTTTCTTTTTGTTGTTTGATTAATGTTATTATAAAAACTGCAGCGGGAATATTAGGCTGTTCTCACTTTAAGAGCTGCACGGATCCAATATTCTTTTATGCATTTTCTTTGTCAACTGTTTAACGTTCACTTAAGACATAACCGACTATGTTTACTAGAATATTTTGACTTTTTTTGTGTGTGAATTTGTCCGTTCAAGTGCAAAAAGACGTGGAAGAGAACTGTTCAGTATTGCGCACTATTCAGTATGAGCGGCGGCTTTCTGTGTGCTCATTTTGGATCAGAAAACAGCATGCAGGTCTTCTTACACTTAAGTTAGTATTTAAGTTATATTAAACTATACACAAAGGAATCGAAAATAAAGGAATCAAAATTTTTATTGTATAACAATTATCCGATTCCAGAATTTAAATCGATTTTCCCAACCCTAGAAGCAATAACTAGAACTGGAACCCATTAGACTGCAGTAACCATCCTAATTACCTTAAAGAAAAGGGCGTAATAAACAGCACTGTGTCTGTTTACATATGTTTTTTTTAGACAGTTTGAAGGGCTGTATTATGCCATACTTAAACGAGTCACCGAAACAGTACCTGTAATAATGAATACCAATCAGACTGTTTAAAACCTGTCAGACTGGTAACTGTCATTGCTGATGGGCCTTTAGACTAATTTAACCCGCTGAAGTCTGATCTGTTTTGGGGTCCTTTAGAAGTTTTGACATACTCTGACATTTGTGCTTTTTTCAGTTGCTTATAAACACATTAATGGCAAAAGTTTCATTACCAAACACTGTATTCAGCACATAATGGGCTATTATAATATGTGAGCAACATGTATGTACATGCTTGTATTTTTGAAAGAATAACTTTTATGCATGGTTTTTGAAAAACCAAACCTTGTAAGTCACTGAATTAAGTCCACAAAACACACAGTAGAATTGTATCCACAAGACTTTTGACTAATGGGTGTTGTTGCTTAGGGCTTTTGTTCAAGCTGATATGAGAATCATTGTGCCTGCTCATTGACATAAAAATATATAATGATTTAAATTTTGTAAGACACTTTTTATTTTTTATTTTTCTACAAAGGCCGTATGCTAAGGGGTGTGAATGATCATAAATAATGCTATGATTCACACATGAGGACACAATAGAACCCCATAATAAGCCGCATAATGAGCTACATAATGAATGAGCATTTGAGTCAGGTATGTGACAGGGAGCTAAGGAACAAGACAAAAAAAATTTATTTAGAATATATTTATCAAAGGCACATTACAAAGGCCTATTATATTTTAAATTATCAGAAGATTTGACTACTAATTTTAATGTTTTTGAAAGAAGTCTCATGCTAAAAAAACAGTAATATTGTGACATTGAACACAATTCAGTATTCAGTAAATACAAATAACTAAATAATTGGTAATGATGAATGTTATAACTAAAATATTTGGGATTTAAAACAACACAATGCAACGCAATAATAATTTCAGAGTATAGGGCGAATTTTAGGTTGCTTGGGACACTTTTTTTCCCAGTCCTTTCAATGGCTAACATTTTCTAAATCATTTAATTTTGTAAACTATCCGATACACACAATACTCAAACATAATTTCAAGATTCGGTTAATTTGTGAGACACGCCGTGCAATGTCATGATTTTAGGCTATTGTCTGCTATATTTGCTTCTTATTTATTAAATCCAGGCAATTGGCTGATGAAACATTGATTCAAATTAAGATGCAAAACTAAATTCACTTTAAAGAAAGGCTTTCTACAAAACAAAACTTAATGAAGTGGTCAAAGTCATTTCTGTCCCCCATGTCTTCTGACATATTGCGCATCTTGTGTCTTTTCTTACTCAAGTCGTGCTGTTCTGTTTCCATAATCAACACTTCATAATCCGTCCAAAACAGGCCAGACAAATATTGTCTTAACAGTCTTACATCTATGACATTTTATGTTGCAGCAGGATTCATATTTAAAGTCTTTTTGCGGTTTAATATTCACCAACACTAACAGAATAATCTTACTTCACAAGGAGCAGTTGAATCCGCTGCTCTTAGAAATAAAGTACTTTTCTGCTGAGGTAAATTATTCCAGGATTATTCCTCACCGCGTCTCAAAGCAATGTAAAGTAGGCCTACATGCACAAATCTTGACGTGTTTATTTGAGTTAATATGGGCGTTGACTCTGCTCGCATGGATCGGCCGGTATTTGAATCTCAAAAGAACGCACGCTCCGTGGCCATGGACGCATTAACACTAATGAAGAGGTTCGCAAACAACTGGCATCTCTCTTTTTTCAAACATATTACATAAACACAGAATATTTGTTTTTTCGATTTGATTTACATTATTTAAAACCACACAGGGTTCCCGCGGGGTCTTAATATTATATATCTTATAATATCTTATATTGCAGCCAATCAGCTTTCGTGTTATTGGCTTGAGTCTCTTTCGGATTGTACCACAGACAAATAAAACAGATTTTATTCTTCAGCTAAATTAGTTCTCCAGTTCCGCGATCATGAAAGTGAAGGGGAATCTTTCTCACATGCCGTCTCGCATAAACGCCAATTAAGGAGGGCAAAGCGATTGCGCACTAAAAATAGTTAATAAAAGCGATCTAAACCACGGACCGATGTCAGACTTACGGAAGCCCTGAACCGCAAAGTAAAAAAAAAAAAATATATATATATATGTAAAAAAAAATCTAGAATTTCGAGGATTAAAGTCGAAATATTTGAGGATTAAAGTCGAAATATTTAGAATAAAGTCGAAATGTTACGAGAATAAAGTCGAAATGTTTAGAATAAAGTCGAAATGTTTGAGAATAAAGTCGAAATGTTTAGAATAAAGTCGAAATGTTTAGAGAATAAAGTCGAAATGTTTGAGAATAAAGTCGAAATGTTTGAGAATAAAGTCGAAATGTTTAGAATAAAAGTCGAAATGTTTGAGAATAAAGTCGAAATGTTTAGAATAAAGTCGAAATGTTTGAGAATAAAGTCAAATGTTTGAGAATAAAGCCGAAATGTTTAGAATAAAGTCGAAATGTTTAGAATAAAAATCGAAATGTTTGAGAATAAAGTCGAAATGTTTAGAGAATAAAGTCGAAATGTTTGAGAATAAAGTCAAATGTTTGAGAATAAAGTCGAAATGTTTGAGAATAAAGCGAAATGTTTGAGATTAAAATCGAATCAAAACAGGAGTTTTCAAACTGCGAGCGCCTAGCGAGGCTCAAAAAGAATGATTAAAGGCCTAAACTGCTGTGATTGTGAATATGATTAAATAAACCCTTTTATCAATATTATTTTATAGCCTACATTAATAGGCTATCTGTCCTGAGAGCATAATCTTAAAATCTCCGCACTTTTTCGGATGTGTTCACATAAAAGATTTCTATGGGTCAATGTGGATAAATTTAGATTTAAATTCAGAGAGACCAGATATGCGTGACCTGACGGATTTGGATTATTCTTATTTTATCCAAAATGAGATGATCATGTGTGCCTTATGTAGTGTAACTACAACAGTGTGAAGCCGCAGGCGCTCTCACGCAGAACGAATAAACGGTCTAGAAGTAATGATATGACGTTCCAGTAAATGGGGAAAAAAAAATCATCCTGCTAAATTGAATAAAAAGCAGAACATTTTGACTGAAACATGAGGACAGTTAACACACGATGTGATCATATATGGTTACATTATGTGTATTTTTCAAGCCATCTTGGGGTATTTCCATATTTATATGAATAATGCAGTTATTGCCATAGCATCTCGTCGAAGAAAGATCTGCATCTGCTCCATAGCAATTCGTTTTCAGTCCCGCTATCGGAACGAATCCTTCTAGGACAACCATCTCTATTCTTTACTGTCTCAATAAAATATGTTGCATGACTTTCGGGTCATTATTGGTGAAATACACTTTCAACCACATCACATTTCGTGAGAATCCGAGCAGAGGCCGTACGTTTTAATGTTATCGTACGAGTCAACGTGCCACATAAAGTTTGGACCATTTCTTCACCAGCGCAGTTCTTTAGCTACTAAAAATATATAACGACTTTATTCTCAAAACGTTTCGACTTTATTCTTGAAACGTTTCGACTTTTATTCTCGAAACAGTTCAATTTTTTTTTTTTTGAAATATTTTACTTTAATCTCAAAATCTTTTTTTTTTTTTTTTTTTACTTTGTGGTTCAGGGCTTCCGTACAGACTGGCTGTGGATTCCGTGCACGCGCTTGCCGCCTGTCAGCGCTCGCGCGAGTATATGAATCAATTTGTCTATAGGCTTATTACTCTTGAACGATCAAACACACACATTATTATCCCTATGCACATATTGGCGGGTATGTTGTGTGTAAAAATGTTTGGGACGTGTGTCAGTATTGGATCTGCACATTAATGTAGGTCTTAAAGTGAAAGCAACCTAATATAGATTCATGCGTTTTGTTTGTTATATTGTCATGTGTGACTATTGTGCATCTAACATAATGATATGGTAAATGTGGCATCCTAATTATGAAAAAAAAAAAAAACATGCACATTTCTGGAAATGACCACCACAAAATGTTACAACCAAATCATTTTGAAATAAAAAAAAATTAAGCTATGATGAAGTGCAAGTTTACTGATACTTTGTTCAATTTAAATAAATTAATATTCTTTAAGTAATTTTATGATTCTGTATTTCATTATGTACGTTTTTTAATTGTGTGATATAGGTCTTAAATTTCATTCATAATGGTCTTAAAAAGGTCTTAAAAAGTCTTAAATTTGACTTGGTCATTTTCTGAAGACTATTTGAATGAACGTCATTGAGAGAGAGGCTGCAGATTGTGCATCATGTTTGTTTTCATTGTTTAGCAAAAGGCACACTATGTTGTTTTTATTGTGAGTGTACAAAAATAAAAGTAGATATTTAACAATTTATAACACTTGCCCGACTGATAAAAATCGACAGAGTTATTTGAGTCTCTTTGGCACTAAGAAAAAAATTGATGCCGGCGCGATCATCAACCTCTAGGAGTTAAACTTAAACTGCTTAAAATGATTGGTCTGATTTGTTGTAAGGCCACGTTCATACAGCAGCAGAATATTGTTGTCAGTTCTGTATATGAGTCCTTAATACGGTTACGTTCACCCATAGTTCAGTTATTTATGGGAGTGACAACCGCATTCGATAACAAAATTCACACAATATCCAAAACTCTACTTGTCTGGACAAGTAGTTGTCTGTCATGTCATACAGTGCAAGAGACCCGTCGGTTTCGCTTTTGTAAATTACAGTGATATGAGCTGTTTCATCTGAATATTTTTGATCCGGTCGCTGTTCTCCACCGGAGCGGCTCCCGTCAGTTTTGTTTTCTACGCAAATTCAAAATATTGATAAATTATAATAGTATCAAATTCAGATTCATTGTGCAGCCCTACTCAATAGCAAGCAGATTTGCTGTGTCATGTTTGTGATGCAAAGAATATCATGACACAGAGTTCCCCTCATGGTCACTTCCTCCTCCATTTCATAAACTGCAGCAGTCATCTATCAGGCAACATTCATCCATCGTCTGACGTTGTCCTTTTGTTCTCTTTGTGAGCAGAAGCCACCAATCCCATGCAGATCATGTTCAGCGTCCTCAGAGGATCTCGACCCGACACAGGCCTGGACAGTCTGCCGGCAGACATTCCCAGTCGAGAGACCCTCATCAACCTCATGACCTGCGGCTGGACCGCCAACCCAGACGAACGGCCCTCTTTTCTCAGTGAGTGTCAGCCTGCACCCCACCTTTGACCTTTCCTCTGCTTTTCACAATCCCTGTTTAACTCATGCTGTCACAATCCAGTAGGGTGACCTGTTCTTGTGGTTTGTTAAATATTTTAAATGTCTAACCACAATTCTGTAATCTGTCTTTACTGGCAATTTTGTCAGCTCATGATACAAATTTGGCGTTACCGACAAGTATAATGTTGAGTCATTACAGTTTAGTTTTTCAAAGATTTCTCTTTTGCAAACCCTGCTACAGATCAGAGGAATGAGGAAATTACAGTGACAGACAAAGAGAGCAGTGGGATCATTTTCATGTGTCATTTATTCAAATAGAATTATCATTTAACCAGATAGACTTTAATAAAACGGTAATTAAATCAAACATTGAGAAGGTCTACTATCTAGATTTCGGCATAGATGTTTTAGTTCTCTTCATTTTACTTCCTAGTAAACTCTAGTCTAGGCAATGTTGAGTAAGAGCTTTCTCACCATGAATATAGCCGGGTTAGCTGGCATGGCATTAAACTATAAACAAACAAAACAATGATGTCCTGACAATCTCTGTCATCTTTTTTTTACTTGTTAGCCACTGCCTTTTTCAAGTAAAAAAGTCAAGTAAAAGCTTTTTTTTTTAAAACACACAAGGAGGTATTACTGATGTATTTTATGTTGTAGAATAAAATGTGAAAATACACTATATTGCCACAAGTTTTGGGACGCCTGCCTTTACATGCACATGAACTTTAATGACATCCCATTCTTAATCCTTAATTAATAGGGTTTAATACGGAGTCGGCCCACCCTTTGCAGCGATAACAGCATAAACTCTTCTGGGATGGCTTTCCACAAGGTTTAGGAGTGTGTTTATGGGAATTTATGTCCATTCTTCTAGAAGCACATTTGTAAGGTCAGGTACTGATTTTGGACAAGAAGGTCTGGATCGCCTTCACTCTAATTCATCCAAAAGGTGATCTTTTAGGTTGAGGTCAGGACTCTGTGCAGGCTAGTCAAGTTCCTCCACACCAAACTCACCCATCCATGTCTTTATAGACCTTGTTTTGTGCACTGGTGTGCAGTCATGTTGGAACAGGAAGGGACCATCCCCAAACTGTTCCCACAAAGTTGGGAGCATGAGATTGTCCAAAATGTCTTGGAATGCTGAAGCATTAAGAGTTTCTTTCACTGGAACTAAAGGGACAAGCCCAACCCCTGAAAAACAACCCAACCCCACACCATAATTGGAGCAGTGTCCCAATACTTTTGGCAATATATTGTACCTTGAAACCCATTAAAAAAAAAACATTGACTTCATGATGATGGAATCAGAGGTGATAAAATGCAGACTCGTTTATGGGTCACCCCTGCAGAACTCCACCGGTGTGAATGCAACTAAAAAGTGAACCACTGTTGATGGTCAGAGAAACAGGAGCATAGTTATATTAATGAAAACTAAAATCACTTTAAAATCTCAGGAGGTGAACATTTTAGTCAAAGGAGGTTCAGCTAACAAAAATGTTTGGGAATGGTTGGTGTATAAATTCACACTTATTAAAGTGTAATGAGACTCGCTGTCTCCCATTTAAATTGCTTTCAGAGAGCAGCTCACATTCTTTACATCTGTTGTAATGAATTGACAGCAGACAAATACAAGTGCAGCTCCTTGCAGATCAGTTTTAAGGGTACACCCATAGGGATAATTCAAACGGTGAAACTAGTGTCATTACCTAGTTATGGTGATAACCAGATGCTGCTAGTACTGATGATTGTACTTGAGCTAATTTTAACTTTTTAATGTTCAAGTTACATATATAATGAGCGAGCACATTATGAATGAATCTTCCAAACCATGTTAGTGTCTTCTCCGTAATCACTGTGGTATGCTTTTAATAAGTGTTTATATTCAGGCTATTTTTGACCGGGCGGGATGCCAACTGCTGTGGAGTAGTTCATCTTTATTTTTTTTCCCAAGAGGAATTTGGTGGCAGCATACAATCATAAGACAAATATATATTTAAATATAAAATGCAGCTGAGGGGATAAATTAAAATCTAAACTGAATGGGATTTGTTAATAAGATATCGAAAACGAATATCAGAGAGGTGAAACTCATGGTGCAAGGTGTGGGAATCATCTTACAATATACTCTGGGCTTTTGATGCGACTGGGCCATGCTCATCTTCTGCTTCCCAGTTATTTTACTTCCCTGACTTACAATCCCCTCGAGACAGTTCAAATTTTTCATGTTTATGGAATTAAATCAGCACAACAATGAAAAAGATAAAAGTGACTCTATATAGGATTTGTAAAACATACACATCAATGTTCACTTTAAATGACCTTGGTGTCCTCAAGCAGTAAACTCTGCAGCCCCCTCTTACCACAGAGCTTATTTGGAGAAAAGACTATTTATTATAAAAAATATTACCCAAATACTGTTCAACACTCTCAACACCCACCCATTGATAGTTGTTTGTTTATACCTTACAGATTGCTTCATAGAGCTAATCATCGCTTTGGTTTTAAGAGCATCGGGTCTTATTGACTAAGCATGCGTACGCACAAATTTGTGAGTGAAATGTGCGTATGAACGATTTTAAGAACAAATCGCAATTCACCAAAAATTTAAGAAAAAATATAGGAACAGCTGAAACCACATGTACGCAAAAAGAACTTACTATGTATGTCTTTATAATCGTGTTAAGAAGTTATATTTCATCCTAACATGACTAGCATTACATTGAAGTATATTGCTTTAATTGTATTATATAACCCATATATAAAATGATATAATTAAATTATTAAATAATTTTATAATTTTTTAATTTAATCTTAAATACATTTGATCATATACAGTTAAAGAGTAAGAAAAGCTGAATTATTACTTTACCTGCGAGGTTTTTCTGAATAATGCAGATATATTAGCCTGACGTGGTCATACTCAATTCTAGTCAGAATATGAGTCTGGTACCGCTCCATTGGGCTGTGATTATGGGGTGTGTTTCAACCGAACCAGGAAAGACCTCAATTGGATAGACCTACAACCAATCAGAGCAACGGAGCGACGCGTAACGTTAGTTGTCAAATGTAATGAAATCATCAACCATAGGACCATGCATTGAGTCTTATTTTGTATCTTAATAGCTGCTTTGTCTGTACCTTACAGATTGTCTTATTGAACTGGAGCCCATGTTGAGAAGATTTGATGAGATTGATGTCTTGGAAGCAGTGTTGGAAGTCAAACGAACAAAGGTTAGTCTTTAAGACTGACCATGCATGGATGTATTATGTATAGAGACATTTTTTTTCATGCCTGTATTAGTCTGGATTTAGTTAGATTTGTATCTTTAGGTTGTGAGGTCAAAAACTATTGATTGTATTGTAATTTTTCTTTCCTTCCTTCTGTCAGTATATGAGGCCATCAAGCGGTTGCTCATCAACTCAAACAAATGGGAAAAGAATTGAGGAAAAGATTATGAAGGAGCACAACGTCCCTTGGCCAGTGAGTTACTTTTTTATTTTTTTATTTATATGTACATGTATATAAGTCCTGTTTTGTTGATTCAGAATTTAACCAGTGATTAGAATAGTCTAGGGAGCGTCTTAATTTTCTTCTTTGTGTTATATGACAGGACTACAGTTCCACATCTGGATCAGGCTCCTGCTCTTCCCAGGAAGCAGAAATGTCCCATCCGGGCTTCCTTACCATATCAAATCCCTCTCAAGGCAAGTCTCCCCATGTTGTTCCCCACTTGGATGACTTAATTTCTTCAGTTAAACACAGAATTTCTAGAAATGTTAAATGGAAAAGTGTCACAATGGGGCTTTTCACACTTGAAATGGTTAATCCTGGATCATTCTAAACCCCTTATAAAAGGAATCCTAGGTTATCTTGCTTCATGTTTCACATTGCTCATACGTATCCTTTGGTCGGCTATTTTTAAGCTGTCATTTCCTTAAGTTAACATTATTATTTGCACTGTGTCAGTGTCATTGGACAAATGCAGCATGCAAACTATTTACATAAAGGCTCTCGTTTTGCATCCCTGTATTACTGTATATTATAAATTTTCTCCTGAATAGACTTTTCAGACTATTAAGGTAAATAAATTCTCCTCGCTTAAATTCACGTATTTTCCATCACCATTTTGATATTTTCCCCCGCTGAAACGTTTATACAATGTGGGGTGTTTCCATGACTGAGGCTGTTTCCTGTGACGGGCACGTGATTATGAGGCTCACATTTGGCTTTTGGTTGCTAAGCCTAGCTGTAACATTCTAACAGCACGTTGTTGAGCACTACACACATTTGGCGCCTCAGTACGGGGTTAACACAGCAAAAGTGGTGCTATAACCCCGGGTAAACCTGCTAACCCTGCCTCAACAAGTGGTCTTCAGAAAAGCGATAACCCCGGGTTAAGCACAGTGTAAATGATGACAAAATAATGGGGTTAGGCTTTTTTTTTTTTTTTTTGATAGGTTCATTAACTGTAACTGTTTTACCATCAGGTGTGTCGAGTGCTCAGGCTGGTCTGCAGTCCTCATTAATTTCCCTTCCACTTGATGCTCCAAAGCCACTTATGGATAACTACTCTCGGAACAACCTCACCACTGAAAACCAGACGGCACAGCCCATGTCCGACCTCAACATACCTTTCAAACCACATGGGCCTCAGAGTGAAATTGATCTGGCTCTTGCCATACAACCCCTCACTCTGCAGCCACACCCACAAGGTAACGACACCTGTTAGCCACACCCTGAACAGGGCTGGAGCATCTGCAGTTTCTCTTTCAAAGTTGTTACACTAGAGTAAGATAGAACAGCTGTCACTGGGGCGGTACACCCCAAAAGGCACACCTTTGTACCTAAAGAGTGCATATTAGAACCTTTTTAAAGGGTACCGTCCCGGTGACAGCTTTTGTACTATTTTTTTCAGAGAGTGTATCAACTTGGTTCAGAGTAAGGCAGGGTGATTACTGTGAGTTAACTGTTTTAGGGTGTTCATTTTGTTGTTCAAATGAAAAAAATAAAGCTGTATCCTGTATAAATTTGGAATTAGAAGTGGGATTTCTCTTATCTTAAAGGGATTGTTCTCCCAAAAATGATTCTGTCATTTAATTACTCACCCTAATGTTGTTCCAACCCGTGAGACTTTCGTTCATCTTCTAAACAAAAATTGACCCTGGATCACAAAACCAGTCGTAAGTCGCACGGGTATATTTGTGGCAATAGCCAAAAATACATTGTATGGGTACATTTTTCTTTTATGCAAAAAATCATTAGGATATTAAGTAAAGATCATGTTCCAAGAAGATATTTTGTAAATGTTCTACCATAAATATAGTAACATGCGTTGCTTAGGACTCCCTTTAAGAGCCAATAATAACTGAAACCAAGTAGTTAGCACAATATTTCTCTTTGCATACAAAATCAGAGACTTTACACATTCATATCATGCCTCCAACATGCTTCTGTTGTGTTATTTTCACCCTCTAATGAGTCTGCGCAAATTAAGTTTACAACAAAAACAACGCACATGTGATTACTGAAAACAAATGTAAATTTAACAAGGCGTTTTTTGCTCATAACTTTGACAGTTGCACAGATCATAGATCATGGCACATCACCATTTACAGCAGGTTATTAAAAAAAAAAGCAAACGTAATCCATTGTGTCGATCACAAGATATTACTTACGGAATGATGTAACACATTTGGCTAAAAATATTCCTCGTCTTACCGGGATATGTGCAATATGTGATCCAATGTTTCCGGAACCATACATGCTTGTTTTTCAACGTGGAATAACACAAAATAGGTATAATTTTAAAGCTTAGAAACCCTGTTTTTAATCCATTTAACCAATCAACTCTTAAGGAGTGCTGAGTAGTCCCTATAAACATGTTCATTCTCGTGTAACGCAGGAGCTTCCGCAAGAACCAATGAGGTTCATTCTCGTGTTACACAGGAGCTTCCGCAAGAACCAATGAGGTTCATTCTCGTGTAACGCAGGAGCTTCCGCAAGAACCAATGAGGTTCATTCTCGTGTTACGCAAGAGCTTCTGCAAGAACCAATGAGGTTCATTCTCGTGTTACGCAAGAGCTTCTGCAAGAACCAATGAGGTTCATTCTCGTGTTCCAAGAGCTTCTGCAAGAACCAATGAGGTTCATTCTCGTGTTAAGCAAGAGCTTCTGCAAGAACCAATGAGGTTCATTCTCGTGTTCAAGAGCTTCTGCAAGAACCAATGAGGTTCATTCTCGTGTTACATAAGAGCTTCTACAAGAACCAATGAGGTTCATTCTCGTGTTACATAAGAGCTTCTACAAGAACCAATGAGGTTCATTCTCGTGTTCAAGAGCTTCTGCAAGAACCAATGAGGTTCATTCGTGTTCATAAGAGCTTCTGCAAGAACCAATGAGGTTCATTCTCGTGTTCAAGAGCTTCTACAAGAACCAATGAGGTTCATTCTCGTGTTACGCAAGAGCTTCTGCAAGAACCAATGAGGTTCATTCTCGTGTTACGCAAGAGCTTCTGCAAGAACCAATGAGGTTCATTCTCGTGTTCCACAAGAGCTTCTACAAGAACCAATGAGGTTCATTCTCGTGTTACACAAGAGCTTCTACAAGAACCAATGAGGTTCATTCTCGTGTTCCGCAAGAGCTTCTGCAAGAACCAATGAGGTTCAATGAGGTTCATTCTGCAAGTGAGTTCATTCGTGTTACGCAAGAGTGGCCCTTCTGTTTTTAATATTTATTGATTTAAGCGCGATCTGAGTTTGTGTTGGCAGCTCCGTTAAATAGCCTGTTGGGAGTGTTGTACTTATACAGTTAAAACATTTCTTCTGTTTCTGAATAAATAAAGCAGTATTTTTATTTTGTTCTAACCAGTAACCTTTTGAAATGAAACCTTCTGGAACCGGAATGAAAAATAGCTTGCTGTTTTTGCTCGGAACAAACCAAATCATTTTTAATCCCTGATATATTGGATATTGCAATTTTAAAAAAAAAATGTTTTTTTATTGATTTAAATATTTTTGGTGTATCACCCAGCCCTAGTACAGAGTACCAGTAATTTTGACATCCCTTGATTCGGGTTCTTCTTAATGTCCACCTCCTGCTCCTGACTGTCTTTGCAGATTTTGTCCCATCATTGGACTTTCAAGGACCGGCGGCTCGCTGGATCGCTGCTCGAAGGGAGGAAGTTGTGCGGCAAATGACGGAGGCGTGTCTCAATCAGAGTTTAGATGCTCTGTTGTCTCGTGAGCTGCTGATGCGTGAGGACTATGAACTGGTCGTGAACCAACCCACACGTACCGCCAAAGTGCGAAAGCTTCTGGACACGTGTGAGCGGCACAGCGAAGAGTTCTGCCGCGTGGTGGTCCGGAAGCTCCAGGACAATAAACAGATGGGCCTGCAGCCTTTCCCCGAATTCAGCACCACCAGCCCTCCACCACCGTATACCGCCCCCAGCGCCCCATTCATCACCAACTCCTTCAACAACACACAAAACTTCTAAACCTTCTACCAACTCCTAATCACTGCTCTTGAACTGGAGCTCTGTGAGTCTTTCTTCCGGTTAAGGATGGTTCCTGTTCACATGCTCTTGCATTTATTTGTGCTGCTTGGCTGATACTTTGTGTGCCTGGACGGGTGCTTTTGCCTCGGTTGTTAAGGTGTTGGTACCTATGACACACTTTGTTTGGTATCAGCCTAAACAGTTGTTTTACATGCATCATACAAGACCGTCTTTGGTCAAATAACTACTTGGCTCATATTGACTACATTCTGACATAAAGTGGTTGTTGAATTACTGGCTCAATGCCTAAATTCTTGATGAAAGGGACATGAACCCAAGCAGTACAGTGGTTTCACAATGTCACGTTTGAACCTTTATTCCAGCCATCAAAAAAAAAGCAGTGAAACATCCAAGCAATCGGTCCTATCTTGTCATGTGCACCTTCCATACCAGCAAATTTAGTAGAACAGAAGGTTAAAATGAAGTTGTAAAGAAAGACGCACCCTCATGTTATGCTATGTTACATCCACATTACTGCACAATTACACGTCCGGACTTGATGATAAATTGTGTGAATCAGCGGTTTCGGTCTTCCTTTTTGTATACCAGTGCTTGTTTTTCCCACAGTGGCACTCAAAGTCTGGTCTGGTGGTGGTTTCGCCATGAGCTTAATGCTGTGTCAGAGTTAGTCAGCCGTGCGGTGGACACTTTGCAGATCTAGGCTTTAATCAGGGTAGACGCAATATCACAGCGAGGAATGGATAGTACTGTCCGTTCAAAGGGTTGTAGATTGAAATTGAGTCTTGAGAATTAGATATGACCTTGAACCTTACGACAATACAACTTTTTCATCAGATCAGAAAAGTTGTCATTTACTCATTCTAATGTTGTTCCAAACATGTATGACTTTCTTCCTTTTTGAGTAATGTTCAAAAACTTCTTGTCCTTGCAGTGAAAGTCAATTGGGTCAAAAACAAAACCACAATGGACCCCATTGAAATTCATTGTATAAACCAAAAAAATGAGAGATTCTTTAAAATATCTTCTTTTAGAAGAAAAAAAAGTCATACTGGTGGAGGGCGAGTAAATGATAACGAGTAACGAATGCTTTTTATAATGGTACAGAGTGCCAACAAGTACGCTTCATTTTTCTTCAGCTTTTTGTGGTCTTTTGAAAAATGACGTTTTTTCCGCCTAGATGCCAATGACAGAACAAACAAACCAATCTCCTTACCAGACAGTTTTTTCCATTGAGCCAATCAGATATGTTGTTCTTTCATTGCCTCTACTTTTGTATAGTGAGTATTGTAGCATTCTGTTCACAAGCAATATTAGACAAAGACAAATCAACCCAGGCAGAATAGGGTGGGTCACTGGAGTCTATAATGATGGAGTTCATACAAACTGGCCACGGTCAACTTCTCTGTTACGTTTTTTCTTGTTCACAAATGACATGTCAGTCGAGAGCTCAATAATAAACCATATAATCAGTGGCCTCACCTGCGTGTGCTTCTCAAACGGCTCATAATATGTGGCCCAAAGTGTCTACTAGGATAAGTATTTTGCCATCTACAATATGTAGCCTAGTTTGCACTGGTTGTTATTTACTCCAGATGTAGCAGCAGACAATGGACCTTTTACAGCACTTTTAATACATGCAACAGGCTTAAGTATCAAGTAATCGTATTAAATATACTGATCACAGCTGGATCGATTTTGAGGAAAGCTACTGGCTAGGTGTTTTATCAAGAAATATAATATCAAGTGACTATTCGCCACTGTTTATACAAACATTGCCGATTTAGATCTGCAGTTTTCCTCCATGTCAATAGACAATTTGATTTCCAACATAAATATGCTTCAGATGCAGTGTTATGTTTTAAGTTTGACGTTATTTAGAAACTAAACCAAAGGAGATGCCAAGAGTTAGCACTGTAAATATGGGCTCTACTGATCCTCAAGCAGAACACAAATAGAAATTCTTGATGCTGAATTAAATTTGTGGCAATGCTTTGATCGTTGTCTTTTTTGCGTGACCCATGAGCTTGATGATATATGAAGCATTTTATAAATGTTTTGCGATTCCACTCTTCTCTCTTTTTTAGTTTTTGTTTTAAGGCATTGATTTCCTGAGCTGTTGGGTTTTGCACGTGTCCTCGCTGTAGACTTCCCCTCTGTGCAAATAGATGTTGTTTTGGAAGCCTTGTCGTTGCAGAGGTGATGTATTTTCCCTAGATTGATTACATCGCTTGTTCCCTGGAATGTCCTGAAATTGTTTTGTTTTTTGTATTCCCTTACACTTTTCGTTTTGGACTTTTAATTTTGATGGGTGTCGGATAAAGACCTCGCTGATGAATACTGATTAGAAATTGTGTCAGAGTGCGAATCCAGTCTTGATAAGTTGTTGTTTGATGTTATTGACTCATTTTCAGTGCAAAAATCAGTTTTTTGGTTATCGTTTTCACCTTTGTCATTTTATGTTGCCTGTCCAGTGTTTGGGACCATTTTCAATATAACGAGTATGTATGGCCTGCTATTGTTTTGTATTTATTTATAGTCATCACTAATCTTTAGTGATATTTTACATTCATCTTTAGTCATTTGTAATGGGTTGTATATTAGTTTTGAAAATATCACTTGCTTCTAAGTGTTGTGCCAATCCAATGATGCTACTGAATGCATCTTTAGGATGAATGCATCTTTAGGTTATGCTGAATATACTTTGCACACATCTCAGCAATATATCAGACAAATACTGTATTGCCTAATGGCATGTTTTGGATATAAACAATGTTGCATTTTCATTTCATAAATTACATTTTATATTGTTATTTAAACCACACAGGCTAGGGATTTATTTGAAATGACTACAACTACTGATATCTGTCAATGTTCCTTTTTGCCTCGGAGACTTAAGAACCTAAATGTCTTGTCATCAAATGTAAAATGAAAATAATGTATAGGCGTATGTAGCAGTGTACATGTAGCATACATCTGTGCTATAGTACTATATGAGGAACTTCCATAAAATTGGGAAAGTTTAAAGTGTTATTAAATGTGTAGAATTTCCTGGGTGTGTTTTCTTGTATTTATGTTTCCTGAAAGAACATTCTGAGACCAGAACTGTGTGTACACAAAAGCTGATACTAATCTGACCTCTCTGAACAATAGTGCAAGACCGTTTACATTTACAGACAGCTATATTACACTGCATGGAGGGTAATATTTGAAAAAGCATAATGGGGGAACTTTAAGGCTTTGGGAGTTCTCTGAATGATTTCTAAGCCGTTGGTTTAGGATTTACTTTTAGCTTTGAAATGCTCCAAAAAAACTCTGCTTTAACAAAGATATGTTAAGAGTCTTAAATTAAGGAGTGAAAATCTTTTTAAAGAGTTAGTACACTCCTAATGTTCCAGATGGTTTCTATCTAACCACCATAACATCCCAGAAAAAAAATAGATAAAATTTTAATAATGCAGATGCAGGTAAGAACCCAGTGAGGAAATGACTTTTGTAGGGAATATCTACCCGTCTAAACCTGCTATCTAATATTTAGGTAACTGTAGGTGAATCACAAACAAACAGTCAACCGCAATGAAGTTGATTTAATTATATTGAATTTAATTATATATATCGCTATAGTAAACTTAGTATATAATAATACACTGATCAAAAATAAATAAATAAGGGGACTCTTAAAACACATATTGGATCTCAATGAATGAAATACTCAGTTTGAAAATCTTTATATACATTCTTTAATTTGTTAGGGACAAAATTATGTGACACCAGTCAATGGAAACCAAAATCATCAACACTGAGGGCTGGATTCAAAATCATACCAAAAATGGGCTGATCCAACTTGCATGAAGTTCATCACAGCAACTCATGTAAGTCAGTTGTGTATTCGGCCCCCACGTGTCTGTATGCACTCACAACAACATCTGGGCATGCTCCTGACAAGATGGCGGATAGTGTCCTGGGGGATCTCCTGCCAGAACCGGATCAAGGCATTAGTGCGCTCCTGGACAGCCTGTGGTGCTACTTGGCTGCTTCGGATGCTCCGATACATAATGTCCTAAAGGTTCTCAGTTGGATTTAGGTCTGGGCCAGTCAATGGCATCATGCCTTCGACATCTAACTGTCTACACACTCTAGCCACATGAGCTCGACATTATCATGCACTAGGAGGGGCCCAGGGCCCACTGCACCAACATAAGGTCTAACAATGGCTTTGAGGATTTCACCCCGGTTTCTAACAGCAGTAATGGCTCGCTTCCACTAAGCGATACAGTTCAATACAGTATGCAATTTTTGCCATTTCCATTGTCAGAAGTTGAGAATGGTACCCTAATTCCAAACCGTATTTCAAACCGTACCATTTTTTCGGGTACCTACCACAATCCGGTTCTAAAGTGGGGAGCTACACTCGCTGCAGAACATTAATTGGATGACAGAGAATCGTCAGTTGCTCATGCCACAAGGAGATTGATAACACAAGAGCCGCTATTTTTAAAACATAATACCGTTGCAACACAATGTTAGGGCGCAGCACTGTACCATGGTCAACCCATAAGGTGCAGGCCTTCCTGGGTATCATTGGTAAAGAAAGGGTACCAAGGGAACTCGATGGCATAGTGAGAAACGTTTTCAGCATGTTTCTGAGAGGATGGCTGTCGAGGGGTTCCAGTGTGCTTCCGAGCAGTGCCTCATTAAATGCAAGAAGCTGCGGAGTGACTACCATAAGGTGAAAGACCACAACAGCCGGGGTGGTGTAAACTGAAAGAATTGGAAGTGGTTCGATATGCCATTTATGGACACAGACCGGTGAGTTTGGGAAGAGGCATCGACTCAGTCCACTGCTTCCGCAGGTCCCCCAAGGTCTGGAATCGGTCCTTCTCCACAATCTTCCTCAGGGTCCGGTCACCTCTTCTCGTTGTGCAGTGTTTTTTGCCACACTTTTTCCTTCCCACAGACTTCCCACTGAGGTGCCTTGATACAGCACTCTGGAACAGCCTATTCGTTCAGAAATTTCTTTCTGTGTCTTACCCTCTCGCTTGAGGGTGTCAATGATGGCCTTCTGGACAGAAGTCAGGTCGGCAGTCTTACCCATGATTGCGGTTTTGAGTAATGAACCAGGCTGGGAGTTTATAAAAGCCTCAGGAATCTTTTGCAGGTGTTTAGAGTTAATTAGTTGATTCAGATGATTAGGTTAATAGCTCGTTTAGAGAACCTTTTCATGATATGCTAATTTTTTGAGATAGGAATTTTGGGTTTTCATGAGCTGTATGCCGAAATCATCAGTATTAAAACAATAAAAGACCTGAAATATTTCAGTTGGTGTGCAATGAATCTAAAATATATGAAAGTTTAATTTTTATCATTACATTATGGAAAATAATTAACTTTTATCACAATATGCCAATTTTTTGAGAAGGACCTGTATTTTTAAGCTGGCAGGAACCTAGTCTATTAATCTTTGGTGGACGACGTACACATCCAGTACATGAGTAAAGTACAGATACCCTAATGAAATATTACTCCAGTAAAAGTAGAAGCTTTGGCTGGGACACAGAGGTCTGTACGACACTCCAAGGATATTCCTCCCCACTGACCCACCACAAAATGAAGTCTGTTTCTGACAGTTTGGTCAGAAACATACAATCCAGGAGCCTGCTTGAGGTCTTTTTGTAGAGCTCTGGCAGTGCTCCTCCTGTTCCTTCTCCCACAAAGAAGCAGATATCGGTTCTGCTGTTGGGTTGTTGCCCTTCTACTGCCCTGTCAGTCAGGAAGAATAAGGAGAGAACAAATGTCTATGGCCACCACCTGCAAAATCATTCCCTTTTTGGGGGTTGTCTTGCTGGGGGTTGTTACTTTTTTCTGCCTCCACCTATTACCTTACGATATTCCTGTTTTCCTTAGTAAAGTGTCTCTTATCAGTTTTGTGAACAGGTTTTAAGAAGTCCTCTTCTTAGAATGTATAATAATGAGGTGATAAATCATTGTGAATACAGGCCCTTGTTACTGAATATGCCTCCTGTATTGTATATTTATGGGATTTTAAACCAGTTTTATCATCAGTCAGAGAAAAATGCCCCTTGTGGTTTTGTTGAATAAGTATCTCCTCAAAAAGAGCGAGTTGCGCAAGTTTAATATCTGGGGTCACAGTGTTTAAAATGAGCAATAGTAATAGTGCTGCTTGCCTTAGCAAACACCTCTAGTAAAGGCAAAGCAGTCTGTGTTTAAATGGAATTCTAGAGCCAGAGCTCCGGATCGGATCCGATAACAAAGACATTTCTTTAGTTCAACAGGGTTTTGCTGAGCTACTTTTACTATCAATAGGAAAGGACTGGCATTCTCTCTCTCTCTCTCTCTCTCTCTCTCTCTCTCTCTCTCTCAGTACAGACCTCTTAAAATAGACAGGGCAACTCAAGAACCCATTTTGCCTCCGGTGGAAAAACATATCAGGGTCTCTCCCTCTCTCTCTCTGCGGTCTGGGATTGCGACAGCACTCATCCTGTTGACCCTGATAGTCAAGTTTTCTTCATTCTGACCAGGATCACCACCACTCTGGAAACTTGCATAACTCATCTGTACGCTCTTCCTCTCTACAATCCAATTGTATGATTTTTCCCCCCCACCGCATTCCTTCTAACATGATTAAAGGTAAAGTACACCAGTTTTCTTTTGGCACTACATTTAAAATGCTAAAGAGGACCCCAAACTATTGGCCCCACTGTGGCTGTTTTGTTGATCATTTGCAAGTGTTAGTAAGGGCATTGCCTGTGAAATATTTAAATCTTTATTATGATTGTTATTATTATTATTGGATCATTTGAACAAACTATTTACAAAATGGAATTTACTTCAAGCTGTCTACTACTAAACTATCTTACAAACTCATTTCTAATACTAAATGCTCAAGATAACAATAAATGAAAACGAATTAATCTTAGTTTGTTCATTTCAACATTTTACAAATACATTATTAAAAATTCCAAAAGTTTCTAATATTTAATGGATTTACATTAAATGCTAACATGAACTAACAATGAACAGTATTTTTTTATGAACTAGCATTGACAAAGATAAATAGATGCCTTAACAAATGTTTTTCCCATTGTTAGAAAATGCTAGTTAATGAACTAATGTTAATTAATGGAACCTTATTGTGAAGTGTCACCAGAATATTTAGCATGTAATGTAATTTGTGATTGGCATACAATAATAAATAATATGTTAAAAAAATGTCTCACTTTATATAGTCGTATATCTAGACAAACTGTAGTTTGGTAATTTCCTACAATTGCAAGTCATGGGTCAAAAACAAGATATCAAGTTAACTGGTATGTTAAATCCAAATAAAACCACCACCACAAACATCATCATAATTGTGTTTTACTAGTGATTACAGCTGTAATACCTGTTGACTTTTCTTTCCTCCAGCATGAAGAAACTAATGGAACTCTGTCCGGGGTCTCGGGGAGACCTGGACGTGAAGAAACCTGGAGCCTGCAATGGTCCAGACCAACAGGAGGAGAAGATGATCATGAGGAGGGAGATCTCTCTCACCAATGGCATCTGCTTAATTGTGGGCAACATGATTGGCTCGGGCATTTTTGTGTCGCCCAAGGGTGTGTTGATGTACAGCGCCTCCTACGGCCTTTCGCTGGTCATCTGGGCTCTCGGTGGCTTATTTTCCGTGTTTGGCGCACTGTGTTACGCAGAACTTGGAACCACTATTACCAAGTCTGGCGCTAGTTACGCGTACATCCTGGAGGCCTTTGGGGGTTTCCTTGCTTTCATTCGCCTGTGGACATCCATCCTGCTGGTGGAGCCTGCCAGTCAGGCTGTCATCTCGCTGACGTTTGCCAACTACCTGGTGGAAGCGTTCTACCCCACCTGTCAGCCTCCGTACGATGCTGTAAGACTGATAGCAGCGGCTTGTCTCTGTAAGTCCTCATTGCGATTGCTCTCAGCGTGTCAAGTCTTGTTTGCTTTCTTAAACATTCCTGGTCTTAGTATATGTAGTTCTTCTAAAGAAACATATTGTTTTTGTAATCTGTAATTGAAATTTAACTCCTTGTGCCACCTATGAAATGACATTCCTTTTCAGTTGATTCTAGTTATCCCCTTGTTGGGAGAGATCCTGTGCCCTGTCAAACTCCGGTCTGAACGCCACTGGCCACAAGCTCTGGGCTCCTCTCTCATGGAGCATATTTAGTTATAGAGGAATTTTTATTTATATAAAGCATATTTTATAACTTTTTATTTTAGATCAAAAGGAAATGTTTCATTTACAAACTGTTAGTCAATTGGCTGAAGCTAGAGCCAATGGCGAAAGTCTTTGCACGTGGAGACCCTGCCCCCTTTTTAAGATTCTACCCACTTTTGGAGTGCACACCCTCAGGTCTGTAGCTATACCTACTTGTTCCACCCTAAAGTATGGCTGTGTACCAAATTCAGTGCCTGATTAGAATCTACATAAGAAAATCTAAAAAATATTCATGAAAAATGCATTTGTCTTTTAAATTTACATTTTCATAAAAGTTAACCATTTTCAAATGAAACTCTCCTCACTTTGTATTTTTGCTTATAGCACTAACAATAAAAAAATGTATTAAAAAAAACTGAATAAGTAATAGTTCACCCAAATATCCAAAGTCTGTCATGTTGTTCCAAAATTGGATTTGGATTTGAAACACAAAAGAAGATATTTAGAGAAATGTGTCAGTGTTGTTTTGTCCATTCAATGGGCTCCGATGTTGTTTTGTTTCTAGCTTTCTTCAAAATATATTATATTATGTTCCTCAGAAAAAAGAAAGTCATAAAGGCTTGGAAGAACGTGAGTAAATAATGACAGAACTTTCCTTTTAGTTAAAGGTGCACTGTGTAAATTTTAGTGTGAATTGCCACTGCCCACTGCTCACCCCTCCCTTTTGAAGCATAGAAACTGGTGGCCAACAAAGGACAAAGATGTCGTCATCTGAGAAAGCAGAGAGTAGCTACTACTCTGTAGAGCAGTTTGTCCATTTAGGGTTGTAAAACACGGTGGCGCAAATTGGCATCTTTAATGTAAGGCAGGGGTGGGGAACTTTGATCCTGGAGGGCCACTCTCTTGCAGAGTTTAGCTCCAACCCTGAAAAAAACACTCACCTGCCTGTAACTTTAGTAATTCAAGACCTTGATTAGCTTCAGGTGTGTTTGATTAGGGTTGGAGATAAACTCTGGAAGAGAGTCTCCCTACAAGATCAACGTTCCCCACCCCTGATGTAAGTGGACCCGCAGTGTATAGTAGTATGTAGATAGGAATGGCTCATTCTAAGGTAATAAAAACATAATGGTTCATTATGTAAGGTCTTTATACACCACTAAAAACATAGTTATGTATATTATATTGCATTTCTGTCAATAGATCCTAATAAATATTACATACTGTACATTTAAACCAAGAAATCACAATAACATACTATGTTTTTGGGTCACCATGATTTTGCCAAGTAAAACATATTCCTGGATCAACATTATTTCGTTGATCCTGGAACAACATTCCTGTCTGAAAATGTTGACCTTACCCTATCCCTACCCCTTAACCTATCCTAAGTTATCACTAAATAAATTCATAGGGAAATGATGGTGAATAACACTGATGTAGAACCACTATAACCCTGGTTGTAAACATAAACTCTAAACTTGTCCCTCAAATCTCATTGGTTGATTGGAATGTTGTTCCAGGATCAACAAATATGTTGATCCAGGAGCTTGTTACACTTAGTGAAATCACGTTCACCATGTTTTTGATCAGGCACTAAAGATGCAGTATGCGATTTCTGAGAAACGCTGTTGAAAGTGAATTGGACCGAGCAGCACAACAAACTTGTAGCCAGTCAGCAGTAGGGTGTGTGTCCAAAAGTGATGGGGGAGGAGAGAGAGTGAGAAAGAGGGAGATTTGAAGAAAGACTGTAGAAAGAGAGATGGCCGAGAGACATTACAAAAGAGAAAAGCGCAGAGGAATATCACTGGGAAAAGAAGGGTTATGATAAGGCAAGTGCTTTAGGACCCACGTTAATATGAACAAAAGTGCATTGTGGGGGCGGAGCAATAAAGGGAGGTGTTTGTTTTGGGTTGATTTCAAATATAAACAGTGTTCAACAACGATTCTCAAAAATCGCTTTTTTTTTAAGAAAGGGTGTCCTGGACAACACCTTAAATATATAAAAAGTGTTATTACATATTATATCTGCCCCCTTCTGCTGTATTTCACATCACTACTCACGAAACCCTTTCTTTCTTCACTTCACTGAATTCCCCTGAGACACATACAGCATATCCTTCTGTTAGTCAACATAAAACAGCATTCGTAACCCATTGTACTTCCCTAATGTAATGCGAAAAACAAAATTAGTTTGTGAAAAGGGATCGTTCCATGCCAGCTTTCATGTCCCATGAAAGCTGAATTAACTCATATAGCCTAGATGACGTCATCCGAAAAAGAAAGTTGTTTCAAAAGTCAAGCTTTTGATAGGGTTAGGGTTTGGTTTAGGGTTAGTTGCATGTAAGTATGCCTAATATTACTATAGTAAATACATGTAACGTGTAACAAGGAAATTAAAATGAAGTGTTACCCTAATTTCTATAGAGAAGTAGGCCCTTTATTACACAAAACTAACATATGTAATAGAGACAGAGCAGGCCACGGCCACACCGGGAGGGGAAAACAATCCAACACTCTCCATTGACTTTGTATTGTGTGAAGCGGTCGACTTGTCTTTGTGACTTATAACAAAATACAGAACCATGTCTAAAAGCTGATATGTGACAAGGAGTAGAGCAAACAAGCTAAAAACACAGAACTAAGTTTTCATAAGCTGTCGACCCAAAAAAAACGAGCGTTTAAAGAGATAGTTCACCCTAAAATGAAAATTCTGTCATTTACTCGCACTCAAGTTGTTCCAAACCTGTATGAGTTTCTTTGTTCTGGTGAACACAAAAGAAGATATTTTGAAGAATGTTTGTAACCAAACAGATAGAGCCACCATTGACTACCATTGTAGGGAAAAAATACTACGGTAGTCAATGGTTGCTCTATCTGCTTGGTTACAAACATTCTTCAAAATATCTTCTTTTGTGTTCAGCAGAACAAAGAAACTCATACAGGTTTGGAACAACTTGACGGTGAGTAAATGATGACAGCATTTTTATTTTAGGGTAAACTTTCCCTTTAAGGAGACAAGAGTGGTTGCAGGCAATAAGACGTGAAGCATCAGCAGGAAGAATGGGTAAATTGTGGGATCCTGACACTCATTATGCTTCAGTATACCTTTGTGTGCAGTAAACATTTTGTCACTGTTAAGTCAAATATTCAAATGTCAGTTTTATATATTATATTTCCTGTTGCTGATTACATTCCCCTCTAGTGGGTGTAGTTCTCAGTGTAATATAACATGTTGCGCTATTGCTCAATTGCCACTTTTGTGTCCTTAACCACTTTTAGTTTTTTTTGTGTCAACAGCTTATAAAAAATTCAGGGTTTTTGGTTCTGGATGTTTTACCTTGTTTGCTGTACACCTTATCACATATCAGCATTTAGACATTGTTCTGTTTTTTGTTCTAAGTCAGATAATATATAAAACTGACATTTGGATATTTGACTTAACAGTGACAAAATGTTTCATGCAATACAAAGTCAGTGGAGATGGTTGGTTTGTCAGGTGGGCGTGGTTTTCAGATTATGATGCGTTTCGCTCTGTCTCTATACCTGCTTGATTATTTGAAAAAAGAGAATGTATAGCCTGTACTATGAGAAACAAACAAGCAGCAAGCAAATACGATCTGCAACAACACACAAGGTGTTGCGTAATATAACAGCCATCACTATGATGAACCTGTCTAACCCTAGCACATATTTCAACAGATCCTAGTCCAGACAGAATCTGTATCTATTATCTTAATACTGGTGAATGCTGGCACTATTGTTGTGGAGCCTGTGAACCAGACCAAACTATATTAGTAATCTATTTTGTGACTCAGCTGGCTTGACTGTTGGAGACACTGGTATTTGGGTGAAAGATCAACAACACGTACCAGGGTACATCTATAGTAATACAATGGTACTCAATGATTACCATCTTCACGCACCATTATATTTTACATTATACTCTAATGTACTTCAAAGAATACCATGGTATCACTAATACAAGTCCAAAAATTCAGGATAGTACTTTTTTTGTTGATGGCTAATGTTATCTAAACCTGTTTACTCAGTATCTATTTGTAATTGTGTTACATAGATAACAACTGTACAAAAATATAGGCCTACATGTGTCTTTCGGTTCTTGTATTCTGATCTAATTTAGTTTGAGCAAAGTGGAACCCTAAGCAGAGATGAATGTGGCACTTTTCTCGGTTTTGCCCAGTTGTCACTGCTCTAACACACGACAAACAGGAGATGTTTTTCTTTCTCTTTCCTTCTTAGCAGCTGTTGCCTTCACACAGTTTCCAGTCAGAGCTAAATGTGTTCTCAGAAAGCAGGGACACGACCCACTCAGTGCATTAGGACAGACTGTAACAACACACACAATTCATGTGCTAGCTGAGATCGGACCGGGCACTTTCCAAGAATAGAGCACAGAGAGAAAAATCTACAAACACAAAGCCATTTGTTTGTTTTTGGCAAATGTTTGATTATTACCCAACCTGCAGAATACAATATGAAAAGAAGGTGCTGATTTTAAATGACTATGATATATATTTATACACACACAAAGTTGCTGCCTTAAATTAAGTTTAATCAACTTGGATGTTAAACTGACTTATAACTTCTAAAAAAAGTTGAAAATGTATAATTTTTTTGATGAGTTAAAGCAATATAAAAACATATGTTGTCATAACTTATTGATCATATTCTGTATGTGTGTGTAATATTATTCTTGTAATAACAAATGGTTGAGCTTCATAAATGCAGATAACATCACAGATTAGGACATTATTATTGTTAACTAAAACTATGTGTGTGTGTGTGTGTGTGTGCGTGTGTGCGTATGTGTGTAAAAAGTGTGTGTGCATGTGTGTGTGTGTGTGTATATATTTCTGTTAATTGAAATTTATATATATATATATATATATATATTTTTTTTTTTTTAATTAACAGAAATGTTTATATAGGTATATAAAGCTGACATAAAATAGAATCTAAATATTAGTTGTAATAAATAAAAAAATAGTTTAAATGCTGCCTTGGCAATAATTCAATAGTTCAACAATTCAGTTAAATCCATGTTTAGTTTAAGCACTAAATTTATTAACTGGAAATAAATAAACTAAAACTAACATAAAAATATATTTAACCTATAAAAAAACAGGGTTACTCCAAAAAAATGTGGGCCAAAGCTAAATATTACGTTTTGGGGGGTTTTATCACAAAAAGAAGATTGAATGACCAATAAGATTATTGTTGAAATTATGAAGTTGTATTATTTTAATAGTTCCATTTAGTTGTGGGACAGGCCAAAATCAGCAGTTGATATGATAAAATAGACATTTGATTTGTTTTGGACGAAATCAAACTTTCATGCTTAAATCTTATGTTATTAAACACCAAACTATACTGTATTCATGGGAAGTGCCTGCTGTGATTTCTGAGAAGTATAGGCTAAAACAAAGAACCAACCTCTTGTGTAATATATTGAATCATTTTCTGGTTGAAACATTAATGTAAGTGAAACTCAAAACAACATAATGTATTTAATGTGTTTCTCCTCTGTCCTCAGGTATTCTAATCTTCATAAACTGTGCTTATGTAAAGTGGGGCACTTTGGTTCAAGATATTTTCACCTACACCAAGATCATGTCTCTGCTCCTCGTCATCACAATGGGCATCATCAAGATAATTAATGGTAAAAATATGTTTTGAGGGGATACTGATATTTTTTGTATTTGTCGTCGTAAATAAGAGAAATTGAGATTGCATGAACAAAGAAGTAGCTCTTATTCAGAGATTGTCTTATTATTGGGAGATGAGAGAGTCTGACAGTTTATTCAGCGTAGTGAACCCTCTCCTTCATTGATATCCATTCCAACAAACAGCCTCTTGTATCTTTTGTGTTAGCATTAGTTTTAGTCGCTACGCTTTTTTGGCTAAAGTTTGCAGGCTTGCCTTCCAGTAGCTTTGTCTTAAACGTAGCTCATGTTGCACCTACACAGGTTTAGTTGTTTGACTCCGGGTGTTTCATATACTGCTCAATCTTATAATTTTCTTTTTCTGTTCCTCATACTTCATGTGCGCAACAGGAGAGACAAAGAACTTTGATAATCCATTTGAGGGTTCCTCCACGGAGGCGGGCAGCATTGCTCTCGCTCTTTATTCGGCTCTGTTCTCCTACTCTGGCTGGGACACGCTCAACTTTGTTACTGAGGAGATCAAGAACCCTGAGAGGTGCAGCATTTCCCTTTTCATGTTTTTCATATACAGTGCATTCATCTGGATTATTGTCACAGTAACATTCTTATCCTTTAACTGTGCATCTGGGCCTATTTATACACTCGCCGGCCACTTTATTAGGTACACCATGCACTTTAAGAAGTGATAAGTTGACTTAACTTGGAAAAAATTAAGTTATGTTAGATATGAGACAATTCCTCATAACTTTTCAATTGTGTATGAAGTGTATTTAATTAATTTCAAGGCAACAGGTTTCCTCACTTTTCTAAGTACATTGTAGTATCGGGCTTGACCCCCTTTTGGCCTCAGAACTGCCTCAATTCTCCATAGCATAGATTCAACAGGGTGCTGGAAACATTCCTCTGAGATGTTGGTCCATATTGACATGATCGCATTACGCATTTGCTGCAGATTTGTCGGCTGCACATCCACGATGAGAATCTCTCGTTCTAGCATATCCCCAAAAGATCTGGGAACTGTGGAGGTCATTTGAGTTTAGTGAACTCGTCATGTTCAAGAAACCAATTTGAGATGATTTGAAGCCCTTCTGCTTCAAGGTCCGATGTGTTGTGCATTCAGAGAGTGATTATTTGAGTTACTGTTGCCTTTCTATCAGCTTGAACAAGTCTGACCAATCTGATCTCTGGCTTCAACAAGGCATTTTTGCCGACTGGATATTTTCTCTTTTCCGGAGCGTTCTTTATAAACCCTAGAGATGGTTGTGTGTGAAAATCCCAGTCGATCAGCAGTTTCTGAAATACTCAGACCTGCCCGTCTGACACCAACAACCATGCCACGTTCAATGTCACTTAAAATGCTTTTCTACCCCATTCTGATGCTGTTTGGTTTTCAGAAGATCGCCTTGACCATATCTACTAAATGCTTTGAGTTGCTGTCATGTGATTGGCTGATTAGGTATTTGCTTTAACTAGCAGTTGAACAGGTGTTCCTCATAATGTGGCCGGTGAGTGTATACATTATTTATTGTACTATTTATTGGGTTTTGACAATGGCACACTTCACTCTAAGGAGCTTTCTGCACATGCTCTCAGACAAGATGGTCCTTATATGGACTCGGTTTGGGTGTGTTTTATGCAAATTAAAGCTGTGGGCATGTGCTTCCTCATTTAGAATAATTTGGATTCATGAACATCAAATGACAGTAGGAAAAAAATTATGTGTACCCGCCATGAATCTGGTGGACATTTTGCACCAGAACTTTTTCGATGCACATAAATACATGAATTTGTACAAAAATGTATGTAATTGTTTTGGTGCTAAATCACTTACATTTTTAAGTTTTCACTACACATTTTAAGTTAACCTGTTGGCGTAGATCATGAAAGACAGGGGAGGACAGTTGACCCATGAAGAGGAATAATGGATGAACATTTTAAATATATATTAAATGTTAGATGTTACAATGTTCTATACAGGGGATGCCACATAATTGGAAGCCCCTTATGTTGGCTTGACAAATCTGCTTGTTTTTACTTTTCTTCTTCTTCTTTTTCTTCTTCTTCCTTTTTCTTCTTGTCACGGTTTAGGGTGCATCATCGTCTTTTCCTGTTGTCTGTGTTGTCCACCCATGCTGCTAAATCTTTAGCAGCGTGGGTAGGCTACATGCGGCTCACGACCTGATTGCCCTCACCTGTCGCTTGTCCCCTTTTCCCTTGTATTCTCTGCGTGCCTCTTGTTGTCAGTAATACTGCCTTCACGTGCTATCGGAAATTTCCTACTTTCCACTTCAGCTTTGTTGTCAGAATGAACAGGAATCGTAGATGACACCAGGTTTATTCTTGCTTATTTATTGGGAAAATCTTATTAAAACCAAAATGATATGTAGTGTCACATGCACTGACAATAAACATTTACGATGCTATACAGATAGTCTGCTTTCTGCCGATATAATTTTGGTCAAATGCAGGCTGTTTTCACTGTGTAGCCTATAAAACATACAATACGCTTCAAATGATTACTGCTATATGTAAATATGCACTACATTAATGACAAGACTAGACAATCTAGCTGTTTTGCAGAAAAATTAATATATCATACCTGTCACAGGAGTAGATCTAAGTTTAAGGCACGCCCATCTCGTGAATTTGGGTATTAAAATTATTTCCGAACTTCCCAGTGGTAAACATGACATCAGAGGGCGTTCATGTGTATTTTCTCCATAGGAAACTCGTATTTACGATCATTTCGATAGCACGTGAAGGCAGCATAAATTTGTGTGTGCCTCGATCGCTTTTTGATCTGTGCTGTGTGTTTTACCTCTGTTTGCTGCTGTGCGCTGGATGTTTAGACGATGAGTGATACAGCTGGCCGTGATTTACCCTGAAAGAATGGAAGTGAAATGTGACAACATGCCCCATAGGTGGGGTACATTGTAACTTGAGCATATGACAGCTTAAAATGTGATCTAATATAATCAAAAAAATTCCAAGACAAACTAAAATATTTTGTCAAAAAAAATACAGTTAACTTTTTAAAATAGAATATTGCAATTTTTTAATCATTAAAAATATACACATTTTTGAGTATGACAACAAACACATCGCTAAATACAGCTATACAACACTGTTAAAAACAGAAGAATAATGAATAATTTACTGAACATGGACTCTCAAAAGAATTCCTAAAAGTATAGAATATAATAGCATATTTCTAATAGGGGCTCATTGTAACGCAGTGTTACAACGCACCCCATCTGCGCAACTGCGATTTAAAGCTAGAACCACCAAACTCGGGCCAGACCATCAGACTGTTCTGACTCGGGCTGCTATATCTTTTCTAACTGATCCGACTCACAGAATTCCTGTGTCAGACTTCCGAACATCCCCAAATTCCAATAGACTTTCATTGAGGGGGTTCAGAACTTACATGCAATAACCTAAGCTGCGTCCCAAATCAAGAGGCTGCATCCTTTGAAGGCCGATTGAGTCACAGCAGCGCAACGAAGGCTAATCCCAATTAGAAGGCTCCTTCAAATGCGTCCTTCGTTTCCCAGGCAATGAAGGATAGAACAGATGAATCCATCGCGGCCTTGCCTACCCCAGAATTATTTGAGCGCCAGTGACGACAGGATTTTTTGAGAGACATTGCCAGATTACACTTTTAAATGCAAGTATTGGGTAACTCACTCAAATATCTAATGATGCAAATGTAAAAATACATTTTATACATTGATTTTGTATAGTTTATACTGAACCCTGTTTTGTTTTCAGATAGTTATTTTCAAAAAAGACAAAGGTTTCTCTCACTATCAAAGGCAGCTCTCCCAGTTGCTAGGCGACAAGAACAATCCTTTGTAGGCTAGACCATCCCATTTAACAATGGACGGCCTTCGAAGGATGCAGCCTCTTAATTGGGACTCAGTATTTAAGCTGTCACTCAGTAGCAAATTCTTAACTATCCTATGCCAACATGTTAACGTGCTCGCAAAGTTCTGAAGCATGCTAGCAACAGGCAAAATCATGCTAGCAATGGGCTAAAACGTGCTTACATGTTTATTCATGCTAGTAACATGTTAAAAATTACAGCAGTGTATTAAATTGTGTTAGAAACATGCTATTAAAATGCTAAAACATGTTAGCAAACTGTTAAATCATGCTAGAAAGGTGTTAAAACATGGTAGCAACACGATGAAACATGTTAGCAGTGTGTTAAATTATGCTAGCAATGTGCTAAATCATGTAAACATACTAACAACGTTAAAACATGCTATCAATGTTGAACATGCTAGAAGCATATTAGCACCATACTAAAACATGTTAACAACGCACTTGAACATGTTTACAACATTGCATTGGGTTTTGAAAGATATTTCAAACTTTCAGACAAGGCTTTGTCAAGACAACATCAAAGTTCATCATCAAACTCTAGTAGAGATGCATACTTTCGTGAATAATGGAGATGCATACTATCGTGAACTAGAGGAGTAGAGTTCTACTCCTCTAGTTCACGATAGTATGCATCTCCATTATTTTGGCTAAAGTTTAGTACTCTCAGGTTCTTTTAAATTATTTAAAAATATTGTAATAGTTGGTGAGTAATTTCAGGACCAGTGATCTCATTATAAGGTTAGACATTAGGTATGTTTATCATTTATTAATTTAGCAGACACTGCTATCCAAAGCTACATAAAAATGAATGCATCCTGTTCCTAATACATTTATCCTAAGTGTTTAATCTTCCTCCTTGATCATTCACAGGAACCTTCCCATCGCTATAGCCATCTCAATGCCAATAGTGACAATCATCTACCTGCTGACCAACGTGGCCTACTATGTAGTCCTGGACATGCCTTCTTTCATGGGTAGTGATGCAGTGGCTGTAGTAAGGATCTTTCAAAGTATCAAATATATGATCTTTATGAGTTTATTGTATTAATTACACCATCATTTGATTAAACCATGTAGTTTGTGTCCCCATCTGTAGACATTTGGAAATCAGGTGCTAGGTCCCATTAGCTGGATTGTTCCCATCGCTGTGGCAATGTCTTGCTATGGAGGACTAAATGCATCCATCATTGCTGCCTCCAGGTAAAACTTTCCGGTTCCAGTTAAAACAAGGACTTTCAAGTCTTAATATATGCATTTAATACAGGTTGTGTTCCTTGGTGTTAGGTTGTTTTTTGTGGGGGCGAGAGAAGGCCACCTTCCTATCAGCTTAAGTCTGATCCACGCCGAGCGCTACACTCCTGTACCTGCACTTCTCTTTAATGTAAGACTCTTTCCTTTTTCTCCAAGTATCAGTATATTATCTGGACCAGATTATCCATGATAATACGATACTACAATACAATCAGTTGGTAAAGTCAACATGAAATGGTGTTTACAACCCATTGTGTTTATTATGTATTTCTAGAGGGGGGCATGGCAAGTCTTTATCTATTGGAAAGTTCTTTGGCAGGTGCTTTGAAGGGAGGGGTTCAAGAATAAGAGGGTCTAGTGATTGGCGATGGGCACTTTCGAAGCACTGCTTTTTGAAACTTAGAAAACTGTTTTTAAACAGTGTCAATGGTTCACCACTAGGGAGTGTTATTTTTGAACCCATGAAGCAGTGTTTATATGGATTTGACCTGATCTTTTGTATCTCCGTCCATTGGCCAGTCAGTAAGAGTAGCTTTATCACTGAAAATTGTATAATACTTTTTCTACTCTTTAAACAGCATTATGGTCAAAATGGAACACTATGGCAACAGCTTTCTTCTTACTTGTAGCAACAGCGTTTTGCTTAAGGGGGTTGGGCAGAAGGTGCTCACCCTTCCTCTTCTTCCAAATTAAAGTGCCCCATTAAAGTGCTATTTTAAAGGTTCCGAATTTTGTTTTGGTGGTCTCCTGGTTTACATGCATCAAAGGTCAAAAAACACTTTAATGTTCTCAAAATATATTGCACATCACCACATTTTTCAATGATTCTCAAACGACTTGTCTGATGATACAGTCTCTCTAAATCTCTCCTTTCCACAAGCTACTCTGCTCTGGTTGGCCAGATGACCCTGTTGTGATTAGTCTACCGCTTCCAGTGCGTGTCTGAAGTGAAACGTCCATTACCATAACTGAACTTCAGCTCCGGAGGCTTCCTCAGCCCTCATCGATTGTACACACTGTAAAGACAGTTATAATAACATCACTTTTGCCATATCAATCTGAGCACGAGTCTGATCATAAAATATTGGAAGAACTAGTTAAGCTCAACCTCCATTGCAAGGACAACTTGAGCAGGACAGGACGCTTCTCAGTTTGACGTACATTATGATGTTGCAAATGTAATTCATCAGCATTAAAGGAACACTCCACCGTTTTTAGAAATGGGGCTTATTCAACTTCTTTCCTACATTTATATATGTGGGCAAATGCATTTTTAACTTCTTTCCTACATGCATTTCAACTTCTTTCCTACATTTAGATATGTGGGCACTCAGTGAATGCATTATTTTAGTTTGGCAGGGTCGCCGCTAGCATAGCTTAGCATAATGAATGGGATCCTTTGTTGTCAGCTAGCATGTCCCGAGTAAAAGTGATCCAAAAAAAAAAAAAAACATCTAATTACTTCTTGTGGCCTGCGTATTCACAACGATTACAAATAGCGATGCAGATTAAGACTAGGCGATTTCCTATGCAGATATTAATTTGGGACTATATTATCGGGACGCACAGGGGAAGCACTGCTACTTGGGTGCAGATATATTTGGGGATTTCATGTGTTGCGTGATATCTCTGCGCCCAAGTAATATCTGCCTAGGAAATTACCTAGTCTTAATCTGCATCACTATTTTGTTGTGAACAAGCAGGCTACAAGAAGTAATAAGGTGGTGTGTGGGGTTGGGATTACTTTTACTCAGGACATGCTATCTGGCAACATAGGATTCCATTCATTATGCTAAGCTATGCTAGCGGAGACCCTGGCAAACTAAAACAATGCATGCAATGAGACAAAAATGCATTTGCCCACATATCTAAATGTAGGAAAGAAGTTGAATAAGCCCTTTTTCTAAAAACGGTGGAGTGTTCTTTTTACAAGTGTATGTCCATCAACAAACCGATGTGTATATTTCGAATGTATTGTTGTTCACGTGTGTTTCCCTCCTCTACTCAGGGTCATCCAGTTTGAAATGTAGACAACAAATATGGAGGTTTTTCAGATTTTCTGTAGTGGTGTTCTCTCCTACAACGCACTGTATGCTTCACTGGAAATTGAAAATAATTCACTCCCGCTAAACGTTTACTCTTCGAATTCTTGCACACGGAAACAACACATTGTCATTGTATTTTTTTTTTTCACACTTAAATCCACTTAGACAATATCAAAAAAGTCATAATTAAGTTTCACCTGACCACTTTCAAGCCTATCTATTTTTCTGCTGTTGAATGTTTAAAGGTGAATTTTTTCATCTTGCGCTGACCAATATGTCAGTCGTCTAGCTGAATAGTCACTGCATTGGATTTGTGTGTGTTTGTAGGGTGTGATGGGTCTGATCTTCCTGTGTGTGGAGGATGTGTTTCAACTCATCAACTACTTCAGCTTCAGTTACTGGCTGTACGTGGGTCTATCTGTGGCCGGACTCATTTACCTGCGCATCACTCAGCCTGACAGACACAGACCTGTCAAGGTAACTATATCCATGGTCCATTTGTTTGAATGGTGTCTTATTCTGTGTGTTTGTTGACTCAGCTGTCTTCTGTCTTTTTCTTCATTAGCTCTCATTGTTCTTTCCCTTCATCTACTGCCTGTGCAGTGTGTTCCTTGTGATCGTGCCTCTGTACAGCGACACCATTAACTCCCTCATAGGAGTTTCCATCGCACTGTCTGGAGTGCCTGTTTATTACCTGTGTATCTACTTGCCCAAAGAGAAAAGGCCCAAATGGATCAGTAAACTCAATGGTGAGGATAATCATATTACACATTAATTCACACGAGGGGATAAAAAACATTCTTTTTTTAATGTTTCCTTGTTACAGTGTAATTATACAGTTAAGTACTGAGTAATAACATTTAACTACATAGTACAGGGTTGGAATTAGGATTAGGGTTTGGTTTAGAGTTAGTTTATTAAGCATAATTTACTGTTATTACTACAGTAAGTACATGTAACTTATGTAACAAGGACTGTAAAATAAAATGTTACCAAAATGCTGCAAAAGTCAGACTGATGAATGCAATTAAATGCATAACCACCCAAATTTACTACAATAATACATTTTATTTATAATGCGCTTTTCTAGAAAACAAAGAGATACAAACAGTAGCAGATAAAACAAATAAAATACAGAATTATACAGTACAATGAAACACTAAAACAGCAACTACTAATCATTACAAAACAACTAAGCAATACAATAAAATACTAATCATATTACTATATGATAGCAGTTTTAAAAAGATAGGTTTTTAGCAACTTCTTGAAACTGGCTAATATGGCAACATTTATAACAGTAAAAGGAAGTGCATTCCTCAAGCTGGGTGTAGCTCTCTCCCTCATAGATTTTAATCTACAAAGAGACTGCTGAAGAGTAAAAGAATCAGCAGAGCAAAGAGAAACGAGAAGGTGTGTATGGGATAACTAAGTCACATATATAAGAAGGGGCCATTCCATGTACAGCTTTTTATGTTAGAGTGAGAGTTTTACAATCAATATGCGACTGAACAGGAAGCCAATGCAGATTATAAAGCACACCTGTGGTACTAGAGGTAATGGAGTTTAGGTGAGAACATGTGCTGCTGAATTCTGGATGTACTGCATAGAAGTGATACCCTAAGCCATATTTCATAATGATTTGCCATTGAGAAAGCATTTAAATACTAAACAGTATGGGACCCAAGACAGATCCCTGAGGAACACCATGACAGACCTGTCCCATGTAAGACTTGTTGCTTCCCAAGACAACAAAAATGATCATTAAGGTAGGATTTTAACCATTTAAGCACAGTACCAGAGATACAAAGCCAACTCTAAAGTCTATGGAGCAGAATGGAGTGGCACAATGTGTCACATGCTGCACTCAGATCTAACAACACCAAGATGCTCCAGAGTCAGCTGAGACAAGCAAGTCATTCATGACTCGAACCGAGTCGGTCTCTGTACTGTGTCCCTTTCTAACCCAGATCAAAAGGTTCAAAAAGCTTGTTGAATGGCAAGTGTGAATTGAGTTGTGCCACAACGACACGTTCCAAAACCCCAGCGAGAAAGGGAAGATTTAAAATAGGCCTGTAGTTTTTTTTTTTGTCATTTTCATTAATTACTTACCCTCATGTCGTTCCAAACTTGTAAGAACTTTGTTCATCTTCAGAACACAAATTAAGATATGTTGATAAAATCCGAGAGCTCTCTGACCCATTCAATAGACTGCAATTTTACTTTCAAGGGTCAGAAAGGTAGTAAAGAAAATAGTTAATGTGACTACAGTGGTTCAACCTTAATGTTATGAAGCGACGAGAACACGTCTTGTGTTCGAAAAACAAACAAAAATAACTTTGTTCACCAGTTTCTTCTTGTCTGTGCCAGTCTCCTATGCAGTTTATGTTGTAAATACAGTAGGGGAGTGCAGGGTTATTGTAACACGCATGGTTTAACACTTTCCACACATGCCACAAATAACTTTGTGTATTTACTAGTGGCCATATCAACGTAATTTAGAGAAAATTTCTTACTTAAGTTTGTTTTTCATCTCTGTTTTTTGTGTTTATTTAAAATAAGACAAATCTGATATTATTTTAATCTAATATCTGTTATTTAACATTTGAGATGGTTCTTTAATGCTGATCTAACAGCAGAAGAAACGAGCCACAGTTTAAATCCCAGTTGTACAGATGGGGTGTGTACACTGCGTTACAATGAGCCCCTATTAGAACTGCGCTATTATATTCTATACTTTTATGAATTCTTTTGAGAAACCATGAGAAAAGGGAGTCAATGTTCAGAAATTATTCATTATTATTATGTTTTGAACTATGCTGTATAGCTATATTTAGCGATGTGTTTGTTGTCAAAATCAAAAATGTGTGTATTTTTAATGATAAAAAAAAACATTATTTTATTTTTAAAAGTTAATAATTGTATTTTATTGACAAAATATTTAAGTTTGTTTTGGATATTTTTTTGATTATATCAGATAACATTTTAAGCTGTCACTTGGTCATGTTACAATGTGCCCCCTCACATGTTACAATGTACCCCACCTATGGGGCTTGTCACATTTCACTTCCATTCTTTCGGGGGAAATCCAGAAAAACATATACACTGTATTAATGAAACAAAACCACATAATTGTACTAGACTGTGAAATTAATGTAGGAAAAAATAAATACTCTGAATCCCAAGTGGATTTACAAAAACCGAGCGTTAGGTTGTGCCCCGCTCTCCCCTAAAGCGCTTTCAAAACGCAACAGCAGAAGTAATAAGTGCAGACCACTGGCACATGTAGGTACAAAAACACTTATTCCCTATAGAGAAAATCTGAATGTGTCAGAAAACTTGGAAAACTAGGTTCCTTGATTTTTGTGTGAATCTATTAATAAAATGAAAGCCAAGGAGAGGTTAAATGTTTACTTTTGGTCTGAAGAAGGACCTCAAATACAGACACAGAAATGTTTTATGAGATTGTACCATCACAAAATGTTCTAGTCTGAAATAAGGAAGGCTATGTGACTGACATATAATGTTTACAGGTCTAGTCTCTTAAATAATAATCTTATTTCAGCCTTAAACTATCCTACAATTATATATACAATTGTATGCAATGTTTTAAGTTATCTACTGTATTTGTCTTACCCCATATTCTAACATAATTTAAATTGAATAAGTCCTATGCTTAAAAT
Organism: Gobiocypris rarus; assembly: GCA_023029165.1. Classification (NCBI taxonomy): domain Eukaryota; kingdom Metazoa; phylum Chordata; class Actinopteri; order Cypriniformes; family Gobionidae; genus Gobiocypris; species Gobiocypris rarus. Next base: position 29,734,022 of record CM040915.1, on the reverse strand, counting down.
AAGAAAAAGATATTTGTCAATGGGATAGGGCAGATAAAATATGAGGACAAGTATTTTTTTTATTATTGGACATGTGATTCCATAGCTCTTTTATCCCACCAACTTTTTTTTTCTCTCTTTCCTCCATGACAGATTCTTTCACCAAATATGCCCAGATCATGTGCTACTGCTGCTTAACTGACTTGGACATGGATCCAGAGAAGTTGGCAGAACCTAAGACTCAATAACTATATCTCAAGAGGATTGGCCTGGGGGATGGATTCCATCTCTGCATCACAGGGAAAAAAACTATTTTCAAAAGCAAATACCTCATGGATTTATAAAACATCTCATAGAGATCAAATTCCATCGATATCTCAGAGATATCTCTTTTGCTCAGTGTAACTGAAAAGCACAATTCTGTGTGATTTATTCTATTGGAGTGAAGGATCAATAATAACTGCGAATCAAAATGAATTATGTCTGCCGTTCTGTCAAGGTCTCAATGAAGCTCTTTGTACGCCGCTGACTGAAGAGGATTGTGCCTAAAGATACTGGGAGACATTGGAACTGAACAGAAAATAGGGTGGAATATACAGACAAAATGAACAACTGGATAGTTTGAGACTACGATATGGACTTTCTTTTTTTTAAACCCACATTTCTTTGTGTACTGTTTGTCAGATGCAGTAAATAACTGAAGTGTTTGCAAATGATTTTGTCCATTTGATTTCAGTGTGCTGATAATGACACTTAGTGTCTCACTGTCTGTATTTGATGTCCCTTGACACTGAAAACAGGAAGTATCAGTTAGACACGTCTGAACATTTCCGGAGGGTTTGCGAAATTTATAAGACCGTGATCAGCTTTGGTCTGCTTTTCTGCCTTACAGATCTTATTTGAAACCGTAAAAGTTGTAATAGGTAATGCCAGGATGATTTTGAAGACGTGCTTGACGCGCCATGACTTGGTGATTTTTCCAGATGGCTAAAGCTAAAAATAGAGAAAACTATGGCAGTCTAGGAGCTCCAGTGTCAGATGTCCGGGTGATGATTGTGAGAGATGCGTTTAGCCTCTGACGCACAATGCAGAACAGCATGAGACAATCCAAACCTTTTAGGAAATTGCCCCATTTCCATCTGTCTCACACCTCTGTCAGTGGATGTTCGACTTTCAACCATTTAACTTATCCATGCTGTTCAATTATGCCTCATTTGAATTTAATTATATGTATGTATAATCACTGATTCTTGAGATAAGGGACAAAACATGTCCCAAACACAAAAGCCCTATTTATGTTAAAAAGGAGTAATATCAACACAATAAAAATACTTAAAAGTTACATCTAAGGGAAATGTGTATACTCAGGACATGTATTGCTTATACTTTTAAATAATTTCTTTAGTATTATTGTAAAAGCACACGCTATACTTGGAAACGTATGTAATCTAACCTGTCCTCCGCATTAGGTCACAATGTACAACTGCCAAACAAAGTCTTTAAAAATGCAACAAAATAAAAAATACACAGTTACATTAAAAGCCGGAGATCTTTAATATATCAAACAATACAAAAAGTAAATATTGAATTACATTTTCCATTAAAAAAAGCTATAATAGTTGTGTCCTCACTTTGCGTCAACATATACAGTTTATAAAATGCAAATGTGCATTTAGTTTGTAAATCCTCCATATTTCATTTACTTTGAAACCAAAATGTCTTATGGCACAAATAACTGATTTGTATTGGACATTTAATTTGTATGCCAATTGTGACCTGTTTGTTTATGACCAGTTTTATTTTGTGGTCTTTGGTGGTTGAAATAAAGTGATCATACAATGATCAAGAATTAAAAGCAAATCAGAGGATGTAATATAATAGAGCTGAGCTTCTGACTTTACTATGTGTCATGGAAAGTAAAACAGGCCCACATAACCTCCTGCTGCCCTGTGACTCATTCGATTGATTAAAATGAAGTCCTCACCTCAATTTCAAACAGTTTTGTCGTTTTAATCACAGATGTGATAATGTATGAAATATCCCCTCACGATGACTGGGAAATAACATTGATTATATTGTTAAAGAAGCACCTGTCAAGGTGTGGGGGGTATTTTAGGCAGCAAGTAAACAGTCTGTTCTTGAATTTCATGTGTTGCAAGCAGGAAAATGGGCAAGCAAAAAGATCCGAGTCACTATGAAATAGTGAAGGCTAGACCAGTGGTTTCAGTCCTGGTCCTGGGGACCCACCTCTCTGCAAATTTTGTGTTTATCTTACACCTGCTAGTTATGTCATCATGAGAGCTCTACGCATGTCAGATCTCATGAATTACATGAATCGCCATGGTGTTCACACTACACAAAATGTTTTCTTGTCGCCTGTCATCTTCTTGTCTTAGCAGCGCTCATACTACACAACACAACGCTAATATGGTGCACAAACTGGCATTAATGAGATATCATTAGAGCAGTTTCCCATGTTGCTTCATCGCTCACACTACAAGATCACGTAGTGATAAAATCAATTCAGATTTGAAAATATTGCAGCATCCGTTACTGCTTGAGGCAGACTCATATTTGACGCGCATCATCGACCGCAGCGAGCACCAATCCATGGGTTTTGTCTAAGACCTTGGTAATAAATCTGCAACCGCAAAATCCAGCCAAAAGTCATGTGGTGTGAGCCTGCCTTAAGAGTGGCATGCAAAATGTGCAGAGCGGTGAATCCCCAGGACCAGGACTGAAAACCACTGGGCTAGATGACTGGGTCAGAGCATCTTCAAAATGGCAGGTCTTGTGGGGTGTTCCTGGTACACTAAACAATGCTGGGTTGTTTGGGTCAGATATTTACAAACGCAACTGTTGGGTTTAAAAATGTAATAAAAAAATGTAGTCAACAGTTGGAATTATATTTGACCCAAACATGGTTTGAAACAACCCAACATGTTTTAAACAATATGTAGTGGTTAGGCACTTACCACAAGTGGTGCAAGGAAGAACAACCGTTGAGCAGGCATTGTTAAATAGGGTCATGGCTCACTGATACTCGTGGGGAGCGAAGGCTAGCCGTCTGGTCAGATCACAGAAAAAGAGATACTCTAGCTTTGTGTAGCTATCATCAGAGCTCAATCATTTAAGATTGAACATTGGTGTGGGGAGTCTGCTCTGTATTTTCTACTGCACAAGAGGCGTGACCAACCGGCATAGTTCATATGACTATGTACACAATTGGATAGTCCTTCAACCAATCAGACCAACAATCCGGGTGATGTACTTTGCAGAGTGGTCGGTAGTAAGGCAAACACATCCTTCTTTAGTAGGAATTGTTCCAAATTCCGTTTTCAAAGAAAATATGCCTTTGAAATCGTATAAAACAGCAGCGACAGCGGCATCAACGGTTGCTGCGCTTCAGTGGCCGCCATGTTGAATGTTAACAAAAAGCTGCTTGCCGTCACTTCTCTATCGCCATCGTGTTACCCGTCAATAGCGCGCCAGGTGTATAAGCCGGTTTGGGATTGGTCCCCGCAGATTTGTAACGGAAGCAGGATCGAAAAATGTACAGGTTTCCAGCCTGAGCTGCAGGGCGAAATCAGATCGAACTGGGTTTACCCAGTCTAACTCTAGATCAGAAGGCTAAAAAAAATGCAATGCTGCCCATGATCAAAAGGTGTCGAAACGCACAGTGCATCTCACGCAGAAACACACAGAGCATCTCACCGCACCTACGTCATGAGCGTCAGAACTGGAGCAATTGAAGAAGATTGTCTGGTCTGATGAATCACTTTTTCTTGTAGGGATACACATAACCCTAGAGGTACACAGGTGTGTCACCATGATTTCGGCAAGTAAAGCCTTTGACACACTGCATGAATTTCGGCTGTTCCAGACGAAAGATTGCCATCGTGAAACAATCGTAGTTATTTATGTGGTCGTGGCTCCTAATCGGTGGTCCTATGTCGTACAGTGAGAGAGGTTCAAAGACGGCAGTTGTCACGGTCTTCCGACCAAAGACAGCCTGTGATAATTTCAGAAATTCAGCATGATCATCTCACAGTGTGTTTGCTGCTATGGCCTACGTCTACTGACTAGCCAATAAAACTGCAACATGAAATCAACGAAACATGGCGCTAAACCTTAAAACTGCTTAACTCAAGCTCTTTTCCCTTCTTCTTTTTTTCAGCTCACATAAAAACTACAATTGTCAAAGTGTGATTCATCACAGTCTTTCTGTTTATGACTTTATGCATACTGAGGTTTAGTAGTGACGTTTAATATTTTATATAAACTTGCATCGTAGCCTACGATTTAATAGGTGTCATCATCGTATAGTATACATGCATGTACCCGAGTTTATTAGATCCTTTTCACACGTTATAAAGTAAAATATATCTAGCTTCCGCCATACCTCAGTATTTAAATTACAAAAAAAGCGTAACTGGCTTTACGTCAGATGTAGTGTAAGCTTTTTGAACTGCGAGAGGTCCTTCATTTAATCCTACCCCACTTTAAAATAACATTAAAACCGAGCATGCATTCCTGTAGTGTAAAAACTGGAAAACGGTAATGCCTTAAAAAAGATCAAACACATGACAGTAGTGTTGCACAATATACCGGTACTAGAAAAGTATTGCGATACCCTGCTATTACAAACGGTATACGATATGGAATTTTATTACTACCGGTACTTTAAGAAGGATCGCGCGTTAATAAGAGCTGTATTTATTTGTGTCGATGAGTGACAGCAGGAGTTAGGATGTGCAGAGCTCTGCTTCCACCGTTCACTAAACATTGGAAGCAGAAGAATAAATGTACACGTGCAGCGCATGACAAAGAAAGCAACAGAGAAAATATAGTGCAGCGCGGGATGTGCTCGCGCTGCCGGACTTTGATCTGAAGCGCGCGCACACGCCTTTCAGACAACATGCGATCGCGATTCAGTTCTTTCGGATTAAGGATTCCAATGTTCAAAAATATGTACAAATGGACATCCTGTGAGTATTCAGGTAAACACAGTCGGGGGTGTCTTTAGTGAACGTGTACAGTTGAGGTGATTGGATCGGTTTTAAGCCGGATCTAATATTCTGTGTGATTAATGTTAATCAAACAACAATGAACAAAAGAAAACCATCCCATGACTGGCTAAATATTTGTAATATATTCATTAAGAATCAGTGTATAGTTAATTTATTGAGTGAAGACTAAGCAGTTTTTTTTATTTCTTTCTTGACTTGCTATACTGTTAAAGAGACCTATAGCTGAAAAATAAAGCACTGTTTTTGTCATATTGTTTCTAATTTGCATTTTTAGCTTATTTTAAAAAACAAAGATAAAATAAAAAAATGCAATTAGAAGAAATGGTCAAAAACCAGGGCAGGGACATGCTGGCCAAGAGAGTTTTTAGTTAAAAAATTAAATAAGACTATGATTAATAAGTTGTCATATTATTCAATTACTTTTACAGGGTGGTATTTGACCGTGGTATCGATTTAGTATCGGTATCGAGGTATTTTAGTCTGGTATTGTATTGAAGTCATAATTTTGGTATGACAGCCAATCAAATGACCACATCTTTTGCAGTCAAAACAGCATCCACACAAGCAGTGTCACGTGCAGAGTCTGCTGCCTTCTCGATAATGTATGTAACTAAATGTTTAAAAAAATATATGCATAGGCCTATCATTTGTATTCATAGACTACCGTTCAAAAGATTGGGGTTGGTAAGATTGTTCAATGTCTCTTATGACAGTGATATTCTGAGATTATTAGTAATTTCAAATATTTTCAAAATATGTTTTTAGTTTAATGTATTTTATATTGTAATTTATTCAATTTTCAGCATCATCACATACAGTCATATGATCCTTCAAAAATCATTCTAATATGATGATTTGCTGCTCAAGAAATATTATTATCAATGTTGAAATCAATTGTGCCGCTTAATATGTTTGTGTAGTAGACCATGACAGAAAATTAAAAAGAACAGAATTGACTTAAAATAGAAATCAAACATTATAAATGTACTGTCACTTTAGATCAATTTATGCATCCTTGCTGAATTTCACTGAACAGTACTGAAACTTTTGAACAGTACACACTGAATACATTTACAGCTCATATTTGATACAAAGACATCTGTCCAGTTGTCGCTGTGTCTACACTAAACATGTGAATCTTTTTGAAATGACTATGAATATCTTACGATATGAAAGGCTGTTTGTGTCTGTCTTTGTGTGTACAGCGTAAATAATAGGCATATCATCCCTCAAAAGTTACACATATTACTAAACAGCCTTTCTCAAACAGAACACAAATCTGTGTCAAATACAGATCAGCTGACTTGCAACAAATTAACACATTAATCAGGCAAGGGCACGCATTTAATGGCCAAACACTTCAGTTTCTAGAGCTTGCGTGATGTGGCCTTTGCTAATCAATGCTGTGGCTCCACTTCCCATCTGAGCCCACATGACAGCTCTGATCAGACCCCACTATAAAACTCCATCCCTGTCTGTGCATTGACAGGACACACCGACCTCAGAGAGATCTTCACCATGCAAACAAGAACGCTGCTTCTGACTCTCACCCTGACACTGGGGTTTAGTCTGATTGCAACTGGAGAACCGCTCCACGCTCAGTGCAGAGTCATATGGTAAGATGCTGTTTGAATTTTAGAATTTTATTTTATTTATTTATTGTGCACATATATTGGAAAGATTGTTGCTTCTCAGTGTGTTTAAAATCATAGAGGTGTAATACAAATTAAGTGGGTCATTACTTGTCAGTCACATGGTAAAGGTCCATTCACACCAAGAGCAATAACTGTAACAATAACTATAATGCTAACTATAATAGCGTCCACACCAGCGGACAGTTACATTCTGTTTATCCTTAAGTGTGCAATTTTGTCTTCATTCACTTTAAGTGCTCGAGCTCTTTCAAGTCGGTTGGATTCTGATTGGCTCTCAATGTTTTTATTGTTCATGTGGAAATATCACTTTGAAAGTGATTTCAACAATATTTTTTTCTTTGTGCCATTTTCATTATAGCTGTAGTGTGGACGATTTTAGAACTATATCTTTATTGTTAGAGTGAACGGCCCTTAATATTTAATATGTTTATGTGTGGTTATGAGTATAAATATATCCTAAAAGCCCATCCACTTCAAGGATGATAACACTAAAGATATAGTTCTAAAAATCACTCTCAATATTAAAGAGAGAGAGAATTTGCACCACGGCTATAAAGATAGCGACACAGAAATGATATAGTTGGAATCACTTTCAGAATGATTTTATCCAGTTGATGAATGATAAAAACACTGAGCCAATCAGAATCCATCCTGCTGTAACGAGCTAGAGAATTTAAAGTGGCAGACAAGCACTCGCTTAGAACAAAAAGAACGATATCAATTTCTAATATAGTAATCTTTCTATGTGTGAACAGGCCTTAACACTTAATAAATGTGACATCAGTATAACAATGCACAATATCATCACAATAGCCATATGTATTATTAACTAAAATATTTAAATACGTTTTTGAATAAAGCTGAAATCTAATATATATATATATACAGTATATATATATATATATATATATATATATATATATATATATATATATATATATATATATATATTAGATAGATAGATAGATTACCAGTAGGTTCAGTAGATTCTCAGAAAACAAACAAGACCCAGCATTCATGATATATATACGCTCTTATAGGCTGTGAAAATCTAAGTTTAGATTAAGGTCTCAAACTTGTGTTCAAAAAATAAATGTGTCTACCTTTGACTGTACAAACTCAAAACTATTTTTTGCAATCCTGTGAATCACTAAACTAATATTTAGTTGAATGACCACAGTTTTTTAAAACTGCTTGACATCTGTGTGGCATGGAGTCAACCAACTTGTGGCACCTCTCAGCTGTTATTCCACTCCATGATTCTTTAACAACATTCCACAATTCATTCACATTTCTTGGTTTTGCTTCAGAAACAGCATTTTTGATATCACCCCACAAGTTCTCAATTGGATTAAGGTCTGGAGATTGGGCTGGCCACTCCATAACATTAATTTTGTTGGTTTGGAACCAAGACTTTGCCAGTTTACTAGTGTGTTTTGGGTCATTGTCTTGTTGAAACAACCATTTCAAGGGCATGTCCTCTTCAGCATAGGGCAACATGACCTCTTCAAGTATTTTAACATATGCAAACTGATCCATGATCCCTGGTATGCGATAAATAGGCCCAACACCATAGTAGGAGAAACATGCCCATATCATGATGCTTGCACCTCCATGCTTCACTGTCTTCACTGTGTACTGTGGCTTGAATTCAGAGTTTGGGGGTCGTCTCACAAACTGCCTATGGCCCTTGGACCCAAAAGAACAATTTTACTCTCATCAGTCCACAAAATGTTCCTCCATTTCTCTTTAGGCCAGTTGATGTGTTCTTTGGCAAATTGTAACCTCTTCTGCACATGCCTTTTTTTTAACAGAGGGACTTTGCGATTCTTGAAAATAGATTAGCTTCACACAGACGTCTTCTAACTGTCACAGTACTTACAGGTAACTCCAGACTGTCTTTGATCATCCTGGAGGTGATCATTGGCTGAGCCTTTGCCATTCTGGTTATTCTTCTATCCATTTTGATGGTTGTCTTCCGTTTTCTTCCACGTCTCTCTGGTTTTGCTCTCCATTTTAAGGCATTGGAGATAATTTTAGCTGAACAGCCTATCATTTTGCACCTCTTTATAGGTTTTCCTCTCAATACACTTTTTAATCAAAGTACACTTTTCTTCTGAACAATGTCTTGAGCGACCCATTTTTCTCAGCTTTCAAATGCATGTTCAACAAGTGTTGGCTTCATCCTTAAATAGGGGCCACCTGATTCACGCCTGTTTCTTCACAAAATTGATGACCTCAGTGATTGAATGCCACACTGCTATTTTTGAACACACCCCTTTCAACTAATTCAACTAATTGCCCAATTGCACAGCCTTAAGAGCGTGCATATCATGAATGCTGGGTCTCATTTGTTTTCTGAGAATCTACTGAACCTACTGGTAACTTGTTTGCCACGTAGCAATAAAAAATATACTAAAAACCTTGATTATTCTGGTTAGTCACATTGTACTGCTATTATTTTGAACAATACTGTATATATATATATATATATATATATATATATATATATACAGATATATATATATTAGATGAAAATCTAAGTTTAAGATTAAGGTCTCAAACTAAAATTGAAAACAAAAATAAATGTAAGATATACGGAAATTAAAAAAAAACAAAATAAAAAGATAACACTATTTCATTGACCATGTTACACGTTATATGCACTTATAATAACACAATTATAACTAACCCTAAACCAAACCTCATTCCTAATAACCCTATAGTAAGTACATGATGTTGATTAATATAGCTCAATACTTAATTGTATAATTACACTGTCAAACTTAAACTAAAAATAAAAAATAAATAAAAGCTAATTCAAAATAATAGACATCATATTATGTAAATAATACTAATACTGGATATTTTGTCCTTGCAGTTTTAAGATTGTGATTCACATCACATATATAATAGTTAGCCTATCTCTTTCAAAAGGTGCGTTTTATGATATTTTCACTCAACATTGTACACATTTTGGAGGGGAAAAAAATTTGAAAAAAGAAAAGCAAACACTGTTGTATTTCACTCATGTTGTGTTACTTTGGGGTCTAAAGTACTTCATTATCATAGATATATTTTATACAGTGAACACAAAAAGTATTTGGACACATGCATGCTTCAGAATGAATGAAAGTCATTGCACTTTTTAACAATACATTTAAAATAAAAATGTATAAGCACACTTTTCAAGCAAAATATTGAACAAGAAAAAAGCTTTTAAAATGATAAAATAATAGATATGTTGTTAAAATGAGGTTGAGTAAAGCTCAGTTTAAAAGTTCTCTAAAACGCATATTTTTTCTGCAGATGCCATATAAAAAAGTGTTTCATTACACTCTTAGTAAGATAAAGCAACAATCTTAAGATGATGATTGAGCTGCATGCATGAATACCAAGACAAATCGTAAACGTATGAATAGCATCACAAGGCTTTGATCGTTCATCTCAATCATCCACCATGACAGGCTGACTGACCCTCCACATACTGAACACTTTCATAAAGCTCATTTGATATGCGTGATGCAAATATGTCAATGGTCTGAATTCTGTCCTTTTAGTCTTACACCATGTCCACAATCCAATTTACAAATTCACGTCACCTATAATCACATGACATTACATTGAAAGCGCTCTCATTATTTATCAGGCTCTTTGGGATCCCGTGCCAGGATGTTTTTGTGAGTCTGGTGAACCAGATCAAGGCCTGGAAGGGCATGTCTGGCTGTATGACTGTTGGACAGAGATGCCTGTATGAGGTAAGAGTATGTTTGCTACCTTTAATCCTAAGTATTGACATGTTCAGGTAGAGTACCATGCAAAAGTTTTTGGCACTTAAGTGTTTTCACAAAAGCATATACTTTTTGCCATTTATTGTAATAATCCAGCAAAGTTTATGTATTCACAAGGAGTCTGACAACAGTATATTTGCCTAGAAATATATAAAAAATCTAGTGAACTGTTGTCTTCTTCAGCTGGTTTCTGCCACACCGTTTCACATCGTGGCCAAACACACCTCCAGACAGTGGACCAGCAAGCAAGACCTGACCTTTCACCTAGTGGCAACCGAAGAATCTGTCTGTAGAGTGACGGTAAAATGCTCTAATGCCAATATTTCTTTTCATAACATCAAGAACAAATACACTGTAAACCCTAACGCTCAAAATAATTAATTGGTTTGAGTAGAGACAACTCAAATTACTAATTGTTTGAAGAAATACTAATGTAACTATTGTTTACAAACGCAAAGTCTAAATGGACAATAGTTATGCTCCGTTGATGCATGAAGACTTTTCAGGCCCATCTTAAAATGCTTTTTTTTGGCTGTGCTTTGTAGAGGAACCATTTAAAGTGGCTCTTGTTTGTTCTTGCAAAGACATCTTTTATGGCTGTTGGTAATGAGAGTCGTCTTTTTCCCTTCTCGTTTGCGAAAGTCACACTTTGAATCTGCATTGGCATTTAATGTAACACTTTGAGATATATACTACATATATATCTACACTCTCTACATATACTACATGTTTTTGTCTCCATATACAGCGTTACTTTCAGTATATTACTGTAAAACGTGATGTTTCTTCACTGAATTATGAGTTACATTATATGTTCTGGGGCCAATGTTGGACGTTTGTAAATTCACTTGCTGAGGCTCAGCACACAATGTGCCTTTTTTGCATTTTCCTCTTGTCTGTCTCGGTCTGTCACTCTCATTCTACATACATAGATTCACATTTACTGATGCTTATTGATGGATATATAACTGTTTTTATAGGCAAAACGTTTGGGAATGATTCGATGATATTTGCACTTTCATTTGAAACTTTACAATTATATATATACATATATATATATAAATCTGTATACAGCTCCAATGCATTTATAGGGAGTTTGGTTTGCCATAAAAAATAAAATAAAAAAACCTATAAGACATTGTACTATTAGAATAACAATATAGTATAGAAATGTTTGGTTTGTTTTAAACTAATTCACTTTTATAAGTATTTTGAACTTTCTCAACAGAGCGACAAATCGATGATTCACCATAGAAACTGCTGCTAAGAAAAAGCGTGCCGTTCTACTTCCTTCTTCTTCTTTTGTTTAATGGCGATTTACATAACCTACTCAGTGCACATCGCCACGATATTTGGTGGTTGTGCAATCATTTTTTCAATCTCTTCGGTTAATAAGGAATATTTATTCACTGAGAATAAGGATTATATTGCGTGTTTGATGCTAATTGATTGAATGCAGATTCATGTGTGATATGACAATAAAATAAATAATAAATATATTTAAATTGATTTAACATTTAACCATTACCTTGTTATAATAGTGCTTTAGAGTTAATATATAATATTGTATATTATATAATATTATATAACTATATAAAAAATTTGGTTATATTAATACAACTATATTAATTATATAACACGCGTCTAAATACCTCTTTAGCAAACTAACCCTAGAACATAACCTGACTGAGTGAGTTGCTATGGCTACTTACATACCCAGAAAGATACCTTTAGTTATCCGCTTACTTTTAAACATACCCAGGTATTTGACATAACCTGATTTCTGGAATGCCCCCCAGGGTTCCTCAAATCTTTCCCCAGAGGGTCAATGCCCTGCAGAGTTTAGCTCCAACCCTGATCAAACACATCTGAGCAAGCTAACCAAGGTCTTCAGGATCAGTAGGTGAGTTTGATCAGGGTAGGGCAGGGTTTAGACCAGCTCCTCAATTGGTTCCTCAAATCCTCCAGGACCGGTTTTAAGGAACCATGATATAGGCAGTATGTCGTAATTACTGTAATTAAGATATGACAACATGTGACACTGTACTTGGAGCTGTTAAGGTCCTCGAATTCGGACTTTGTCAGCAGTTGTTGGCGTCAGAAAGTCGTAGCTCTCAGAAAATTCTAAAGTTGTAATTACGAGTTCTACAATCAGGTGAATGCTTTTTACAAGTCAGAATAACGTTAAAAAGCACTCACGTCCTCATAGAGCTCATATCAACCAGACAGGTCCTCCGCACAGACCCTATGGCCAGCTTCGAACCCGATCTTTAAGGAACTGGATGAATATTTGAATGATCCCAAACTGAATTCTGACTTGTGATGAAGCCTGAATCATAATAACATCGTGTTTGTTTGTTGGCCAGAGGAGAGCTAAGAGACTGAACCTGGTTTCTCCTAAGGTTTTTCCTCCATTCTTTGACCTGATGGAGTTTTTCTTGCCACTATCGGCAAGGAAATCAAAACTGAAGTACTTCAGCCGAAATGCATCATTTTATCACTGTAAAACAGTTTTGAAACATCTATATTGTATAAAGCGCTACATAAATAAAGGTGACGGTGTTGCAGTAATTCCGAGTCCGAGGATGCAAACAGCTCTGAGTAGAATGTAAGTTGTTGCCATCTCAATTACAACATGCCGTGAACGCAGCAATGTAGATTCTTGCTGTAGTAAAGTTCCAAAAGTTTGCGTAGTTAAAGTTAAATAATGGTGAAAAATATATACATTTGCATATAAATAAGTTACCTAAAATCCCAAATTAAGAGCCTAATGTTAGGCCGACTACTTAAGGGAAATGTTAGTTAAAAAAAAAAAGTTACACTTTTACTGTTCCCAGACCCTTTAAAAAAGGCTTGGGGTGAGGATAAAAAAAACAAACTTTTGAATATGTTTTTACCAACACTATCTCACGACCAATTTGTGTATTTTACAATATGGCAGTGACGGGTAGGTGTAGGGGTATGTCATACGAATTCATGCACATCGGACTACTCGTAAAATATGTATGAATTGCCGTGAGATCGGGTTGGTTTTACATAAAACTTGTGAATCTCTTCCTCACATTCAGCTAGAAATGGATACATTCTACTTATATGATCACATGACGAAAATAGAGTTGCCTCGATAAAGGGTGTGTGTCATGTTCATCTCACCCCACACTCCCCTACTGAATCTGTATTCAATATTACCTAAAATGTTTATGTCATCATCTTTTGAAAACTGCTGGAGCACAAAGTAGCTAACTAATCCTTCTCAAGGATTTTTGCATCATTTTGAAAATCTGCATTTTTTCTCCTTTTTGCCACTGTCACAGGGATATGCCATCTCAAAAGCATGGGCCAGACTGGAAGATAACGGCACAACCTACTGCACCCTCTACAACCTCGTCGAAGGTGAGACTTTTTAACATGTGCCATGTGCAGAGGTGGAAAGTAACGAATTACATTTACTCGCGTTACTGTAATTGAGTAGTTTTTCTGTGTACTTCTACTTTTTTAAGTAGTTTTAAAAAGCTGTAATTTTACTTTTACTTAGGTACATTTTGATTGAAGTATTGTACTTCGCTACATTTAAAACCACATCCGTTACTGAGTAAAAATAAATCATTAATGCAAAGGGGAGGAAAAAACGCGATCCGAAAGCGACTATATTGAATAGAGGCGCGGACGAAGAGAACAAGCGCGCAAATATCAGATGGAAATTAACAAGACAGACGTCAGCAAAAACGCCGTCGTGAGCCCCTGGCTAGTATGGAAATACTTTGTGGTGTTGTCTTGGAGGATATCAAATGTGCACAAAATGTGGATGCAAATGAAGAAACACATAGAACATGTTCGGGCACACATCCCTCTGTGCAGATAAAGGTATGTTTATAACTTACGGCCGAATGATTTCTGTGACGCAGAGGGAATCCCGGTATCCGGCCATGAACATTACCTTAACATTATAACGTAGGATTCACGTCATATACACAAACTGATGGATGAATGAATAACTCGAAAGAATAAATCAAATCGCGACATTGTCTGTAAATATTAAAGCACAAAACATTGCTATATGAATATATGATCTGCTTGTTCTCTCTGTGGATGAGCTGCTCCGTCTACTACATACAGGACTCTATTATTCTTAAACATTTTAATGAATTAATGATAAAATTAAGTTGTTAATCTAATTCATAATAATTTATTGAATTTAGTTTATTAGACATGTTTTATTGAATTTTTAATAAACAAAACAAACAAATGGTTTTAAGTTTATGATAAAGCATTTGTTCAACCAAAAAAAAAGAAAGACCAATCATCTTCATTCATTTAACATCATTTTAACTAACCATAATTTAATAATAGGTACAGTTTATTTATTAAATAATTGTTTAATACCATGATGTTTTCTGAGATAGAATGAGATTTTCACGAAATGACAACTTTCACAACCCTACAGGGGAGAGTCCCCCACCCCCACTGTTAAAAAAAGTAACTAAGTAACTTTTACTCTGAGTACATTTTAAATGAGCTACTTTTTACTTTTAATTGAGTAAATTTTTAGGCCAGTAATTTTACTTGTACTTTAGTAAAATTTCATTGAAGTAACAGTACTTTTACTTGAGTAGAATATTTTGTTACTCTTTCCACCTCTGGCCATGTGACTGTGCTACATGCTATGATGGCTTTGATAATATAAGAAATGCAGAGAAACCATTGAATCGTCTTTTATGTGCATTTGCAGGCAGCGGGCTGGTGGATGCTGCAGGCTTTAAGGAGTACACAAATGAATGGATTTGTCTGGAGTACTCGACTGCCAACTGCACCATCTACTGATGAGATCTGTCGGTCTTTGATATGATTTAATACACTGACAAGACCACACAACATCTATGAATCGCTCTTTATTCTCCAAGTGTGCTTTTAGTATTTCTGCAATCTTTCATTTGCAGGTCTGTTACTAATGCTTGACAGGATCACAATGTTTGAGAACAAAATGCATTATTGTTTTAAGGCAAATAAAGCATAACACCAGTTGTGTTGAATTGCACTGTTTCAAAGTATTGTTTTTGTTCAAAATGTCTCCATTGCAAGTTTATAAGAGTATATTTAGTTTTTAAGAGACGTGCAGGTTGGCTTTTGATTTGGTCTGTGAACAACCACCTAGCAACCCCCTAGTTACCACCCACAACACCCTTGCAATTGAAATTTGCCTAGCAACCACAGAGCAACACTCTGGCATCCACAAAGGATTTTTTTATTTTTTTTCAGAAAATGTAAACAAAAAATCTTGTTACTGATAGTATCTGAGAAATACATAGTCCAAAATATGATCAAATAAGACAGATCTAATAAAGAAACGAATAAATGTAAAACAAAAGACTTTATTTGCTATGTAGAGCTATACAAACATCATATCTTGGACTGATTTAAAAAAAAAAACCACACATGATTAAGTGTTCTGAAAAGATTACACAAAGAACAAAATCATAGTCATAATTTACATGACCTTACTAAACAATTTAAATACTAGCTGACAATATTAATAGGATTTCTAGGAGCCTCTCTGGATTTTTCTCACTTTGATAGAGATCGTTTCTCTGTATCCAGAAGGAATGTAACTTTCGATCTGAAAGGACAGAGAGCATTCAAAACTTTATTTAGGCCTAATTTGATGTTAACATAGCCTATTCATATCAGTGCAAACATTTAAAGCAATGAAACGTTATACAGTAAAATGAATTATACGATATTTGATATAAAGAGCCATTCAAAAGTAACTTTTAATAACTGGTGCCAAAGTGGGAGTTACATTACTCCCAATGGAGGATGACAAAGCTCTCAGATTTCATCAAAAAGATCTTCATTTGTGTTCCAAAGATAAACGAAAGTCAAATGGGTTTAGAATGACATGAAGGTGAGAAATTAATGACAGAATTTTTATCCCTTTAAGTCACTATGAGACCAAAATTGACACTTAATGTTTTATGGAATATTGTAGTATTTATTAAAAATGATTTATCCTTGCACAAGTTTTTTTTTTTTATTCATGTGTCCTCATAATCTTTCATCAAAGTAACTTCCCCTCTCTCGCAGCTCTCGCTTCTCTAATGTTGTGTTTACTGGAGCAAAGACAGGAATGACAAATAATAGCAACGTAATTTAACAGTTACAAAATGTAACTGTAATCTATTACTGAGAAACAAAATGTGTAATTAAATTAGTTACTTATGAAATGTTACCTATTACAAAGAGGGTTACATCTGAGTATTTTCAGTAAAAAGCTGGGATATGTTGAATAACATTCATTTGTTGCTTTGCCTGTTTTTGATGTGCATGATGCCTCCTAACATTTAAAAGCTGTTTAGTAAAGCGATTGATTACATCAATCCACAATCCCGCTGAAAACTTTAGGCTACAAACTCTCTGAGAGCTGCCACCATGGCGAGTGATAAATGTGTCCCAGTGCTGGAAATTTAAAAATCATTTCATCCAGAAATCTGTTTTTAACCTCAGAATGATCCCAACGTAAAAAGGGGTGCTAAAGTCTGATTTTGTGGCGGCTGTGCTTTAAAATGTAATTATTATAATCTTAATTCAAGTGATGAAAGATTTGGAAAGTCTGACCCTGCCTGGTATAAATGTTTGAAAATAATTAACAATTGAAAACATTTGTTAGAAATTTAGAAAAAAATGAAAAAGTAAGCAAATGTAAGCAGTTACATTACTTTAATGAAGTAACTGAAATAGTTACTTGCTACATTTTAAATAGGGTAGGGTAACTTGGAATCTGTAACCTATTACATTTCCAAAGTAACCTTCCCAACACTGGATATACCTAACAATAGTGACAAAAAAAGTAATGCAACTGTCGACTTCATATGTAGAAATAATTGTGGAACACTGGACTGTATAAACTAAAAAAATATATCCTATAGCATATAAAAGGTGAAAAGACTAAAGAATTAATTACCTGACGCAGAAGGAACTCCATCTCCGGTGAATTAGGATTACTGGACACATCTTTCACAGACCTGACAGCTAACCTCAAGCCAGTAATTACTGGAGGGTCTATGAGAAAATTGACATCTTATATTAAAAATGCAGCTAATCTCCAAAAGTTTTATCATAATTTACTCACCCTCATGTCATTCTAAATCTGTATGACATTGTTTCAAACTGTTGTTTTGGACCGCATTGACTTTCATTAAACAGTTAATATTTTTTATTAATTTCTTTTGTTTTCCACAGAAGAAAGAAAGTCATACAGGACTGCAACAACATTAAATCTCATTAACTGTTTATTGAAAGTTAATGCGGTCCAAAACAACAGTATTTGACTTTGAAACAAAGTCATACAGATTTGGAACAACATGAGTAAATTACAGAAATGTCATGTTTGATTGTAACTATCCCTTTAAACTAAAGATCACTGCTAACATGTTTATGTAAAAACCACAGCTAAGTCAACTGACACAATGTAGGCTTATTAAAATTGATTTGTTGTGTTATACCAACTAGCAAAATATGACATACCAGGCTGCTGTGTTGATGGTGCAGTCCAGCTTTGTGATGTTTCTGCTGTCAATTCTGTGGTTGTAGGACCACCTGTGGGTTACACAATAACCAACATTAACAGAAAACAGGTTTTTGAGTGAATATATAAATGAAAAGGTCAATATTTTATATTTATCATAAAAACACTCTTTCAAAAACTGAAAAAGTAAGCCTGTTAAATGGGTAAAGGCTTTGCCAGCAAAATGTTCATCCTTGACCTGAATGTATGAGTAATTCTCCAGTATTTGAGTCACTTTGAGTAATAGTAAGAGTTTGATCAATCACTCACCAGTAGTGCTCGACTCTCCCACAGAAAAACACAGAAATCCAACAAACAGGATGAAGTGGAACATTTTCTCCTTGCTTTTGCAAATGATCCTTTTGGAGGAGCGTGTTTGGATACGGTCAGTGACTCTTCAGGTTTTTAGGCTGTATGAGGGTGTGTCTCATGGGTTTACATAAAAACAGAGACTGAGCACACCCATTGCCCGCACAAAAACACAATGGGTCATAGACCGAAGTTATTCTCTCTTTTTATCACTTGATACCTTTGATTCATCATGGGCCAAAACATTTGATAAATGTATGGGTTTATTGGTTCTTTTATTGTTATGCTGCCACATAACACAATCATATAAGTACTGAAATGAAATGAAGACCTGTGGTTTTAATTCCAAAGGAAAGAGGTTAAGTGAAAAACAGTCTAGGTCGAAAGTTTGTAATGATTTTTCATGTTTTTGAAGGTTACTCTTATGCTCACTGAGGCTGCATTTAATCAAAATGACAGTAAAAATAGTAATAATGTGAAATAGCGTTACAATTTATAGAACTGTTTTGAATGCAATTTATTCCAGTGATGCAAAGCAGAATTTTCAGTATCATTACTACAGTCTTCAGTGTCACATGATCCTTCATAAATCCTATGAATATGCTGATTATTAATGGTTCATTATATAATAATAATAATAATGGAGCAGTAAATCATCATAATAGAATGATTTCTGAAGGATCATGTGACACTGAAGATTCAGCTTTGACCTCAAAGCTATAAATGTCATTTTACCATATATTAAAGTAGAAAACAGTTCTTTAAAATGTTAATTATATTTCACAATGATGCTGTTTTTACTGTATTTTTTAATACATTTCAAATAAATGCATCCTTGGTGAGCATAAGAGATTTCTTAAAAAATCTTAATCATTTCAAACCTTTGACAGGTAGTATATAATCAAACTGTTTACAGTAAAGTCTGAAGTAATAACACGTTTCTAGAAAATTAAAACATATACACGCAATGGAAAAGATTAATATTAAACAGCCAAAGTCATTTTAAAGATAATATTGAATTGAATAAATTAAACATTGAGATAACACAGGAATAACAAGAATGGCGGTATAATTAAAAACAACAGCTTCCTGGTTGGCAGGCACACGCTGTTCCTCAGATTGGGCTTTGGACCTGTCTAAGGGCTCTTGCACTTGCTGCTCCTGCTGCTGCTGCTGCTGCGGGCGCTGGGCGGCAGAGATCCCTGCGGGGATGTGACGGAGAGACCCAATCCCAGATCCACTGTCTTCACTGGGGGGGAATGGACAGATTGGCTTCTGGCACTGCTGCTGGCCGATGGATTTGAGGATCTGATATGCATGTGGGGAACATAAGACAACAATCAGGACTTTCCACATATTTGTCTGGTTGAAACGGTCACACTTGACTGGGATCGAAAAGCAGCAGACGTGCGAGTGGAATTTAAATGGCAATAGTTAATAGTTAAAAGCATGATTATGAGAATACCGATGGAGTGAAGCAGAACTGCGGGCTGAGTTGACCTTTGAGCTCAGACGGCTGGATGGAGTGGAAGCAGGAGAGGGCAGCGACAGACCAGCCTGCAATAAGGAACATAACCATTACAGTTAATTAGTAGCTTCATTTATATGCAACAAAGTAATTAATGATGACTAAAATAATCACACAGGAATTCCTCTGATAACTGACCCCACTGTAAAAATGTGAAAATACACTACCGTTCAAATGTCTGAGGTTGATAAGTTTCGTTTTAATGTTTCTGAAAGGCTTCATTTATTTGATCAAAAATACAGTAAAAACTTTAATATCGTGACATATTATTAAAAATTAAAATAAATGTTTTGTATTTATATATGGAAAAAGGTTGTTTATTTATATGATCCTTAAGAAATCATTCAAATATGCTAATCTAAAGAAACATTTATTATTATTATCGATGTTGAAAATAGTTGTGCTGCTTGGAAACCGTGATCATTTTTTTTCAGTATTCTTTGAACTGCTTTAATTTAATTGAATGCATAATTTCTTAATACAAGTATTAATTCTTAAAAAACAAGCTGACTCCAAACTTCTGAACGGTAGTGTATTTGCTTTTAACTTATCACAATGATTTCAGAAATGAATATGTCAAAGTATTTGAGAAGTGCAATCAACCTTTCCTTGCTTTACCTTACTGCCACTTTGTATCACTTAGACAAAGTTTCAATGACTACATGTTTCTTATAGATCAGGGTGGGTCATTTTTCCAATCTACATGTACCTGCATAAAACGTATCTGTAATGTAGATGCCAGGTCAGGATTCTCCTCCATGGCTTCCAGGAGCATCTTATTTAGGCTCTTATTTAAGTCTCTGAGTTCTCGTAGCTCAATGTCACGTTCCTCAAACGTCTTCTCTCTGGTGTTCTTTGCGGCCCGAATTTCCCTGGTATATTTGGCACACTGTGAGACAAGAATAGGATGAGATCAGGAGCCTTTTAGATAACAACAAGATAGTCTTATATTAGATAATCACAATAATATGGGTATAATTACTGGCCATATATACATACAGTACATATAAATATATTCCTGTCATGACAGCTCTTGGAGTGTTTGACATGGTCATATATGTTTGGTCATATTAGGTTAATATGTTAATAGATCTGCTATGCTCCTGTTGCTGCAGAGCAAGTACGGGACTTGCTACTGCAAATACACACACAACACGCTGCTGTAAGCAAGTGAGGAATGTTGCTGCTGTACAATATATAACGTAAATTAATTTTCTGTAGCAGATCTATACAGGTGGAGCTGGGGAAGGTGGAGGGATTCTGAAAGTATGCAGCAAACTACTACAGCAAACACTGACCAAGTATTTGAAAGATGAGCAGGGAGCTCACTGGCTGCTGATGCAAGAGGAACCAATCAGCTGTGCCCTACAGAGAAGATGTGGGGCCTCATTTATAAAATGTTGCAGCAAAAAATGCTTCGATTTTTTTTATAGTAATAAAACTCATTTAGCGCAGTTAGAGAACAGAACTACAATTAAAAACTGAACGCGTCTGCCCAATGCAGCGTGAGCCGAACAAGAGTCGCAGCACAGATCAGCAGCAGCAGTCAGGTTTCATTCATCACAAGAGTGAGGAGCTGACTGACAAGATGATGGCAGATGATTTGATTTCAAAGCGAAATGTAAAAGCGCCTATTTAAGCAAGTTTGTCATTGTACTGTTTTGTTGTTGTGTTTTTCATTAAGAATAACAATTAACATTCAAGCAATCGCCGCCAGTGAATTGGCGATAATTCTAAAGCGAAAGGATAATATGCACGGCCATTCATAATGGGGCGTGTCCATTGGCATGGAGGAAGTTCAACTTCCAAAAGGAATTCTTTCAAAACACTCGTTCTGCTCTGCGCCGTTATGAATGGCCGTGCGCATTTTACTTTCGCTTTAGGATTAGCGCCAATTCTGGGAATTAATCATTTAAAAACAAGGAGCAAAAGAGGGAAAGCTCCACTGTATGGAGCAAGTTGTCATTATGAAACCTGCCATTTAATAGCCATGTTTATTGGCATTATATTTTCCATGTTTTCCTGTGAAGCTGATTTGAAACAATCTGTATTGTAAGTGCTAAAGTTACTAAACTAAATATACAAATAGAATTTATTAATTTGGTCATATATAATTCTATAAACTATCCAAATTAAACCAGCCAAATCAAATTTTGTTGCAATGTTGTCCTGTTTAACACTGTGAAGCTGCTTTGAAACAATCGTCATTGTAAAAGCGCTACATAAATAAATTTGATTGATTGATTGATAAAGGTGACTTGACTACTGTAAACTTAATTACTAAAGAAAAGTCATTCTTTAATGTAAGATGAATCTCAAAAGATAAAGCTGGATAATTGTAGGTTATGTGAGGGCGTATGTTAGACCTGTTTGACGGCTCTATTGAGTTTCTCCTCCTGGGATTGGATGTCTTTGTTGAGAGAGAGCACTTTTGCTTGGGTGCTCTCAATGCTCTCACTGTGAACGGCTTCCTCTTGAAGAAGACCCTCCAATGTCCCGGACATGCTCTGAAATGTGGAAATGTGCTATCATCTAAATGAACTGGTATTCACATTTGATTTAATATTACTGAATCAAGTTGACATAGCTAATTAATGTTTTCACTTTTTACAGAGCAAGTTTACAGAAACTTGTTTGCCCTGTTGTGAATTATGTTTTTTAAACATTGTTTTTAACTGTTGTGTTACCTAGTAACATAAATATTAAAGTTAAGGTACACACTTTGATAAATACAAACACTGTGTATTTTTAGTATTGGCAAAACTGGTAAAACAGAAACGCTTTTCCCAGTGTTTGTGTTACATGTATTATTACACATCACTGTAATTAATTACTATACCAATAGCAAGAACTATGTGTAACTATAGCTTCAGTAAATAATGACACGCTAACCTGCTGGAAAACATTGCCGGTCACCAGCATGCTGGGATCAACATGGGATTATGGTTTGCTGGTGGACCAGGACACCATCTCACTTTTGCTTGAGAACAGCATGACTATACTGGTCCATAGCTAGACTAGACCAGCACTATACCAGCATTATTCAGCAGAACAAGTACATGTAGTTAACTAGAATTACTTTGTAATTATTTAAGTAAGTACAGAGAATCATGAACACAGTAAAAGAAAGTGTGTCACATTACAATGTTAACATTAATCTAAATTACACTAGTAATCTAGGTTAATTGAGTCATTCCTACAATTTGGTGGATTTTATGTCCTCGTGAAACAATACTGAATATTTTACAAAAACGTTATTTTACATAAAACGTTATTAGCATGACAATGTAACTTTCATGCCACGTGGTTTTCAGTACATGTACCCCATTAACAAAAATGTGTCCATATTGTTAAAAAAAACCTAAATAACAATTTAGCCAGAGTCACCCCCGACCTTGCAAATTGGACACATTTTCCTACTTCTTTCAATGCAAGAATAGCTGTAGTTAAAATGAACATCCTTCCATGTATCAACTTCTATTTAATACTTTTCGTCATTATAGAATAATTTTCCTCGGTCAAATGTAATGTGAATTGTTTAGGCGATATTTATGATGACAAGGCCTGAAATAATTTCAGGATATTATGGACCTTTTTAAGTTACCATGCTCTCCCTATTTCGTGTATCTCTGCATAAGGTCTCCTCTTCGCATTTACAATTGCCCGTGCATCCTTCGCGAAATCCTTCCATTTGGAAACTCTATTACCTCTGCTTAATTTATTTACTCCTCTCATAAACAAACTCATACAAACTACTTTCCATAGCAACTACTATTATATCAATATTGTATTCTGTTTTTGTCTTGTATCGAACTGATTATTCAATAAAAACAAATCCTTCACACACACACACACACACACACACACACACACACACACACACACACACACACACACACACACACACACACACACACACACACACACACACACACACACACACACACACACACACACACACACACACACACAAAATGTCCCATGTCCTCAATCATGTTTTCTCAACTTCACTTTGAAATAAAAGTTACATATACACTGATCAGGCATAACATTATGACCATTATGACCAGGTTTCTTCATCATGGCACCTGTTAATGGGTGGGATATATTAGGCAGCAGGTGAACATTTTGTCCTCAAAGTTGATGTGTTAGAAGCAGGAAAAACGGGCAAGCGTAAGGATTTGAACGAGTTTGACAAGACCCAAATTGTGATGGTGAGAGACATCTGTATGTAGTTGATTGGGACTCGTTGAGAAAACAAAGGAAATTAGCATCTGAACTCACTCTTGTGCATTTAGCATCTCCATCCGAGACGACATCACACCGAGCTAATCATCGAAAAATCACCTTAATTTACATGTCTTACCCTACACTGCCTCTACCCCCATCTCTCCTCCAGAATTCACCCAAAATCTAATGGTCTAAAGTGAACAAATAAATACTATACAGTAATATACATGTTTGATATGATTGGAAATTTCTCAGTGTGACTGGTACAAATATCTCATCCCCACAGACGCAAACAAGAAGATAATAAAGGTTTTAAGAGTTTAGAGATATCTTGCGTAATACATTGGGTGTGGTTTCAGCCATTTGGTCTTTAGTCAATACAGGTCTATAGGACTTGATTCATGCTAATTCCCATTGTTAACACGTTTCCAATTGAAAGAGGTTTCTGTCTTGGTCTGGTACTTAAAGGAATGTTGCAAAGCCCGTAACGCTGGATGTCTTTTCCTAAGATACCTAGCGTTATGTAATTTTCAGAAGTCAGGTATATATTTCATTCTTTCCTTCAGAGCATTTGATGTTATGTATGGATTATCTTTTAATTGATTATGTAATTGGCATTATATATTTACCTGATTTGTTAATAAATTGTTACATTTTGATTTATTCTGACTTACTCTGGAATTAATCAGGTTATGAACGGGTATAATTTCAACAAAGGGTTAAACAGAATAATTAAATATGTGATTAACTGTTAAATATAAATTACCAAATAACCAATTGGCATTCTAACCTAAATTCGAAATTATAAAAATTATAATTATAAAATAGAGTCAGATAAATTAGAATTAAATCCTGTTTGCCCAGCTGAAAACACCAAACGCACAATGACCATCACCCGCCATCGTTACCTCCATTGGAACGATTTTGGCCGGGTTCACAATGGCTAGACGACGATGGCTCTAAGCATCTCCAACACTGCAGCTCTCTTGTGAGGTGTTCCCAGTCTGCAGTGGTCTGTATCTATCAAAAGTAGTCCAAGGAAGGAACAGTAGTGAACCGGCGACAGGGTCATGTACGGCCATTGCTCATTGATGCACGTGGGAAGCGAAACTGGCCCGTGTGGTCCGATCAAACAGACAAGCTACTGTAGCTCAAATTGCTTAAGAAGTTAATGTTGGTTCTCATAGAAAGGTGTCAGAATACACAGTGCATCAGTTTGTTGCGTATGTGGCATAGCCAGACCAGTCAGGGTGCTCATGCTGACCCCTGTCCACCACCGAATGTGCCAACAGTGGGCACTTGAGCATCAGAACTGGACCACGGAGCAATGGAAAAGGTGGCCTGGTCTGATAAATCATGTTTTCTTTTTACATCACATGGATGGCCGGGTGCGTGTGCGTCGCTTACCCGAGGAACACATGGCACCAGGATGCACTATGGGAAGAAGGCAAGCCTGCGAAGGCAGTGTGATGGTTTGGGCAATGTTCTGCTGGGAAACCTTGGGTCCTGCAATCCATGTGGATGTTTACTTTGACATGTACCACCTTTCCCTAAGCATTGTTGCAGACCATTAACACCCTTTCATGGAAACGATTCCCTGGTGGCTGTGGCCTCTTTCAGCAGGATAATGCGCCCTGCCACAAAGCAAAGATCAGGGCTGTTTTGGCATCAAAATGGGGACAAATATAATAATATGTCATAATGTTATGCCTGATCGGTGTATATTTCTTAAGTAGCAATTTTTTGTATCATTTTATACATGTATTCAAAATGTAAACCATTAAATTAGTTTGTCTCCCAAACTCCAGTCCATATATGCCCTAAATTACATGACTTTGTGGACTTGACATTGTTTCATTGGAGGGAAAGTAACTCCTGCTGCGTCCAAAATCGCATAACTGAGTAGGTACTATATTTGAATTTACATTGCAACCATTAAAAAGTACACTCTATAATATAAGTATAAATGTGGGTAGTATGAATGAAGTTCAGACGTACTACATCCACTATGTTGTTACTGTCACATGACCAACCAGCGTCAGATGCGTCGCTTCAGTTTTATTCATAAATCACGTTTTCTTTTTACATCACATGGATGGCCGGGTGCGTGTGCGTCGCTTACCCGAGGAACACATGGCACCAGGATGCACTATGGGAAGAAGGCAAGCCTGCGAAGGCAGTGTGATGGTTTGGGCAATGTTCTGCTGGGAAACCTTGGGTCCTGCAATCCATGTGGATGTTTACTTTGACATGTACCACCTTTCCCTAAGCATTGTTGCAGACCATTAACACCCTTTCATGGAAACGATTCCCTGGTGGCTGTGGCCTCTTTCAGCAGGATAATGCGCCCTGCCACAAAGCAAAAATTCCGGAATCGTTGGAGGAGCACAACAATGAGTTTGAGGTGTTGACTTGGCCTCCAAATTCCCCAGCTCTTAATCCAATCGAGCATCTGTGGGAGGCCCATGGAGGCCCCACCCCGCAACTTACAGGACTTGGATCTGCTGCTAAAATCTTGGTGCCAGATACCACAGCACAACTTTAGGGGTCTAGTGGAGTCCATGCCTCAACAGATCAGGGCTGTTTTGGCATCAAAATGGGGACAAATATAATAATATGTCATAATGTTATGCCTGATCGGTGTATATTTCTTAAGTAGCAATTTTTTGTATCATTTTATACATGTATTCAAAATGTAAACCATTAAATTAGTTTGTCTCCCAAACTCCAGTCCATATATGCCCTAAATTACATGACTTTGTGGACGTGACATTGTTTCATTGGAGGGAAAGTAACTCCTGCTGCGTCCAAAATCGCATAACTGAGTAGGTACTATATTTGAATTTACATTGCAACCGTTAAAAAGTACATTCTATAATATAAGTATAAATGTGGGTAGTATGAATGAAGTTCAGACGTACTACATCCACTATGTTGTTACTGTCACATGACCAACCAGCGACAGATGCGTCGCTTCAGTTCTATTCATAAATCCCCTCCCATGGCCTTATGGGATAGTAAAGTTTCCATCACACTTAAGATTCTAGGTGGAAGTAGCAAGTCATCCAGGGACTTTTGTTTTTCACATACTATCTATTCGGACATACTACTCTTTTGGCGTATTGTTTTTTGCATTCTATATAGAGGCAAGTATTAATTTTTGATGCAGCGTTAGTCATTAACTTTTCTAGTTTCATAATTTTTAGAATATTTATCTAATAGCATAAAACATGTCCTCCCTGTTGTGTCCACTTATACTGGACATGAAAATCTTACTTTCTTTTTGTTTTAAATAGATTTTATAAATCTATTAAAATTATTCCTAAATGTTAATCTTCTGCTAGCATGTTGTTCTTTCCTAGCTAGTAACGGGCTTTGTTAGCTTAAAACGTCCACCCTGTTACACATTGCATTAAAAAAATGTCATGTAACGGGTGGACAAATTTCCACATGTGAAATATTTGGTTAGGATTATTAGGTTTTACTTGAGCTTGACCAGTGTGTTTTCTGATGGACCTAAAAAGATCAAAATCCACCAAAATCCAGCAAGAATGACCCAATTATAATCAAAACAAAACCATTTGCTAAAACATGTTCATTGTTAGTTAATGATACCTAATAGAATAAAAACTAATGTTAGGAATTACATTTCTGTATCATGAGATTATACTTTACATATTTATATAAATGTAGTTCCCTTTCGTTCAGTCACTCCGAGTAACGTCAGTGACTGACGAATGTGGGTGTTTATGCTTCTAGGTGAAACCCCCCATTCTCAGGGAACGAGGGTTGCATACGTAACCGAGACGTTTTTGTCCGCATTGTCTGAACAAATGTTTACTTCAGCGCATATATTTACTTCAACATCCTCCTGCAGTTCTTGGATTTGCCGCTTCTTAAATTTGTATTTGTCCTCGGCTGCTCGTCTCTGCTCCTCCAGCTTCAGTTTCTCCTGGTGTGCGGGACCTACTCAGATCAAAATTCTGTTTGATTACCGTATACACACTGCAACTTTTCAGATATTGTTTACATGCCAAACTAAATCTGTACAGTATCTAAACCACAAACAAGTGACGTTTGCTTGTAGGTATGGCTTAAGCTGAATATATTTAATCTGATAACATGTACATAAGTAACATATAAATTAATGTCAGTGATGCACATGCATAGCTATAGCTGTTGTCTTCATACTTCAGGTAACCAATCAAACAGATCACTTTAAAATTAGAATCGTATAGCAATGCATTCTGGGAATAGTGGTGACATTTGTGATGAAGAATGTTTTAAACAGCTGGCAATGAGGTAAAGTGTTTGAGTATGACTCAGAAACACTTGGTTTGGAATGATCTTTGAGTTTAATATACAAACACTCACTGGAATCTGTGACTTTGGTCAGGGCTTTGCGGTAGGTTGTATTGCAGTTGTTGACAACTTGCAGGGTGTTCTCCAAAGCGCGGATCTCTTTCTCTGTCTTGCGGATTTTGGCATCCAAATCATCCCCCTGACGCTGGAGCTCTTCTTTCTCTTGAGCTGCCTTCGGAAAAAGTCCAGAATTTATTAGATATTGTTACATATATGGAGTTGTAATGTTCATTCTGAGAAACGTATGGAGTAGTCAGGAGTGAGGAATGCTTTAAATGCAAAAACCCAAGCTGCACTTCTTTGTTTTTGATTAAGTCATATTTAATTTGAATGCTTTTGAAAGAAGCATCACCAAAGCTGCATTTATTTGATAAACAATATACAGTAAAACAGTAATATTGTGATAGTATTATACTTTAAAATAACCTTTTTATTATTAACAGAGTTTCTGCAGGGTTATTTAGGTAAATGTAAGACCTTTTTAAAACAAATTAAAGGAAATTTAAGGAATAAATTGAAGTCAATATGTCTTCTAAATGTAAATGTCTAGCAAGCACAGAATGAGTTGTATTAGCAACACTTCAATTCCAACAGATCTCCATTACTTTTTAATTAATTTGACAAAAAAGCTAATAATATACAAAATAAAACATAGCAGTCCAAAGCTTGTCTCCCAAACACTAGAATATGGAAATGAATTTTACTGAAACTTCTGATCACACTACAAAAAAATGATGTTCTTTTTCAGTCGTTTTGTCTTGTTTTCCAGTGTCTAAAATCTAAAAGATTCATTTAATACATTTAATTACTTGAGAAGCAAAATTACATAAGATAAGAAATCTTGTGATCTTATGATTAAAACAAGAACAAATATCTGCCAGTGGGTTCAGAAAAATCTACATAAATCAAATAAAGTAATTTGCATACCAATTGACAGATACTTGTTCCTGTCTTAAGCATGAACTCACTTAATTTTGTTCAATTTCTCAGAGAACAAGACTTGATTTCATCATTTTGCATGTCAAGTAAATGTATCCTGATTTAAGGATGTTTAGATATTTGTACTGGAATACAAAAATCAAGAGGATGTTTTTTTGTTTTTTTACAGTGCATGCAATTGAACTTTTAGCCCCTTAGCCCTATGAAATCAATTTCATTTATTTTTGTTGTTTTAATGGTTAAATTAAATTGTATTAGTCAAAAAGCATGTCTAATTCATTGAAATCATGAAACATATACAATTTAACAGCAATTTACTGAAGTTTAACAAAAAATTGTTCACCCAAAAGTTGACAAATTCTGTGAATTTTTATGAATGGATTCGATCAATTCATGAATCCGTACATGTTTTCCACATCACAGAAATCATAGGGCTCTAATTTAATGCCATGATATTTAATTTAAGGCTTTCTGCTCCAATTTAATTTTTTAAGGCCTAAAAAAAGGTCAAATGGATACTTTTTAAGACCCGCAGAAACCCTGTTCAATACATTTTAAAATGTAATTTATTCCTGTGATGTCAAAGCTGAATTTTCAGCATCATTACTCTAGTCTTCAGTGTCACATGATACTTCAGAAATCATAATCTAAGCTCTAATCTCATAATCATAACATGATGAATGATTTTGAATGAAATTGTTCTTATTATTATCAATGTTAAAACAATTGTGCCGCTTAGTATTTTTGTGGAAACCACAATACTTTAGGATTCTTTGATGAATAGAGAATTCAAAAGAACAGTATTTATTTAAAATATAAGTCATTTGTAACATTAAATGTTGTCAGTTTTTATCTATCTAATGCTTCCTTGCTGAATAAAAGTATACACTACCAGTCAAAAGTTTGAGAACACTAAGATTTTTAAAATGTTTTAAAGTCTCGTCTGCTCACCAAGGCTGCATTTATTTGATCCAAAATACAGCGAAAACAGTATTATTGTGAAATATTTTTACAATTTAAAATAACTTTTTTCTATTTGAATATATTTTAAAATGTCAATTATTTGAATTATTTTTTCCCAGGATTATTTAATGAATAGAAAGTTCAAAAGAACAGCATTTATCTGAAATATAAAGCCTTTGCAACATTATAAATGTCTATACTGTCACGTGATCAATTTAATGCATCCTTGCTGAATAAATGTATTAATTTCTTTAAGTTCTTTCCCCCCAAAAAATTATAATAATTCTTACCAACCCAAAACTTTTGAACGGTAGTAAAATGTTACAAAAGCTTTCTATTTCAGATAAATACTGTTCTTTTGAACTTTCTATTCATCAAAGAATCCTAAAATAAAGTTTTCATCGTTGATAATAATCATAAATGTTTCTTGAGCAGCAAATCATCATATTAGAATGATATTTCAAGGATCATGTGACACTGAAGACTGGAGTAGTGATGCTGAAAATTCAGCTTTGCATCACAGGAATAAATGACATTTTAAAATATATTCAAATAGAAATATTACAGATTGTTTTTGTATTTTTAATAACATAAATGCAGCCCTGGTGAGCAGAAGAGACGTCTTTAAAAACATTCAAAAATCTTACCATTCTCAAACTTTTGACTGGTAGTGTACATTTCTTTAAAAAAATGTTTAATAAAATCTTATTGATTTTATTAACTTTTAAAGGGTAGTGTACTGGTTATTTCATGAAATAACACTACATTAAAATAAAGCATTTAAGATTGTCCTTTATTTTTCAAGAAGAGGAATATCCTTCATTTAGCATGCCATCACATGTTTCTGATTGCTGATCAAGATTTTTCAGTCTATAATCAATGTTATTAAAAGAAGTGGTATGTTACCTTTATGATGAAGTAGGCCTGGGATTTTTCCTCCTCTCCCTCTGGTGCAGCCATGGAAACAGTCAGGATCTCGTACCTTTTCCTCATCTTGTCAATTTTGAACATTCTCTCGTTCACCGCAGTACTGTGGTCATTTGTCAGAAACGACAGAAAAATGCTGAATCAAGTACTGTATATGACATCAGTGCAGATCAGCTTATCTGATGTTATAGCATAGTAATTTGTGTAGTATACAAATGACACAATTACAATCTGAATTTTAATTTTATTTATCATGTTATTCATTTATTTCAATATTTATATCTGTATTGTAGTAAAAATGTATCATCTAAACCACACTAAATAATGAAATCATATTGATTTACCATTGGCTAGCATATTTCCCCTGCAAAAAATGCCTTTCTTACTTAGTATTTTGGTCGTTTCCGGTCCAAATATCTAAAAATTCTTAAATCAAGATGCTTTTACTAGATAAGTAAAGAAAAATAATCTTCTTTCTGTCTGAAATATTATTTCTTGTTTCGGCCCCACTTTATATTAGGTGGCCTTAACTACTATGTACTTACATAAAAAAATAAGTACAATGTACTTACTGTGTTCATATTGTGTTGCAAAACACCTTTGCTGATATTGAGGAGGGATACGGGTAGGGTTAGGGACAGGTGTGGTGGGATGTGTAAGTTTAAGGGTAGGGTTAGGTGTAAGGGAACTGTCAACTGTGTAATTACAAATGTAACTACAGAAATTAATTACAGATGTAATTACATGCAGGTATTTTTTTAAATGTAAGTACAATGTAAAAACATGTATGTACACAATAAGTGCAATGTATCAAATGATTAATTAAAATGTTAGTACATAGTAGTTAAGGACACCTAATATAAAGTGGGTCCCTTGTTTCTGTCCCAAAGAGAATCAAGATTATTTTTCTTACCCTATTGGCAGATAATTTAGTTTGTTTTAAGCAATAATTCACATTATTTTGTGAATTAGAAAACAAGAAAAAATATCTTGTGTCATTTTACTAATCTAGTAAAAGCATCTTGATTTAAGATTTTTTTTTATATATTTGTGCTGGAAACAAGTCCAAAATACAAAATAAGACAGGCATTTTTGCAGTGTTTACCTGAGCCCTTGTCTCTCCTGTTCGGTGAGCTTGACCTGTTTAATGAGCATCTCTCTGTGCACACGGATCTCCTCCTCTCTCTCTTTCATGGCCGCTTGCAGTTGCAGACGTCTCTTCTCCAGAGTCAGCACTCCATCTGCTCTGCAATACAACAGGTCCCTTAGCCGCTGCACCTCCATCTTCAGGAGACCCTTATCCACCATGCTGTCCTGATGGAAGGAGACGACGTCCACATGAGTGCAACAGAGCAAATGAGTTTTGTTCTCTACCATTGTTTACTGCTGTTTTTTTTATAAAAATTCTTTGATAGATTAATTTATCCAAATAGATCAATAATGTATTTCAATTTTGATCAGTTGTGCTGATAGCAAGTGCTGATGGTAGAGGGGAAATTGTTGAATAGAAATTCCATTAAATGCATAAAATAAGAAATATTTAATAAATAAACCGAATGTGTGGAAATGTATGAACGTTTGAATTTAGTGAAATTCTGTGGCGTTTTCTAAAGAATTCTGTTGGCCCAGACACCAGGTCCATTTATCAGTGATGGACAATCAAGTTAGTGACCTGTTTTTTGAGCCTGAGTTTTTTCTGGTCTTTCTCAGAGGTGTCGATGAAGAGTTCCAGCTCCTGGATCTTGGAGGTCAGATCTCTCTTCTCTGCTTCGCTCTTCTCTGTGTCTTTCCTAATGCAGCGGATATCATCCTAAGAATATACATAAAATATATGTTTTTAAAAACATCCATGCAAAGGTCCAAAAACAGGTCATGTTCCACCCCAAAATCAACAGAATATATACTGTATGCTTCCATTCAAATGTTTTTGATTGGTAAGATTTTGGGAGTTGTATGTTTTTGGAATAAGTCTCTTAAGCTCAAGAAGGATGCATTTTCTTTCGTGAAAAATACAGTAAAGACTGTAATATTGTTAAATATTACAATTTCAAATATCTGTTTTCTATTTGAATATATTTTAAATTAGATTTTTTTTTATTATTCAAAACAACAGCATTTATTTGAAATATAAATCTTTTGTAACATTTTAAATGTCTTTACTGTCACTTTTGATCAATTGGCGAAAAAAACAAACATACTGACCCTAAAGAACTTATATATAACCTATAACTCTAGACCCACTATAGTCCAGCTATGAGTAACCCACTTCTAGCCAAAATAACCTTGAATTTGGTTACATGTATTTTCTGCCAAAATAAATTGTGAGATGTCTGATATTCCATCATGTCAGCAAAGTCAACAGTGAGTACAAGGCGTTTGGTTTTATTTCTTTGACATGTTCATGTTCTAGATGACTCTATTCTAGGGCTGTGGTTAGACATCTATTAAAATTGCCTTGTTTTAGCCTAGACGTCAGGGCAGTGTTTGGACTTGTTGCTTGCTATCTATGGATGAATGGATGGATGGACTAGCCAACAGCAAACACTGAACCAGACTATTTAAAAGTTAAGCAAACAATCTCATTGGCTGAAGGATCAGCAGAGGCCAATCAGCTTGTGCCATGTGGTGATGATGTATGTGATTGCTTGCAGACTACATGTAAAGGACCATCAGCCTGCCCCCTCTATTGTTTCATGACTGAACTAGATATTTATTTTTTACATGTCACCTGTGATTCAGACCTGTGTGCCTACTGAAAACAGCTGTTCCTTCGTTCAGTCACTCTGACGTAACGTTAGTGACTAACGAATGGGGTTTCAGAAGCCTATCATCTTGAGCTTAAAGCGCCCAATGGCGTGCCAATGCCATGGGCATGCGGAATTTGCATACGTAACTCCGCCTCACCGTGTGAGTATATAAGGAGTGCGTAGCAACATCGCATTATGTTTCTGCTTCGGAGCCAAGAGGACCTACCTCTTCACTCCTACAGCCTTCTGAGACTCTGTCAGCTTCTTGAGACGAGCAGCTTTCCGGTCGGTGTTGGTGTAAGCGCGTTCCAGTGATCGCATACTTCCTGCCTGCTGATCTCTGCAGTGGTCTGTTGACAGCTGGTGTGTGTTTCCCTGGGCGCTTTGGCATCGACTGCGAGGCTTCCTCTCACAAAAAGAGCTTGCGCGTGGCACGTCTTTTTCAAGACGGTTCGCCCGTGCACTTCGGGTCGCGATCGATATCCATTGCTGTCTATGGGCACTTTCACTGCTCGATGTGTTTGGGCTTCAGCACGTTCGGGCAGTGTTTGTGGATGTGTCATGTTCCCACTGCGGGAATGTGACCATCGCGATGTTGTGGTCGAGACTCAGTGATCTCCGTGAGGAGAGAGAGTCCCCTCTGCCACACCCCAATCTACCGTCTCCGAGAGAGGTGGTACTTTGGCTGGTGGCCAGGGTGACCTGAGGGCTGTGCTGTGGTTTAAGACCCCGGCGTTCATTCCTCGGGCCACACCCCCTCTACTTTGTCGCTTCCGCGAGTGCTGGACTGAAACAGCGGCCCGTCTCTGGCGCCTCGTTCGTTCAGTTCACACTCCAGATAGCAGTGAGATTTAGATCGCCGCATCCCAAGGTGGGCTAGAGTCCTTTGGGGATGACGATTAGGCAGTGCTCCGCCTCCGGGTGTGTCAGCGCAGCCTGATCTGACCCAGAGTTGACAGCCATGTTATCTCGGGCAGCCGCGAGCCTCGGGCTGGTGTGGAACTCCGCCCTGTCACGAGTGCTCGTGGTTGGCGCGATTGGTTTTGGGGCGGCACCCGACGGCTGTTGGGCCCGCCCCAATGCCTTCGTCCCGAGGTGCATGAGGAGGTCACGTGGTCGGGAGTCCCGTGCTTCCCGTGGCGCTCGGCCTCCTCCGCCTTCTCTGCCCTCGATGGGGCCGTGGCCTAGGGTACACTGGGGTCCCCCCCACTGTTGAGCACTCTGTTGCGCACTACGGTGTCCGCAGTGCCCGGCGTGGCGTGGCTATCTAAGCACCCTCCCAGAGCCTCAGGGCCCGTCTACTTCGGTGGCGTGGTCCTGCAGAGCTACGGGCAGGCCGCCGCCCCTTTGCACATGCACGAGGTGGAGCCGACCCAGGGCTCTTCAATGAGCTGCGTGCCGCCACTGATCCCGCCCTCTGGGCGTGAAGGTGGCCACACGCTCCTGGGCGAGCGATGTCCACAGTTGTGGTCGGGAGAAACACCTGGCCTTACCTGGTGATGTGGAGGTAGTTGAGTGAGCCACCTCCTCAACTCGCCCATATCCCAGGCTGGCCTCTTCGGCGCGGCTGAGAACTGCGCCCAGCGGTTCTCGGCCGCCCGAGAGCAGACTGAGGCTGTAACACGTACTGCCCGGCGGCCAGCTGCTGCACCAGCCGCCCGGCTCAGTCGCCTCAGTCCGCTCGCTGCCGGCGCCCTCCCCCTCCTACCCGGCCCCAGCAGCAGCCTTCACCGGGGCCGTGTCATGGAGGAGGTTGCAGGATGGCCCAGTCCGCTGCACAGCCTGACTAAACGCCAGGCTGGAGGTGGACAACTCAGAGATGGGTTCCAGTTCTTTCCAGGAGATGGTAGCAGGGCCTCTCCTTCCCCGGTGGAGGGCCGGGGAAAATCCTTCGCTGCTGGCCTCCGGGCTGGCGGCGCTTGGAAGAACTGGTGTCCCCATCCCTGAGGACACAGAGACTGGTGATGGCAGTGTGCACCGCCCTCGGGCGCGCCGCTCGTCCCTCTCTCTCGCCAGCCTCTCAGAGCAGACCCCAGTGGAGCAGCGTCCTTCCCTGGTCTCCTCTGTCAGGCGCAGCTGCTGGCTGTGCCCCCACCGGGGCCTTCGCCTCCCACGTCTGGGCCAGTCACGCTGCCTCGCTGCCCCACCGAGGGTGCGTCTGTGGTTGAGTGACCCCGTGGTCAGTTCCTGGGAGTCTGACTATAGCTTCCAGGACTGTCCGCAGGGCTGCAAAAACCATCAGGCTCGGCTACGCGATTCAATTCGCGCAGGCTCCTCCGCTTTGTCCGCTCACCATGGTGGGGCCCAATGTCCCAGTCATGCGCGCGGAGGTTGCCACCCTACTGGCGAAGTGCGATCGAGCCTGTCCCTCCAGCGAAATGAAGTCCGGGCCTCGGCCTTTACTTCATTGTACCCTAGAGAACCGGTGGGTTATGGCCAATCCTGGATCTGCCCGTCCTGAGCCGATCCTTACAGGCTTCCGTTCAGGATGTTGGCAGCAAGCGCCTTCTCGAATGCGTTCATCCAGTTGATTGGTTGCAGCGATTGACCTGAAGAACGCCTACTTCTTTGTCTCCTACCTCGGCGGACCGTTCCTACAGGTCTGCTTGGCGGACATTCAGTGCGCGTCCCTCCCATTCGGGCTAGCTCTGTCCCTCGTGACTTCCACGAAGTCTGTCGAGGCAGCCCTTGCGCCACTCCAGGCAGCCGCGGGGTTCGCATCCTGAACTGCCTCGGCGACTGGCTCGAACTGAGTCACTCTCGAGAACAGGAGTGCGAACACAGAGTTCTAGTGCTCCAGCACGTAGCCTGTCTGGGCCTTCAGGTCAACTGGGAGAAGAGCAACTCTGCTCCGTGCAGGGGATCTCTTTTCGGTATGGTTTTCAACTCGATGCGCCATGTGCGTGCAGCTTACCAGCGAGCACGCGCGGTCAATGCTGACTTGCCTCCGTTAATTGAAGCAAGAGTGCGGTTCCACTGAAGTGTTTCAGAGGCTCCTGGGGCATATGGGCATCTGCGGCGCGGTGGCGCCGCTCGGATTGCTTCATGAGACCGCTTCAGCATTGGCTTCGCGATCGGGTCCCGAGATGGGCATGGCAGTCTGGCGCTCGGGTCCAAGTGACTCAGGCATGCTTACAGGCGCTCACCCGTGGTCGAACCTCAGTTTCTACGGGCGGGGTGCCCTTAGAACGAGTTTCCAGGCATGTTGTCGTGTCGGCGGATGCCTCTGCCACGGTTGGGGTGCCATGTGCAATGGACAAGCAGCGCGGGCTCCTGGACAGGACCCACCGCCTCCTGCATGTCAATTGCCTTGAGTTGCTGGCAGTCGGTTCGCCCTGCACGCTTCGGCGTTGCTGAAGGGTCAACATGTGCTTGTCGGACAGACAACACGGCCGTGTAGCGTACATCAACCACCTGGGCGGTCTACGCTCCGCCGTATGTCTCAACTCGCCCGCCATCTCGGTTTATGGAGTCAGAAGCGCCTGAGGTCCCGTGCTGTCCATATTCTGGGAGTCCTGAACCTGCGCAGCGGCGAGCTCTCGCGGTTTCAGCCTCCCGGGAGAATGGAGACTCCATCCCCAGTCGGTCCAGCTGATTTGGGAACAGTTCGGGGGCGCGCAGGTAGATCTGTTGCCTCCCGACTCTTCCCACTGCAGCCTGTTCTTTCCCTGTCCGAGGGCACGCTGCACGGATGCACTGGCGCACAGCTGGCGCGGGGCCTACGCAGGTATGCGTTTCCCAGTGAGCCTACTCGCACAACTTTTGTGCAAGATCAGGAGGACAAGGAGCAGGTCCTTTGGTCGCCCGTGCTGGCGGCTGGACCTGGGTCCCGAACTCGTACTCCTTGCGACAGCCCCTCCCTGGCCTATTCCTCTGAGACCTCCTCACTCAGAGGCAGGGCACCCTTTGGCACCTGCGTCCCGTTCGGTGGAGCCTCCACGTGTGGCTCCTGGATGAGGCGGCAGGTTTGAGTGGCCTGCCACCTTCGGTGTCGCCACCATCACTTCCGCTAGGGCAGAGTCCACTCGGCATGCCTATGCGTTGAAGTGGAACCTCTTCGTCACCTGGTGCTCTTCCGCCAAGAAGACCCTGGAAATGCCCGATCGGGTCCGTGCTCTCGTTCCTCCAAGAAGGGTTGGGCGAAGGCTGTCTCCCTCCACCCTCAAAGTTTATGTGGCCGAATATCTGCCCACCACGATCTCTTGGAGAACAGAAAGGTAAGTCAGCACGACCTGATCATCAGGTTCCTGAGGGGCGAGAGACTGAATCCTCCTCGCTCTCCTCTCGTTCCCTCTTGGGACCTCTCAGTAGTTTTAAGTGCTCTGCAGAGGCCTCCTTTTGAGCCTTGCGGTCGGCTGATATTAAGTTCCTGTCGTTGAAGACGGCTCTGCTGACTGCATTGGCCTCCGTCAAGAGGGTCGGGGACCTGCAGGCATTTCGGTTGACGCGTGCCTGGAGTTCGGGCGGCTAACTCTCACGTGATCCTGAGACCCGGCCTGGATATGTGCCCAAGGTTCCCACCACTCCGTTCAGAGACCAGGTGGTGAACCTGCAGCGCTGCCGTGGAGGGCAGACCCAGCCTTGGCACTGCTCTGTCAGTACGCGCGCTCGGCGCCTCGTGACGTGATGCAGTGTTTCAGGACCTCAGACCAGCTCTTTGTCTGTTATGGTGGAGCGGAAGGGAAGTGCTCTCTCAAAGCAAAGGCTGTCTCACTGGATAGTGGACACCATTGTTTTGGCTTACCAGCAGCAAGGCCGACCATGTCCCCTCGGGGTGCAGGCTCACTCCACTCGAGTGTCGCCTCCTCTTGGGCTTAGCGCATGGCGCCTCGCTAACATACATCTGCAGAGCTGCAGGCTGGGCGACACCTAACACATTCGCCAGATTCTACAATCTCCGAGTGGAGCCAGTGTCCGACTATGTACTCGCCCCGAGGGGCGGTAATGGGCCAGGCTCAGGTGTCTTCGCTTGCTCGCCATTCCACTCCTCGGACTGGATCGTGCGATATTCCTCAGGTGAGCTCCCGAGAGCCCTGAGTTCCTCCAGCACTGCTTACGCCCGATGCCTGTGTGTCTGCCCTCTAACGAGCCCAGACCCTCGTGTCGGCCAGGTGCCCGTGTGCATGGTTCCCCTCCGGCGACCCCCACCGTGTATTTCACCGTAAGCCTCCGCAGTGAGCGGGTTTCTTCCCTTGGCATGTCCCTGCCATCCCTAGGGTTAAAAATCCACCTTCGGCTGGTACCTAGAGTTTCCATATGCAGCCACTACGGGTCATATGTGTACTCTTAAGTCCTCCCTACGGGTAGGCATCTTGGCATTTCCTCACTGGAATATGCTTCCCAGTGTACCTTGGTACCTTGGCTCCTCAAGCAGGTAACATAATGCGATGTTACTCGTGCCTCCTTATATACTCACGGTGGCGGATTCGTATGCAAATTCCATGCCCATGGCATTGGCACGCCATTGGGCGTTTTCTTTAAGCTCGAAGATGATAGGCTTCTAAGCGAAACCCCCATTCGTTAGTCACTAACGTTACGTCTCCGTTCCTCCTCAGGGGGAGGTTATCCGTAACGAGGCGTTCTCTGAGAAATCAATGTCACAACAGAGACACTCTCACCTGGAGTTTCTTCAGTTGTGTGCTGAGAGTAGCATTTGTCCTCTTCTTCTCCTCTAGAGCTTCAGCCAGATCAGAAGCCTTCTTCTCCAGAGCTTCCTTCTCATCTGTGTTCACCTTCCCCTGCAAGTGTAAAGCCTTCCTCTCCAGCATCTGGATCTGAAAGTCCTAGACCAAACAAAAAATCAACACTCGAGTCCTAAGAAACAACCATCCCGCTTGTGTGCTGACAAATTTAACTAGATAACTATTTTTTGACAGAGACTCCGGTTCTCTTGCCTGGTTGGAGATGATCATCTGCTGTTTGAGAAAGTTCTGGTCCAGTTTGCTGAGTCTGCTCTCCAGGTTGGATAGAGCGGACCGGGTGGAGCAGATATCAGCTGTGATGTTCTTCTCCTTTTCACGCAGCCCTTGCAGCTCCTGACTCTTCCTGAACATGAGCTCTCTCTGCCGGAGCAGCTGAGCATCGATCTCCTACACACACATCAGAAGATATGCATGAATGCTTTATTATTCCAAATACAGGCACATTATAATAACTTTCATTAACAATCACAAATAGGCTTAACAAATAATATAGGTATGGTTGATAATATATGGTTGATAAAAGGTGCAGTGTGTAGTATTTAGGAGGATCTATTGACAGAAATGCAATATACATAACTATGTTTTCAGTGGTGTATAAAGATCGTACATAATGAAGCGTTATGTTTTTGTTTTTATTATTTTAGAATGAGCCATTTCTATCTACATACGCCCCGGGTCCCCTTACAGTGAAATCACAGTTTTGCGGCATCATGTTTTTACAGAAGCCCTAAACTGACAAACTTCTCTACAGAGCGTTAGTCTCTCTCTCTGCTCTCGCCGACGACAACATTTTTGTCCTGTGTCGGCCACCGTAGCTTCACTATGTGCTTCGAAAGGGGGGGTGAGAGGTGGGTGATTGCAGTTCACAACCTCACCGCTAGATGTCGCTAAAATTCACACACTGCAACTTTAAAGGGTTAGTTCTCCCAAAAATGAAATTTATGTCATTAATGACTCACCCTAATGTCGTTCCATACCCGTAAGACATTTGTTCATCTTCGGAACACATTTTAAGATATTTTAGATTTAGTCCGAGAGCTTTCTGGTCCTCCATTGAATGTATGCACGGTATACTGTACCTTTTCAGAAAGGTAATAAAAACATCATCCAAGTAGTCCATATGTGACATCAGTTTGTTAGTTACCGTAGAATCTCTTGAAGCATCGAAAATCGATTTTGGACCAAAAATAACAAAAACTACGACTTTATTCAGCATGTCAAAACTGCCAAACTGCTGAAATCACGTGACATTGGCGATCCGAATTCTGAATCGATACGCTGATTCATAACCGTTTGCATCTTTGTTCGCGGATTGAAAACAAACACGGAAGAGAAGACAATGCTGAATAAAGTCGTAGTTTTTGTTATTTTTGGACCAAAATGTATTATCGATTCTTCAAGAGATTCTAACTAACCAACTGATGTCACATATGGACTACTTGGATGATGTTTTTATTACCTTTCTGAAAAGGTACAGTATACCGTGCATACATTCAATGGAGGACCAGAAAGCTCTCGGACTAAATCTAAAATATCTTAAACTGTGTTCCGGAGATGAACGGAGGTCTTACGAGTGTGGAACGACATTAGGGTGAGTCATTAATGACATAAATTTCATTTTTGGAAGAACTAACCCTTTAATTGTGCATCCTATTTTTTACATTTAACACTCACTTTAAGGTATTATTTTAACTAATAATTTAATAGCACTGTTAAATGTTATCTTTAGTAAATCTCTAAACGAAAATCCATTTTCCATACTGTGCATTATAATGTTGTAATGCCTAAATTCATTTTAGTTTTTTGTTTTATTAGAGAGAGCGACAGTATGGCATCCATCCCCCTCTTGCAAAACAAAAAGGAGCCTGATGCCCATTTTGCCGGTGAATTGCTATGAAGTCAAAAAGAGATAAAAGAGTCAAACTCACTTTGATGTTCTGTTCCTGTTCTTTGCGCAGTTGCTCCATCTGTGCTGCTTGCTCTTCGCCATCCAGCACCGCCTCCATTGCCACCAGCAGCTTCTCCTTCAGAGCAGCAATATGCAGCTTTACCTCTTCAACCCTACAACAAAACAACTGTATATTTTAAAACAATTAGGCTATTTGCTATTAATCTGCTGTGAACTATAAGACTGAGCAGTCGTCAAAGAAAAGAGAAAGCATTACTTTGCTGTTTTGTCTTGAATGTTCTTCTTCATGCTGGTTAACTGAGATCTGGTGGTCTCCACATCTGTGGCTGTTCGGTCTAAAGTTCCCTTTAGAACCTCCACCTGAGAGCAAAACACCACATTTGATTAGTTTAGCCAAATTGATATATTTATTTGCATTTGATTTTTACTACCCTTATAAAGATGTACTGTGGCTGTACCAATGTACAGTCATGGTATAATCCATTCATCTACTGTGGTATATACATAGTAACCCCAAAAAATGATTTTGTTAAGGTCCCAAAATAGCCTTAGTATGATTGGTCTAGATAAGTGGATCTCAACCTTTTTGACTTTACTCACCCTTAAGTTGCTCCAAACTTGAATGAGTTTCTTTGTTATGCTGAACACAAAAGATTCTATTTTGAAGAATGCTGGTAACCAGACACTTGATGGACCGAAATTGACTTCAATAGTAATTTTTTTTCATACTATGGAAGGGGTCCAGCAACTATTTGGTTACAAGCATTCTTCAAAATAGAATCTTTTGTGTTCAGCATAACAAAGAAACTCATTCAGGTTTGGAACAGCTTGAGGGTGAGTAAATTATGACATGATTAATTTTTATTTTTGGGGTGAACTAGCCCTTTAAAGGAGTAGTTCACTTTAAAATGAAAATTAACCCATGATTTACTCACCCTCAAGCCATCCTAGATGTATATGACTTTCTTCTTTCTGATGAACCAATTTGGAGTTATATTAATAAATATCCCAACATTTCCATGCTTTAAAATGGCAGTGATGGGGTCCATTGAGTTTGAAGCTCAAAAAATTCCATCCATCCCTCATAAAGATACTCCACCAATGGGGTTTTGTAAGAAAAATATCGATATTTAAAACTTTATAAAGTAAAATATCTAGCATCCGCCAGACCGCCTTCCATATTCAACTTACTGAAAAAGTGTAACTGATGCGACATACGACTAGGACAACTAATTAATCCTTTAAAGGGATAGTTCACCCAAAAATGTAAATGTAAAAGGGATAGTTCACCCAAAAAATTTATGTTTTTTCTGCTTTCCCCCCAGGGCATCCAAGATATAGGTGTCTTTGTTTCTTCAGTAGAACACAAATGAAATTTTTTTAACTCCAACCGTTGCAGTGTGCCAATCGTATAATGCATGTCAATGGGAACAGTTTAGAGTATGAGAGCTATGAGAGTAAAAAAACATAGACATACGAATCCATTATAAACCCTGCGGCTCGTGACGACACATTAATGTCTTAAAACACGAAGCAATCGATTTGTGTGAGAAACCGAACAGTATTTATTAAATTTTTTACCTCAAATACAACACTATGTACAACAGCTGCGATCGTGCCATCACTTCCGGCGAGTGAGGTCAATTGTACACAATACGGCTGATATACATAGTGTTGTATTTGAGGTAAAAAATTATATAAATACTGTTCGGTTTCTCACACAAACCGATCGTTTCGTGTCTTAAGACATCAATGTATTGTCAGGAGCTGCAGGGTTTAATATGGATTCGTATGTCTATGTTTTTTTACTCTCAAAGCTCTCATACTCTCATCTGTTTCCATTGACATGCATTATACGACTGGCACACTGCAACGTTGGAATTAAAAATCTTCATTTGTGTTCTACTGAAGAAACAAAGACACCTACATCTTGGATGCCCTGGGGGTATGCAGATAAACATCACATTTTAATTTCTAGGTGAACTATCCCTTTAAGGTCACCCATTATTCACAAAAATATTTGAAGGCCCCCTAAAGATACATTTTTTATATAAAAAATAGCAAATTCTATAAAATATCTTGATATTTTTTGCTGTTTTACCTTATTTTAGTGCTTGTTTTAAATATTTTAAGTTCCAAAACTGTGAAGCCCCCTTGGAAGTTTGTTGAGGGCACCAGCCCCAATGTTGAGAACCACTGCACTAAAACCTTGTCATCTCATGGTGCATTTTGACAATTGATGCGCCTTTCATCATAGTGGTTTGATCGGTCTCTGGGTCACAGGCTTGAGGACAGAGGAGCAAAGAAACAAGTGTCACCCCAATGTTGGGAAGCTGCAGTAAACTCACCTCATCCTGCAGACGTCTGTGGTTCCTCTCCTCTTCCTGAAGCTGCTGTCTGAGTCGAAGCGCCTGGCGTTCAGCCGTGCCTATATTCCTCTCCAGCTCTTTATTGTTCTCAATCTCACGCTCCAAGAAGTCCTTCCTCTCCTTGATCAAATCATTCTTTTCTCTTATCACTTGGTTCACCTCTGCTTGCAACTAGAAAATGAGAGATTTATAATCAAAGTTAATTAAACCATCTTCTGAATTACATGAA
Organism: Gobiocypris rarus; assembly: GCA_023029165.1. Lineage (NCBI taxonomy): Eukaryota > Metazoa > Chordata > Actinopteri > Cypriniformes > Gobionidae > Gobiocypris > Gobiocypris rarus. Next base: position 29,689,792 of record CM040915.1, on the reverse strand, counting down.
AGATATAAATAGTTATTGTATTAAGAAAAATTGCAATGTATATGTTTGCATCTACAGAAACACTGGGAATTGAATGGTCTTATAAGTATTAAAAGAGCACCATCTTCAGGTTACCATGGCACACTGCTGTATCTCCTGGTCTCTTTTCTTCATTTGCTCAATGGTGTTCTCCCACTGGTTGATCATCTCTTGCCTCTCAATGTGAGCCTGACGAAAGCTCTCGGCTGTCTTGTCCAAAGCGATCTGGATCCCAAAATACAAGTGCATTTGCTAAGACCAAAGCCTATATGGAATGCTCAAAGCATAAAAATGTCCTCTGTCAACTGAGAAATGTGAAGGTAACCATCACCTGTGCTGTAACTGACTCAGTGATTTCACTGTTCAAGATCTTTCTCTTCTGGTTGGCTTCAAGAGTCAACTTCTCGATGTTCAGTGTCAGCTCCTGAATCAAAAGACAGCAGATATTATCTCAGCCCAGACATGGCAGTTATTCTGCCATACAAACTATAGCTTAGCATCCTGCTTTCCAAAAAAAGATTAGTGAATCTCATGAAAAATGTCACATTGTAATAATATTTATATTTTAAAAACTGAAAATATAAAAATACATTTTAATTCAAAATATTAACAAAAGCTATAATATTGTATCAGTGAAACTAATAATGCTGATATACAGCTTAATTTATTTTATTTTAATTAAATATTTTATTATGTATTATTTTATTATATTATTATATATTAAAACTAAAGCTTTTTTTATCCCCTAAATTCTAATTATCATAACATACAAATTAAAGATAGTACAAAAATACTTCAATATTTTATTACATTTTGAGAAAATAATTACATTACGAACATTTTGTTACAATAATAATAATGCAATTACATTAAAAAATACCTAGATTATGTGCAGTTTTTTATAATATTTGCAGTTATTACATTATGAGCTGCTACAATGTATCTCTGAAATGGTTTTACCATAACGGGACATAATACAAATCACCCAGGCTAGGGTTGCATCAGTCGTTCGTAAGTTCTTTCTTAAATTTGAGTCCACACTATAGGCTTAGTAACTACTAGCTAGTTTGTAACTAACTCTGTACTTTTTTCGGTTGCACCATTTGATCTTAAGGCAGAACATTGCTAGTAGGTTGTAAGCTCTCCGTAAAATAATGTGTAGTCGCATAATATGACGTTTACCCTCAATGATCCAATAGCAGCCTTTAAATACGTGAGCAAAAGTTATGTAGAAATGCTGTGAATATCAGATTTTCCTTCTTTATTCTAACATATTTTGCCTCACGTAACCAACAGTAAAAGATTTCCCATTAAATACGATACCATACTTAATCATGAATTACATAAGTGTTTTATATATAAATAACATTCAGAAGCATTCAGTATACAAAACGACATTAATAAGCATCAATAAATAAATACTGAAACAAATAAAAACTATTACTATTATTTTATTTGACATCATGACATGCACAACAAGGAGCGATTGGACAGATGCACCCAGCGGCGTGCTGTTTTGGACGGGATCGTGTTGAAGAGCCGCTAACAAAGCAATCTATTCACATATGGTTTTCTCTTGTAAATGTCAGCATTATCATATACGTGTAAAGGATTGAAGTCTTTCATGTAAAACAATAGCTTATTATGCAGTTCAGTCTGTCTGCAATTATTCCAAACGTTACTCCTGATCGGAGGCTTCTGTAAATATTTAGTTTATAAGTAGAGTTACGCTTCAACTAAGTTTAATTGTGCAATGCAAAAATATTTAGTAGTGCATATAAGTTGTAACTTAGTGCCCATTTACGTCAAAACTAGGCTTAGTTGTAACTTGCACAGCTGGTGCAACCGGCTGGTCCTTGGCAGGTTCTCAAATGTCAATCAACTGTGCTCACTTTTTCTTTTAGGGTGGTATATGATACAAACATGTTCTTGGCAGGATTTGTGAGATTCACCCAGGAACTTTGTGTAACTCATCAGTCTCACATTTTTGGTTTAAAAGTTGACTGCTGCAAATGCAGATTCAACACTTGAAAATATTATTATATAACTGATTGAAGTGAATATAGCAGTGGCACTTTGTGCAAGCCAACATTTACATTTTTCTTATGACCGCTCAGCATTGTTTTCCATTAGGCTTACAAAGCGACTCAACTCAAACAGCTGATCCCGCCGCTGTTAGTACAAACTCACTCGAATCCTGCTCTCATCTTGCTTGGCGTACTTGATGATGGCCATCGTGTCTTCATCCTTGTGCGCTGATTCCTGCAGCCAGGCCTCCAGGGTCTGCTGATCCCAGTTCAGCTGACTCTTCATTTCCTCAAGCTTCTGAGTGGCTTTAAAGATGCTGTTCTGTGCAAGTGATCGACAGAAATACGTTAGGATCAGGATTATGTTCCTAAAATAAAAAGTTCAGTTTTTGACAAATATGCATTTATTTGATCGATACGGTATTAACAGTATTACGGTGAAATATTATTACAATTTTGAATAACTGTTTTCTTTTTAATATATTTTAAATGTATTTTAAAGAAGCACTAGGTAACTTTTCAACCTTCATAATATATTTTCAAGACTCCTGTGATGATACATCGACTTACAATAGGTTGAATGACACATCTGCCATAGCCTGACGGGGTCTGTATCGTTTTTAATCGTATTTTTAAACTTCGGGTTTCGGGTAGTAACCCGAGAACAAAAAGAACTACAAAATTCGACTGCTTTACGGTATATACGTCACCTCTACCACCACCCCACTTCCTTAAATTCACAAACTATCGTTTGTTTGTTTGCCGGATGTTATAGTCATGGCCGAAGCAGCACAGAAAAATAAGAAAGCAAAGGTTTTGTCGGAGGAAAGCAAAAAGAGGATACGAGAAAGTGATCAACATTGGGCCAGCGTTTGCTCGTTGGCGTGAGCTTAAGGAGGAGGAGGGGTGCCCGACCGATGCTGACTTGGCTGTCATGCGTACAAAATCATATTTTAAGGATGCCGAAAATGTATGTTTTATTTTTTTATTTGTCTTGCCTCAAGCTATAATGCAAATATTTTTCAAATTTGCAGATTCATCTATGGTAGCTTGATATTATAATATTGACGATATATGGTTATTACCTACCACTCAAACACTGAATTGAAGTATCATATAGATTCTGTAAAACGGTAAACAATAGACTAGGCTACTATAATGACGCTGGCTTGGTGAGCATCGCGATCATTTGGCGTTTGAAAAAAATAAAACCCATGAAATTATATTCATATGACATGCTGAAACATATGCCACTGTACCTGGGATGAAGACATTTCACACGCGACGCAAGCAGAACACCTGCATGTGAACTCCTCCTGCAGTGTTCAGGGCTATCATGGTTGTCATGTCAACAAATGCACGTGCATTTTTCCCATTTTCCCCCTGATGTAGGATGACAGAGTTTACGACAGTAGTAGAGGACAATACTGTTTCCCAACTGTAGGGGGACCCCGAGAGCAAAACCTACCTAGTGCTGCTTTAAAGCTGTAATGTCCAAGCTGAATCAGCATCATTACGCCAGACTTTAGTCACATGATCCTTCAGAAATAATTTTCATATGCTGATTTTCTGCTCAAGAAACATTTCTAATGTTGAAATCAGTTTATATTTTTGTGGAAAAAGTGATAAATTTTTATGTAACATTGATGAACAGAAAGTTCAAAAAAACATAATTTATTTGAAATAGTCTGTCACGTTTGATGAATTTAATGGGTGCTTGCTGGATATCAGTATTACTTTGTTTTAAATAAAAATCTTACTGACCCCAGACTTTTGAACTGTAGTGTGTGTAAACGTTTGTATACAGTTGTAGTTTGTGAGACACCAATGAAAGATGGTTTCTTTATATTGCTTTGACACTGTTTATGCATAGGTAACGTGATATGGATGGGGTGTGAGTCGGTAACCTCTTGTGCGTTCTTCTTCTCATTCAGTGTTTTCAGCTGATTCTCCAGCTCAGTGATCTCCTGCTTCAAGCGGCCTGTCTCTCGCTCCGCCAGCGCTCTGAAATGCTCCTCAGATTCAATCTCCTTCTCTCTGGCTTTGCACAAAGCCTGGACACATGCAAACAATCCCACTCAAACATTACACATTCAATCTTACTGTTCAAAACGAGCAAATATAGGAAGAATCAACTTCTTCTGTTACAATTATACCTGAGTGTGAGAAAGCTCTTGTTTCAGATTTTTGAGATGTTCAGTCAAAGCATTTATAACATCTTTGTATTTATTCAGTTTGTTCTCAAGATTTAATTGCTCCTTTTGCTTCCTTTGAAGCTGCAGAGAGAAGAAAAATGAAGAAAATTACATTTAGGTAACGTTACACACACACACACACACACACACACACACACACACACACACACACACACACACACACGTCCTAAAAAACAGTTATTAAGACAAATAACGTTAATGTCAATTAACGTTAGCAGTCAAACTTCATTCTCACCTCCTCCTCTAATGCTTTATTCTCTGCATTGGCTACAGGAAGAGCGAAACCCGCGTCCCAACCAACTTCAGCTAAAAACAGAGCGTTAGACATTTTGCTCTGTTTCAGAGACGTTCAGGTGCAAAACACAAACGGCTCGATGAGATTACCAGACGTTTACAAACGCCGTGGTTTATCGTTGTGTTTTCAAGATTCGTTTCATAGCAACGACGCTAACACGTGCCGCATTCAACCTACAGGTGGCGCCAAACGCTCCTCTATCGAAAAGAAATACAACAGAATTAATGGCTGCGTCTCAATCAGCTCCCTAGTTCAGTAGTCAGGGCACTAATCAGGGAGTCTGCCCATCGACTTATGTCCCGATCAGTGCCCTTACTACTGAACTAGGGAGCTAATTGAGACGCAGCCAATATTTTAATTCTGAATTTGTGATATATATTATTTTTTATTTTTTTAATATCAGGTTTTGGAGGCTTATTTCCGCCACGGAATAAAATACATTAAAAAGATAATTGTGACTTTTCATCTCACAATTCAGGTTTTTTTTTGTTGTTGTTGTAGTAGTTGTTGTTGTTGTTGTTTTCTTATATCTAGAAATTCTCACTTTTTTTCTCAGAATTGCGCGATATAAACTCGCAATTACGACGAGAGAAAAAAAAAACAGAATTGCGAGTTGAGTCATTCTGGGATTCGGTGCCTTTTGTGTCTCCAGCAAGGATCATGTCCCTTGCATGCCTTGAAATGTTGAACAATATAACTTTTAAAACAGTCATATATAACACCATTTGAACTCTAACCGCATTGAAGTTGAGTAAAATAAAATAAAAATAATTTGACAATAAAAATTATTTGAAACATTTTACAGCATTTTGAACCACGACATATCAAAATTCTTTCGATCAATGTCCCCAGTATCCCATTTTCATGATAAATAAAACACTTACTTAAATAATTTTCTCAATTTTTTTTATATTGTTGGGTATATCAATGATGATTCTCTCTAATGTGTAAATTATTACAATTATTTTAACAATCATAATCGAGGTTTTTAGATTGTCCCTCAATTTATTGTCCACCCTTTTATTTTTGACTAGCCTACTTTCTCTAATGAAAGATGAAAAAACTAAATGAAATCATATCATAAACCAATCACTACTGGCATGTAGATAAAAACAACTTGAGAAAGTGAGTGAGATCCTCGATTATTTTAGCTGTATTTACCGCTTTTATCTTTCAAATTTGATATGGTTAACCTCAGTACATCCATTCAGGGGAAATATGAAAACGTTATTAGAAAAAAAAATTGTTTAAAATTACAGTTTTAAAGACCATGCAATTCTTTATTAGATAAACCTTCATTCTTTTTGCTCAGACAAGGTGCAGTGGCAGATTTTATGTCAGAATTTCCACTCTGTTATCTGAAGAACTAACAGAGTGGACACTGAGAGTGTACATAAGTGATTGTGAAAGTAATTTATGTTTAAAGTTGAAGTGGTGCATTTGAAGTTTGATGGCAATGCTTTACATATTGTTTCCCATCTAAATCCAGTCCACGTGGTATCTTTATACCACTTGTCCACCCGGTTAGATTTAATAAAGTAATTTAATAAAATCAGTAATATTAATAAAAACAAACAAAACATACTAATAATTTAGTGACAATGAAAATGTACTAGAGTACTGATTGTACTCTTGTATTCCATTGTGAAGCGACCTTGGGTTCTTGAATGGCGCTATAAAAATACACATATTATTATTATTCATTATTAGAGTATCAATAATGTAGCACTTTGAAAGGCAAAAAAAAAGAAAGTCTTTTAGGCATCTGTCTCTAACAGGGTGGACATTTTTGATCTTCCATTTAATTTGCTGTATTTACTAAATTATTACATTTAGGCCTATTTACCTGAGCATCCACATTTTTTTGATGGCCAAAACCCAAAAGACACCATGAATAAGGTTATTAAGTCCAATTCCTACGATTTTTATTTTATTTTCTTTTTTACTTTGTAACACAGTTTATATCACAATTCTGAGAGGGAAAAAAATCTGATTTGTGAGATACAGTCGCATTTTTTTTTTTTTTTGTGGTGGAAGCTTCCATATTAAGAGCACCTTATAATAAAATATCAAAATAGACATTAATTCAAATCCAGAAATCGGGGTGAGTAACTTGTTTCCAAAACTCATGTCATTCCAACCCAAGCATGCCGCACTCCTGTTAAAAACTGAAGCCAAAACGTCTCTATCGCCCCCAGGTGGTTGGTCCCAGTATAGCTCATAACCCACCCCAGTGTATTATAATGGAAGTGTCACTTGAGACAAACTATCAAATTACACTTCATATAATTTTTTCCTAAAGTTGGTTTCTGTCATGTTCGTTATTTAAATAAGTTTTTTTTTTGTTTTATTTATTTGATGCTATAAAAACGGGGGGTGTGACGTCATGATTGACAGCTTCTCTGAGTGAAGCTATCACAGAGGGACCATAATAATTTTTTCGCGTCTTCCATATTTTGCAACCCTGTTTGGCTTTTTTTCTTATAAATTAAAGGAATATATCTAGTCTTTTTTAAAAATTATTAATAAAATAAAAGTTTGGTTACCAACATTCTTAAAAATATAACCTTTTGTTTTAGGGTCAGAGATAAGCCCACAAAAGAATGAGTCATATAGGTTTTGAACAACATAAGGGTGAGTGAATGATGAACAAAGTTAGATTTTGTGAGAAAATATTTGCTGACCACCACACAGAAATAAATATCTTCAAGTCAATCTGACTTTATTCATCAACTATAACCTGATTTTATTGTATGGATTATGTGACTTATCAAAGTGCTGAATGAACTGCAAACACAGCATATCAATACATCAAATGGAGTCATTAATCAAGGAAAACTGAGGTAATGTTCAAATTAATATTATTTCTAGGATTGTAAAATATAATATTCTCAGTTATTATGACCTATTGATTTAATCAAAACCAAACAAGCAAAGTGAAATCACTGTCTGGGTATCAACAGAAAAAGTACATTAAGTCACAATAAAACACAAAAAAAGAAAGCATATGTGACTGGCTCTCAAGACACCAGCTACTCTATTTTATAAAAAAAGAGAGACAACAATCAAAGAACATTAACGTATAATTTTCATAAAAACCAAATGGAAAGAAACAAACATTCAAAGCAAGAATGCACGTGGAATATTAAAATTAAGATTTTGACATTTCCTAACTGTATCTGTGACAGCTTGTTCGACAAACTGCTTCATCTGGATGAGACCACTGAAGTCCCAGAGATTGAATAAGATCATGAAGTCGAAAACAAAACAACAAAAATGGCCCAAAGACAAAAGCCCAAACCACCATTAGACGACTGAAGAGAAAAGATGCCTTTAATGTCTCTGGTTTGTATAAATGTCTCAGTCCTGAGGGCTTGGAAAAGGCAATGCTGATCTCAGTTCAGTCCTCTGTGCTCAGCAGAAGCTGTTTGTTTTCCGTGAGGTCCAGACGTCCCTCAGAAGGAATGTACTTATACAGCTGTGCTCTTGGTTCCAATGTACGGCCGCGCAAACTCCACAAAATCATCAATAAGAACTGGCCACGCTCCTAAAAAAAGAATCAGACATTTCATTAATAGGAGATTCATTTTCATTTGAATTTTACTAACATGATTAAGAATTAAAATAACCCATATCCATAACACTTTGTCCACAGTTTCACAGAGAAATCTTAGAGTCATTTCACTCAAAAATTTAAATTCATTTACTAATCATTTACTGACCCTCATGTCGTTCCGAACCGTAAGATTTTCGATCATCTTCAGAATACAAATCAAGATCTTTCTGATGAAATCTGAGAGGTTACTGTCTTCTCCACTGACAGTTTACGTAAGTACCACTTTGATGCTTCAAAAAGTTGATAAAGAGATTGTATAACTAATCCATATGTATTGAGTGGTTTAGTCCAAATTGTCTGTAGAGACACAATCGCTTTAAATGATGAACAGATTGAATTTATTGCTTTTATTCACATATAAAAATTTATCAAAGAACATAAACAGAAGCTCAACCGAATCTGATTGACACGTGAGAACAAACCTCATTGGTTCTTAAGGAAGCTCAGATGTGCTGCGTAACACAAGAATGAACCTCATTGGTTCTTGAGGAAGCTCAGACGTGCTGAGGAAGACACATGAATGAACCTCATTGGTTCTTGCGGAAGCTCAGACATGCTGCGTAAGACACAAGAAGGAACCTCATTGGTTCTTGAGGAAGCTCAGACGTGCTGCGAAGACACAATAATGAACCTCATTGGTTCTTGCGGAAGCTCAGATGTGCTGCGGAAGACATATGAATGAACCTCATTGGTTCTTGCGGAAGCTCAGACGTGCTGCGGAAGACATATGAATGAACCTCATTGGTTCTTGAGGAAGCTCAGACATGCTGCGTAAGACGCAAGAATGAACCTCATTGGTTCTTGAGGAAGCTCAGACGTGCTGCGTAAGACACAATAATGAACCTCATTGGTTCTTGAGGAAGCTCAGACATGCTGCGTAACAAGAGTGAACCTCATTGGTTCTTGCGGAAGCTCAGACGTGCTGCGTAAGACACAAGAATGAACCTCATTGGTTCTTGAGGAAGCTCAGACATGCTGAGTAAGATGCAAGAATGAACCTCATTGGTTCTTGAGGAAGCTCAGACATGCTGCGTAAGACACAAGAATGAACCTCATTGGTTCTTGCGGAAGCTCAGACGTGCTGCGTAAGACACATGAATGAACCTCATTGGTTCTTGAGGAAGCTCAGGCGTGCTGTAAGACACAAGAATGAACCTCATTGGTTCTTGAGGAAGCTCAGACATGCTGCGTAAGACACAGAATGAACCTCATTGGTTCTTGAGGAAGCTCAGGCGTGCTGTGTAAGACACAAGAATGAACCTCATTGGTTCTTGAGGAAGCTCAGGACATGCTGCGTAAGACACAAGAATGAACCTCATTGGTTCTTGCGGAAGCTCAGGCGTGCTGTAAGACACAAGAATGAACCTCATTGGTTCTTGAGGAAGCTCAGGCGTGCTGCTTAAGACACAAGAATGAACCTCATTGGTTCTTGAGGAAGCTCAGACGTGCTGCGTAAGACACAAGAATGAACCTCATTGGTTCTTGAGGAAGCTCAGACGTGCTGCTTAAGACACAAGAATGAACCTCATTGGTTCTTGAGGAAGCTCAGGCGTGCTGCGAAGACACAAGAATGAACCTCATTGGTTCTTGAGGAAGCTCAGACGTGCTGCGGAAGACACATGAATGAACCTCATTGGTTCTTGAGGAAGCTCAGGCGTGCTGCGGAAGACAAAGAATGAACCTCATTGGTTCTTGAGGAAGCTCAGATGTGCTGCGTAACACAAGAATGAACCTCATTGGTTCTTGAGGAAGCTCAGGCGTGCTGCGTAGACACAAGAATGAACCTCATTGGTTCTTGAGGAAGCTCAGACGTGCTGCGTAAGACACAAGAATGAACCTCATTGGTTCTTGCGGAAGCTCAGGCGTGCTGTGTAAGACACAGAATGAACCTCATTGGTTCTTGCGGAAGCTCAGGCGTGCTGTGTAAGACACAGAATGAACCTCATTGGTTCTTGAGGAAGCTCAGACATGCTGCGGAAGACACAAGAATGAACCTCATTGGTTCTTGCGGAAGCTCAGGCGTGCTGTGTAAGACACAAGAATGAACCTCATTGGTTCTTGAGGAAGCTCAGGCGTGCTGCATAACACAGAATGAACCTCATTGGTTCTTGAGGAAGCTCAGATGTGCTGCGTAAGACACGAGAATGAACCTCAGTTGGTTCTTGAGGAAGCTCAGGCGTGCTGCGTAAGACACAAGAATGAACCTCATTGGTTCTTGAGGAAGCTCAGGCGTGCTGCGGAATAATACACAGAATGAACCTCATTGGTTCAATCTGCATCATATCAAGACACAATTGAATGAACCTCATTGGTTCTTAAAGCTCAGGCGTGCTGGATTACTTTTACAATCTTTTTATTAACTTTTTAAGCATCTCAATGTCAATTGCTTGGTTCTATGGAGGACTCAGGCGGAGGAAGACTCTCAGATTTCATTAAAAGATCTTCATTAGTGTTCGAAGATGAGCGAAGACTTACGGCGTGAATGAAATGGAGTGAGTAAATTATGAATGAACCTTTTCATTTTCTTGAGTGATCTATCACTTTAAATCTAGTCCCAGACTAAAATGCTGTTTTAACTGAAAGAAACTTGTACTGCCATAAAATATGCCAGTGCCATTGTTTTGTCTCAAGATGAACACCAGTAATCTGTAATCAGACGTGCTGCGTAACACGAGAATGAACCTCATTGGTTCTTGAGGAAGCTCAGACGTGCTGCGTAAGACACAAGAATGAACCTCATTGGTTCTTGAGGAAGCTCAGACGTGCTGCGTAAGACACAAGAATGAACCTCATTGGTTCTTGAGGAAGCTCAGGCGTGCTGCGTAAGACACAGAATGAACCTCATTGGTTCTTGAGGAAGCTCAGACGTGCTGCGTAAGACACAAGAATGAACCTCATTGGTTCTTGCGGAAGCTCAGACGTGCTGCGTAAGACACAAGAATGAACCTCATTGGTTCTTGAGGAAGCTCAGACGTGCTGCGGAAGACACAAGAATGAACCTCATTGGTTCTTGAGGAAGCTCAGACGTGCTGCGTAAGACACAAGAATGAACCTCATTGGTTCTTGAGGAAGCTCAGACGTGCTGCGTAAGACACAACAATGAACCTCATTGGTTCTTGAGGAAGCTCAGGCGTGCTGCGTAAGACACAACAATGAACCTCATTGGTTCTTGAGGAAGCTCAGACGTGCTGCGTAAGACACAAGAATGAACCTCATTGGTTCTTGAGGAAGCTCAGACGTGCTGCGTAAGACACAAGAATGAACCTCATTGGTTCTTGAGGAAGCTCAGGCGTGCTAAGACACAGAATGAACCTCATTGGTTCTTGAGGAAGCTCAGGCGTGCTGCGTAAGACACAGAATGAACCTCATTGGTTCTTGAGGAAGCTCAGACGTGCTGCGTAAGACACAAGAATGAACCTCATTGGTTCTTGCGGAAGCTCAGACGTGCTGCGTAAGACACAAGAATGAACCTCATTGGTTCTTGAGGAAGCTCAGACGTGCTGCGGAAGACACAAGAATGAACCTCATTGGTTCTTGAGGAAGCTCAGATGTGCTGCGTAAGACACGAGAATGAACCTCATTGGTTCTTGAGGAAGCTCAGACGTGCTGCGTAAGACACAAGAATGAACCTCATTGGTTCTTGCGGAAGCTCAGACGTGCTGCGTAAGACACAAGAATGAACCTCATTGGTTCTTGAGGAAGCTCAGACATGCTGCGTAAGACACAAGAATGAAACTCATTGGTTCTTGAGGAAGCTCAGACGTGCTGCGTAACACAAGAATGAACCTCATTGGTTCTTGAGGAAGCTCAGACGTGCTGCGTAAGACACAAGAATGAACCTCATTGGTTCTTGCGGAAGCTCAAACGTGCTGAATAATACACAAAAAAGCTTAAAATTCAATCTGTTCATCATATCAAGCCATTGTGTCTCTTTAGAATTCATATGGATTACTTTTACAATCTTTTTATTAACTTTTTTAAGCATCTCAATGTCAATTGCTTAGTCTATGGAGGGACCGAAACGGAGGGAAGACTCTCAGATTTCATTAAAAAGATCTTCATTCGTGTTCCAAAGATGAACGAAAGACTTACGGGTTTCGAATGAAATGGGGGTGAGTAAATTATGACAGAATTTTCATTTTTGTGTGATCTATCACTTTAAATCTAGTCCCAGACTAAAATGCTGTTTTAACTGAAAGAAACTTGTACTGCCATAAAATATGCCAGTGCCATTGTTTTGTCTCGAGATGAACACCAGTAATCTGTTTTTTTTTTCTAAGGCACGTTTATAAAGCTACTTAGATGTCCAACTCAAACTAAGGCCCTAATCTAAGTTTAATCTAAGACTTGTCTGTGAAATCAGGCCTGAGAATGTTAACTAGTAAAAAAATAAATAAAAAAAAACTGATTAAATTAGCTAAATAAATTCCAACTAACCCTCTTCATCGTAGTTTGACATATCATCTGTGATCATCGTGCTGAAATCTAACAAAAGGTTCCATGTGTCTTTGGGAATAGATCGCTTATGATGCTCCTGCAAATGCACACAAAAAGTTATCATCCAGACTTCAGTGATTAAACACATTATTTTTACAAGTTAAGGCTGGAATAAACTACACAAAATTTGCCCAGATCTTTGCCCCTATTTTTGTGTCAATGGCAGGAAGTCAGAGCCAGTCTCCTAGCAATGAAGCGCATGTTTTGTGAGTTTGTTGTGTTAGGTTTGACAGTCTACCAGAAAGTCTGGTAGAGTGTGATCCTCAGTCATTTAGTGTTTGATGCCCAATTTATCTCTATAACATTTTCAACGTCTGATGCTTAGGGCCCTATTTTAACAATCTGAGTACATGGTCTGAAGCACATGGCGCAGGTGCACTTAGGGTGTCTCTGAATCCACTTTTGCTAGTTACTACTGTCCTTTGGATGAGACGTTAAACCGAGGTCCTGACTCTCTGTGGTCAAAAAATCCCAGGATGTCCTTCAATAAAGAATAGGGGTGTAACTCCAGCATCTTGGCCAAATTCTCCCATTGGTCCCTGTCCATCATGGCCTCCTAATCATCCCCTATATATATATATATATATATATATATATATATATATATATATATATATATATATATATATATATATATATATATATATATATATATATATATATATATATATATATATATATATATATATATATATATAAGGTGGATGCTGCACATTTGTGGTGGTTGAGAGATTCCCCCTTCTATATGTAAAGTGATTGGAGTGTCTAGAAAAGCACTGTATAAATGTAAAAAAAATATTATTATTATTATTAGTTTAACGATGGAAAAGCGGTCAGCGTGCCAGGCGTATGGTCCAAAAGGGTTGTATCTAGTCTCTTAATGAGTCATGGGTGTGTTTTCATAACATGCAATAAACCAGAGTCTCATCTCCCAGAGAGCTTCTCCAGAGAGGAGGAATAATAATCCTTTTATTATTCATATTTAAAAAATGTTGTGTGCTGCTGCACTGTGTGTGCACTAAGCAGAGTATATGTACGTTGTGCACCCGCCTATAGGCGCATATTACTAACGCACCCTTTAAATAACAAAAAATACTGCGTAATACTAGACATGGGGCCTATTGCACAAAACTAGGATAAATGATTAAGCCGGGATATCTTCATGATCCTGTCATCTGTATGCAAAATTTAGTATACTGCTGTCGTGTAAACTTACCCTGAAGGCACACTCACACCAAGAACGATAACGAAAGATTAGCCGATAAATTGAGCCAGGATCACCAAAGATATCCCGGCTTAATCCCTTATCCTAGTTTTGTGCAATAGGCCCCAGGTTTATGTTGGTCAATAGCACAGTCGTTTGCAGTTGCCTCAAAACTGCAACGCGCCAACAATGCACCTGAACACACCTCGTTTTCAGACCAGCACGCGCATGGGTGAACGTGGCGCTGGATGTGAAAATGATAACTGCGTCGGACTGAAAATAGCAAAAAACACTTATGTCGCGCCTGGCGTCACATTACTCTGGGTGTATGATCAAATCTGTTCAGATAATACAAGTCGGGTAGTGCATTCCAGCCTTTAGACACAATCAAAGAAGCATGATGCTGCATGATGCATTTTTTTGATGCTGTTAAAATTAAGGAATGTGATTATTAAAATTATTGTTGTGATTTTAGAACACCAGTTTGGTGATGCTAGTGGGGCATAAATTACACATTTCAGGATTAAAAAGTCAACTTACAGCCAGGAACAGAACGATACTCACCAATAAAAATTTGTTCCATAGATCTAGAAATTTAAAACGCCCAGCCAATATTAAATTCCAGTATGCAATTGCCATTTCTAGGTCTAGAGAAAAACAAAACAATAAAACTGAAAAAAACACTAGTTAACTATGCAAAAAGTAAAGTAACAAATTATAAAGAACCCAACACATGCCTAAGCCCTTTTGTCCTGGATTCTTAGCAAAGTTGAATGTGAACTGATAGAAGTCTTTAAATTTCCCTTGGTCCTTCAATTCTTGCTCCATCCTAGGCAGCTGTGCTTTGAGTTTCTCTATGCTGTCACACCTTGACAAGACAATGACAAAGTCAATCCATGCAGTGATGGGTAAAAATGATTCAAAGAGCTCTGATATGATGAAAAAAAAGTACCCTTGCTCAGCCATTCCCTCCATGAATTCTTGTTTGGAAAACTCGCATTGTGTAGCTGCCCGAAACTTCCAAGCGATTAGCAGTACACTTATACTGGCTGGATCAAGTCCCAAGTCATCACAGAACTGCTGGATTCCATCAATTCCGATCTTGTTGTCATCTTGGGGGTCTGTAAGATTAAGAATGACACAAGTTTGTATTTTCTTAAATCAGTGCAATTGTAATTTTCAAAAGAATAACACCGATTTTATATTTACTACACACAGTACCGGTCAAAAGTTTTTGAATAGTCTCTTAACCCTCATGTTGTGTTCGGGTCATTTTGACCTGGAGAAGATTTAATTTTTCCCGAAAATACTAGTTTCCGCATTGGGCTGAAACTTAATGACTTTGTTACACTTGTGGTGTTCCTGGTCAAAAATTGCTTATAAATCTCTCATTATGCTATATTATCACCAAATATTTGATTCAATCTTTTTGTCGACTTGTTTTCTTTTATTTAGGACTGGTTTTGTGTTTCTTTTTGCATCTGATTAATCATAGGCCACATTTATCTGAGAGTAGGCACCTAATTTGTTGAATGAACAAAAAGCATTATTTATGAATGTTTTTCACAATATTAAATAAAACATGAAGAAAAATAGCACTGTTTATCACACCAGTTTGCTTTAATGTTTGATCGGGATTTTTGTTTTGAAATGCTTTTATTTTGTACAAAATGGCACAGGGTCACACTTGTGGTGTTCATTTATACCATATATATTTCATTCATATGTGTGTGTGTGTGTGTGTGTGTGTGTGTGTGAAGAAGAAATTTATAATTTATTCAGCAAAGGCACATATTAACTGATCAAAATGACAGTAAAGACATTTATGAAATTAATATATGTTACAAAAAGTTCTATTTAAAATAAATACTGATCTTTTTAACTTTCATTTCATCAAAGAATCCTGAAAAAAATCAGTTTCCACAAAAATAATAATAAGAAATGTATCTTGATCAGCAAATCATCATATTAGAATGATTTCTGAAGGATCATGCGAAGACTGGAGTATTGATGCTGAAAATTCAGCTTTATCACAGGAAAATAGGACACAGTAAAGTAACATACATGTTCTGCTGAATTCTTACCTCTGTACCGATTGTAGAGATGTTCTAACTTTTTCCGGTCTAGTGTTCCCTTTAGATTCTGTACGTAGAGGTCAGGATTTTGGAAAAAGTTGTCTGTAGCAACATCTAGTTTCCAATCATTTTGAGACAAACAATTCAAAGCTGTTTTCTCATTTGACTGGGTAAAGATCATGAACTGGCGAACTTTATCCTTCTGAGAGGATTTCAGCTTGTTCTGTAATAGGGGGACAATAAAGGTAGATTGAGTTAGTAAGATACTGTATATCAATCACAGTGACTAGAACAGCAGCATATCACAATGCATTAGATCCCAATTGGCTTATCTTCACCAATAATTCCACATTTAATCGAGGGTAATAAAAATAACTTATTTCCTCTATACTGACAAGTATATACACACCACGAACACTTCCACAAAGATGATTGTCTGCTAAACTGCATTACAGCAGCATTTCACACTGTTTGCATAAGGTTTTGTAAGCGATAATCAAACAAATAATATTTTACTGTGGCCCACTAGTCCGCTAGTAAGCTTGTCATTTATTACATGAACTTGACAGTCATGCTGTCCAACAGCTTTGACCTCGCTAGCTTCAAAGCTACCTGCTCTGCAGAGCTGTCTAAAAATTAATTCATCAATAAACCAACTCTCCTGCAAGGTACATTTAAAGAAATGTCGTCGTCAAAATATCTTAATAACTCAACGGGATTAGTCGTAGCGGTTTATGTGTATTTTGTGATTGTAACGCAAATTAGTAAAATAATGTTTTTTTAATATATATATTTTTTTTAACATTTACCATGTTTGTGATTTCCAGACTCCCTCTTCCGCTATCCCTCTCTACCCTGCAACTATTTCCGCTCATGCGCAGTGACATTTGTACCGCAGTCAGCTTTTCGCCATAGAGACACCGCATTGGGCCAGACACAAAATACTGCTTTCATAATCAGAAATCTGCAGAAGTTAAACATAACATCCACCGATGCGAAATTGAACTGTAATATCATATAACGGCCTAGATAAATAAACAGAATATTTGATATTTTTCTCTAAATATTGCTACTAAACTAAATACTGAACTTAACTTTCTTTCTTTCTTTCTTTGAATGGGTCTACTCGAGTGTTTCCAAAGCTATACAAAACCTGGAGATATCAGAAATTGTTGTTTACATTTATTTATTGACTTATTTATTTTGCCTCGCTTACATTTTGTTATTAAAACATTTTTAAGTAGTGTAAAGTTCTACATTTTGTTTCCCATAATTGGAAAAGTTATTAAAATTAATACAATGTTATGGTGATGTTTTTTCTTGCGCTAGGTATTACTAAGTACTTATATTGACTAAGTATTACTCATTGTGAATACTTGTGTAAACTATAAATTAAAATCAGTTGATTCACAAATGGTAATATGACCCATCAGATCATGATATGTGAAGATTTGTAAAAATCCATATCCACTTAACACAATCCTTAAAAGTTTGAAACCTGTGTGTTAATACAATAATAGTTATAATACAATAATAGTTATAAAACAATCTGAGCTAAATAACAGTCAGTTTGTGGAGCAATAATGACCAAATTGTTGTTTTTGTTTTATCCCATTTTTTGTCCATGACTTCTTTGCGGGATAGGGGTAAAATAATCCATAAAATGGCATGCAAATTTCTAGCATACAGTGGTTCTATGCATTTGGAGTGGTTCTATGCATTTGGAGAGAAAAAAAGTGGGCTAAAAGGAATAGCTCACTCAAAATTAATATGATAAATTACGTCACCATTACTTACCCTTTTATGTTTTCCAAACCTATATATATATATATATATATATATATATATATATATATATATATATATATATATATATATATATATATATATATATATATATATATATATATATATATGGTGACTGAGGTTGTCTTGTCCCACGGAGGAAAAGAAAGCCACAAAGGTTTGGAACAACACAAGGGTGAATAAAATGATAACAGAACTTTCATTTTAGAGGGAACTATCGCTTTAAGTCAGTCCCACTTTCAGTCCAGAAATGTGGAGACCCCGTAGCGACTCTACTACACCCTATCAGTGGTGCAATATCCCTGCGCTTCTCCATATAGTCCCCAGTAAACTTCGACATAACACAGATAAACACTTTTAATATTAACACCTATTGAAATAAAATTACATCTCTTGTCGGTGTCGATAAAACCTAAATGACTCGTAGCTGTTTTAGTGTTTATGCGGTTTCATTGTAAATTTGCAAAAACAGTTTCCGGTCAGATAAAATCGCCAGCGGTTCACATGTTCTTCCTTTCCGAGTGAATGCCGAAGTCGCGAACGGACCATGTCTAGCGTTTCTGCTGAGTACAACAGGTAAACTCTTCATGACACATAACCCTTGTTCATAAATGTGTGTCTTGTTGAAATATAGAGGCATCGAGCTACTTATAACGCTGGTTCTGTGGATTTTTACATGGTCCGTGTGATATTAAGCAGGCCGCACCGCGACTAAGTTAACGTTACCTCCTTAACCACTGTATTCAGTGTTCACGTACATCTGTGACTAAAATAGTTATTATTCACACCTTTTATTGTTGATGTATGAATGTATATATTCGTATGTGGCGTTATTAGGGATCAAAACGACAAACCTTAGCTAGGGTTCACACCCACACTGAAATCTAAAGCATGGCCTCCGTGCTCAAGGCCTTGGATTCACACTGTATTAAATATCTTAATTTTGTCACAACTTCGTGAATTCGAATGCATGTATTTGTTTTAGCCTTTATTTTTTCTTTTTATCGTGTGGTAAATAACTTAATTGAACACCGATATTTGGTTACTTAACGCATTAACGTTATGTGACTAACATTGTAAGTTACTGTAAATAATTTGGACCAAATTTGGGCGTAGGCTTTAAGGTAGTCCATGACTGCACTGGATACAACCGATTATTTCCTAAAGTGCCGTTGGTTATTTACTGTTTTTACCGTTAATGGCGAGCCACGTGGTGTTTTTGGAACGTACGCTTACCGGCACTCGTGGAGGTTCGAGTTATGTAATATTGTCAGCTTCAGTAACTGCTAATGCTCAAAGCTGAAGATGCTGTCTTTTTATTTTAGCTCACGAGATCGAGACCATGGGGGGCCTGAAGGAATGGAGCCTGATGGTGTCATCGAGGTTTGTATGATTTAGTGAAGTGGAGGGGTGGGTAACCATCTGGGCTGGTTAATATAAAGATGTTACGCTAATAAATGAACACTTGCTACCTTAAAGGCATTTTGTAAGATTTTTGGATTTAAATATCCAAAACACTAGAACAGTGGTATATATGTTTTTGACTTGTGTGCTTGCACCATCCCAAATGCTTCCAAGAATGTTTAAATCCAGAGAAATTAGCAATTAAACCTACCAGGACATGGACCATGCGTTCCTTATCAATGACATACCTGCGTTACCACTGATTTTTTTGTAGAAAACATGGAAACACCAACAATGCTTTAAAGAGCACCTATTATGGCATTTTAAATGTTCCAAATATTGTTTTAGAAGTCCCCAACAACAGTTTTGCATGCAATGACAAAGACTTTAGTTTTCTTATAATATGCATTTATTTTTACCTGTTTTGACAGCGATTCGTTTAGTGATTCACTTTTCAAAACCCCTCCTTTACGTGATGCTAATCTGCGGTGATTGGTCCTATGACCCAGTCAGTTGTGATTGGTATAGTCTGTGCAGATATTTTCGGAAACTGAACGCCCATCATAAACGGTTTTCGGTTTAACAAGTTTAAACGCGTATAAAGTGTATGAACAAACATGGCATCAATTTTACCCTATCAATTCGAGCCTGAATATGAAGGGGAAACGTCTGGAGATGCGAATGATCAACAAACTCAATCTCAAACACCACGACTGGAGCAGGATATTTCTCAATGGTAAGCATCAATGTAACGTTATTTTAGTTTTTGTCACTTCAGGCTAATGGAGCGTTAACTCTATGCATAAACACAACGTTTTTACAAAAAAAAAAATGCGGTTACGTTACTACGAGGAGTCTATTCTTAAAGAAAACTCTGAAAACAACGACAAACAATTCAAATATCTCAATACAATTGTCATTGAAGACCTAGAATCTAAACGGTGCTTACACAACAAACCAAACTATTATTAAGCATGCTACGTAAAACATAAAAGCAACAATTATTAATAACACTTACAGGTTGTGATATATGGAGGAGGAAGCTGATGCAAATACACTTGGAAATGAACCTTCCTTCAATATCAGCCGGCTCGCGAATCCAAGTTTTATTGCATTTAAGTTGGTAAAGCAATCCTCTTCAAAATGGCTGAACAAAGCACAAGGCTCAGACTATACTTCTGTGGTACAGTTGTATATATGAATTGTAGCCACTTCAAATGCTCATCCTTGGGCAGATGGAAAAAGTTTGCTTTTGAGTCGCACTTCAGAACAGCGTCTCGTCGCCATGATTTTTTCTAGTTTTCACTGGCGTGCGCAATAAGTGGGCGTATCGTATTCAAATAACTTGACAAGTTGACGTCATCTAGTCAGAGAAAAAGCTTCGGTCTTCTAACGAATTATAAAAATGACTCAGTCAACTCTTACTTTTGAAAGACAATAACATTGTATACGGTCATATTTCAAACTTTGCAGGATGTTTTTGTTCACTTAGATCTGTTACACACTACATAAAAGGTAAATTTCAAAATTCCATGATAGGTGCTCTTTAATATATTGTTTTTATTAGACAGGTGAGCAACTGTATGGGTGCATTAATTGACAGAAAACAAATTGTTATATAGCTCAACACGTCTAGGCTTATTGGTTGTCTCGTTTTCACGTTTTACTGTGAGTTCCGTGTTTTACCGTGCCTAATATCGACGTAGCTTACAGCAGTGTGCAACAAGTATCTCATTGTAGCAGCCAAGTGAATGCACATAGCATTATAACATAACTTAAGTGACCTCTATTGGTGAAAAATTACATTGTGTCCCCAAAATTTAACATTGTCATAAATTACTCATGTCGTTTAAAACCCATAAGAATTCCCGTTCTCCATTTAGTCTACTCACCCAAGACGGACACATTTTCAAATGTTCATAAAGAGATCATAAAAGTAGTGCATGTGAGGTTTAATCATGTCAGTGGAGAGAACCTTTAGATTCTTTTGCATAGTTTCTGGAGCTAATGGTGAACGTACCCACTTTTTGGTGTGCGCACTGCTGAAACTGGGAATTAATTTTATAGGAGCGCCTTTTGGGGAAACTAAATTATCCCTTACTTCAGAGTAGCATCTAACCTAGCAAAATAGGAACTACCAGTGATGATAGTGTATACTGATTGGCCGAACACATGCTGTATGGAACGGCACCCGCCATTTTTAAAAAGCTAATGTTGATGGATTTACCTGTTGGTTTTGTCTTACCCATTTTTCTTTTCCCAGCCTCGATAATGTGTAGCACTGCGAGTTGTTCCAGACTTCGTCTCTTAGCGCTCCTATTTACTCTTCCATCACATAACTTGTATGGCTATGTTCCATCTCAGTTATCACAAAGCCCACGACACAGCTCTGATCGCGGCCTCCATCCTCCTGTTGAATGTCACGCTTAAAGCAACACTAGGAAACTTTTAATGCTTTAGCTGTTAACAAACAGAACTGCATGCATCTTGCTGAAGGATGTTGTAGCAGGAGCTACTGCTCTCTTTGTCAATGGCGAGTCACGCAGGTACCAGACTAAAATTGTCAGAATATAAACACATAAGTGTTCTGTAGTGATTCAGGATAAGACAAAAACACTGTTTGGGAAATGGATTCATGATGTACTCATTAGATTAATTGAGCACAAGTTACTTAAGCCCCGTTTCCGAAATTACCTGGAACAATTTGTCCCAGGAATCAAATGGTGCTTTTCCACTACACCGTACCAGCTCGACTCGGCTTTGTTTGTTTTTCCACCGTGTAATACTTTTTTTCATATCCCCTCCGGCGAGGTTCTGAGCGAGCTGAGGTTATACTTAAATGTGACGTGAAAACACCGGAGACTGCTGATTGGTCAGAGAGAATAGTCACTATTCACTGCGTCATCATTGCACGCACCAGACGGAGTATCCTGAATAACCCTGCCATTTTTAAATGGTTTGGCTAGAGATTGCCTGATATACCCATTACTATTATGGCAACAAAGAATGTGCCGTGGTCAAACGAGGAGATGCATACTTTCCTTTGTTTGGTTAGCGGGTGTGTGTGTCACGAAGATTACGTCACAGCAGTTTCCTGCGGTGTTGCTATGATGACCAGGTACTATTGTGGAGGTACTATCTGCAATGAAAAGCGGGCCGAGGCGAGCTGGTACTGGTAATGGAAAAGCGCCAAAAGATTCAATTACCTGTTTGTGAACAAGTGCCTCATTCTTGAATGAATCAGCTGTTTGAATTAATCGTTTGAATCAATGATTCACTCACTAAGATGGTCCCCTACCGCCACCTACTGGTGGTTTAGTTTCATGTTTAAACATTCTGTCCAACATTTATTTGTGTATTCAAAAATATTTAAAACCATCTCATAATACTACTTAATGCAGTTGTATTTTTTTAAATTATTTAATTTGTTTGGTAACAGCCCTAAAGTGCCTTATTCTAATTTATAAAAGTTAAGAATATAACCTGAAACATGGTCTATATTTAATAAGATTATATATTTTTAAAAAGCCCTTTATAAAAGGTAAAAATATCACATGCAGATTTGAATATGTCAAAGCTGATTGAACACTGGTGAGAATTTTGCTTTAGAATAAGTTATATTTACATTACACAATTTTTTTTTTACTTGGACAAGTGAATGATATATTTACTTGTCCGAAGGACAAGCACGTGAACAGGCTTAATGTCGAGCCCTGCTAGTGGAAATAGGGGTGATATCGGATACAGCCTAAAGCACTTGAATGTGACCGACTCATAATTATGACTTCAAAGAAGTAGGACATTTCTGATCGCTCAAAGGCAGTAAAAACCTGCTTGTTCTTTTTGAAAACTTGACCAATTCTTTAATAAACATGCTTTAAAACTGAAAGTGAAGGCTTAAAGAAAATCCCACTTGTAATTACAATATAGCTGTGCTTTTCATGTGGTTTTTTTTTTTTTGTATATTTTTTTTTATAAATATTTGCCCTTGCAGTAGGGACAGTGAGCGGTTTGCCACAATAGATATGTGTAATGGCTCAAACTGATGCTTGCAGAAATATCTCATACACATTATTTTACAGAGCAACTGGAACGAGATTACAGACAATTTTGATGACATGAACCTGAAGGAAACTCTTCTTCGTGGAATTTATGCCTATGGTTTTGAGAAACCCTCGGCAATCCAGCAGAGAGCTATAATTCCTTGCATAAAAGGTACAAACCAGTTCATGAGATTCAATTGCACTTGATATTTGCTTAACATGCTTTTTTTCAACAACAAAAAGTGTGTACACATTACAATTTGTGTAGTGCTTATCTGTTTGTGGTCTATTTCGGTGCTTCTCAAACGTCCTGGGGTCCCTAGTGGGGTTCAAGTGTGCTCATTTGATATGTCATGTGTTGGGAGTTGTTCATTTTTCTTTTTTCTCCGTAGGTTATGATGTTATCGCTCAAGCCCAGTCAGGCACTGGTAAAACGGCCACATTTGCCATTTCTATCCTGCAGCAGTTGGAGATTGAGCAGAAAGAGACTCAGGCTCTGGTCCTGGCACCAACCCGAGAGCTCGCTCAGCAGGTATGCTGTACCTGAGGTCACCATAAACTTAAGTGTGTCTCAGACCAAGGCGGCATATTCTGGCAGTAGCCCGATTCAAGGTACTCTTTTGCTGTTCTTCCTGCTTCAAAAATCATTAAATGTGGGTTTTCATTATTAAAATTTGCATACATTTATGAACTATTCGGCAGGAAGTAACTATCTAGCTAGTGCTTCAGCCAGAATAATTCATCAATCTTTCTGTAATGGCCAGGAGTGTTTACTGTAAATTGGACTTTAGTTAATTTTGTTAGGCTGCCAGGTGATTTCACTGGAAACAAGCTGTGGACAAAAGCATGAGATGATGGTATACCGTCTTTCGGGACTGACCTGTTATGGAGATAACCTTTTTAACTGATCATACTTGTCCACTGTTTGGCATTATTAGTGCACACTGACTACCAAACGTCAGTACTTGGGGATATAAAGCATTCCTTTTATTTAAACCCCATCCGTTTTTGTCCCCTTTCTAGATTCAGAAGGTTATCCTGGCCTTGGGTGACTACATGGGCGCTTCTTGCCATGCCTGCATTGGAGGCACCAACGTGCGGAATGAAATGCAAAAACTCCAGGCGGAGGCTCCGCACATTGTCGTTGGCACGCCAGGACGCGTGTTTGACATGCTGAACAGGAGGTACCTGTGTAAGTAGTGAATGCTAATGAATTAGGCTAAAATATGCATGAAGTATGAAGTGATGTTTACCATCTTTCGGGACTGACCTATTATGGAGATATCTACAACTTTACTGATCATACATCTCACCAACATGGTTGAGCCGTTTAATGCTTTTTCTTAAGAGTTTGCATTATACAGAGACTTTTTTTGTTTGTTTTGTTTACATGTACAGCTCCCAAATGGATCAAGATGTTTGTCCTTGATGAAGCAGATGAAATGCTGAGCCGTGGTTTCAAGGATCAAATCTATGAGATTTTCCAGAAATTAAGCACGAACATACAAGTAAGTCAATGCCAGAGTCTGAACGGTGGTGTCTTCCGCTCAAAAGAACTGTGCTAAAATTGCAGAGTCCAGGTTCTCCTGGTATATGCAATGATGCTAGCAGAGTATCATGTGGAAGAAGAGCAGTAGCCCTGCACCGGAAATGAAACCGAGTCGGACCTCTTTCTTAATGTCCAGTGGCTTATGTTTCGAGGTGACAGAGCGACAATACATGCATTTTTCAAACATCTACCATATTAAGTTTATTATATTGCCAAACTTTTTTCTCCTTGCAAATAATATTAAATGCAGAATGATCTTTCACCTATGCTTTCACAATTTACCTCACTGTATATAGATTAATTTTTTTGGTTCATGCTGTAACTGCTTTATGTTGTCAGGTTGTGCTGCTCTCGGCCACCATGCCTGCTGATGTGCTGGAGGTGACCACCAAGTTCATGCGTGAACCCGTTCGCATCCTGGTGAAAAAGGAGGAGCTGACTTTGGAGGGTATTAAGCAGTTTTACATCAATGTAGAACGAGAGGTGAGGCACTGGTTGTCTCTAATGTCTCATGTCCCTTCTTTTAAAAAGCACCATGCTAAAATCACCAGCTCAAGGCCTTTGGGTCTCGCTCTGGTGTTCATGCTAGTACTGGTTAATCACAAAGAAGGAAGAGCAAAAGCACACGGTCGGAAATGAGTCTAGGACGGACCTCTTTCTTAATGTCCGGTGTCCGATGGTCTCGAGATTTTGTGCCATACACATCATGAGCCTAGGATAGTTATGTTTGATTCCTTGCACTGTTTCTCACCTAATGCTAATTCACTTATCCCGTAGGAGTGGAAGTTGGACACACTGTGTGACCTCTACGAGACCCTTACGATCACCCAGGCTGTCATCTTCTTGAACACCAGGAGAAAGGTTGACTGGCTGACCGAGAAGATGCATGCCAGAGATTTCACCGTGTCTGCTCTGGTGGGTCCGGGAAGTACAGGCACATTATATGCTAATCAAAAATGGAAAGGCTGTTTTTAAAGTCCCTGTAAAGTCAAAATTAAACATGTGTTCTGAGTTTCTCACACCACAGATAAATGTTATTAACCAACTAGCCAAATTTGAATCATAAAATCCGCTAAGTACATAAAATCTTATCGAAGTCTTGAAAAAATAAGCAGCATTCTCTGCTCTCAAACGCTGGGGGTGTGTCCGTTGATCGGCGCCAAAACCACACCCACTCGCGGGAAAGCGGCCGTAAACACACAAGACAACAACACTCAAGTACAGCTCACGAGTCACGACGGCACCAGATGTCGGCGGGGCGGAAGATAGTCGGTTCGGCCCCATTCTGCAGCGGATCATCAGTGAATCCCATTTGTTGCTGATGAAAGTTTGTAAAACTATCCGGTGTAAAGACACTGCAGAGGCAGGTGTTGGTGGTGATCGTCAGCACTCCAAGGTAGCTGTTCACAAAATTAATGCACCTTTTTTTAAGATCGTCTTTTTTTTTCTTTCTTTTAGGTGTTTTATAAATTGTAGGCTGTAGTAACTAACCGCACTTACAGTAACTCGCAATCTAGCGGGTGAACTGATGCGAAATTGCGAATGTACTCTAGCTATGGGGGAGGGGCCACATGCCAAGCGGCTCCAGTGCGTCATCGAGCCACCGTTTTAACCCTGCCCAAAAAATCCAGAACACAGCAATGGTGAAAAACTTCTTAACGGTCTAACTTCAGAATTCAGTACTACAAAGTTCACAGTCTTTGTAATGTGTTTCAACAATACATTTCTAACATTTCGAATGTGTTTAGAAACAAATCTCAGAATTGCCTTTTCAGGGACTTTAAGCAGTTAATAGTAGGCCAGTGATTTTACACTAAAAGATAGATCAATGCTGGATGAAGTATGAAATGATGTTCATCATCTTTCGGGACTGACCACTCATGGAGAAATTTTTTAACACAACTGATCATACTTACCCAGATTTTATAGGAAAGTATGGCATTCATGCTGGATTAGAGAAGCTAAAGTCTGTGTCTTTCAGCATGGTGACATGGATCAGAAAGAGCGAGACATAATCATGAGAGAGTTCAGGTCTGGCTCCAGCAGAGTGCTCATAACCACTGATTTGCTGGTAAGTAGGCTGTTTATTTTCACAATTTATGTCAGTCTAGGCTTCTTGATGAAAATTTGTATATCAAAATTCTAGAGTTATGGTCTGATCACACCGGGCATGAATGACGCGATTCGCGCGAGTGATTTACATGTTAAGTCAATGCAGAGACGCGAATAGCCATTCTGCGCCGCAATTCACGCAAATGAGGCAGCGAATTGAGCGTTTTGAGTGCATGATTCACGTAAATCGCTCAAGTTGAAAAATCTGAACTTTGGCGGATATTTGCGCCGCGTTAAACGGTTTGCCAGGGAACAAATTATAGATCCATGAAACCAAAGATTGCCCGTTACATACACACAAGACGAATTATTGCTTGAGACACCACAGAGACATCAGAGCCAGCGGCAAATGTCTGAAGGACTAGCTGAGCAAAGGCTGCTCTCGCCGGGGTTAACGAGCGCTGAGCGCCGCTCATCCACTGGAGCTCACAGCTCCAAAAACGCCAGATACAATATTCAAATAGGCACTCTTTTTATAAATAAACCACAGATTTGAGCTTGAAACAACTACATTATCGCCTGAAAAAGTCTTAACTACATTTTGACTCAGTAGAATTTTAACAAAGACGTGTAAACACAGCCCATTTCAGCCATTTCTCAACGAGACGTACTGCCTGGGAGAACCCCCTCCCATGAGGCGAATTCGTGTCTGTGTAGTGAATGTCACATGCGAATGAAGCGAGTAAACTCAATGTTCAAGCGTCCACCTTCACGCGAATAGCGCAATTTTATTCGTGTCCGGTGTGAACGCCCCATTAGGAGTATAGTAATATGGTGGTTAAATTGTTAATTTATATAGCAAATTTACCTCATTTAGATTAACTATTTAACAACCATATTACTATACTCCGCAGAATGGCTATTCGCGTCTCTGCATTGACTTAACATGTAAATCACTCACTCGCGCAAATCGCGTCATTCGCGCCAGTGTGAACGCACCATTAGGAGTATAGTAATATGGTTGTTAAATAGTTAATCTAAATGAGGTAAATTTGCTATACAAATAAACAGTCCATTTAATTAAACTGGTTGTTAATACGAGTCGTCTATTCATGTTTTTGAATGATTTATCAGTGCTCAAAGACAATTCCATCTAGTGTCTTTAACCTGATCTGCCGTTGACACAAATGTCCTTTTTTGTTGACTCAAATATTTTTTGAGTCTATACAGGTATATAAAAAAATAAAATAAAGCTACATTTGTCTTGAGTTTAAGGAGCAAAGAAACTTACTCGATGGGACAAATTACATTAGAGCTAAGGTATAGATCAGAGTGAATTAATGAAGCCGCTTGTATGGATAAATCAACAGTGTAATAACCTCTAAGGAAAAACATTTGCTAACCTTCTCAATGATATTACCAGAATACAGTCACTCCAGAATAAACATCCATGTTCAATTTTAAAAATTACTTAAACTTCTCATATCGGGGTCTTTTTTTATATATAAACCATGAAATTAGCTGTATAAACTGCCATAGGCTTGAATTACTTAAATTAGGAGTTTTAGGCATCTGTCTATTTAAGGCCGTTACAAGAACAGAGAAAAAAGTTCTTGCTCGTAAAGCTGGTTTGGGAGTTCTCGCCGCTCGTTCTCGACACATCGTCTGAGCAGAACTTTTTTTTTTCTTGTGGGTTTCCGAGAACTATTGTGTTATTGGTCAGAGATTTAAAATGGGCGGGGTTTAGCGGAGAAAATATGTTCGGCACCTGATTTTCTCGTGAAGTATGGAATGTACTGGCCAGAACGAACTTTGTTCTTGTTCTTGCCACTTTGAGAAAACAGTACATACTCTGCAAGAACAAAGAAATGTGTTTAAGCTTAACTGTTACTGATCCTAAAATCTGTTCCATAGGCTCGTGGAATTGATGTGCAACAAGTTTCCCTTGTCATCAATTATGACTTGCCAACAAACCGAGAGAACTACATCCATAGGTGAGTGAACCTGCAGGCGCTGACGTGTTTATCACTGACTGCATCAGTGCGTTTTAATGACGCGTGTCATGTTTCCCCTCTCAGGATTGGCCGTGGAGGTCGGTTTGGCAGAAAAGGCGTAGCCATCAATTTCGTTACTGAAGAAGACAAAAGAATTCTTCGAGACATCGAGACGTTTTACAACACAACCGTTGAGGAGATGCCCATGAATGTTGCCGACCTGATTTAAACTTTGGAGATTTTAATGCAGGGATAGCTGTTGAATGATCACTTCCATTTGCGCTTATTTTATTGGAAGAAAAAAATCTACTCAATGCTGGCTGCGGATCAGACTTACGAATTCGATACGTGACATTGACTCTCTGTGTGGACGGTTGTAGACTCCAACCATATCAGTATTTGCTGGTGGTGGCGTTTAAAAAAACATGGGTTCTTTACATGTTTTCTTTTTCAGGTATCTTTTCCTTAGTATGCTCAAAATATTCATGTTAGATGTTCTTCATCGTTTAGTAATTTACTTGTGGACTAAAAGATACAAGTGCTGCATAAAGTCTGCCAATTATGTTATGCTAACATATGTGTGCAGTTTAACTTGGTTCACTTCCACCTACCTTTTTTAGAAATATATAAAGGCACTTTTTAGTTTTGTGGAATGTATTAATTTAAATGTATATTGTTTATCAAGTACTACTTTGTGACGTCCTCTTCAAAGGTGAGTCTTGACACCTTCAATGTTCCATTAGTGTTTGGCCTATTTGACAATAAAGAGGATTATTCTGTCCATGAATTTGTTTCATGTCTCTTGAACCAGTTGAACCTCTGACAGACTCTTGAGAAATTGTTTCTCCTTGGACTAGTGTCAGAATACGGAAGACCAATTTGCCACTGGTTCCTTTGACATATTCCTATGGGGTTTTCAATTTGAGTAACTTGATTTACTTTTTGTTCTGCAACGTAAATGGCACACTCACACCCCAACTCATGTTTTAAGTATCAAGTTGTTTATTGCATACCTTATTTTACTCATAAATTGAAAACCAATAGGGAAATCTCAAGGGAACCAGTGGAGAATTAGTCAGAGTTTTGATGTCATCCTTGCACCTCTCTATAGAGGATGGCTCAACATCTGTCTGGATGTATGTGGACACCCACAGCCTTATTCACTTAAAGGTATGGTTCACCATTTACTCACCCTCAAGTTGTTCCAAACCTGTGTACTGTTCTTTATTCTGCTGTAC
Organism: Gobiocypris rarus; assembly: GCA_023029165.1. Taxonomy (NCBI): domain Eukaryota; kingdom Metazoa; phylum Chordata; class Actinopteri; order Cypriniformes; family Gobionidae; genus Gobiocypris; species Gobiocypris rarus. Next base: position 29,659,758 of record CM040915.1, on the reverse strand, counting down.
ACCAAAGCTATGTAGAAGAATGTTTGTAACCAAACAGTAACCCCTCACCCCAATTTTCTTCCATAGTATTTCCCTCTCCACTAGGTTTGGAAAAACTTGAAGGTGAGTGACAGAATTTTGGGTGAACTTATGGGAACTTTCCAGTAGCTATTTCCTCATTTGAAGTCAGGCATTTTGGCTTTGAGCCATTTTCCAGTCAAGTTCTGCCACTTTCTCAGACTTTAGTTTTGGTATTGGGGCAGACTGAGCCAAACCTGTCAATGGAGTGCTGCAGGATTTGTGGTGTTTTTGTTGTTGTAGTTTTTGTAGGCCAAAATCCAGAAATAAGTATTTGAGCAGTTACATTTTTCCGAAAACTAAGAGTTGCCATGTGACTAGTTCGTTTCTATTTGTGAAGACCATGAGCTTATGGAAAAATGTTTTTGTCGCGCGGGAAACGCGATTAGAAGATTTTGCATTTCTCCAGGAAGTATTGTGCCTTCAAGTAAAAACGTATCCATGTTGAACACATTTGAATAGCAAATCTGCCCATTTCCTTGTGTGGTCACAGAAGACGTCGCAAAGTTTTGAGCCCTAATTTGTCCAGACCAAAGTAAAGCAAATGTAGTCCACTAGAAGAACGAAAACGGGTCTCTGAAATATTTATGAAAAGCATGCAATCAAAAATTACTGTGTTGGTGCCGACTTTCTCTGCCGCTCACCTCATTCAAATCAAATGCCAGGGTTCAGACAGATTGCATAATCATGTTTGCTTGGAGGCAATCAATCAAAGTAAATTGATATGGATATCTCATGATCCCTTAAATATAGCCTACCCTACACCATCCCTGATATAAATAGTAATTGATAGCTATTACCAGAGATTATGAATAAGGAATGCTATCTGAATGTTACACCCTTCTTCCATAAGGGCGTATGCCAGAAACCGGCTGCGCTGTCAAACCAAACACACGCTGCCCTTTGGTTCATATTCTAAAGCAGGGCTAATCATCTTGCACGGAAGGACTCCACATTTCCTCATCTTTTCCTGGTGGTGCGGCAAAATTTTGTTAGATACGTGGCCGGCGCTCGCACGACTGTATGCTTGCTCTGACTGAACTGAGAAATCTTTTCAGTGTGAGTATTTCAGCAGTTATGCAGCTTACGTGTGACACTCCCGTATTTCTGTCGACTGAATCAGCGATACCAAACATTTGTGAATGTATTAATCATTATTTTCTTTGACTCGATTCTTACACCATATTTTATAGAATTAAAACACTTTATACTCAAATGTCAAAACTCTTACTTGAATCAATGAACAGCACTAATAAAGCCCCAGTCTTGCAGATCATCAACTAAAAAAGGTTGTTCTAGGGTTTAGTTACCCTTTAAGGTGTTTACTTTGAAGGTGTAACGAGTAGGAAAATAGTGTGGCCCCTTTAAGAGCGCTCGCCCCTGTTGGAGGGCCTGCGTTCTATGTGTGTGCGCACTGCGCCTCGAGCTCCCATGTGTGCGGATTATTTCCTGTTTTTCTGTTGCTAACATTCAGTTATCTCTGTTTTATTAAGTAATGCTGTGTACGGAAATGGAGTTTGTGACGCACTCTTGTGAGAGTTCTGCGGGGAATAAAGTGCGAGCTGTTTGATGTCTAACTTATCGCCTCCGTGTTTGCAGCAACTCCAGTTATTGAGCTATCCGTATTTTTCACCCGGACACACGCGTTACAAAGGCCAGCAAGTAGGCTAGGCTATATCTTTAAAAGCATATAAGTGCATCATGGGCAGTCGCATATTATTTGTCAAGCAGATAACAGATTTTTAAACATGACATCAGTTTAAATGTTGCAATGAGTGATGGAAAAAAGCAGAATATGTAGGCCTATGCTTAATGTTGATGCAATACAAATTCACATATCCAAACAGGAATGGATTGTTACATTTTGAGGAAATGCCAATGCAATCTTTCTGTGTCCAGAGGCAAATGAGCAATTTATATGAGCATTAAAGATTGGTTTCTGACTAATCTGTTTTATTAGCCTAATCAATAGTTTAATTGTTCACTGATAAAGACATTCCATTGTCTACACCTACTAGCTTTATGATGCAAATTGTGCAAACAAAAGCAATAAGTGGAGTGATAACTAGTTACATGTCTCAGTGCTGATAGTTGTGGAAAATAACACATTCGAGAGCCATATAGGCTAGCTACAAAGATATTTATACAATACTTATGGCATTATGTTAAATTGAGCTTTATAGTTTCCATTGTAATGCACAAAGAACATTAGAACATGTTAGTTTTTATTTATTATGGTCTCATATCTGCATACAGATGGGTAGCACATTTGAAAGTAAATGCAATACTTTTTATTCGTTTTTATTATTATTATTAGCCCAACCACCCTACCCACACAACCCAGTCCACCTTCACTTTGATAATCCAGCCCTCAAATGAAGCTAAATGAATATAGCCCTGTTCTAAAGATTTATTCTATAAATGCAGCACACAATGTCATGAATAAAGCAGAACAGCAATATATTCTACTCTCTCTAAAGTATGCAAAATCACACCTACACAAGTAACAGTTTAATGATTAGCAGATGAAGAACAATTCATGGGTGGAAATACGTTTCAGACTGTCTCTTCACACACACAGAGACAGAGACAGAGACAGAGAGGTCACACTTGAGTTCAGCTCCAGATAAATAACAGAAAAAATACAAGAATAATTGTACTAACAAATTAGAGAAAGTAGATTATTCAACATATAACAACATCTAGACAGGTTTTGTTAAATTAGGGCAGTTTTTTGTTTTTTTTACACTGTCACGTCTGAATCTGAGGAATGTTCAAAAGAAGATAATCACAGGGTTACCCTCTGCAGAACAGGACATTCAAGAAAAGAGAGGCAAAGACACAATGACACAGAAATGCCATTTCATATCTCTCTGAGTTTTGCTTAGAAGAACAGCACAGAGGCATTTTGGACAAAACTGGAACTTAAAAGAAAAAAGAAAAGAAAAAAAATCATTGAAATCATATTTTCCCCCTTTTTTAGGTTATTTATTAATTTGTCATCCCATATCTTCACTGAGAGAGAAAAATCAACGCCAATGCTATATCCTGGCCCGTCCCTTCATCTAGCCTCAGAAGAGTTCTGAACACTAGGAATGGGCGATACCACTTGCTTTGTTTTCGTTACGATACCGATACTTTCAAGGCTAGTATCGCCGATATCGATACCTCTAAACTGAATTTAGTATTACATTTATTAAATTATTAACTATTAAGAGTAAAATGGGTGAATATACCCACTTAACATTATATTTTAAAGATATTTTAACCTTCATTATGCCTTAAATTTAATCGGATTATATTTTTGTTTACACATGGTTAAATATGTTTACTTGTAGTGGTAACCATGGAAATCTACAAATACTATTAGGGTTAGGGTTCATTTTTTAATAAGGGACTGCCAGTGACAGGCCGTTGCACCTTTTTATTCTGACAGTGTATGATTTATATTAACATTAGTTACAGAATAGAACATTATCAATATGAACTCTTAACATTAAATTTAAATAAGTGTAATTGCACAAACTATGTAGGTTACAATTTCAATTTGTTTACTGTGAAATAACTCAAACATAATGTTTTTTTGTTTGTTTGTTTTTTGTCCTCTGATTAGCTTTGTTCTGGGCTGCGTTTCCAAAAGCATCAATGGTTTCTTAAGATAGTTTTGGGAAATGCAGCTCTGTTTGCATACAGTGAGAGAACTGGTTTGATTGGTTCTGTCTTGCAGCATGAGCAGGAAAATAGTCCTTTACTGCACAATTATTTGCTTGCATTCGTATTGCACAAATAACCTATGTAATTACTACAGTAATTACTGGTAAAGAAACAACAACAAAAAAACTAATTAGTATCAATATTTTTAGTTGAGTATCGATACTTTCCGATGCTCACATCAGTATTGATCAATATATCAATATATCATATTGATATGCACATTCCTACTGAACACTTCAGGCAGCTGCTCACAAGCAGGTGAAGGAAAGGCCTGAAACACTGTTTGCTGAACAAGATCACAGTGTCGTCATGACCAACCTGCTGCTCGTCTACATTGAACATAGCCCTTTATGGCACATTGTTTTCTGTCAACATTTCACCTTTACCAAATTTAAAGATATTTTTAAATATAACTTTTCTAATTTGCTACTCCAGATGGAGAAAGATTTTGAGCGCTGGTCACTACTTCCCCTGTCCTTGGCTGGAAGAATCAACTCGGTTCAAATGAATATTCTTTACCTTAGCATTTGAATATGCTGAAAAAAAAACAATGAAACAAGATTTTTGACCCTGAACTTCAAATCAAAATCTTCCAATCAAAATGGCACTGTCATCGTCCAGGGATCAGAGTCTGCTCTCAATGAGGATTCTGATCACATAAGAAAGCTGGCACTGTTGGATGAAGATGACAACATGGATATGATGCCACTGATGCCTCTCCTGGAAGATCAGTCCAAAAAATGGCAATGACTTCAGCAACTGTAAATCCATCTCCAATACCAGGAATTAAAGATCATGTTTCACTCCTGGGGGTAGAAGTATAGTGAAGCTAAAAGAACTGATACTGTCCCCCAAAGACAACATGGAACAGCTGACGAACGACACAAACTCAAGAGAAGAGGTTGAAGACACAACGGTAAGAACCCTCCATCCTCCAGCAGACTCCAGACCGGCCACAGGACCTCCATTACAACACCAGAGCTACGCAAAGGCAAGAATCCTCCATCCTCCAGCAGAGTCCAGACCAGCCGGAGGACCTCGATCACAACACCAGAGCTACGCAATGGCAAGACCCCTCCATCCTCCAGGAGAGTCCAGACCAGTCGCAGGACCTCGATCACAACACCAGAGCTATGCAAAGGCAAGAACCCTCCATCCTCCAGGAGAGTCCAGACCAGCCACAGGACCTCCATCACAACACCAGAGCTACGCAACGGCAAGAACCCTCTATGCTCCAGCAGAGTCCAGACCAGCCACAGGTCCTCGATCACAACACCAGAGCTACGCAACAGCAAAAACCCTCAATGCTCCAGCAGAGTCCAGACCAGTCGCAGGATCTCGATCACAACACCAGAGCTACGCAACGGCAAGAACCCTCCATCCTCCAGCAGAGTCCAGACCAGTCGCAGGATCTCGATCACAACACCAGAGCTATGCAACAGCAAGAACCCTCCATGCTCCAACAGAGTCCAGACCAGCCACAGGTCCTCGATCACAACACCAGAGCTACGCAACATCATGAACCCTCCATGCTCCAGCAGAGTCCAGACCAGTCGCAGGACCTCGATCACAACACCAGAGCTACGCAACAGCAAGAACCCTCCATGCTCCAGCAGAGTCCAGACCAGTCGCAGGACCTCGATCACAACACCAGAGCTATGCAACGGCAAGAACCCTCCATGCTACAGCAGGTCCTTGATCACAACACCAGAGCTACGCAGCAGCAGTTCAACAACCACAAAACCAGCTGCTAAACTCAACTAGATAAGACATCTGCTGAACATCATCTGCTCCACACTGAGAACGTAACCACACACACACACACACATGACCACAACCTTAATGACACCACGTTTCATTCCTCATCAAATATCACACCAAGAAACAGCTTTCATTGTTCAGTCAATATGAATGGAAAACAATGTTTAAACTCTGTAAAGGTTTAGGGCTGTACATCATTAATAGCATTAATAACTAGAGGAGAGAGCAGCAAATTTAAATGCCTTTTCCCTAATTCAGTACATACCACTGGAACAGACAGTATGTACTGAGAGAGCTTTGGTGAGAACTAAACAAATATTTAATTACCAAATTAGTAATTTCTAGTGAGAAATTACTAATTTAGTAATTAAGTATTTTAGTTCTCACCAAAGCTCTCTCTATTTTGCTGTAGATCATTAAACGGTTATACTGCCTAAGAAGTCTGTCCGAAATTAGTTTTGTGAGGTGTCTTCATGCACAAACCCTGCCTTACAAGTCATTGTAAGATAAGGCAGCAAGGCAATGAGTCAGCTGCCTAGGTTTTCGGACGCAGCCATTGTTTCCACAGACCGTCCCAGATTCTTGTGTGCTACATACTTACTCACGGCTGAATCTCCCTATTACAATGAAGAAACCTTTTCTATCCTGCAAGATTTGATCTGCCTTTTCCAGACAAAAGAAAATAATGTGTGGCGAACTGGAAATTAACCAAACTTTAATCAACACACAGGGAGACAAATATATTGCAAACACCAGCCAGCCTCTGCCCTCATATCACGGCATAAATAATTATGACAAATTCACAAACTAAAGTGGGAGAAGCCTACTAGAGCTCTGTCAATCACTGGGCCTGTATATATTGAACGGTTGCATTCAGGGAGACTCGTTTGGCTGTTATACCTTTAATTCTCTTCTGGGCAACAGTACTGTAGATTATTTCTTAACAGACATTGACCCAGTGCATCTCAGAGCATTCACAGTCAGTCCTCAAACACCTCGGTCAGACAACTGCAAACTTACACTGTATCTAAGATTAACCCAAACCAATGTGAATCAAACAGACAGCCCTCTCAATTACTGAGGCTGCAACAATCCTACAGTTAGACCTTTTTTTTTTAATTATCAAAGTGCAATAGAAAGTCAAAATATCTAATTATCAATTGACACATTTATAATGAAAACATATCCACAAAATAAAATAGGCATAAATCTGGCACTAAGGGACATTACCAACATTTTCCACCAATCAGCATCCATATGCAATTGGAAGAAATCAACAAAAAGGCAACCAAAAAACACCAACGGAAAGTGGTTTTGACAGTGAGTGTAAAAGTATTCGAACAAGAGTATGAAATCAAAAACACAGAGACCCTGGGCCTGTACCATGATAGCAGTTTAACAAACTCAGGGTTACAGGATTAGTTTTGAGTTGACAAAAGCAAACCAATCTATTCAGGCTTTGTTGGTCCCATGATGCTGATCATCAACTCTCTCTGTCAACTCAGGCTTTGATCCTGAGTTTAGCTGTGACATCCGTAGTGAACAGCCAATCACATGCTGTAGAACAGAGAAACTAAGATTTACTTCTCCCGAGAGAAGCAGCGAGATTCACTTCTCTCTTCTGCAGAATACCTCAGGATTGAGAAATATTAAGAATTTAAACAAAATTAAGTTAGTTTAGTTGATATATATATATAGATAATTGAATATTTAAGCTCACATGTAGTTATTTTTATAGCTTTATTCATTTATTTTAAAGCTTATTTGTATGACTTTTACACAGGCTATTTATATTAATGATTGATTTAGTTAATGATACATGTGTAATTGATTAAGGGTATAATAATTTCATAAATTATATTTAAATTATTAAAAATTGTGTGTGTATGTATGTTAGTTATAGTGACCTTTAATTTGGAGTAGAAAAATGGGGAGTGACTCCATTGCATCAAAGGTCTGTCACTCTCTGTCCTGCTGATTGGTCCAATTTCAGTTTGAGATCTCTTATCCAGAACATAATCTGCCCTGGACCAGATTTGCCGTTGAGCATAAGTTACTATAGAGATGAACATTGCTAAAAGCCAAACCACTTTCTTGGTACCTAAAACCCAGGATTGGCACAAACTAAACTTAAACATATCTGGCTAGCCAGTTAAACCGGCTTCATGGTATTGGCCCCCTGACAATCAATAACACTGCCATCAATATCATGAAGCTCTTAAAGTGTACAAACAAACAAACAAACTAAGAGCATAAAAAGAAGAGCATACAGACCAACTGCATCTAGAAATGGAGTCAATAAATAGCAGTAACTTCTGGAACAATTGGAACACTCTCTATAGACCACAACAGGAGAATTGGTCATTCAAAATGGGAACATATGGAGGACACACTTTGAAAATCTGTGCAAAACAACTGAAACAAATCCTGTTCGAAATGAAATAAAAAACAAATTACAAATCCTGAAAGAAAAAAAAGACAATCAGAACCCACTTGACCAATGACAAAATAATCAAATTATCCAACATGGTTTTGAGTGTAGGATATTTTCCCAACACCTGAAATCAAGGCCTAGTTACACCGATCTTTAAACAAGGAGACGAATTTTAGCCAAACAATTACAGAGGCATATGTGTCAATAGCAACCTGGGGAAAATATTCTGTTCGATTATTAATATGTCATCTGACCACATTTACACCCCCCACACAATCATTAATAAACATGCATACCAGAACAAATCCAAAGTCTTGCTTTGTTGAGAAGGCTTTCGATTTAATCTGGCACGAAGGACTCTTCCTAAAACTTCTGGGAAATGGGATTGGAGGGAAAACATTTGATTTGATCAGCACCATTGTATAAAAACAACACGTGCTATAAAAATAGGTAACAAACAAACAGAATTTCTCCCAAAAATGAGGAGGTTGTCTATTGAGCCCCAATCTGTTTAATATTTATAAATGAATTAGCCAAAGCATTAAATAATTTGACTGCCTGACAACTCTTGACTGAATCAGAAAATCAAATGTCTCCTCTTTGCAGATGATTTAGTCATTATGTCAAAAACAAGAGGGGATACAACAGCTCCTAGACGTCATATGGCGCTTTTCCACTGCATGGTACGGCTCAGCACGGTTTGGTATGCGGACCTTTTCCACTGCATGGTAAGGCTCAATTAAACAGTACCACTTCGGTTGGGGTTCCAAGTGTGTTGTACCGATACTAAAATGTGATGTGTAAACACTACAGATCACTGATTGGTCAGAGAGAATCGTCACTACTAGCATAATTGGATTTGCAACACCAAACCTGCTAGCAGTTACAGCCATGGCAGTATCATTCGCACGTCTTGCTTTAAAGGAAAACTAGTTAAAAAAGTTGTGTCGTGTTTACAATGATGTCGCGGCAGTAGAGACGGCTCAACTACAACGTAATCCCACCCACTTAAAGCGGTACTACTGCAGTGGACTTGCCCGTTTCAGAAAGGAGGTTAAGTGAAAACTCTGAGTACATTAACCCTAAAATGAGAGTTTCAGAATGGGAGGTATGTAAAATCTGAGAAAGCAGGGTAAGTCAAGCCCGTTTCTGAAAGAGAGGTAACTTACACTCAAGAGTCAGTTACAATGGTAACTTACTCTGTGAACCTAACCTGGTGTGGAGCAGGTTTTCTTCGGTAAACCCAGAGTTTCGTTCAGTCTACTCCCCCTTTTTAAAGTACCAGCAGTGTTTAAATACTTAATTCATTTACACTGCAAAAAAAGTGCGACTAAAGTAATTGCATTTTAATTAAAAGTAAAATTATCTGTCAGAGGGACAGAATGCTCTTAAATATCTTTATCCCCTGAGGAATCAAGACTAAATACCTTATGTTATTTTTCTTATGTAGAAATGCATTTTGATTTAAGAATCTTTAGACATTTTGATTGGAAACAACAAGACAAAAATACTAAGAAAAGCTTTTTTTGCAGTGCTTGTACATTTATTCTTTGCTTATATTTTCATCATTCAGACGCCGTCAAAGTGACAAAAATGGGATGTCCTTAACAGGATCCTGTAGATGAGGAGGCTGCATCAATTAGTAGAGAGAGTTAGCCTACATTTACATCATGTTTTTTTTGCCATAAATTGAGAGGACATTCCTTTTTTGATCTGTTTTGAATTAGTTCAATTAGTCCTGCAATAGACTGGCTATTAATTCGGGACAGGATGTTTCATTGCCTTCGGCCCGAGACGCTTGGATTCTGGGAAAACTCCAGTATCCTCATGACCCTACGTAGGTAGGGTGACCAGATTTCTCATGGTGGAATACAGTACAGGACAGATAACTTGCTGCGCATAATAACTCTTTTTTTCAAAATCCTTGTTAAAATGTACACACGCGCTTTGACATCTTTGCGCCTGACTTTCTCGGCACTCTCTAATATCACTAACTGCAAGTTAACCGATAATGACTTGTGATTGGATAATAATTTTGTTGTATGTTGAGCTTGGATACTTTAGATTAGGATATTCTCTTGTGACAGAAGACTACTACTCGCTCTATGATCACCCAGCCATAAAGACATTTTAGTACAGATGAAATACGGCACAAAACATGATTTTTCATAAGTCGGGACGCTAAAAATACAGCTGAAATACAGGACCCCTGGTCACCCTATACATAGGGCAAACAGCTCCGTGAATGAATGGATTTGGTTCAGTTGGATGCTGTCTCTTTAACAGCAATTACAGTTTAGTCATTGATTGTCAATATAAGCCCTATCCTGTTGTCATTTTTTTCTTCCTATACATTTTTACGTTTAGGTAAAATATCAATTCTAAAGAGAGAAAAAAAAAACATTTTGAATTTGAATGATTGCAGTTACTTGTAAGACAAACTTTATATTTAATATATCTTTATTGGACATTAAATGTCAAATTACTAATGGAAAAGAGCAGAACAGAAATATATTTGTATATACAGATTAAAGCTGAATTCATCTGATTGCAAGAACCTACAAAACATTCAGTGCCCAAGATAACAGGTAGGGCTTCGGATGACTGAGCTGATTTGAGCACTACATATGAGCACTTGTTAAGGGTTCTTTTCACTTTTAATAATAGTCATGTCCTGAAAAGGCAGCCTTACATGGGTAAGTGTTTGAAATAAATGGTACACATAGAAGCCTCACTTTCATGGCAGTGCAGTAGAGCTTCCAAATCAGTCCTGAGGACACCTGACCAGCTTCAGTTTCTATTGCACACTTCCACATTTCGTGAATATCACTGATGTGTCCATGTGAGGTCATCATCTGGTTGTAAATGCAATGATGGTAAGGGGCTTTTCCTTCTCCAGAGAAGAACATGTGATCCTTGGGAGCAATGTCCATCACCTTAGCACAGATTCCGAGAAAGACGTCATCAATGTGAAAGGAAGCGTTTAGGGTGAGTGACGCTTGATAGATTCTGGTAGCTACATCTCTGGAGAGGACATACCCAGATCCAGGGGTATAATCTGGGTAAGACAACCACGGGTATATGTCTCGGGACACATAGTACTTGCTCTCTTTGTCTCGGACGGGTGGCGAACCGCGGTGGACCCTTCCTATCCAAAGGTCTTTGCCGTTACTCCTTTGCAAGTAGTGAATTAAGTTGGGAATGTGGACAAAGACGTCATCGTCTGCAGACATAAGGAACTGGGAATGGGGGCAGTAGGTTTCTTTCCAGCCAAGCTGCAAAAGTAGCTTCAGAGTAAGATTGTGAAAGGTGTCAATGAAGTCCTGCTGGATGAGGTCATGATATCTTTGGTCCTCAAGGAATAGTTGCATCTTAAGTTTGCGCCTGTACTCCGGTTCAGGATGGAGGGCGAGAGCAAACAGCACCTTTACATTAACACCCAGCGTCGTTGCAATGTACGTCTCATTTCCCCAAGTAGAGCGAATGGCCTGTCTTCTCTCAAAGTTCTCAGAGGAGCTTTTCACAAAGAGCAGGAGTAGAATGTCTTTTTCATCACACTTTCTCTCGTGGTTTAGGAGGTATCTGTGATTGCTGTACTTTATAGCATCTTCAGGATTGACTCTTAAGCTTGCATTAATGAACATGAAGCTATTGATAAGGTAGCGGTACGAGAAAGACATTACATGGGTTACAATGTTATTGTCAATTTTTTCCCAGTACGCCATGAACAGTAAGGCACTAAAGCATACTGATATTAGCCGTAGTTGGTATTTTTTAAATCTAGGCATTTTGAGAAACACCATGACTCCTGTGAACTTCGGCTCAGTTCCAATTCATGAGATTCCTGGCTTTGTTTTACCTACAGTCATGATGGCCTCCAAAATATGTCCAAGCCTGGGTTGGAAATATGAGACAAGGAATTTGTTTGGTACTGCGATTGCTCAGCTGACTCGAATGTTGAAGCCCTCGTCATGACAGAAGATCAACGAGGTGCATCCAGTGTGGTGGTGGAAGTCTGGAAGAGAAACGTACATGATCAGCTGACTTTCTCTGTACAAGGACGACCAAAGAAAGTTAGGTAGATGAGAAACCAAGTGACCATGATCAATTACGAGAATATACTAGATGCCTGAACAAACAGTAATGTGGCTGAACTTGCACTCTGGGTAAATTGAGTCACATGGTTTTCACAGGTTCACACTTACAAATATGTCAGATAGAATAAATGGTATGTGTATTTGGCAAGCTGTCCAAGTATAGAGGGCTCCAAGCTCGCCATTTGGCCTGAACCCAGAGTACCCAAATCTTTTGGTAAATCTTTTCCATACCATGTTGCTTTGGACCTCACTGACTTTAATTATATGGACAAAAGCATTCTTGAAAATTCTTTCACGTTCCACAGAAAGTCATACAAGTTTGGACATACAGTGGGTACGGAAAGTATTCAGACCCCCTTACATTTTTCATTCTGTTATATTGCAGCCATTTGCTAAAATCATTTAAGTTCATTTGTTTTATTATTAATGTAAACAGCACCCTATATTGACAGAAAAACAGAATTGTTGACATTTTTGCAGATTTATTAAAAAAGAAAAACTGACATATCACATGGTCCTAAGTATTCAGACTCTTTGATGTGACACTCATATATTTAACTCAGGTGCAGTCCATTTCTTCTGATCATCCTTGAGATGGTTCTACACCTTAATTTGAGTGCAGCTGTGTTTGATTATAGTGATTGGACTTGATTAGGAAAGCCACATACCTGTCTATATAAGACATTACAGCTCACAGAGCATGTAATAGCAAATGAGAATCATGAGGTCAAAGGAATTGCCTGAAGAGCTCAGAGCTTGTGGCAAGGCACAGATCTGGCCAAGGTTACAAAAAAAAATTCTGCTGCACTTAAGGTTCCTAAGAGCACAGTGGCCTCCATAATCCTTAAATGGAAGACACTTGGGACGACCAGAACCCTTCCTAGAGCTGGCCGTCCGGCCAAACTGAGCTTTCGGGGGATAAGAGCCTTGGTGAGAGAGGTAAAGAAGAATCCAAAGATCACTGTGGCTGAGCTCCAGAGATGCAGTCGGGAGATGGGAGAAAGTTGTAGAAAGTCAACCATCACTGCAGCCCTTCACCAGTTAGGGCTTTATGGCAGAGTGGCCCGACAAAAGCCTCTCCTAAGTGCAAGACACATGAAATCCCGCATTGGAGTTTGCCTGAAGGACTCCAAGATGGTGAGAAATAAGATTCTCTGGTCTGATGAGACCAAGATAGAACTTTTTGGCCTTAATTCTAAGCGGTATGTGTGGAGAAAACAAGGCACTGCTCATTACCTCTCCAATACAGTCCCAACAGTGAAGCATGGTGGTGGCAGCATCATGCTGTGGGGGTGTTTTTCAGCTCCAGGGACAGGACGACTGGTTGCAATCCAGGGAAAGATGAATGCGGCCAAGTATAGGGATATCCTAGCCTGGCGTGGCCTTACTCAATTCTAGTCAGAATATGAGTCTGGTACCGCTCCATTGGGCTTTGATTATGGGGCGTGTTTCAACCGAGCCAGGAAAGACCTCAATTGGATAGACCCACAACCAATCAGAGCAACGGAGCGACGCGTGACGTTAGTTGTCAAATGTCAACAGAACTCAACTGCACTGTTTTTCAACTCAACCAAGTCTGTGTTTTTCTCCATGTCCGCGGGTTGAAGCGACCCCAATTATGTGTTTATATAAACCAAGGAATGCGAATTTTAGCAGGCAACCATGCCAAAATAACATATTTTGCCAACCAAACGCCATTTTTTTCCGAAGAACCCCACGGAAAGTTATTGTTTTGGGCTATAGTTTTGAGTAGCAATTGTGCGTGACATTGCAAAAAAAAACGTGACAACCCTGTCTGCACGCGCGCTGGATTAAGTAACGTTACAAGAAAAAGATGAGTGTAAAAGAACTTAAGGATACACAGAGTACTTACCAACACGATCATCGTTTCTGAGAGAAATAGTGAAGGTGAATGCATATACGAACAAGTTCTCCGTTTAGGATGAGAGCAAATTCAACCCAATGCGCCTTTGATGACGTGGATGATTACGTTACTGTTGATCATCTGTCCATCACCGTCTAAAGCCCGCCCTGACAATTTCATTGGTCCGAACAGTTTCTGTTCGGGCATAATTACTCCTCTATGGAGCGAGGCCAGACCGAATTGCCCGAGCAAAAAATGTTGTGGGCGGAGCTACATTTGGCTGGCATCCAGGCTAGAGATATCCTGGACGAAAACCTTCTCCAGAGTGATCAAGACCTCATACTGGGCCGAAGGTTCACCTTCCAACAAGACAATGACCCTAAGCACTATAACGAAGGAGTGGCTTCACAACAACGCCGTGACTGTTCTTGAAAGGCCCAGCCAGAGCCCTGACTTAAACCCAATTGAGCATCTCTGGAGAGACCTGAAAATGGCTGTCCACCAACGTTTACCAGCCAACCTGACAGAAGGCAGACCTGCAAGAATGAATGGCAGAGGATCCCCAAATCCAAGTGTGAAAAATCTTTCCCAAGAAGACTCATGTCTGTATTAGATCAAAAGGGTGATTCTACTAAATACTGAGCAAAGGGTCTGAATACTTAGGAACATGTGGTATTTCAGTTTTTCTTTTTTAATAAATCTACAAAAATGTCAACAATTCTGTGTTTTTCTGTCAATATAGGGTGCTGTGTACATTAATGAGAAAAAAATGAACTTAAATGATTTCAGCAAATGGCTGCAATATAGCAAAGAGTGAAAAATTTAAGGGGGTCTGAATTCTTTCCGTACCCGCTGTCCATGAGGGTGAGTAAATGAAGGAAGATTTTTTTTTAAACTTTTTTGGCAAACTTTTTACTTTTTAAGGTTTGTAGCAACTCATAATGTAATAATTTTCTCCAAAATTAATACAATCTTGAACCTGTAATTTAATCATTTTTACATTATAAGAAATGTATTACATTATAATCTCATAACTTGTCATATTGTCATAATTCTAATAGCTTTTAAAACATTTTTTAGTATTCCTTTGCAGTACATTTTAAAAATCAAAATCCAGTCTTAAAAGGTGCCATAGAATGCATTGATAGAATATTTTAAATTGTTCTCTATCTATATAGAAGGTATGTGGCTTAGATAAAGGCAAAAATACTCCAAATTGGTTTGACATGTCAATTTACAACCCTAGAATTTGCCCCTAGAATGAAATGGGCTGCTTTTGCCTTATTTGGAAAGATGCCTCAGCAGGAAGAATGGGTACATTTTGGGATCCTGACACTCAGTATGCCTCAGTATGCCTACGTGTGCAGTAAGCATTTTGTCACTGTAAAGTCAAATATCCAAATGTCAGTTTTAAATATTATATTTCCTGTCGTTAATTACATTCCACTCTAGTGGGTGTAGTTCTCAGTTTAATATAACATGTTGCGCCCAGTCTTAATTGCCACTTTTGTCCTTAAACACTCATTTTTTGGGGTCAACAACTTATAACAACTTTTTGGATTTTTGGTTCTGGTTTTTTTGTTGTTGTTTGTTTGCTGTACACCTTGTCCCATATCAGCTTTTAGACATTGTTCTTTTATTGTTATAAGTCAGAAGTGACAAGGAGGCCGCTTCACACAATACAAAGACAACAGAGATGGTTGGTTTGTGTGACACTCACACCCTCACACTCTCACACCCTAACACTCTAACACTCTAACAGGTCTTTTTTTTTTAACAGCATTTATTTTGTACACAATTTATTTTGTGTGGCTTTTAATTTAATTCAATACTGTTTTCCATTTAACAGTATGTTTACCTTACATAAGTAGTAGTAGTAATAATAATAAAAATAATAATAATAAATATAGCAGTATCAGTAATATGGTGATGGATAGATGTTCGTACTGTATAGAATACCAATGTTTTATATTTAATATAATAATAATAATAATAATAATAGCATGAATATTTAAATCTGTTACATTTCACAGGTGGTTTAAGATGGGGTTTAGATTTTATTTTTAATTACTGTAAGTGAATTCTAATATTTTTTTATATTTAAAAAACTATCACAATTATGACAATATCACAATTTTCTCCCAATAGACATGCCTTCTAAGAATATTCAGATCAGTAAAATTGAATCAATTATACATAATCTTGGAAAATCAAAAAGAGGGAAAGCAAAGAAACTGAAAACAAAAACAAAAAAACACTGCAAACGCTGGATTTTACATGCAAATCCATCACAGTAGTGCTACAAAAAGGGCACTGTCCTTCAACTTTCAGTGGTCATTGGATGCGTTTTATTCAAAGTAAATGGTTTAGCAAGCTTTGTTGGTTATTTCTAATGCATCTCATTGTGAAACGTCCTGTTTTGCATGACGTCCAGGTTCGTTACAAAAACCAAGCACTAAACCAGGAAACCACGAACTGTAGGAATCCTTGCTTTGTCAATGTGCAAAATTTCAGCAAAGTCTTGAGTAAAGTCTTGCAAGATTTTGCCAGTGTTTGGTAAAGAGCAACTAAAAACAACAATATACAGTATATGAATAATAGAAGAATCAAATAATGATTTCTCTATGCAATCCTTAAAGGAAATGCGCATAATCTCTCATCTTAACTTCTATGATGCAAATATTATGCAACTTAAAATGCAAATGTGAAAAGAGATAAACAAGCCTGAGGGTCTCTGTTTTCTTTGTTGAATACTGGCGTTTCCATTGTGTTTTAGAGAAGATCTCCATCCACAGTAAAAAAAACAAAAAACAAAACACATGTCACATGTCCATTCATGCACACTGGGTATGTGCAGATTGTATACAGTATAACGAAAAGATTTAATTTGAAATGTCATGGAATCTATAAACTTAATATTGCCTTATAATTCATTAAAAAGGGATGCATACCTTTATGATATTACACTGTAGCCACTTTGGACCAGCGGTTTGTAAAATGGATGGTTGGATGCTTCAGTTGCAGGCCATCTTAGACACAGGAATTCATTCGACACGACCGTCACAGTGCATTATGGGTATTCTCTAGCCATTGCGCGTACAATGATTGTACAATCGTTACTGCGGTGTATTGTGGGATTGAATGAGAACACTCAATAACGTCCACTTATGCCCTGTCCAAATACCAACATTTGCGATCTTGGACTTGAGAGCACATGCACGCGACCTGAATTAAGTATGCAAGACTGTCTCAGGTCTTAAAAATGCCATAGTGCAGTGTCATTAATGCACACTAAACCCACACCGTTATTCGAGGTTAAGTTTATCCCATCATGCATTATGTTTGGGAACTCTCGTGCCCGTGAATTTGCGAGGTGTGAAGGCAAACGTTCCACTGGAAGTTAAATTATTGAGATATTACATATCAATTGTACTGTATTTTCCTTGAAGTGTTTTCAATCATATTTCAAGGGATTCCATCATGGTGAACTGTGCACATCTGAAGTGTCTCAGCTAAAGGAAATAATCCATTATTTATCGGCTTTAATATAATCTATCGGACGAATTTTCTTATCGGACTGATAACGATAACATTAAAAATAAACATATCGGCCGATATCGATATGGTGGCTGATATATCGTGCATCCCTATAAAATAAAAATAAATAAAAACTCTGTAAGCACTATAAATGTTTCCCGTCGCCATCGGGCAATCAAAAGTGATATACACACATTTGCAGTCTTCACGCCTACAATAACAAGACAAAAACGTACTCGGTTCCTTTCGTAACCTCGGTTCCCTGAGAGAGGGGACGAGTATTGCGTATGGGAAAAACTCATTTTCTCGAGAATATGAAGCAAAACTTTATTAATAAAGGTATCTATGTAAAGCGCAGTGCAGCTGCACAGCAATAGCCCAGCGCGAGGAGCGCTCTGATTGGCTGGGCCGCGGCAACTGCAGGAACCTATGGTGAGGCGGCTGAGAGGAACGAACCAATGGGGGCACTCCAGAGAGACCGCCGAAAAAGGGGCTTATATTAGCATACAGGAGGCTATATAAGACCCTGATTCGCCATAGGTGTCAGGTTTTAATAAATAGGCTGAAGCGACACCTGAGAAGCACGAACATGGCGCGGAAGGCAATACTCTTCCCCTCTCTCAGGGAACCGAGGTTACAAAAGTAACCGAGTACGTTCCCTTTCGAGAGGTTCCTTGTATTGCGTATAGGAACACAATGTAAAACGCAGTGTGTGCTGACTGACCCAAAATCCCCAACTGAATGAGGGAAAGTCAAAAAACCTCTAGGGAGACCGACACAGGCGGGCTTCATAAGGAGAATGAAAGAACCGGAAGAGTCGGTTCGTTTGAACACCTGACCGGACATAGTCGGATCTATGGTAGAGTGTAGTGGTGCTTATGAACGATTGTGTACAAGCGGAACGCAATATAAACAATCGTGTTGCCAGGGCTGCAGATAGTGCCCTTAGACTGCTTGTAAAGCTGGGACCTCCAAATTGTAGAATCTGATAAAAGTGGGCCCAGCCTGCCGCCGCACAGATATCTTTCATGGAAGTGCCACATGACCAAGCCCAAGACGAGGCCATGCCTCTAGTGGAGTGGGCTTAAATGCCTATAGGACAGGTTAGGTTCTAGACCTATATGCTAGTGAGATTGCATCCACTATCCAGTGTGATAGTCTTTGTTTCATGACAGCACAACCTTTAGTGCGACCACCGAAGCAATGAAGAGCTGATCCGACTGCCTGAAGGGGGCGGAGCGCTCTGGAAACAATCT
Source organism: Gobiocypris rarus (assembly GCA_023029165.1). NCBI lineage: Eukaryota > Metazoa > Chordata > Actinopteri > Cypriniformes > Gobionidae > Gobiocypris > Gobiocypris rarus. The sequence continues at coordinate 29,641,038 of CM040915.1, read as the reverse complement.
CAATGCTCTGACTGGGCAGAATAGGCTCGCTTCTTATTCTCTCTGAGACGCGGGTAAAGGAAGCAGTGTAATGACCTGCATACTGAAAGGGGTTGATAGCACTTTGGGTATAAAACCATGTCTCGGTTTGAGCACAACCTTGAAGTTGCTGGACCCGAACTCAAGACAGGAAGGGCTCACGGAGAGTGCGTGTAAGCCACCCACTCGCTTAATCGAGGCCAAAGCCAGCTGAAAAGCGGTTTAGAGTGATAAGTGCTTCAAGCTCGTGGTCTGCAGTGGTTAGGAGGGGGGACCCTTCACAGCTTCTAAAACCCCGGCGAGGTCCCAAATAGGGACTGAGGAAGGGCGAGGTGGGTTTAATCTCCTGGCCCCTTTAAGAAAACGTACAATAAGATCACTTTTCCCTAGTGAATGACCTGCGATCTGAGCGTTGTTAACTGCTATGGCGGTGACATAAACTTTGAGCGTGGAGGTGGAACGACTCGCGTCCATCAGCTCTTGGAGAAAAGCGAGCAGTTCTGCCACGTCGCATGAGTGTGCGTCGATGTTTCGTGCAGCACACTGATTAGAAAACCACTGACCACTTCAAAGCAGAGCCGCCTGATAGCGGGGGCTCTAGCTTCCGAAATAGTGTTCATAACTTGTCAGAGAGGTTTCCGGATACCCGTTGATGGGCCATACTTGGAGGGCCCACAGCTCGGGACTGGGATGCCAGATCTTCCCTTTCGCCGGCGTGAGAAGGTATTTCCTCAGCAGAATGGGCCATGGGGCTGTGTCTGACAGCTGAATCAGTTCAGAGAACCATGTGCGGTTCTTCCAAAGTGGGGCTATTAAAAGCACTGTGGATACTGTCTCCCCGATCTTTTTTTTGGAGGAGCATATAGAGGGAGTCTCGGCCAAACATGGGCCAGGGCATCCCTGCGTTTGCAGAAAAATATTGGTCAGCGAGTGTTGTGCGAGCTGAATCATTCTTGGTGAAGAGACCATTCCCTGGGGAATGGGTCCTCTGGATAACATGTCGGACCCTGATTCAGAATACCTGGGGCGTGAGCCGCCCTTAGGGAGCTCAGATTGTGCTCTGCCCATAAAAGGAGAGGCCATGCGGTGAAGAGAGTCTGATCTCGGCCGCCCTGGCCATTTTATGTACTTTTACCAAGACGTGGTGGTTCTTATGACGTAACCCGCTTGTTCATGAGTCTTGAGTCTATGACAGTGCCCAGAAAAGATACTGTACTGATAAGCCTGCCCCTCGGCGAATTTCAAGAATGGCCTGTAGTGGGGGCTATCTGAACGTGAAAGTATGCGTTTTTCAGATCTATTGTGAAAAACCAATCCTCGGGGCGAATGAGCGCGAGGATCTGTTTCACCGTCAGCATCTTGAGCGAGCATGTCATAAGTGCTTTGTTCAGATGTCTGAAAAATGGGCCTGAGACCACCATCCATTTTCGGGACGAGGAATTAGCGACAGTAAAAACCTGACTCGCTAGCGTCGGGTGCACTGTTTCCACCGCTCTCTCCTTTAACAGTTTTAACACCTCAGCGAGAAGCACGTGACTGACCCTGCTTCTCACTGAGGGCTCGACCACGGCTTGAATCGCGGGGGTCTGCGAGCAAAACTGTAGCGAGTAACCTCATTTTATATGTTCAACACCCAATTTGATATACCAGGAATGGCCTGCCAGGCCTGGGCTCATATAGCAAGGGGGTGAATTAGATTCAGGGGCGGGCCGCTTAGTAATAGGGGCCTGTTAACCCGGTTGCTTGTGCTGTAACACTGAGCTTGTAACACTGTGGGGATAGTGTTTAGGTTTTGGCGACGCCGGCTTTGCAGTGGGCGCGCGCCTCACAGCGCGAGTGCGCTTTGTGAAAAGTGCTTGGGTGCAGGAGTGCAGACTGTAAAGTGGGCACATTTCCTACATAGAAAAAGCTCTGTTGAGTGTCGTTGTAAATAATGTGCAGTGGCACGCCCTGTGTAGTGGGCTCAACCTACGTAGAATACCCACGGCGTAAGCCAGTGAGCGAGTCCACAGGGGTAAATGCACAGCATTATTGTGCAGGCAGCGTGTTTGACACAGGCTGACTGCAATATTTCATCTTCAGTCACTTAACTAAGGGAACTGGGAGAATGTAAGGAAGTGCAGGTGGTATGGAACCCATTCTACAATGCCGTTCTGCTCTAGTCTAGACTGAAAGCGTGTGTGCAGACAAGCGTGTTTGACCACAGGCTAGTTGACTGCAATATTTACATCTTCAGTCACCTGAACCAAGGGAACTGGGAGAATGTAAGGAAGTCCATGGTGTAATCTGGCCGCGGCGGGATTTATTTGTGATTTTGGGTGCTGAATTAACAGTGCTTATGTAGGGGTGCACACTGTCTACAGTGTAAAAACCTCTCCAGCCGCCTGAATAGAGGGGACTGGAAGTGAGAGTGAAAAAAGGCTTAGCTTGGCAGCCATATTCCGACGCCGTTATGCTCTGACAGTGAGTGCGTGCTATGACGTAAGTCACGCTCTAGTCAGCGAACGCGTGCTGTGGAAAGGGCGCGCGCTATCATGACAAGGCAGCCATTACAACTTCCTTGGCAGTAAGCGCGCTCTGCAGTGAGCGGCTGTGGCGTAAGCCGCGTTCTTGACATATCCAACAGCCCGAGTTCGCTCGTCTAACTTACTCTAGTATTCTCTGTCTGCGGCAGTTCTTAGCGCAACGGAACGAGAGAAGAGGAAGAGTGAGGAAAGCTGCGTCTGCCCGCGGCGCTTCTTCAGCACGGCGGCGGCAAAATGTGACGAGAGCTTTGGTTCGGGTTTGTTAATATACACTAGTATTCTCTGTCCGCGGTTGTAGCGCGACTGAACGAGAGAAGAGGAAGAGTGAGGAAAACTATGTCTATCCGCAACGCTTCTTCACCACGGTGGCATAGTGACGAGAGCTTCGGCTCGAGTTTGTTTATTTACTCTAGTATTCTCTGTCCGCGGCGGTTCTTAGCGCGACTGAACGAGAGAAGATGAAGAGTGAGGAAAACTCTGTCTGTCCGCAGCGCTTCTTCAGCATGGCGGCATAGTGACGAGAGCTTCGGCTCGTGTAGTTAATTTACTCTAGTATTCTCTGTCCGCAGCGCTTCTTAGCGCGTCGGAACGAGAGAAGAGGAACAGTGAGGAAAAACTCTGCAGCGGCAGCGGAAAAGAAGAGCCACGGCGGCGGCAGAGTGTAGAGAGCTTCGGCTTGAGTTTGCTCATGTCCTCTAACATTCTCTCTCTGCGGTGCTTCTTCAGCACGACAGAACGGGAGAAGAGGGAGAGTGAGGAGAGCTCCGTCTTTCCGCGGCCCTGCAGGGAAGTTCCGCTGGTTGCTTTTCGACGGCGGTTTGCTTGATTCCAGAGGTCAGCGACGGTGTCGCTGAAGGAGATAAAACCTGACACCTATGGTGAATCAGGGTCTTATATAGCCTCCTGTATGCTAAAATAAGCCCCTTTTTCGGCGGTCTCTCTGGAGCGCCCCCATTGGTTCGTTCCTCTCAGCTGCCTCACCATAGGTTCCTGCAGTTGACGCGGCCCGGCCAATCAGACCGCTCCTCGCGCTGGGCTATTACCGTGCAGCTGCACTGCGCTTTACATAGATACCTTTATTAATAAAGTTTTGCTTCATATTCTCAAAAATAGGAGTTTCCCAAAGTTGCCAAAGTTTTTCCCATACGCAATACGAGGAACCTCTCGAAAGGGAACCAAAGATTTTAGATGATAAGGAGGTTTTCCTTTTCCTGAGAACACATGAACCTTGGGCACAATGCGGATTAAGAGGAAGTTTAAATTGAAAACGAAAATGAAAAAAAAAACCTTTTAAAAACAAGCTTAACTGCCACCATTCACAGCAACAAGAACAACAACAGGATAGTCCAGCCAAAATGAAAATTGTCACCATTTAGTTAATTACCCTAATGTGGACTAGCGAGGCAAAATTATTTAAGACATAAACATTTTGGTGAACCATTCCTTTAATAACAAACGGGAAATTAAAAAAAAAAAACTTTATAAACATATGAATGCCTCATTCAATTAAAAGAGAAAGTTGTTAAATCATAAGTTAATGTAATTCAGGCGTCGACGCTCACAAACAGTGGGCAGAAAAAGGTACCTATGCATACTATTTGCATAAATAACCACATGTCAAACCAAGTAGCAATTGCAAACAAATGCTGGACTTTTTCTCAGACCTACCTTTGCTTTTCTGAGCCTCAGTCTGATCTCTTTTTATTTACAATAACTTTTAAGTGGATATATGAAGTTAGTTCTCCTTACTTAGTTGGACAGTTCTCCTTACAAAGCTGTCCAAAGTAAATCCTTTTGAGCAGTATATAACTGTTGTTTTGTCTTTTTAAACTTTAAAAAAATCTTTTTGTGTGAAATGGTTTAAATTAAAAGCGTGTTTGTGCAAGACTTCAGTTTTACTTTAGGTTTGACGCTCCTTGTCATAGACATGTCACAAGGCAAATGTGATAACTAATGAAACTAATCCGTTATTCGGCAAATAATATTTTAAAACAAAACAACAAAATTAAAGTATAAAGAACATAAGAAGGTCTTACCATGCAGGTCGACTTTCAGCAGCACGCTAGGTTTGCTCGTTGACGAGCCTTGCCTTGTTTTGTGGAAGTTGGGGCAAAGCGAACTTAGGAAAGAGGAAGGAGTGTGCTTGAGAAACGAAAGACACTCCCGTATTTGTTTAAATTAATGTTAAAGGAGACGCGCGTGTAAACGCCTATGTTGTAGTGATGGGGAGTCGACTCCAAAAGAGCCGATTCCTCAACTTTGAATAGCCTCAGAGCCGGTGGTCGACTCCAGCACAGGAATCGACTCTCGGTGTCGACTCTGTTGCTTTCGAACACTGACTAGTTCATGCTGTCGCAGAAACTTAGTCACATGCATTTATCCTATAGCTACTCACTTCAGAAAAAGATAACGTTCATAGAGACTTTAGTTTGTAATTATACAGCCAACCTCCGTGCCAGCTTTAGTTTAATTGATTGTATATTAATGCAATAAATATAGATTTGGTTTTCCTTGTGTTCATAATCATTAAAATAACCATAAACTTGCTTCACAAGTCACCATCTGCACGAGAAACCACTGCATTACAACCAGATAAGCCTTCAGTGACATTTCATCTGCATGTATCTCTTAGCTGTTGAATCCCTGCTCTGCGTTCCCTCTGCAATAAAGACTTTCCAGAATGTTACTTAACCCTAAAAACGGCAAGAGAAATTAGAACATATATCTATTGCTATTTTCCATCGTATTATGACAATTTCATAATTTTTTTTACTTATTGTTTGTCTCCCCCAGGATACATCGCCCCTTTGGGGGTATAAATTCATTGAAAAAAGAATGTTTGTTTGTCAATGCGTATTACAACATTTTAGCCAAATCTTTTCTACAACATTTATTCTCTCATAACTTAAACTAAACATTCTTTGTAAAATTCTGTTGACCAATGTGTATAATGCCTATTTATATAGCCTACTGTATCATATTTCATTCGCAAATTTCTAGGGCCTATAATTGTCAATACGACCAAAACTTTGCTGAAAAACTACTTGCCTTCTGTCCTCTGATTGAAAGTTCATACTTTTTTTTTTTTTTTAATTACTTAAAGTCTTTTTTTCGCTCATAAATCCTAAATTATTTTTATTAAAAATATATAAATTTACTGGACTGAACAACTTGGGTTTACTTAATTATTCATACAACATTATTAATTAAAAAAAAATAAGTTTTTTATTTATTTATTTGTTTTAATCTAAATATTTAATATGAGACAACAGGCTTTTGGAACATTTATTTGTCCATCTTTGTTATCATTGATTTACAATTAATTGCATATATGGGCCATAAAAGCCTGATGTATAAATATGATACTCAACAAAAATCACATATGGATGTATATACAAGTTTGGATGTGTTTTTGTTTGAGTATATTTCAGACACACACACACACATACACACACACACACACACACACACACACACACACACACACACACACACACACACACACACACACACACACACACACACACACACTTGTTGGATTTATGCATATCAGGAGGTGTATTTGTGTAATGAGGGAAGGTTTGGCCTACGGAGTTCAACACCCTATATCAAGGTGTGCATAATTATTAGGTAGCTTCTTTTCCCTAGGCAAAATGGGCCAATAAAAAAAAAAAAGATTTAGAGAGATTTAACTAAAATGAAAAATCAAAAATTTTAAAGTCTTTCAGAGGGATGCAGAACTCTTGAAATTGCTGAGATATTGGGCCGTGATCACATAACCATCAAACGTTTTTGCAAATGGTCAACAGGGTCGCAAGAAATGTGGTGAGAGAAAAACAAACAAAACAAAAACGCAAGTGAACTGCCAAAGATTTGAGAAGAATCAAACGTGAAGCTACAAGGAACCCATTATCCTCCAGTGCTGTCATATTCCAGATCTGCAACCTACCTGGAGTGCACAGAAGTACAAGGTGCTCAGTGCTCAGAGACTTTCTGGCCACAGTAAGGGAGGCTGAAACCCGACCACCACTGAACAACACACATAAGTTGAAATTTCAAGACTGGGCCAAGAAATATCTGAAGGTTTTATGGACCGATGAGATGAGAATGATTCTTGATGGACCAGATGGATGGGCCCATGGCTGGATCAGTAACAGGCACAGAGCTCCACTTCAACACAGACGCCAGAAAGGTGGAGGTGGTGTACTGGTATGGGCTGGTATTATTAAAGATGTGCTAGTTTGACCATTTCGGGTTTAAGATGGACTCAACTCCCAAACCCACTGCCAGTTTTTAGAAGACACTTTCTTTAAGCAGTGGTACAGGAAAAAGTCAGAACAATGCTCCATCACATGCATCGACGTACTCCACTGCGTGACCAGGCAAGGCCTTAAAGATGAAAGAATAATGACATTGCCCCATTCCTCACCTGATCTAAACCCTATTGAGAACTTGTGGGCTCTTCCTAAATGGGAGCTTTACAGTGAAGGAAAATGGTAGTCTTATAACTGTTATTGAAAAGAAGGGTGGCTATATTGGTCATTCATTTTCCATTTTGTTGCATTCTGCACACTAACAGTTGCCCAATAATTGTGCACACTACATTGCCAAATGTGTTGGGACGTCTGCCTTTACATGTACATGAACTTTAATGACATCCCATTCTTAATCCATAGGGTTTAATATGGAGTCGACCCACCCTTTGCAGCTATAACAGCATCAACTCTTCTGGGAAGGCTTTCCACATGGTTTAGGAGTGTGTTTATGGGAATTTTTGACCATTCTTCTAGAAGTGCAATTTTGAGGTCAGGCACTGATGTTGGACGAGAAGGCCTGTATTGCAAGTCTCCACTCTAATTCATCCCAAAGGTGTTATATCAGGTTGAGGTCAGGACTCTGTGCAGGCCAGTTCCTCCACACCAAACTCACTCATCCATGTCTTTATGGACCTTGCTGTGTGCACTGGTGCGCAGTCATGAAGCATTAAGAGTTCCTTTCACTGGAAATAAGGGGCCCAACCCCTGAAAAACAACCACACACCATAATCCCCCCTCCACCAAACTTTACACTTGGCAAAATGCAGTCAGGCCAGTACCGTTCTCCTGATAACCACCAAACCCAAACTCATCCATCGGATTGCCAGACAAAGAAGCGTGATTCGTCACTCCAGAGAACACGTCTCTAGAGTCCAGTGGCGGTGTGCTTTACTCCACTGCATCCGACACTTTGCATTGTACTTGGTGATGGTAAGGCTTGGATGCAGCTGCTCTGCTATGGAAACCCATTCCATGAAGCTCTCTACGCACTGTTCTTCACCTAATCTGAAGGCCACACAAAGTTTGGAGGTCTGTAGCTATTGACTGCAGAAAGTTGGTGACTTCTGTGCACTGTGCTGCTCAGCATGCGCTGACCCCGCTCTGTGATTTTACATGGCCTACCACTTCGTGGCTGAGTTGCTGTTGTTCCTAATTGCTCCGACTTATAATACCACTAACAGTTGACCATGGAATATTTAGTCATGAGGAAATTTCACAAATGGACTTATTGCACAGGTGGCAACCTATCACAGCACCGTAGTTGTTCAATAATAAAATTAATCCTTAAAAATACAACTTGCCTAATAATTGTGCACACGGTGCAGAATTAAAAAAAGTTATGACAAAATGCAGATTTCTGCAGTAAACAGATTTCTAGGTCACTAATTAAATAAGCAGACGTGTGACTGATCTTATGACTTCTTTATACAGACGGATCTTGCTTCCATTGAATCTCAAGCTGGAGAATGGGATCATCAGGTTTTACTCAAACTTGAGTTCAAACATCTGCTGGGAGAAGAACCAAATGCTACATTTTGGCTTTCATACATAAGTGTCAACTTAATATTTAAATGTTCTGCTCCGGTTACTTGTGTGCATAGAACAATATCACACAGTAGAATCTTAATGCAATTCATAAGCACAGATGGAAAACACCAAAACTACTATCAAAATATAGTTTATTCTGGACTTTTCATTTGATCGGACTCAAATCACAATAGTCAAATCAACATTGCAGTAAGTGATTTCTGCAGGAGCATGAGAAAAATAAGAAAAATAACTAAAAAAAAAAAAAAAGAGAAAAGAGGGAAAAAGTAGATAAAAGATTAAGTGAGACAAAAATCACTGAACAAGTATTTGCATGGTCCAAGACGTTTTGATATGCCCACTTACGTGCTTTTGCTGAGAGCTAAAAACAACATTAGAATTACAAAAGATTTTAAAGTACAAAATTTCAAAGGGTTGAGGACACAGCAAGCCAAGTGCTAGGCGTTGAGGACCGAGAGAAGCAAACGCTTGCACACACACTGTAAAAGGTAAATCTCTTTAAAATTAAAACATTATAAAATACCATTCCACTGTCATAGACAATATAATAAATAGCACATTTTCGTACAATCTACTCGTTGATTATATTAGAGCAAGCTTCAAAATACTCCTCTCTTTACAAAAAAAAAAAAATCAGGACATTTGGATATTCTTAGGAGGGGATACAGATTATAGTTGATCCATGGGGAAAGAAAGGCATTTGTTAGCATTTTGGATTATTTTCATATCTAAAAACAAAAAAAAACTATTACATAGGTTTAAAAACCAGCCGCCTCATCCTCTAATTATCTGGTTCATTCAAGTAAATGTTTACTGTCACTCAAGTAATTTCAGTCCAAAAGATAAAAGATGTTTTAAGTGCTCATTGGATTTCATGGGAGTAGGTCTAAAGTGCTGACAGGTGACATGAGTGTGCTGGATAAAAGCTGCTTCTCTGGACTATGACTGTCTAATGGTATTTTATAAAGACACGTGACAGCGTCTAGCAAATTCTAAATCAATGTGCCGTTACCCTGACGAAACCATGCTGCGAGAAATCCAAAATGTTAACGGAGGTTACGTTAAAATCCATCCTTTATAACAGGAGCGTCCATGTGGACGCATTTACGTTGTTTACGTTCTCCACCACGCAATGTCATTTTACAAACAAACAAAAATATTTCGCAAAACAGCAATGCCTCAACTTGACTTGGAAGCTTGTTTCTGCCACAGAATAAAACGCTCCTTTTAGCGACGTTTTTTCTCACGATTGTAAGTTTACACCTCGCAGTTCTGACTTTTCAGGATTGCGAAATATAAAGTTGGAATTCCGAGACAAAGTCAGAATAGAGAGGAAACTGTGAGAGATCAAGTCAGAATTGCGAGATATTAACTCATAATTCTGTTTATATTTAATATCTCGTTATTCTGACTTGATCTCTCACAATTATGACTTTATATCTCGCAATTTTGTTATAAAGTCAGAATTGTAAGATAACTCACAATTCTGTTTATAGTTATCATCTCGCAATTCCGACTTTATAACAATTGCGAGATATAAAGTCAGAATTGTAAGATATAAACTCACAATTCTGTTTATGGTTTTTATCTCGCAATTCCGACTTTATAACAATTGCGAGATATAAAGGCGGAATTGCGGGATATGAAGTCAGAATTGTAAGATATAAACTCGCAATTCTGTTTATAGTTTTTAATCCCGCAATTCCGACTTCTTTTCTCAGAATTGAGAGATGCAAACTCGCAATTGTTTATAGTTTATATCTCGCAATTTCTGACTTTTATTCTCAGAATTGTGAGATATAAACTCCCAATTGAGAGTTCTAAAGTCTAATTTTTCCCCCTTTAGAATTGCTAGTTTGTATCTCATAATTCTGACTTTATAACTCGCAATTGCATTGTAGTCACAATTGCGCAGTTCTGAGACAAAAAACCCTTATAATTGCAAGTTATAAAGTCAGAATTAAGTGATATAAAGTTGCAATTGCATGTTATAAAAAAGTCCGAAATGTAAGACACTCGCAATTCTGTTTATAGTTTATTTCTTGCGATTCCGGCTTCATAACGCAATTATAAGTCAAAATTATGAGATATAAACTCGCAATTCGGAGAAAAAAAAAGGCAGAAACGTGAGATATATAATTAGCATATAAATGGTGAGAATAAAAAGTAGCAATTCACTTTATTTATGATTCTGTGGTGGAAACAAGCTTCCATATGAGTCCCATTCCCTGCTGACTGTCTGAAAGTGAATAAAAACCGCACTGACCCATAATTCTGTCACTAGCGTGAAGCCATATACTACTAATGCGTTTACAGCCGTGCGCACATACCGAGCACTAAAAGTGTAATGACCCAACCGAAGGACCATTCGAAGCTCAGACCTCTATAGAAAAGCAGGAAATGACAGCAATACGCAGCACTAAAGAAAGAACATCAAATCAGAGGAACAGATCTCAGTCATCAACATTTTTAAGTGAGCCGTCATCTAGGAGGAAGGTAAAAGGATAATCATTGGATTCAACAAAAGGAATGAATAACCTGATAGCTCTAGTTTCTGTAACAGAAGAGTGAGAGTGAATGTGCCGTTGTGTTTTTAGGGTGGGCCTATCAGATATTTTTACCGTACAGGCTTCACCCATTCATGCACTGCAAGTTCAGTTTTGTCTTACCACAAAGTTGCATAGGTTGTACAAAATAACACAGGGCATTCGTGTTAGAAAATATAGTTGAGTAATTTAATAGGCTTTCTGTACTCGTAGAAGTCTTAAAAAAAAGAATCAAATTATCTCTTAAAGTTTGGCAAAAAAAAAAAAAATCCTTGAGCATTTTTTGGAGAACAGTTCCAAAGTCGCAGAGCCACTAAACATACAGTGCCAATACTCTGAATTGTCAATATCATACGGCCATAAATTGGCCATATTCTGCTCTTTAGCTCATGCAGTTACGCCTAAACCATCGTTGGAGTGCTGACGTGTACAATATGCGCACGACAGCGACGTGGACCTCAGGCCTCTGGGTTTGGAATGGTGAACACAGGAACTAATGAGCTTTGTGTGTGTGTGTGTGTGTGTGTGTGTGTGCACATGCGGTGTATCTCTCATGTGTTGAGCGTGTCTTTACATAACAGTCCTTGAGCACGCTGATTTGGTGTGTGTCTTAAGCGTCACAGGTCCGTGTTGTGATGGAGCTGATGGACCGCTGGTCTGGGCTGTGGTCTGGCACCTCACACGTGGACTACAGCAGTGGATGATGGGCCAGGGACAGTCGGTAAATTTGGCTATGCACACATTCATAGTCGGTCCATGGCTTCCCGCAGGCAGTGTCATTTCCTTAGGTCTAATACACAAACCTGAGATGGGGGAAGAAAACATTAAATGTTCAATGGGCAGTGATGTTAGTCCTTATGGTAAATGTTATACCTCCTAAAAACAAGGGCTGCACAATATGGAGATTTGTGTTTTTTTTTATCCAGGGTTGCTGTGCTTGTTTGTAGGGCTGCACAATTTGGCCAAAATTGTGTGATTATGTGTCATTGTGGCTATAAAACAACAACAATAATTACAACATTAACAATTAAACTAAACAACAATACAAATATTATTAAATCTAAAAATTGCTAAATAAAAATGAAATAAAAAATATTTACAGTAAAATATTACAATAGTAATATTTTTTGAGTTTTTAAAGGGGTCATGATATGAGCTCAAATTTGCATTGATCTTTTGACATGTCATATCGAATTTATTTGATCAAAAATAAAGAAAAATAACAATATTTTTTGAAATATTATACAGATTTTAAAAAATGGTTTTCTATTTTATTATACTTTCAAATATAATTTATTTCTGTAATACAAAGCTGAAATTTCAGCATCATTGTTCCAGTCTTCAGTGTTCACATAATCATTCAGAAATCATTCTAATGTGCTGATTTGGTGATCAAGAAAACAATTATTATCAATGTTGAAAACAGTTGTGCTGCTTAATATTTTTATGGAAACAGTGATACTTTTTTAGGATTCATTTATACAATATAAATGACTTTAACAGTAGTGTAAATAAACGCTTTTCTTTTTTAAAAACTTTTTAGTCATCAATGGATCCTGAAAAAAGCATAAAAAACATAAGGCAACACAACTGTTCCCAACATTGATAAGAAATCAGTTGTAAATAATGGTAAATAAATGCTTTCATAATGCTTTATCTGTTAAAAGATAATGTTTGGATAATGTTTTCAAAACACTCGTGTGCAATAGTGAGTGGGCATTGATACTGTTTCCTATGCATTGTCTGTTTCCCATCATAACATTTATGAGAGGAAACAGATATTTTTGGTCGTTAAACATTTATGACCGTTTACTGCTATCTACACATTTTTGAGTTCAAAATACTGCTCCAGACTTAAATTTCCAGACTTCCTTCCAGTAGATTTTTTAGACCATATTTAATATTAATGGTTCATACAGCATTTTCAAGATTATTTTTGGTAAATAGTGGAATCATGTAAATATTATTATTTTCTCTGTTTTTCATTGGTTTTCTCAAAGTGATGCATTTACATAATGAGATGAAACTTAAAACGCTTAACCTGCATAAATTCACCTCTTTGATACTAATGGCGATTTTCCATTACCAGTACCAGCTCGACTCGCTTTACATTGCAGCAAGTACCTCCACAATAGTACCTGGTCATCATAGTGACGCCGCAGGAAAGTGCCGTAATCTTCTACGCGACACACATCCGCTAACCAAACAAAGTAAAGTCTGGACCTCCTCGTTTGACCACGGCATATTCTTTGTTGCCATAATAGTAATGGGTATATCACGCAATGTCTAGCCAAACTATTTACAAATAGCGCAGTTATTCAAGATACTCCATCTGGCGTGTGCAATGATGACAGTGAATAGTGACGATTCTCCCTGACCAATCGGCAGTCTGCTGTGTTTTCACGTCACATTTTAGTATTGCCTCAGCTCGCTAAGAACCTCGCCGGAGGTGATACGGAAAAAAGTACCTGGAAGCAGGTACAGGTACAACTTTTACACAGTGGAAAACCAAACAAAGCCGAGGCGGTACTGTGTAGTGGAAAAGCATCATAACTGTGGTCTCATGTTGCATGATTACCAAACAGCAAAGTAGGGTAAACGTACTTATTAAGCTCACCAAAATCGCAAAGCATTTATTTATCTTTGTTAATGTTAATTTCATCATTTACTAATACTTTATTAAAATCTTGTTAACATTAGTTAATGCACTGTAAACTAACATGACCAATCCATGAACAGCTGTATTTTTATTAACTAACATTAACAAAGATTAACAAATCCAGTAATAAATGTATTCCTAATAAATTGACTAAAGTTAACTAATTGTTAACCTTATTGTAAAGTGTTACCGTGATTTGATATAATCACACTAAATCACAATTTGTTTTATTTCAATAAATTGTGCAGCCCTACTAAAAACTATGATGGCTTTCAAACAGTCTCAGCCCATGCTGTATCTTCATAGTAATCTGAGGATGTTCAAGCAACTCTTTGCATCTTTGCTTTGCAACACAAACTCACCGATCCGTCTGATGCACTTGCGCCCACTTTGTCCCCAGTGGAGTTCCAGCATACTTCAAAAATGCCGCCCGTCCCTCTGTAGCTGTTGACTAAAGCACCACTCTGTAGGGCAGAAATCGAAACTCGCGTTGAGAACACCAGCCATGTAATGCAGCACAGGGACAGATCAATATATCAGCCAGGCCAGAAGGTGAGGGCTCTGTCTGCAACTGGCGATTAATGCAAATCAAGTTTGAACACATTTGATTGACTAGTCTGGTGCTTAAATACCTGAAATTAGTTTGTAGACAAATTTAAATTATGCCTACATAGGGTGTAAACCGCTACATTTTAAGAATGATAAAAAAGAAAAAAGAGAATTTTTTTATAAACTAAAATAAACAAAAAATGTACTAGATGAGTTAGACTGTGAACGAAAATCTGGGAGGCTAGTGTTAGGGAGAAAAGGTGAAATGGCTAACTTTTAAATGTTACCTTTAACAAATCAAACAAACATTATAATGTTTCATGAAAATAATTAAGCCTCAAGGAGGCATTAAAGGTGCAGTAAGCGATTTCTGGAAAACACTGTTGATATTTGAAAAATCACCAAAACAATCACACCCCTACCCAAAAGGATCACACACCACACACAATCTTGATGACTCCACCCCCACATTCACGTACACGCTATGCAACACAGGTAGGGTTGGGTACTGTTACCGGTACCTGAAATTGAACAGTACCATTTTTTTGGTACTTTAGGGATATTTACCTCAATAACTGTAAAGAACCTGCAAGTCATTTATAGAAGTGCTATTGACATTATTGCAATTAAAACATTAATTCAATTATCTTTCAATTTAATTAAAGTTTTTGGCAAACAATGTGCTGCACAACTGATACAACTTTATACTAAAAAGTATTTAATAGATTTATTACTTAAAAAATAATATTAGTATTAATATTATTAATATTAGTAGCCTATTATTATTACATTGAGACATATCTAAATTCTACTGTACAACAGTAATATATTTACTTGAAATAAATTGAAAGATTGAAACACGTGGCAGTCACGTGCGATTCAGAGAGCGTGTGTGTGTGTGAGGTAAACAGTCTATAATACCTGCGTGTTCCAGATATGGACACACTTGTCGAAGGAGCCGCTGGCCAGGTGCCGCCCATCTGGGCTGAATGCCACACTGTAGACGGGCTCCTGGTGTTTGGTCAGCGTGTGGATGCAGGCACCGCGTTCTGCATCCCACAGACGCACCGTTGAATCAAACGATGCGCTTTGGGCAGAAAAGAAGAAGACAATTGCTCAAAAAAATTGCTCATTGTGTACAAATAAACACACACGCAAGGCTCAACATTAACACTTGTCCGGGTGAAAGAATTTATTTTGATCAAAAACATTCAAATGTTTTTATATTTATAACATATGATACAGTTAAGCAACGTCGCATGACCCTCACGAGCGAATGAATACCATCACGATTGAAAATGTGACACTAGTTGTGTCCGAAACCTGGAAAATGCTTCTTTCGGAGAACACATTTCAAGGTAGGAAGGCATCAAGGCACGTCTGAGTCTAATGTCAGCTTCACTTCCTGCCTCCTGAGATAGCTTAATCCGATTGCGTTTTGAAGGCAGCATATATGTATCCGTCACTGCCTTTAATATCCCACAATCCTGTGCATTCCATTCTGTGACATTTAAGCTGAAAAAAAGGATGCCGTCCAAAAGTTGCATTTGCTGTGTAAATGTAACTGGGGGTTTGAATTAATGACTCACTTATTAAGATTGTCATCTGCCAACACCTACTGGTGGTTTAGTTTCATGTTTAAAATTATCCTTTCCAACATTTCTTATTTGTAAATTAAAATAGATATTTAAAACTATTTCATAACATTATTTAAAGCAGTTGTACATTTCTAAGTGTAAATTATTTAATTTAATTGGGAAAAGCCTAGTGCCTTATTATTCTAATTTAATATATTGATCAAATTTAAGAATTTATATTTAATATATTTAAAACAATTAGCGAAAAAATATTATAGATATGCAGATTGAAATATGTCAAAGCTGACAGAATAATGAGAATATTTCTTCAGAATAAATTATTTATATATTTACAAAATATATAAACATATTTCTGGACAAGCACATTTTTTACTTGGACAAGTAAATGACCGACAAGAAAAGGCTTAAAGGGTTACTTCAGCGATTTAGCATATGGCTTTGTATCAGTAGAAACCCGGGAGTATATTCGAATGATCGCAAATATCATCATTTTGCGTCATCTGAAGATTTTTTTGGCCAGAGGCTAAAGACTACAACCAGCAGTGGGCGCTATTTCCGCATGTTTTCAACATCGCACTCACAGCACTCGCGGAGCTGCAGGGATTCATGTAAATGAAGCGGTGCAGAGCAAAGTGAGTGTTTCAATTTTTTAAATGAATTCCTATGAAAGTTAAGCTTCCAAAGACATAAATTGAAAATGCGCCAGACTGAAAATGCGCTGTGAATGCTGCCGCAGCCGCGAATCCCACAATTACCTCAGCTCATGAGATGAATGTAATCCAACTCCTGCTGCGTTTGTGCCGTAACACTCAATCGGTTCACTCACATTATATTGAACAGACACGTTCAGTTTTTAACTGTAGTGTCTCTAACTGAACTGATTTTATGAAAATGAACATGGTGGGCAAGTGATCTAGTAATTTAGTAGCCGTGCCTAGAGTGGCAACGTAGGGCAGCGAAGCAAGTGCATTCTGGGAGTTGATGCATTTCATCCCCATGAGACACATAAATTTTCTATGTTTTCTCAGTCTAGATGGCACCAAATTCATTCACCTAATACATTAATGACCCAGTTTAAATGCAAAGCTTAATGCTAAATCACTGAAGTAACCCTTTAATGTCGAGCCCTGCCACATCTAAAAATGCAGACAGATTTACATTTAGCCAATAAATCAAAATTATCTTTAAAAAAGGAATGATGGCGGCTGGTTTAAGTACCTGGCCAGCATGAGGTTGGCATTGGGGTTGTTGGTTCCAGGGCCAGTAGGACTCCATTTAATGGTGTAGATCTCCTTACTATGGGCTTGCAGGTCATGAACACAAGTGTCCTGTTTCATGCTCCAAAGCTGATGTTCAATACAAAACACAACATTATTATTATACACACTCCCCATTGACAATGCAAACAATCAAAAGAGAGATGATGGCAGGTTGTTTGTAGCTCACTTTTAATGTCATGTCATCAGAGCAGGAGGCCAAGAGATTCCCTGTTGGATCCCATTTGATTGCATTGACTTCATTCTGAGGAAAAGGAGTTCAAATAATCAGTGATGTAATCAGTTAAGCATGTTTAATGCTGTATCTATCATATTTGATGCATAGCTTATCTGTGCGCTTCAGAAAAATTCCAATTCCTAAATCGTCGCTGATTTTGTAACGACCAGAACATAATTTATACCGTTATTGATATTTAATTTAACGGTAGAGCCTGGTGCTAGAAAGGCAGCGATCTTGTGCTATATTCGCAGGAAATGCATGAACTTAAAATGGGTAGCTTAAATGCAGTGTAAGTCGCTTTAGATAAATGCCAGATGCAGAAATCTAAATCTAAAAACTAAATATTTTTTCTTATTTATTGGATTTAATTATTTAATTAGAAAAACTTGAAAATGTGCATCAAATATGATACAGGTATTTGAGGTATTAAAAAAATATTCATCACTGTAATGCATTTCATGATTTCATATTTCAACCATAATAAAACTCTTCCACAAATCATTTTAAATCTCTAAATTAAATAAAATAAAAAAAATGAAATGTATTTTAAGATATGTATTTTTATATCTGCAGCCTGCTCTATGTTTTTGCCACAATCATTTTATTCATTCAAAATGTCATTCATATATTTGCATACACTGTATTAAAATAATGTATTATTATATGTTAATAATAAATAAATTTATTTATATAATTTAAGAATGTTTTTTTATCCTTTGCTGGGATTGAAACCACCAAAAATCAATAGAAATGTTTAAAACATTTTCCTGACTTGTTTCGTATGTCAGGCTTTATACCATTAAAAATGTCACTTTTAGTATTTAAGGACACCAAACAGTCAATGCAAAAAGTAAAATAAGCAGATATTAATATACACACTTTATGTGAAGTGGTAAAATATCTGATGCAAGTGTCTTACTGTGTGGCCCTGGAATGTTTTGACTGGTCTGTCCTGGCCCAGTTTACACACGTGAATGCACATGTCCGTGCTGCAGGAGGCGAACGTGTTGTTGCTCTGCCAGTCCACGTCCAGAGCCGGCGCTGCAGGTGACAAATGCAAACCACATCATTCTTAAAGTGCCCCTATTATGCTATTTTAAAGGCTCCTGGTTGTGTGTCAAATCTGTGTTGTTTTGAGCAAATTAATTGCATTCCCGCTGAAAAACAAGCATTCTAGAGCGAAAATGTAGCCTATAAATAGTATTGCGCACCTTCTTATCAAACCCGCCGCAGCATTGATCAACCTCTCCTCCATTTTGCTTGGGAACTAACATGGTCGGAACCTAATTTTACAGGACTGTGTTCTCTGGAATCCTCTCAAGTGGAGCACTTCTACATTCCGATTGGTTGCTGCCGAACAGCGTCATAGCTCATTACCATAAACTGATTTCCATGATGCCCAAATCGTCCAAGAAGCGCCGCTGGAGCTCGTCGCTGGCTCCCATTGAAAATGAATGACTTCTGGACACTTTAATGTTCACAAAACCACGTATTTTGAACAATAATTAATAATACTTACAGGTTGTGATTCTGAGGAGCTCGAGATTTGATAAGCAGTCGACAGTAAAATTATGTGTTTAGGGGCGGGACAAGTTTTTCGCAGGGCAGACAACGTACAACATAGTCGGGCATTACACAAATATACGAGAGCGTCAAAATTCGCTCTAGTGACGTAGAACTGTCACTAGTAATATCTTCTAATAAAAACTGGGCGGTTCAGAGTCGATTCTTTCTTTTGGAAGACAGTAACTTTGTTTATGGTGCACTTTCGACTTTACAGCTTGGCAGAACGTTTACATTCACAAACGGCTATATTACACACGGCATAAAAGGGAATATTTGAAAAACTGATAGAAAACATTGAAAAGATGTTTTCTATCTACGACCAAAACCGGGTGGAAAACCCTCAGCTAAATGCTGCAGCTGCTCTTTGCACCAAAATTGATAAGGCTGCAAAATCCTGTCATGTAGTTTAAGGCAGGTTAGCAAGAATGTTAAGGTCTGTCATGGTTAAATGAATGTCCTACTTGTGATCATTTTTGTTACTCACCAGAATGGAATGGAAATTGCTGTTTGGCCTCTCCTGTGTGTGCGTCCCAAATAATGGTGGTCTGAAAGGTGCATATTTCCATTAGCATCTCAACTTCATCACATCATCTTATCTTGACGGAGTACGATAACTAGCATAAGATTATACTGTACCTTATCAACACCGGCGCTGAGAATAAAATTTCCTTTCTTGTTCCACTTTAAAGCAAATATGGGACCTTTGTGCTGCCCCAGTGTACTGGCAAGATTACCTACAAGTTATAGGACATTGATTAGATGAACTCGGTTTTGTAGTTTAACTGATGTTAGCGATAGAGTGTGAAGCTCACCATCTTTAGTCCATATCCTGGCAAAGCCATCATATGATCCGGTGGCTAGAAGTGTTCCTTCACTCTGTCCAACGAGAGAGAGAGAGAGAGAGAGAGAGAGAGAGAGAGAGAGAGAGAGAGAGAGATCAATTTGAATAATTAGTTATGTCTATGAGAGAGAGAGAGAGAGAGAGAGAGAGAGAGAGAGAGAGAGAGAGAGGGTTACTATGATTCATAAGCGCTAGTCCCAGCACTCACATTCCAGTCCAGTGAGGTGACGTCTTTGTTACTGGGTACATCCTGCCCCCCTTCCCGAATGCAGTGGCGCAGCACCAGCTGAGAGAGATAGAGAGAGAGAGAGAGAGAGAGAGAGAGAGAGAGAGAGAGAGGAGAGAGATATCGCCTTGAATAATTAGTTATGTCTATGAAGTGATAATACACGTATACGTGCAGTCGAGTCTCCAGAGCTGATGGCAACAACCAAACACAGAGAGTATCAACCCATTTGAAAAGTATTAAGCCGAGACATGCAAAGCAAGTAAACCATGGCTTTAGCTTGATACTGACCCAGAGGCAAGCAGGTCGCTGACAGGGTTCCAAGCACAGATGAAGACCTCAGACTCGTGGCCCCGCAGCACCATGGCTTTACTGGCTGGGATCTCCACTGCCCTGTCCACCTCCATCATGTCCGAGTGGTGGTCTGTCAAAGGAAGAGGCAGACACACTTTCAGCACTATGTGACAAACCTAAACCCAACCAATATGCATAATTTATGTAAATGTGCAGCCATGCTGCACCTTTTTGTGTTCTACAAAAGACAAAAGGTCACACAGGGTTGGAACAACTGTCTGTTTAATCCCAGGTCATCTTTTTAAAACATCGGAAAGCAACTCTCACATTGTGGTGCCAAATGTATACAGGGTGAGAATGTGACAGCCAGTTGTTTAGCAACAAACAACCGATCATACAATGAACAGCGCTTGCCTCATTAAATATTCATATGCTTTGTACAGCCACAGACACCTTCACTCCCTGCAATTCATTTCAGGGAAAAACCAAGGGAAAAACCAAAATGTCAAACAGATGTGTTTACTGGAGTGAAGAGACTTTTTTATTCAGTTATTTAGGTCAGTGTAGTAACCGTTAACTAAAACCACCAAAAAAAACTTTTTAATTTAAAAAGTTAAATATAAATATTAGATGAAAAAAAAAAAAACTATACTTAAATTACAAACTGAAATAACTGAACTAACTGAAATAAAAAAATGTAAGTTGAAGATAAATATAAATATATATATATATATATATATATATATATATATATATATATATATATATATATATATATATATATATATATATATATATATATATATATATATATATATATATATGAAACTGATGGGGCAGTCAAAAATATAAACACAACAAGATGTTCATTTAATTAGGTCACATGCTGTGTTCGACAAATATGCAAAGAACATTAACCTAGGGTTTACAAAGGTATAGTATGAAACCTCAAAACTTGAAAATAAAGGATTAAAAGCCTAAGATTGATTCCTAAAGATTGAAGAGTGTGATTTATGGTAACACTATTTCGATGGTCCACTTTAGACATTCTACTAACTATAAGTAACTTTGCAATTACATGTCAACTAACTCTCATTAGAGTATTAGGAGACTGTATTAGGGTGCTTTCACACTTGGTTCGATTGCCTGGACGGAAGCAGAGTTTGATTGCTCCCCCCTCTCCCTGCTGGACCGTGTTCATTTTATTTGGGTCCGAACCGGGGTGCGTTTGCATCAAAGCAGCAGCTGTTTACCCTGTTGCTTGGTAACGATGGCGAGTGAGAAGGTGGCAAAATGAATAGCGTTGCTCACCCCACTTTTATATTTTTGAACCGTTGGTTTTGTTACCAAAGCTCCCTGATGAGAGCAAATTATGCTACATACAATAGCCTGTCTACCAAAATTAAAGCTATCTTAGGCTGGGCTGTGTAGTTGGGTCCAATTCTCA
The DNA here is from genome assembly GCA_023029165.1 of Gobiocypris rarus. Lineage (NCBI taxonomy): Eukaryota > Metazoa > Chordata > Actinopteri > Cypriniformes > Gobionidae > Gobiocypris > Gobiocypris rarus. The sequence goes on along the minus strand of CM040915.1, from coordinate 29,619,408 downwards.
CTATCAACTAGTTGCTCATTAGCATGCATATTACTAGGATATTGGCTATTTATTAGTACTTATAAAGCACATATTAATGGCTTATTTTGCATGATCATATTCTACATCACTTAATCCTACCTAATACCCAAACGCTACAAAAACTACCTTACTAACTATAAGCAAGCAGTTCATTAGGAGTTGATAGTTAATAGTGAATATGTGTTCCCCATAATAAAGTGTTACCTTTGCACTAAAGACTATTTTTTTTCTATGTTCAAATTGTGGAAAGGAGTTGAATTAGGAGGTCACACAGCCCGAAATGACATTCATTACATTCATTAAGATGATTAGTTAAAACATTTCAAAATGAACTTGCAGACTATTTTTCCAGTAATGTATTTTGTCATTGAGGATTTCTTAAAAATATTGTGCAAAAATACTGTCTTGTGTCTCGTCTCGTGAGCTAAGCGTCTCGTCACACCCCTAGCAGGGATCCAGACTGCAACCTTTTTTTCTTCTGGTATGACAACATTTTGTTTGAGGTCGCACTGGTGTGACCACCACGGTGCCCAACTCATAAGAGCTGCCATTTCTGTTACGTATGAGAAACGGCAAACGAACCAAAAAGTGTAATGGAACCGCACTACTTGTTTGAACTGAACTGCACACACCGTTCACCAGCTCGGAGCAATAATAGACAGTGCTGGGAGATCCAGTGGAAATGTTCTGCGCTGAACTCTTGGTTATAAACCACAGATATCAGATCAAAAGAACTGCCGTGGAAACCAGGACAAACATTGAAACATTAAGGGGTTTCAGTCCACAAATAAGACAAACATTCAACATGGATTTAATGTAGTAACATGGTATTGTGGAAGAAATAGTCAAATGTTTTTTTTTTTTTACATTATTCATGTCAGGGTTCGTACAAACGTTCTTGAAATTCAAGCACTTTTTAAGGGCTTTCAAGTGTGTCACACTTTTCCCAGCACTTAAAAGCTCTAAATATTATCCAAATATTTAATGAGATGATTTCTAAAAGTTTAAAGGTGTCGCCCACTTTGTGACAAACAAGTGTCTTTCTGTCTTTTATTTAAAAAAGACATGAAATTACCAATGTAAGTAGGAAGTCACAAAGTCTCATGAAAAACAAAAACTTTTCTTCAAATTGTGACTTAATTTCACAGAGTGAAAATAATGCTTCTTTTAGTTCAGTGTGATACTATAGAAGAACAATAGTACATTTAATAGGAGTAGAATATTTAAGTAGGTTTTTGCACATTACTGTTCTAAATAAATGTTATCTGCATAACAATTCAAGCTCAGTGCTTCACTGTTAAATTTCCAATAAACAAACATGTACGATTATTAGTAACTGCACATATTAATCAAAAAAATGAAAAACAAAAGTCATTTTATGATTGAATTAACTTTATGATACATTTTTCACTCTGTGCCACTGCTCTCAAATGTTAGTCTGGAGCCCTGCCTAGTTAGCAGAATAAATTGGCATGCCGTTGTAAAGTTACTTATAATTAGCAGAATGTCAATTAAAATAAAGCGCTACCCAATTTATTTTTTGTGACCTCAAAGTAGATCGCTCTATTTCATGGTATTAATAGAAGTTCTTTATGACAATTCTGTTAGTATTATGTAGGATGTAAGCTTACTAGACAGCGCGTGAGATCCGTTCTCGTCTCCATTGGCCGTGTTCTCTCCGTTCTTGGCAGTGGCGGCCGGCTGGGCGCTGGAGGCGGCAGCTTGCTGTTGAGCCAGCTTATCCTTATACACCTGCTGCCTCGTTTGCACCACGTCTGGCATCACTGCATCAATCAACGACAGCGACTCGATTGGTCGTCCATCAAACAGCGTACCGTCCTGAGAGCAAAATCATGTCAGATCGAGCATCTTCTCGCATGTATAATTCGGAAGCTGAGAAATCTGGTACTGGTACCAGTGCTGACCTCATTGATGCTGACTTCAGCCTCCACGTACTGCAGGCCTTTCTGGATGATGGAGATGAGGGCAGCAGGGGGCACCAGAGCGCCGTTGATGTTGGACTGGCTGATGTGGCTCTCTATGCCAAAGGTGAACGCTGAGTGGGAGAAGCCTGCAAGGAAAAGGAAGACCGTTCTTGTTACCATTTAGGAACGTATTTTTGAAGTATTTGTACTTTGGTATCAAGTCATTGTAAAAATGTTACATAATCGACAAGTCTCTCTGGAATACTGACCCAATATGGTCGACTGCTTTCAAACGAGGCTTATTAGATTTACATTTATTCATTTAGCAGATGCTTTTATCCAAAGCCAGAAATACAACAGGTGATTACTTACCTATCATGTCTTTCCATACCTGTAAAACTTCCGTTCATTTTGGGAACACAAATGAAGATCTTTTTGATGAAATTTGAGACCTTACGGTCACTGACACTGACAGTCTATGCAACTACCATGAATGTTTATATGTGAATAAAAGCATAAAATGAAGGTCCAGATTTACTAAACAGGGCAAATTAGCGCATGAGAAGAGTTCCAAAAAAATGCTGATGGAAGTGGAAAGTTCTGTGCGTGATCTACTCAGACACAGACGGATCATTTCCATAATGACTAGGTATCTAACGATACACCTATGCCACGGTTCTGTTCATGTCACGGTTTTGGATCCACAGTTCGGTTTGGTTCGGTTCAGTACTGTTTGCTGTGGAGTCATGGTTCATGGCGGGCAATAGCAAAAATAACACGATTCACTTTTAACTTAATAATAACAACAGCAATAATTTTACTTTATACATTGGTTTCACGGTTTCTTTAGAGCAGTTAGCATACCTGAGTAAACTAAAATGAAATAAATGCCTGCACTGTAGACTAGTCAGAAATCATCTACTCATATTTCCATTCACCATGTTTAAAAAAAAAAAGCACATTTATTTAATAAAAATTGATGACACACACACAAGTAATGTCCCACCGTAGCCTACTTAACAAACACATTAATTATATGAATATGACTAATACTGATTTATAAATAGGCCTATAAGATAAAGATCGTAAATAGTGTTTTTTGTTAATACTATAGTTAATAATATAGCCACTACACTAATTAAAAAAAATAAACAAAATAAAGTGGCATTTTGTGGTTATGGAAACAACAGTTACCATGGTGAATACACAATACTTCATGAAACTTGAAACCTGTTAAACAGAATGAAAATCATACCTGCATGCTTTCCCAGCTAACACACGTCGAACCAGTTACGTGATTTATTGAAGATTTATTGAAAAATATTTTGTGGGATAAGGTGAAGTGAAAGCTGGGCTGGGGCAGCAGTTGGCGGGGCTCGCTCGGTTCGACATGAGAGTATCGCGGTTCAAACCGTGGGTGGTGAATTGCAGATTTCGGTTTAGTTTGAATATCATTACACCCTTAATAATGACCAAAACAATCTACCAGGAGAAGCGCAAATTAGCATCTGGTTTAAGACAGTAAATAATGGCGCAAACACTAGTAAATAAACCAGTGCAAACCTTAGTAAATCACCATGCATGCCTGAAAGGGGAACTCCTATAAATGCATATGCAATAAGGATCTGGTGGAAAAATAACCGTTCACGCCTTTTCCACACTAATTTATCATTGTGTGTCTTATGTAAATCCTGACAGTATTTTTTTAACACCAAAAGTTAGTAAATCTGCGCTGGAGCAAACTGTTAGGAAATCTGGCCCCAAATCTATTCATCATATAAAGCGATCATGTCTCTTTAGAAAAATTGGACAGCATTGTTTAATTTATAATGGATTAGTATTAGTATGAACTTTTTTAAGCATCTAAGTCGTAGTTGCGTAGCTGTCAATGGAGTGACAGAAATCCCTCAGATTTCATTAAAGATCGTTCATTTGTGTTCTGAAGATGAATAAGTCTTACGGGTTTGGAATGAAAGAATTGTCATTTTTGGGTGAACTATAAATGTTATACGTAAATGTAAACAAAATAAATGTTAACTAAAACATTTTTTAAAAAACGTAACTTTTAAATTAAGCTAGTTGCCACCGCAACACTTCTCGTTTTCGTTTAGTTTAACTTGAAGTACTAAATTAACTAAAACATAACAAATAATTAAAATTAATAAAAACTACACAGGCATATAAAAATAATAAATAAAAATGTAAAATAAACTAATACAAATAACAAAACCAACTAAACTACTAAAACTTTAAAATTAGCACTCAAAATTTTATTATTAGCAATCAAAAATTATATTAAAATAACGGTTTCAAATGCTCAAATGCATAATTGTTCATGTTAAATAATTTAATAGTTAAAATAGTTTTTATAAATGCCACTGGTATTGGTTCTGACAACTGACATTTATTTTGTTATTAAACCTTACTCTTAAAGAGCAGCACATAAAACACTACATTTCCTGAAAAAAACATGGATGATATTTTCCTAAACAAACACTGTCAAGATGTTGCAGGTAGTTGCTATTGTCCCAAGTGTTTTTAGCATGTTACAATGTGGTTTTCAGGGTTCTCTGGTCGGTTGCTAGGTGGTTGAATCACTAATTAGTTTTTCGGAAATGAACATGGCACAGGACAAAAACGATCCCAGCATGTGATATGAAACAGGATATTAAAAAGAGCTGTAAACTGAAGTGAAAAGGGGCTCGATGAACATACACACCTGACTCTTGCAGGTATCTGTAGACCAGGAAATTGACCTCATCACTGCTTATGCTCATTTTGGATCCTGGGTGAACCAAGAGGTCAGGGCGAGAGTGGAGCCTGGAATAACAAAGACATGGTGGTGTTAATGTTCTTCACAAACAGCATGTAAAACATCAGAACATAACTGGACACTGGAGTATACACTACTGTTAAAAAAAAGAAGACATTTTAAGAAATTAACACTTATTCAGAAGGAATTAATTAAATTGATCAAAAGTGACAAAGACTACTACAAGACATTTTAAACTTTGTTGTCCTGAAGTAAAAATGCATCATGTTTCCACAAAAATATTAAGCAGCACAACTGTTTTCAACAAGAATAAAAACAAAATTATATTCTAAAACAATTTTAAAAACCCATTCTTTTTACTGTCATTTATTAACAAAAACAAGTCATGCACATTACTTAAATTCATTGTATGTACGGTTGAATACATTCACGTTTTTTATTCTTTATCATCTATAATTTTGTGATTTTAATTTGTCCTGCTGCTTTTTAACTGTTTTGATAAGGTGGAAAGCTATACTAATATATAAGTGCTGTCAAAATTAATGTGTTAACGAAAGCAAATATTTTTCAGTTTAACGCGTTAAAAATATTTAACGCAATTAACGCATGTATCCTTTTTTTCGTCATAATTTGGCTAGCATTAAATTATATGATCATGCTCTTACTAGGGCTGGACGATATATTGAATATTAGCGATACTATCGCAATAATTTTGACGACGATGTAAAATGTGAAAATATCGAAAATATCAATTTTTTCAAATTCAACATGCATACTTTCCCAAATACCATTACCAGATAACGCAGAGGTCTGCTTCCACCATTCACTAAACATCGGAAGCAGAAGAGTTAAATATATACGCACAGCATATGACAAAGAAAGCAACAGAAACATGCGCGCATGAGAGAAATAATAGCGCAGCTCGGGACGTGCTCACGCTGCCGGACTCTGACCTGAAGCGCGCGCACCCGCCTTTCAGACAACATACGATCGGGATTCAGTTCTTTCATGGATTATTGGGTTTTTCAGTGGTCAAACAAATGTAAAAATGCACGTGCTAGCAAATATTCAGGTAAACAAAGTAGTGTATGCCTTTAGTGTACGTACCACTGATCTATATAATTTTTATAGATCAGTGGAACGTACAGAGAGTTGAGTGAGAAATCCTGTGTTACAATGAATTTGGTCAGTGGAGCTCTTAAAGGGCCGAAACTCATATTCTGTGTGATTTAATGTTAATCAAACAACAACGAAAATTAGAAAACCACCCCATGCTTGGCTAAACAACTTTAATATATTTATTAAGAATCAGTGTAGCCTATAGTTAATTTATAGAGTGAAGACCTTTATATGTATTTGATTTTTGATTTATTTCTTGACTTGCAGCTGTTAAATAGACCCACTGTAGCTGAAAATAAAGCACTGTTTTTTTCATATTGTTTGTAATTTGCATGTTTTACTTATGTTTTTTTTTTTTTTTTAAAGATCACATTAAAAATCTATATTGTAATTATAAAAGTACATTTAAAAATCTTTTTTATTTAAAAGCAATTGCAAACATATCGAGATATATATTGAATATCGTAAAAATATGGACAATAGAGAGATTGTTTTGGGGGGGATATCGCCCAGCCCTAGCTCTTACTTACGCAAATGTTTTTAAAACAAGCGCCACAAGACAAGAGAATGCAATGTCTGTGAATGTCCTGTCTGAGACACACACACACACAACTCACAGAAAGACACGCACCAGTATCCAGTTCTTTTTCGCGCTTGAACAAAAAATAACACACAGAATTATGCCAAAATGCAGAGTATTCTCGGCGAGTATTTGAGTTGTCGAGTATTCTCACGAGAGCAGTCTCGGAGTTAAATACTGTCTTAAATTAACTTATTATCTTATAGTGATATCAGCCATATCTGTCTGACAATAATGTTAATTATGGGTGTAACGAGACACTTGTGTCACGACTCAATACAAATCGCGATACTGAACTCACAATACTTGTTATGTTCCACCTCTCCCGCTATGAATGCACTATTTAAGAATAAATCATCTAAAAAGCTTTAAATTACCATACTTAAACTAACTGTGATCTGGTGATTTAAATGATGTTTGTGATTTCACTCTGAGGAGTACCACTTTAAATGATGTTTGGGACTTCACTTCAGCAACGCGTGCGCTTCAGATGAGCAACGCAATCAGTCAGTTCTAATCGCAAGAAAGCATCCCAAACTGTAAATGTTTAGCTCATCCAAAAAATGTTATTCTGCATTTACTCATGTTGTTTTCACACGTCACGCAAGCATTTGAATGTCTGTGTTTACTACAGTATGTGCGTCGTTGTAAATCCTATTCATCATATAAAAGACATTGTGTCTCTTCAGAAGACTTGGATTTGGATTAGACCAGGCATTCACAACCCTGGTCCTCGAGGCCCACTGAGATTATCTCCAACCCTAATCAAACACACCAGAACCAGTTTATTAAGATATTCAGGATTATTAGAAAGCTACAGGCAGGTGAGTTTGATCAGGGTTGGAGCTAAACTATCCAGGACTGTGGGTCTCAAAGACCAAGGTTGAGTACCCCTGGATTAGATAACTCGATCAGTTATTTTAAAGATGCCTTGTGCGGATGAGACATTTTTTGGTATTTTTTCAGTTTTAGAGGAATGGACTTTAAATGGAGGGTCAGAAATCTCCCAGGTTTCATAAAATAAAAAAAAATCTCTATTTGTGTTTGGAGGTTAAACGAAAAGACATAAGGGTGAGTGAATGATGACATTATTTACATTTTTGGGTGACTTATACCTTATAAATACAGTAAGATGAGCCTTGGATAAAATAACTATATCGCGAATCATACCGTTTACATCAACAATACATATCGTGCTATTTTTATATCGAGATTATTTTTACACCCCTAAAGTTAATAAAAGATAATGGAGGTAACAGAAAATTGTAGCTTTATTCTATATTATTTAATTTATAATTTATGCAGTTAAGACTGTAAAATGTTTGATAACTTTATTCAATTAACCTGTTACATGGATTTATGTGAAGATTTCAGATACATTTCAGTGTTGAATGCCTATAATTAATGTTAAAAAAATCTATTTCATAGAGACAGAGTAGCAGTAAGAGTACCAGTGATAATGGCCTTCATTCACAAAGATGCCTTCAAACAAATATTTAAAAAAATACTGTCTTTAAGTTGCTTCTACATTCATATGGAGAATAACTGTGAGATTACAATATAGAAATGTTAAAAACTGATGTTTTTAAAACGCAATTAACTACAGAGGTTTAGTTATTTTATTTTAATCTATTGACAGCACTATATAATTTTTATATATATATATATATATATATATATATATATATATATATATATATATATATATATATATATATATATATATATATATATATATATATATATATATATATATATATATATATATATACATATATATATATACATATATATATATATATATATATATATATATATATATATATATATATATATATATATATATATATATATATATATATATATATATATATATATATATATATATATATATATATATAATATATATATATATATATATATATATATATATATATATATATATATATATATATATATATATATATATATATATATATATATATATATATATATATATATATATATATATATATATATATATATATATATATATATATATATATATATATATATATATATATATATATATATATATATATATATATATATATATATATATATATATACATATATATATATATATATATAAGTCAGTAATAGGTCTGGCTTTTTTTTTCAGTTCTTTCAGCCACCTGGCCAGTAAGCGTAAAAGTTAATGTCAGACCCTGCAAACCTGTTCTTGGTCCCCTTAAACAATATCTTTTTAAACAAAGACAGAACTGAACTTAAACTTCTCGACTGAACTTTTTCCACTGAAGCCTCTTTTGAGCCCTGGGGAAATTTTCCACCCATTTGCTCACTGCTGGAAACAATTGTTAAGAAGCTACACTGTTGGGACTGATGTTATGATGGCAAGAAGATTTGCATGTGTTTAACAAGAGGAAATGCTCCAGATGTACTCATACAGCCGCTTATTTGGTCTTTAAGCCTCCTTCACAGCCTAATAAGCCTTCACATATAACAGCAACCCATCATATGACAAGAATCCCTGTAGTTTACGGCGTGTCAGCAGCCCTAAAAGTACGGTTGCCAATGCGCAATCAAACATAATGGGCTTATACAACTTTATGAAAAAAACTCTTGAGCAGTGAAAGATCAAAATTTCTTTACATTCATTCTGTTATCATACACTCATAATAATCTAACCAGTACATTTGTTTTCTGAAGAGAAGAAAAAAAAAAAAAAACATTTGATCTGATCGTTCCGCATCTCTAAAAACCATTCATCTCAACAGCAACAGCAGTTAAGGCTGGTTCACACACGACACGGTTTCCATTGCACTGCGCAACTTTTCCATTGTTTTTCAACATAAACATGTTCAAGCCGGACATCTCTGACCGCTGCCGCTCACATCTTTTGCAGCGTCTCACGCATGACATGGTGCTCTAAAAACGTGGCACTCATTTAGGCTAAATTTTTCCCACGGTACACTCACCTGCATTTCACGGTTTTAACCGCAAAAATTATGAACACAGAGTTATATAAATAAATATCCTGACACTTCCAAACTTTATAATGGCAGTAAACGGGGCCCATTGAGTTTAAAGCTCAAAAAAAGTGCATCCATCCATAATAAAAGTACTGCACCTTGCTCCAGGGGTTAATAAAGGTCTTCTTAAATGAATCGATGGGGTTTTGTAAGAAAAATATCCATATTTAACGTTATAAAGTAAAATATCTAGTTTCCTCCAAACCGCCTTCCGTATTCAACTAAAGCAGAACGTTTAACGCCTCTGGCAGTCCGAAAAAGCTTACACTACATCCTAGTCGTATGCCGCGTCAGTTGTGTTTTTTCTTAAGTTAAATGTGGAAGGCGGTCTGGCAGAAGCAAGTTATATTAGTTTAGAAAGTTTTAAATATGGATATTTTTCTTACACAACCCAATTTATTTGCTTCAGAAGGCCTTTATTAGCTCCCCAGAGCCGTGTAGATTACTTTTATAATGGATGCAAGCACTTTGAACTTCCAACTCAATGGACCCCATTGTAAAAGCTTGGAAGCGCCAGCATTTTTTTTTTTTTATACATAACTCTGATTGTGTTCATGAGAAAGAAGAATGTCATATACACCTAGAATGGCTTGAGGGTGAGTAAATCATGGAATCATTTTCATTTAGAAGTGAACTAAACCTTTAAGGATGTGCCACTCACTTACCATGATACCAAGTGTTGATTAGATGCTCATACTCTTGCCATCCATGGGAGCACAGGAAAATCAGCCTGTTGGTAAAACAGAAACTTATAATTAGTTATAGTTAAGCAGATAAGCAGATTTACAGTCCACCTCTATAATTAATCTAGTCCATAGTTTAACAGAATACAAGTGTAAATGTTTGTTGACATCAAGCTTTTTTTTTTTAATAACCGATCGTTTCGTTAGATAAGACCCTTATTCATCATCTGGTATCGTCTGGTATGGTTTAAAGCCCTTTGAAACTGCACTGAAACTGTCATTTGGACCTTGAACCGTTTGGGGTCCATTGCCTCCATTATAAGGAGAAATGTTTGCATCAAAAACCTTAATTTATTTTCGACTGAAGAAAGAAAGACATGGACATCTTGGATGACATGGGGGTGAGTAAATTATCAGCAAAAGTTTTTTTTAAAAGTGAACTAATCCTTTAATTCTAGAGAATTAATTTAGACTTGAGTATGTCCAAATGCAATTTTTTTCCAGAAAATATAAGTGATAAATCAGCTCCTCCCTCAAAATCGAGTCTCTAGGCTCGAGGCTATCAGTTAATTAATTAATAATAATAGCCTACTAAGTGAATAATTGAACATTACATTCTTTTTATAACTGAAATATTTGGACATTTAACACGTAATTACATTAAAGATGATTGTGAATGCATGTAGGGTAAGTGCAAATGCGTGTATATCAGGCTAATCAGTATCTGTAATGCTATGCTAGTACCTAAGTTAACTAATACAGACATTAATGGTCATTATATAGTTCAAACCATATTGATCATAACATGATTTTGTAGAAATTGTCAAGTGCTAAAAATAGTACCTATTAAAAGTAATCTGAGCCAATGGGATCGCTTGGGGTCTTAACAGAGACCCTATTTCGAGGGAGGACCTGATGTGTCACCACACCAGTACTGATGTATCTGCTTTGGCTCGAAAGTTACAAAAAAGGCAGTGCACACCGCCACGCGAAATTGGCACTTGCATGACTGCCCACGCCACCATGACGTCATTTTTGCTGCGGACATGACGAGCATGAACCAGGCTTTAGCTTTACTGCAACTCTGGTTCTGATTGCACAATTAAACTGCTGAACTGGAAGCCAGTGCTGATATAGTGAGATCAACCTAGAACAATCCTCTGAAACCACTTGAATCATACATACACACAGCACTAGTGGTTGACCGATATGGGCTTTAAATGGCTAGCCAATGCCAATATATATACAGCTAATGAGACAAAATTAAATTAATCAAAAATAGGCTGTTGGCCGATTTTGGAACTGACATTTTGATTTCAAGCTTTTTTTTTTTTTACATTTTTGCCCCGATTTTCAGTCTTGTTGAAGCTACTTGCCAAAAGTCAGAACCAGCCTGCAGATTTTGTGTATAAAGTCAAGAGGTGTATGATGGGCATTTTTTAGCTTAATGATTTGGACCCCCAAATATGATCATCCTTGGGTGAGGTCCACCATACTAAAATTTATAAGTATATAGTTTTTGGTTTCAAATCCAATTTAAAATCTCTAAAAACTATTATTCTAAATTAGTATTATTTTAAAAATGTTGTTTATAAGAAAGAAATGGTATTCCCATTAAGTAAAAAAAAAAAGTTTTCTACTTATAGTACTGCTGTTCTCGCTCGCTCGCTCGCTCTCTCTCTCTCTCTATATATATATATACATATATATAAAATAGTTAGTGTACAATGTGCAGTTTTTTCTCTGAAACCATTTATTAAGTCTGCAAGTGTATGAAGCCTAGTTAATTTTTTTTTAAATCAGTTTGGATTTAAAGATAGGTCTTCTGGTGTATTAAGAAAAAAAATCTGTTACAAAGCAGCTCTTACTGAGGACAGCTATCATGATGAAACCATGCAATCAAACTAAGCATTCCTGAACAGCCTAATAAATAAAGAGATGAATACAATACATCACTTCTTTGACCGCGCAAAATGTGCTATGGTCGCAAGCATCTTCATGTTTAAACTATTATGCATAAATTTGTAATTGATTTAGGTTCATTCTTTTCAACAGGTCCATTAAATTACTCTCAACACTAAAAAAAATAAAGCCTTTTTTAAGATTTACAGAGTTCAATTAATAGTAAAATTCCATCAACATGAATTGAATAACCCTTATATATTATTATTACGAATCAATTAAATGAGTAAAATAACTGTATATTAATAATTAATTAATAAAACATGTTGTATACATCTTAAATGGAACACGGGAATGGACCATTTAGTTTATGTGATTCGTATTCATAAATAATAAAAATGTTTAAAATAAGATTTGTACAAAATGTTTTATGCTTTATTTAATCATTTAAAATTATAACTTACAATATGAAAGGATTATTCAATTCAAATTTATAGAATTTTACTATTCATTGAAATGCGTAAACCTTTTTTTTTAAGTTAAATTTGTTTTGTGTATTTACGTCTTTACCAGTAAAATACACCCGTACCATTTCAGAGTAGAGTTATAACACGCCATTTAAATTAAAGTAATTCAAAAAAAACATCAATATAATTAATGAATTATTAAAACGTAATTAAATACCTATTGCAATTACCATAATGCCACGGCAAAAAACATCTGCTCGTCACGCTAACACTCTGCCGGAAGCGCCATTACATGTCATTAGATTTTAGCGTACGGCGGGCTAATGCGCATCGAGGACAAACGTCACCGGAAACAACAGACTCGCCAAACAAGTGCAAAAATGAGCGATTCTAGTTCCAGCACGTGTCTGCTTCCATAGCAACGCAGCTAACTAGTCGATTAAATACAAGCTAGTTGTTGTCAACGTCCATCTCGCGTGCACAGCGCGAGAAACCTAAGCGCCCATCCCCCACCGCGCGGCCACACGCGCTGCAGTTTTACTCTGAAAATTGAACATTTTTAAATAATTATAAGCGCACTCCGGCTATCTAAATCGCAAACGGAGATTATACCCATCAGTTCGTGCATAACTGTGTTGTGGGATGTGTTAAGGGGCGAATGAGAGGCTCGTCTTACTCGTGCCGATGCTTCCTCTCTCATCAACCGCTAAGTTAGCTTCTGAAGCTAAAGTAAGTTACTGAATAAATGTGCCACAGCGCCGACGCAAATCCGCCAGAAGGGTTTTCCTCGACCTTTCCACTCCACGATGTTAGTCCTGTGCTCGAATAATATATATTTTCCTGTTGTCTGTACGAAATATAAAGGAATAAAATAAACATTTAGCAGCTTATGGCCAGCCAAGCGCTTCAGAGGAAGCCGACGGCCTCAGACTAGCAGCAGGGCGGAGACTTTCCAGGCGAAAATGGGGTATCAGACTCGTGGGGGACTGATATGAGGTATCAGTCTCGTGGGTTTTTTTAATTCTTCAATTAAATAACTGAAGAAAAAAACACCCCTCAATTATATCTAAATTATTTAACGTTATTAAACTAGTTTTAAATGTAAGATTACGATTATGAAAGCGAAGTGTTTTGCTTTCATTCGTTTAATTGTTTGGGGGTATTCAATTATAATCGGAGACATGTGAGATTAGTATTACGAATTGTATTTCGAAAGCAACCATTTCAAGCCCCCAAAAATGTATAGCAAATATGTGTTAATGTTCATAAAATCGGGTTAATGAAAAGCAACAGTTGAACGCCCAACCCCCATCGCTGACACAGAACTAAATTTTGCCTGGCTGGGCACTGCCTGCGATTCCGCCACACCCACAATCTCCTCCGCTCAGTCGTTCAATAACAGACTGACATCATTGGTCTGCGTATCACACTGCTATTTTCAAACTACCTTAAGTATTGTAAGAGCATCGCAGAAGTCTTGTGACTTACAGTCAGTCTGGGCCTTTTAGAACTGTTACCCTAAATTGCAGCAAAATAAATTTTTCAGCTGCAGACACTCAGAAACCAATATAATCAAAGACCAACATTGTACATATATTAGGTTTTGTCCTTCATAATGTATATACAGTATGTCCTTTTTACATTAGTCTATATGTATATAGAAAGAAAGAAAGAAAATAGCTTTATTGATTCAATTCGATTCAAATGTATTTTTATAGCGCTTTTCACAATACATATCGTTTCAAAGCAGCTTCACGGAAAATGCATGCGTCTGCATTACAATTTAAAGTGATTTGTCCACGTTATGTATCTCAGAAATGCAGAAATGTGCATAGGCTAAAGCACACAGATTAGCTAACAATGTTTTATTCATCAATATAATAATTAATGTAAGGCACAAAAAAGTGATTAAGAATACATGTTTTTAATGATTAGGGTACAGAAATTAGCATGGGTGCGTGTTGATGCAGCTCTGAAGTCCTCGCAACTTCTGGGATCGTCGTCTCTTCACAGGTGTTGGTCATCTGCAGTCTTTATGAGAGGCTGGATCCAGGCTGGAGCTGATGGATTCTTTAGATTACCTCGGGATAGGTATCCTGAGATAAAACAGAACAGGAAAATAATTACCGTAGCTGCTGTTCAAAGCATTAAGCGAGGACAATCATGTACACTGATTTAACTGGAGTACAAGTTTATGAGATGCATTATACTAATGCTTGGCTAAAGAGATGCGTTTTTAATCTAGATTTAAACGGGTGTGAGTCTGAGCCCCGAACATTATCAGCAAGGCTGTTCCATAGTTTAGGTGCCAAATATGAAAACTCTCTCCCTCCATTAGTGGACTTCGATATCCAGGTACTACCAGAAGCTCAGAGTTTAGTGATCTTAAAGATGATTAACGTGATGGGTTAAAAGGCGATAGAAGATCAGTTAAATACACAGGAGCCAAACCGTTTATGGCCTTATTGGTCAGTAGCAATACTTTAAAATTTGATACCGAACTTAATAGGTAACCAGTGTAGAGATGATAAAATTGTTGTTATATGATCATATTTTCTTGACCTAGTAAGAACTCTAGCAGCTGCATTTTGGACTAACTGTAGCTTGTTTATTGAGGATGCAGGACAGCCAGCTAGTAGTCCGTAGCTTATCGATGTTTCTGGGGTGGAAGAAGGCTGTTTTTGTAACATTTGAAATATGATTTTCGAAAGACAATTTGCTGTCTAATATAACATATTGCCAGAGAATGCACACACAAAGAATTTGAATTTGTTTTGGTGACAGAAGGAGGAAGCTTCTAGACACAGAGACAACAACACACAGATAGTATTAAAAATAAAGGTATGTGAATAACACACACACACACACACACACACACACACGTAAACACATTTGTATGTACAGGTGTGCTAAACCGCTGTTTAGAATAGAATTTACAGTGAATGGAATAAACCGGTAAAAGAGGTATAGGCTATTATTATTTATTCATTATAAATCACCTTATTTTAATAAAATTGTATTGTATATTTCTTGTTATTGCTTGCTTTTTACTTGTTTTATGTATAATGCTTTGGCAATGTAAACATAAATATGTCAAAATTGCACGTTGGGTTTTCATGTTTTATGATGACATTCCACAGACATAATGATTTTAATACTGTACACACTATATATTATATCTCCTTACACTAAAGCTACCCGTCACACAAAACTTTCTGCATTTGTAGTATGATTTAAAAACAGTTTTCCTCAAGGGGACCAAAAAATTTCCCCACTACAAGGATTTCAGATACTGCCATCATTGCCATTTTGTCTTCATAACGTAAGGTTTACTTGAAACAGACACAGACACGCAGGTTTGTTTTTGTGAATTGTGGCAACAAGGCGTAATTGTTTTTATACCGTAGGCTACAAACCATATTTTCTATCCCCCTACACTTCTCCCTACCGCTAAACCTACCAATCACAGGAAACTGTATATTTTTACTTTCTCCCAAAAACACTAATTCTGTGTGATTTATAAGCCTTTTGAAAAATGGGGACATGGGTAATGTCATCATAAGTCACCCTCTCCTTATAATACCTATGTCATACCCATGTCATTATACACATTTGTGTCCTGATATATCACAAAAACACGTGCACACACACACACACACACACATATTTGCGGGGACTCTAGACGTAATGGTTTTTATACTGTACAAACTGTATATTCTATCCCCTTACATTAACCCTACACCTAAACCTTCCCATTACACAAAACTTTATTTCCCCCAAAAACAAACTAATTCTGTACGATTTATAAGCTTGTAAATTTGTTTCCTCATGGGAACCTCAATTTAGGTCGTCACGGTGACACCCCATGAGTTAGTGTGCATTCAGGTTAAAGACCGGTATAGAAAACATGAACACACACAAACGCACGCACACACTGAGAACCCCCTGTACAAAGCTTTTTTTCCCACTTCATCTGAGAGATGATGACACAACTATGTAACATCTCAAACCATCTTTGCTTGCTGGAAAGATGTTAAAGGATAGGACTGAGGAGGACGAGGTTAGCATGAGATAAACCACTAACACACGTGCTCTCCAAGTGAATTATTACCTGACAGATCAAAGTCTATACTTCATTGTGTCGTGGTTGCTCTATAATTTGTTCTCATACAGTTAGCTATGATGAGATTGAGCAGCGTCTGTGAGCATTATGGAAGGACCACATTTCTGGACAGGACACTAACATTTTGTTTGGGTATAAAATTATTTATACAAGGTAGAAATGCAATACCCTGACAATGCAATATTGTATCTTTGCCATCGTGACCCTGGAGAAAAGCATCTTAAATGCTGGATGTAAACAATGATTGGTTTATTGGATTTTATACAGATAATAATTTGTAATGTGTAGTGCATAATTTCTGGTTGAACAGGCAATCTGTTCTCCCTCTTTCTGAAATATGACAGACCTAAAAGTAAAGTTCAATCCTTTGTGAGCTCATTAGCAGTATGCAAAGCAGTTATTTGGTGTAATTAGTAAATATTACTCCTTTTTACTGCTGTTATTAGTACAACTATACTTCAAAAAGGGGAAAAAAAATCACATTTGGCCCTTTTTTTCTTAGAGTGGCATAATGTGCCAATAATTCTGCCTTTGATGATTGTCTCTTGCATGAATGTATGCCCTCGGCAATTGTGTCAGATGCTTGTATAGTTTTTCAACGCTTCAATACCAGCTTTATACAAAGATTGGATACAAACAGACCAATAAAATGTTTCCTGTATCCTTGGCAACAGCACTGGTGCTGGCTGTAAATGAGGCAATCAAATTAATGCTGGAACATAAAGCAGGGAAAAAGTGAGTATAAACTGGAACACTCAGAGCCAGGCACGATTATCCATTTTACACCAAATTTAGCAGGGAGTGAAACATTACACATTTGGATGAGATTCTCGGTATATCAAAACACATATGGACAGTTTAATTAGAATTGGAAGCAATGCTTTTTGGTTGTCTTTGCACAGTTGTCTCTAATTACTAAGACCTTTGTGATTCAGTTGGGGAACTGTTTTGGCCAGCAAAGCGTGAGCAGGAGGAATGCTTCTGGGGAAAACATTTTTAAAAGAATTTAATTAATAACAAATGTATTTACATTTACATGTATGCTTTTATCCAAAAAGTGACTAACAAGAGAGGAACAAAAGCAATTCATTTAGGAGGCAACAATTTTAATAATATACAATGGGAAGAAATACAGAGACCAATTTTTGAGGCAGCACGGACAGTGCATGTACAACTGCGCATGCGCGAGAAAGACAAAAGCGGCAGAGAGAAGAGTCACAGCAATTGTACTGTTCATGTGTCGAACTCGGCCGTGCACGCTCATCCGCGGTTGAGTATACTTTGAAAGCTGTGCGGATACAACTACAAGTGAGACATGTCTAGATGTGGAAAAATGAAGTCCATTGGGTCCCGGCCAAAGTATACTTTGGTGTGGGTGGTTAAGTGATTGCGGAAGAGTTGTGCCTTCATGGCTTCTTGAAAGATGTGATGTTCTCAGCAGGTTGGTAGATCATTTTAGAAGAATAGAGAGGGTGAAAGGTTTGGAGAGTAAGTTTTTTTGCTTTTCTGCTAGTCCAAAAATGCAGCAGCTTAGAACCAGGAATTATGACCATATTAGCCTGGTTCTGTCAACACTGTATTGGCTGCCTATTAAACATTGTATACATTTTAAAATCTTGCTAATTTCTTACAAATCATTAAAATCATTAAATTTTAGCTCCCCAGTACTTGAGCAAGCTCTTATGGCATTATAGTCCTTCACGTCTATTGCAATCTCAAAATTATGGCCAGTTCATAATATCAAAATTAACTGCAGGCAGTAGATCCTTTTCCTTTTTAGCACCTAAACTTTGGAACGTTTTGACACCATAGTATGAGAACTGAACTGAGCTGGACGATGACACTATTTTCTTCTAGATCTGATGTACAGCCAAAACAAACTTTGTTGCAGTATTTTACTGTTATCACCGTGAAGCTGCTTTGAAACAATCTGTATTGTAAAAAGCACTATATAAATAAAGGTGACTTGACTTTTGCCTCATTGTGGAGGAACGACAAGGCATAAATCATTCGGTGACCTTATAGCTGGTGGGAGGGAACGTACATTTGTAGGAGTGTATTGAGAGGTGCTGTTCCAGTGGCAGTTCTGAAAGCCAGTGTCAAAACTTTACATTTGTTTCTGGCTGCAACTGGGAGTCAGTGGAGTGAGATCAGGAGGTGTGTGAAATTATCTTTGGTTGATTGAAGATCATGCATGCTGCTGCATTCAGTATCATCTGCAGAGGCTTAGTTGTTCGGGCTAGAAGGCCTGCCAATAGTCCAGTCTTGAAAAAACAAGAGCTTGGACAAGAATGTGCGCCATATACTCTGACTTGAACAGTTTGATTTTCCTGATGTTGTAAAGCGTGAACCTACATGACGGGCCGTTGTTGAAATATGGGTGGAAAAGCTCAGTTGATCATCAGACACAACTCCCATGTTCCCTGCTGTCCTGGTTTCCATTGGTTTTGTAGACCCCAGTGGAACAGTGATGTTAATGGTCAGCTGACAGATTTGAATTTCCAAGGAGTCTGTAGATGATGCTCCTTCATTTAAACACAGACTCTGAAAGGCAGCCAGAGATACGAGATGAGAAAGTGGGATCATAGGGTTGAATTGACAGATAGAGCATCTGCATTTAAATGGTAGGAGAAGCCATATGCCTTTGCGATCATTCTCAGTGAACTTGTGTAAATGGAGAAAAGAAGAATAGCGAGTACTGAACCTTGAGGCACCCTGGTGATTAGCTAGTGTGACTCAGGCTTCACTCCTCTCCATTAAAACCTTGAAAAATCTGCTTGTGAGGTAAGATCAAAGCCACCAAAATACCGTACATGTGATGCCCAAGTCCGAAAGGCTGGACAGGAGGATCTGTTGTTTTGCAATGTCAAGGACAGCAGACTGGTCTAGAATAAGAAAAGATGATTTGGAGTTTGCTTCTGCCAGCCATAGAGTTTCAGCAAAGTTCAGCTGGGGCAGGGCCATCTCTGGAGTTTCCACTGAAAGTTGTCGTTGAGTAGGCTGTTCTGTGAGAGAACGCCAAAGAGCTGATTGATCACAACTCTTTCAAGAGTTTTTGACAGTAAAGGAAAAGGAGAGACTTTCAACTGCTGTTGGACTGAGTTTTGGCTTTTTGAGCAGTGGGGTTACCAAAGCCTGCTTAAATGCGGTGGGAAATTTGCCGGTAGTGAGGAGTGTCAACACGATCTCATGACAATGCGTATCAATAGTACGAGTGTGCAATCTCGTAGAATGTATACGCCAAAATTAGTTTTGGCATGCATATGCTACGCAGTTTTTCGCGTGTATATGATAAAGTGCGCATCATATGTATGCCAAAAACGGCGTACCATATGCGCGCCAAAACTCATTTTCTACGAGATTGCACACTCGTACTATTGATACGCATTTTCATGAGTGTTGATGATGTAAGTCAGAGCGGGTTGCAGCGTATGTGAGATTTCCTGTAGAAGGTGGGAGGGGATTGGGTCTGGGGGATTGGGTCTGAGGGACAGGTAGTAGGACAGCTGGCACAGAGAACTTTGGAGACCTCGTTCTCGTGAGGGGAGAGAAGGAACTGTGGAATGTGTGTGGATGGAGGTTGGTTGGGGTGCACACTCAGATAACTGCAGTTGCCACCTTATCAGTGGAATAGCTGGCAAAGTCATCAGCAGTCAGAGAAGAGGTGGGAGGAATTGGAGGGGGGACAGTAGAGGGAAGATTGTTCTGTGAATAGTTTCCAGGTGTCTGAGGTATTGCTGGTTTTGTTTTGGCTGGAAAAAGACCTTGGCAAAAGAAACACTAGGATAAAGACAATGAGAGAATGATGCTTGCTTAGGTTAGCTATGAAAAATTCAGATAAGAAGCACAAGCATTTTAAGTGTTAAAATCCAAGCACGTCTGTGTCAGGCTCATGTGCCATTACGCTGCATTGCATAAACCCCAGATTTAATGCACCACCAAGCTGTGAAACTGCCCAATCCATCTAAATGTGACTTCAGGTTTGATCATGGAAAGGTCATCGGTCTTAGCAGCAAAGTCTGTGTCTGGCATTACAATAGCTAGTAGATGGATGGTATCCAGAGCTGTGTGTTCCCAAGATTACAGTATTGTGAAACGTGGCATATGCACCATTAACCTGAAATATTATTTCTGAGTTATGAATGGTATGAGGAGATGACACACTTAAATAGCAGTACATTCATTACTCGCAGCGCTCTAGAAATAGACTTTAGATACAGATTGCATACCCAGCATGTCTCTATATATAAAAACAAAAGTCTGTAATTGCTGCAGCTGGGAGGCCTTTAGTGCTAGGCCAACAACAACAAATTATACTGGGATTTGATTTCCTCCTGAGGGTCAGATTTGATTTTAAACAATATTTCAGCAATATTTTGTCAGTTCTTTTTGTTCAGAATAATGTCTTGACCTAAGAATTAAATTTAGGAGTAAGATAATAATGAAGATGGTGATAATGATAATGAGGGTGAGTTGGAAAGAAGCTCTACCCAAATATAGAAGCATCACAGAGGTAACAGAGGTAACACACACTTATTAGTCACAGGTACAAACTCCAACAGAGACACCCAGTGGTACAAACGGGCACCATGCCTATTTAACCACTCTCCCTCTACCGTTTCCAAGAATATGTATTCTATAATTGATAATAATATAATCCAATAATATAATTCATATAATTAATCATTTTAATCCACAATGATGCATTCAATTGATCAAAGTGATTTCTATTTCAAATAAATGATTTAAATAAAAAAAAATAATAATAATAATGTTATAAAAAGAATACCAAAAAATAATGTTCCATGCTTTTTCTTTTGTAAAAGAAGCATATATATACATCACAATATTGTTGTTTTACTGTATTTTGATCAAATAAATGCAGCCTTGGTTAGCATTAGACACTTCAAAAACATTTTAAAAAATATTTCTGTATATAATGTTCTGTACCAAATAATATTTAATTGATTTAGTAATTATATTGTCAAAAGTTATACAATTGCATTTTTTTTCGTAACCGACCATCCCTTTGCCATTAATTATCTTGATTTGCCATATATTATTATTGAACACATTTATACTTTTTTTCTCACTCAATACCAGAGGGCTTAAATACACTGGGACTAACAAGTTATTTAATTGAACAACAGGACTACAACAATCAGACACACTGGGAAACACTGGGTCAAATCACGTTGACGGGCACACATGACAGAACCAAAAACACAATATACTACATTACATTCAGAACACACAAGGATACCCAGATGACACTTGGAATGAATGCCACCAATGAAATGAAATTCATAAATTTTTAAGTGTGACTTAAGTAATGTTTTGGGGGCACAGTAAAATCAATTGACATATCCATGTTTTGAAATGTATAGTATGTTGTGATGATGAGATAGGACTCTCTAAAGACCTTTCAACCCATCTGAACACTTGTCAATGGTGCTATAATAATCCAACACAAGGCAGAAAATACTACCTGGAACATTCTTTGGAAAGGGCAGGCAGATTTCTCAGAGGGCTGAATAGGCACATGCAGAGGAAGCTAACACAAACACAATCGCTAGCAACAGGTGTAAATGTCCACAGTTAAGGATCTGCTCAACACACCGTAAAATACACAAGGGTGCGTGACTGGTCTGATTGTCAAATAAAAGATTGGTGATTTCTAAATTTGATGTAGCCTAATCTAGAAAAAAATGTGGATGTAGTACTTTCCCCCAAAAAGAACTAGTCAGCCTCAGCAGAGTATACAGAGATGAAGTTGAGTCAAAGATAGCATCGTTTTGAGAAAGGGGCTCTTTGCAGAAAAAAAGAAGGAAAATGAAAAGATTTGACTCCATTCCATTTGCGACAAGTGTGCAAAGTGTTAAATGGATTTCAGAATTTAAAAGAGACCATCAAAAAGTCCAATTATCGTCTCTATGTGCATTCACATGGACAAACTGCACTGAGATAAAAGAGTGTATCTTCTTGCACTTACAGCAGTTCTGGCTTCTTCTCATCAGTTTGCCCTTGGGACAAAATGATCTGTCATCTTTCAGATATGCAGAGAATTTTAGTCAGCAAAGAAACCCTGCTGTCTCTCAGAGGTTAAAATAAAACTATGTTTGATCCTTTGCTGGAATGCTTGCTGTCATTGCCACCTAATTTTTCTTAGTTTCATCTTAATCTTTGGCATAATGTGTGTTTGCATAAAAAGTTGTACATATGAGTAGCCACAAGCTAAAGTGGCGATTGCTTGTTCAGTTGTCACTGCTGCAACAATGCATTGTTATATGGTTGCTACGTTGTTCTGAGTGGTGTTGCATTGCTTTTATTATCCGCCAAGTGAAATTCATATGTCTGACCGATTAGCAGAAAATGAATGCTGCATGATTTCATATTAATGTCTGTCGAACAAATGGTGCAGGACGAGTTACACAGTGAAATTTAATAATAAAGGAAACATACTAAACATACCAGAGCGGAAACAAAGATGCATCTACTTTGCATTCTGAAACGTGTAATTCAAGTGCAAGTCTGCATTGCATTCTAGCCTAATCTTAAAGGTAGGGTAGGCAATTTTCGTAGTGCACTGTAATTTTACTTAAATTTTACTGTGATTTAGTTATTTCAACAAATTTTTTTCAGTAGAGATAACTAGATTGTTGAGACGACAAGGCATTTTAAGTTTTCTTGTCCTCAACTTGACTGAAAGTTAAGTGAACAAGTATAATTGTTGTTTTAACTAAAAAACATATGTTGAAACAACTACACTAGATTTTCTGTTGATTGAACAAGCATAATTGTTGTTTTAACTTAAAAACATAAGTTGAAACAACTGTTCTGGATTTTCTGTAGGCTTTACTCCAATTATACTTTAGCCTATTTCTTTAACTGCAGTAAACTAAATTTAATCTATGTACAGCTGATTTATATAAAACACTCTAATTATATAGATATGAACACATTTATTTATTTAATTTATTTATACATACCACACTATATAAGCCTAAAATCCCAATTCAAGGAGTAAAGAGTTTAAGTTTTGTCACGGCTAGTAAAAACAGCGCCATCTGGCGGAGAGTGTATAGAGGAAATGAACGCTACTAGGACTGACAGGCGCCATTTCCTTGCAATCGCGATGCAGAGCAAACGAGCAGGGTAAACACCCAGATAAAGTGTTTTATCTCATTAACAGTATGAAGTTTATAACATTATATTGTTTTAGGATGGTAGGATGGTGCGCTTGCCGTGGCGAAATAGCAAGTCAGTTTTGAACGTGCACATACTCAGTCAAACGCTGTTTACAAAAAAGGGAGTTAAAAGGTAAAACAACGATGTCGGACGATTTTGAATCCGCCTTCCGCTCATTTGAAAACACTGACTCTGTATTTCCGCCAACGGCAAGCGTGACCTTTTCAACGTAACTGCGTATTACGTGACGTCACGTACATATATCACAGAACAGAGCAAGGGCAACATTTGTGCTTATAAAACTTAAACTTTAGAATTTTTTTTTAAATGACCGATCGTTTCGTTAGATAAGACCCTTATTCATCGTCTGGTATGGTTTAAAGCCCTTTGAAGCTACATTCGGACCTTGAACTGTTTGGGGTCCATTGAGTCTATTATAAGGAGAAAAATCCTGGAATGTTTGCATCAAAAACCTTAATTTACTTTTTGACTGAAGAAAGAAAGACATTGACATCTTGGATGACATGGGGGTGAGTAAATGATCAGCAAAAGTTTATTTAAAAGTGAACTAATCCTTTAAACAAACATAATTTCTTCAAATAACTTCAACATTATGGAAATAAGTAATTTTTAATTAACCCAATTAAGTAGTTTCAAAATGATTTTGATATGGCTCCCTAACAACAGGGGGATTTGAGACCCTGCCCCTTTGATCAAATCACACGTTTATTTTGTTTTTGTATATTTTTGCAGTCACTTGGCTGATTTATAAGACTGCATTAGTTTTCATTATTAGCTAGTAATAGCACATAATGAACATGCCAAGTGTTAAGTATGGAATGGTCTTTAATGGCATGAACTGAATAAGTCCACAGTCTAAGCAATCGCTCCGCTCTTCTCCTATGGTATCCCAGTATAATTTAAATGTTCTAATTATTCCAACATAATTAAACATTAAACACTATTAAACAATATTAAGTCTGCCTCTTATGTAATTTTGCCAAAAAACACATAAAATAACACTTTAGTTCAACAATTTTACTCTTCTCATCAAGTCCCAAGCAAAACATGCTGGGAACTACAGTTTCAGCAAAAATGATTTTCGAGTACTTAGTTTGTTTACCCCAATTGATTCACCCCAAATAATGTAATCTAGTAGATTGCACATTTTAGATAATTACATTAATCAAAAGCAAATAAATCACGCTTAGAAGAGAAACACAATTTTGTTGCGTAGATAACAAATAATATGATTAAGTAAATTGGACAATGTGTGTTTTCCTGTTTTTTCAGTGAGGGAGCGAGTATCTGTCCATATAAACTCCCTCGTCCACTTCACGAAGTGGAACGCACTTCAAATTGGCGGCGGGGATTCCCCCGAGGGGAAGTGCTTAGGAAAGTTTGCAAGTGTGTGTCTAAAAGTGGAGTTTTCAACTATAAAGTAGCTCTCCAGCATGTTTTCACTCACAGACGTCTGATCTCGACGGACTGAACTTACAGTCACTTTTCTCATTCAGGTCAGTTTCTATCATTGTGGAGCTGCTGTCTTGCTGAGCAAGTTAGATACAAATTTGTTGCATAAAAATATCCGCTGTGTGTTCTTATGTAAAACTTAAGCTCAGCCTTTGCTCTAAACTGCATTATACTACAATGTACAATTTTTAAGCATTATTTGAGGGTAAGAAACCATCTATAATACCAACCATGTCAGAGGTTATTGCTATAATGTTATTTAAATGTGAGATTTTTGTATTTCCCCATTCAATAGGAAACGTACTTGCATGAAATAGCTGCCGAGTGTGATGGTCTGAACTAAATTGCTTTGAAAGAGACCATGTCTAATTTAAAATGCAACTGGAGCTGCTTTTCAGCGTGCACAGAATCATAAGTTTTATGCTGTAAAAATGCTTTGTTTCTGCCCTCAGGTTTAGGGGATCAAATCACTAATCCCAAGTATGAGTAATCGTAGTAGTGATGCTTGCATGCCTTAGTAAACGCCATAAATCATGTATGCAAGCTCAATGACAGAGGTTTGACGAAAAGTGGCACATGGTTATTTCTGTTCAGTTCTTCACCTCTATGTTGGAAAGGGGCAAGGTCAGGGTGTCGGGCCGGCTAGGAAGGACTCATTCCGCACATCATTTGGCAGGAAATTGCTGCCCTACACAGTTTCACACACTGGCACACAGCCCACAAAGCCACAAATCTGCCAGCAGCATTATCGGGTATTTTAAAAACCCTTACGGGTCTCGAGAGGAGCAAGAGAAGGCTGACGGTTATTGACTCAACATGCTTTCTTGAAATTTCATTGCTCTACTTTGGCTCCAAACTATCAATACAGGTATGTAGAGACCTTGGCCTTGCAAGGGATATAAACGGAAAGCTTTGGATTACGTATATTGATTGATTAGTAAGATAAAGCATGCTGGGTTTGAATGCTTCCCTGCCTTCTGATAAGTACTCAGAGGATAGCAAATGGAGGGAAAGTGTTTCAGGAATACATTTTCACGGATGTACCTTCTTTGATTCAAAATATCCTGGAGTTAAAAGGAACTGCTCTACAAGACAAGTGAGACATGAAGAATATAAAAGAAAGCCAATAAGCTGCTGTACGTTGACGTGAACAAAAAGCAGATTTTATTTGTGAATTCAAAGAATAAAGGTTTTTTGTGCATTGATTTTTAAATCCATTTATCAAATGGATACAACTATTTAGACGGTTTCAATCAACCAAAAACCTTTATCGATTAGATGTGATAGAAAAGGCCTATTCATTCTCAACAGGAACTTGTAAAATTATTATGTCCCTCATTGCTGAGTGCTTTCAATCATCTCATTACTTAAAAATGTGACATTGGACAAAAGGAAAGAGCTTTTTTTTTCTCCAAGTAGACGACATCTCTTTGTTTCAGGAATAAAGATTTGGGCTATTTTCCAAACCCAGGGTCAGTGAATCAATAATGTATTTACTCCGCTTTATGTTTGGCATCGTTCTGCATTTAGCAAAGGCATGTTGTGCTCAAGAAACAGTTGACATTGTCGATACAGCGGATGTGAGTGTGTAATTGTAATAATAATGTAATTCTCTTCATGCCCTGATGCTCTTAGTAATGGCAAGGCAATTTTGAAAGTGGGGCTCTATCAACCGTCAACTCCATTTCTGACCCCTTAATGACACACTCCTCATAGCTGTATATTACAGCACTCAAGCTATGTTTGAATATGCATACTTGATTTGAATATCATAGGCCACCAATATGTTTTATCAAGCATACTAATCATGCATGTTTGTGCACTTACACTATATTGCAAAAAGTATTGAGACACCTCTCTAAATCATTGAATTCAGGTGTTCCAATCACTTCCGTGGCCACGAGTATACAATTAGGCATGCAGACTGCTTCTACAAACATTTGTGAAAGAATGGGTCAGTGAATTCAAGTGTGGTATTGTGATAGGTTGCCACCTGTGCAATAAGTCTATTAGTGAAATGTCCTCACTACTAAATATTCCACGGTCAACTGTTAGTGGTATTATAACAAAGTGAAAGCAACTACAACAGCAACTCAGCCATGAAGTAGTAGGCCACGTAAAACCACAGAGCATGCTGAGGCACACAGTGTGCAGAAGTCGCCAACTTCAATTCGTGGGGCTTTCAGATTAGCTCAAGGTCAGTGCATAGAGAGCTTCATGTAATGGGTTTCCATGGCTGAACAGCTGCATCCAAGCCTAACATCACCAAGTACAATGCAAAACGTCAGATGGTGTGGTGTAAAGCACAACGCCAGCAGTGGAGACGTGTTCTCTGGTGTGATGAAACACTTCTCTGTCTGGCAATCCGATGGACGAGTCTGAGTTTGGCAATTGCCAGGAGAACGGTACTTGCCTGACTGCATTGTGGCAAGTGTACATTTTGGTGGAGGGGGGATTATGGTGCGGGTTGTTTTTCTTGGGCTTGGCTCCTTAGTTCCAGTGAAAGGAACTCTTAATGCTTCAGCATATCAAGACATTTTGTACAATTTCATGCTTCCAACTTTGTGGGAACAGTTTGGGGATGGCCCCTTCCTGTTCCAACATGACTGCGCACCAGTGCACAAAGCCAGGTCCATAAAGACATGGATGAGCCAGTTTTGTGGGGAGGAACTTGACTGGCCTGACCGCAACATCTTTGGGATCAATTAGAGCGATAGATTGATAGTGAATGTGTTATTTTAAACTGCACTTACTGCAGTTTTATGAATTTCTCTTTTAATTTCAGTCCATACATATACACTAAAAAAATCCAACTTATGTTTTGTATGACAAATTCAGCTTTTAAAGTTTATTGAACTATTTAACATGAAAAAAGTTGAGATAACTCAATCAAATAAGTTGAGAAAACTCAAAAAATTTTCTGCAGCTGGTTGCCTTAAACGTTTAAGTTTTCTCAACTTTTTTTTTTTTTACAGTGTAGGTTCCAATATAAATCGGCATCCTGTCAATTCACTTTCATCCCTGAATTTAAAAGGCTGGACATGATATACTGGATGCTCAGTATCTGGGTAGGTTTCAGTTTTCTGAAAAGGTCAGTGTTGCTAATAAATATCCATAATACAAACAATTTTGTTTCCCAACTAAATTTAGATTTTAATGGACGTAGACTAAATAAAACAAACCAAACACTTGATACTGCAAAGGCATTGCTCAGTCCTCCCATAAGATCCTCAAGCCTTCTTAAGGCTATCAGATTGATTCAGAAACTGCACTTATGAAGTTATGGCCCATGCATGTTATGGCCCATCTTTCTATGCTGATTTATTTATCACTGAAGTGCACTGTCAGTGAATAGTTAATATATTCTTTACATAAAAGCAGTGTATTGTAAAATCAATACTTCTGGCTTCCGTACGCATAATGTGTCAAACTATGGTCAGGTAGTATTATAACAGAACTTAATGCAAATTTTATAAGCTCAAATCATTTTCAAGATGGATATTTTTAGATTTTTAATATACAAACTTGTACCATAAGAGCAGTGGCAGGTGTTCAGTGTGACAGAATGTAAAATGTTTGGTGAAATTATCCTATCCAAGTCTTTCCAGAGATCTCGCTGACAGGCATCAGACAAGATGTTCTTTGTGAAGGGGGTCAAAACAACGCAAGCCACTCAACAAAGGTGTACATCTGTTTACCACTTGCTCTGTCTGCCTCTATATGTACAATTCATGAAATTTGGGTGCATGTTATTCACGTCATAATGTGCGGCCAATCAGCACACAAGACTGGAACTATACGTTTTCTAAATTATAATCTATTTCACTGTTTGGACTTCTTTTCCCAGGGTGATTTATAAGAGATTGTGGGGATATGAGCTAAACGACAAAAAAAGAACAGAAACAGCACTGAAGGCTGGAGAGGACAGGGCCATTCTGCTGGGTTTGGGCATGGTGTTCAGCTCAGTCATGATGTACTTTGTGATCTGTATCACCATGGTGCGCGCATATGCAGACAGGTAGTGTTAAATCATGACTGCTTTATTAATATTTAGCCCTGAAGTATATACTATCTACAGTCTTGCTCAAAAGGTTACACACCCATTGCAGAATCTGTGAAAAT
The DNA here is from genome assembly GCA_023029165.1 of Gobiocypris rarus. Lineage (NCBI taxonomy): Eukaryota > Metazoa > Chordata > Actinopteri > Cypriniformes > Gobionidae > Gobiocypris > Gobiocypris rarus. The sequence continues at coordinate 29,590,000 of CM040915.1, read as the reverse complement.
TTGAATAATTTGAACAAAATAAGAGGGATCATACAAAATGCGTTATTTTTATTTTATTTAGTACTATCCTGAATAAGATATTTTACATAAGAGGTTTACATATCCACCACGTACAAAAAAAAAAATGCTACATTTATAAAAATTACCCAGTTCAAAAGTTTATCTATTGATTTTTAATACTGTGTGTCGTTACCTGCATGATCCACGGATGTTTTTGTTTTGTTTTGTGATGGTTGTTTATGAGTCCCATGTTTGTCATGAGTAGTTAAACTGCCCAATGTTCTTCAGAAAAATCCTCCAAGTCCCAGTCTCCAGTTTACCTGCTTCTTTTGCATATTTGAACCCTTTCCAGAAGTGACTGTATTCTGATGCTCCTGTATTCTGACATTCACTGATGCTCCAGAAGGAAACAGGACGCATTAAGAGCCGGGGGGTGAAAACCGTTTGAAAAGGAAAACATTTTTCTTATTTTGTTGAAATATCAGTTTTCTTCAAATTCAAAAGGTTTTCACCCTCCGGCTCTTAATGCATCGTGTTTCCTTCTGGAGCATCAGTGAATGTTTGAACCTTTTTAATAGTTGTAAGTTGTAATAGTTTCAATTGTCAAAATCATACATTCACTGCTGGAAAGTGTGCAAATATGCAAAAGGTGCTGGAAAAACAGAAGATTTTGCAGGAACTGGAGGATTTTTCTGAAGAACATTGGCCATTTTAACTACTCAGGACAAACAAGGGACTCAAGAACACCTATCACAAAACAAAAACAGCCATGGATCATCCAGGTAACGACGCACAGTTTTAAGAATCAAGGGTTCATAAACTTTTGAACAGGTCATTTTTATAAATTCAGCAGTCTTGTGGACTATACGTGAAAATCTTTGATGTAAAATATATGATTCAGGACAGTACAAAAAAAATAGCTTGAATATTGTATGATCTTTCTTATTTAGTTAAAATTATTCACATTTTTACAGATTCTGAGGTGTGTAAACTTGAGCAAGACTGTTATTTTCAATCCATGATGTTCAGTCCATTTTAGAACCTTTAGTGTGACTTTTAAGAGTTATCTTTCTTTTAAACGTTTTCTTTCTGTTGTAAAATGCAGTGTATTGACAGATGAGACCAGCTGTATTGTGCTTAACTCCAGTCTAATAAAGGATATCAATTGTTCATACAACTGTGGCTCTGACTGCTGGCGAAGCTCTAAGTACCCCTGTCTACAGGTCTACGTCAGCCTGAATGCCACCGGCCGTATTGGGCTGCTCTTTCACGATGAGGAGATGCTGGACGTCAGTTCCGAGGTCAATCTTTCTATAGTTGTTTCTCCTAAATAGTAACAAGATTATGAGATCAAATGGAGAATTTTCAAAAGTGAAATAATTCATTCATGTTGCATGCTGTATTTGCTGACATTGGATTGGCTGGCATGTCTTTAGAAGGCGAGGTTATAGAGAGAGTGATTGGCTGCGTCAGAAATCGCATACTCTCTTGAGTAGATACTTATTTTGAATAAGTTATTACTTCACAACCGCTAAAAATGTACGTATATAATGGCAGTGACTGTTGCTCTGTTTTTGAAGTCCATAAAAGTGCATCTATCCATCATAAAACTGCTCCACAAGTCTCTGGGGGGTTAATAATGGGCTTCTGAAGCGAATCGATGCGTTTGTGTAAGAAAAAAATCCATATTTAAAGGAACACTCCAAAAATAGGGTTTATTCAACATCTTTTAATGGCGCTTTTCCATTACCAGTACCAGCTCAACTCGACTCGGCTCAGCTTTTCGCTTTTCGCTCCGTTTTCCATTACAGATAGTACCGCCACAATAGTACCTGGTCGTCATAGCGACGCCACCGGAAACTGCCATGACGTAATCTTCTCTCGCTGGATCCTCTCGGCAACCAAACAAAGGAAAGTCTGCACCTCCTCGTTTGACCATGGCGTATTCTTCCGAGTTGCCATAATAGTAAATAACATGCAATCTCTGGACAAACTATTAAAAAATGGCACGGTTATGGCGCAGGATACTCCGTCTGGTGCGTGCAATGATGACGCAATGAACAGTGATGATTCTCTCTGACCAATCAGCAGTCTGCTGTGTTTTCATGTTACGTTTTAATATCGCCTCAGCTCGCTCAGAACCTCGCCGGAGGTGGTACGAAAAAAAGTACCTGGAAGCAGGTACAGGTAGGCTACAACTTTTACACAGTGAAAAACCAAACAAAGGCGAGTCGAGCCGAGCCGAGCCGAGCCGAGCTGGTGTAGTGGAAAAGCGCCATTAGATATGTGGGCAAATGCATTTTTGTCTCAGTGCATACGTTGTTTTACTTTGGCAGGGTCGCCGCTAGCTTAGCTTAGCATAATTAATGGAATCCTATGTTGCCAGCTAGCATGTCTGGAGTAAAAGTGATCCCAGAACGCCCCAAACCTAATTACTTTTTGTGGCCTGAGTATTCACAACGAATACAAATAGTGATGCAGATTAGGCGATTTCCTAGGCAGATATTAACTTGGGACTATATTATGGGGAAGCACAGGCTAAGCACTGCTACTTGGGCGCAGAGATATCACGCAACACATGAAATCCTCGGGATACCTCGGGACATGCTAGCTGGCAACAAAGGATTCCATTCATTATGCTAAGCTAAGCTAGCGGCGACCCTGCCAAACTAAAACAATGCATGCACTGAGACAAAAATTCATTTTTTTTCCATATATCTAAATGTAGGAAAGAAGTTGAATAAGCCCTATTTCTAAAAACGGTGGAGTGCTCCTTTAAAAAGTAAATTATCTAGCTTACAGCGAATCACAGAAAAAGTGTAGCGCCTTTCGCAGTTCAAAATGCTTATGCTACCATTTTGAACTGCGAGAGGCGCGGGTGCTACACTTTTTCCATAAGTTGAATACAGAATCAGTTTTATGATGGATATAGATACATTTTTATGGCCTTCAAAAAAAGAGCAACAGTCACTACCATTATAAAGCTTTTAATATAACTCTGATTGTATTCATGTGAAAGAAGAATGTCATATACACTTGACTTTAGGGTGAGTACATCATGGGATCATTTTCTTTTTTGGGTGAACTAACCCTTTAAATGAAACTCCTGAGATTTGAGCATCCTCTTAGAAATTCAATTTTCACGATAGTTGAAAGTTTGGAAAAAAAACATGATGATGTTAATTCTAGTAAAGTTTTCCAACAAGGATGGTTGTGAATTTTAAATGGGCCTCTAATGTAAAATTAACCTCTCATATTATTTAGTGTTTAGAAGTTTTGGATCAGCTATATTTTTTTATGTCTCTGAAATAAATAGCTTATGCACACCCATAATGCAGAACCAAAAATACAGTAAAACAGTAATATTGTTTATTTTACAATATTACCAACATGGCATTCATGCTGGTTTATGCTGGATTTTTCAGCAGGATATATATATATATATATATATATATATATATATATATATATATATATATATATATATATATATATATATATATATATATATATATATATATATATATATATATATATATATATATCAGTATGAATAGAAAGTCTGATAGAAATATAAATAATTTGTATCATTATAAATTTATTTAATGTTACTTTTGATCAATTTAATGTAATGTGTTTGAATGGTAGTGTAGATATTAAAATATATCCAAAATTGCACATTTAAAGTCAATGATTTTCCTTAGATAAAAAACTGAAAAATAACATAACTAAAATAATACATTAAGGCTTTGTTTATGATGTTTAAAGTAGATTATTACTATTTTTCTTCATTTTTCCACAGTGTTTTTATGTGCCAAAATGCCAGAAGGACCACAGCGTCCTGCGTGTTGTGGTCCAGAATATTTCAGAACATCTGAAGACGCACCAGCAGGTAACATGTTTCCACGACTCCAGCGAGCGCCAGGCCAGTATCCTTATGAACCGCCGTCTGCATGGCAGCAGTGCAGTTTTCCACTCGCTCTTCTGGCCCTCCTGCATGTTATCTGGAGGAACCCTCATCATACTCATGGTCAAGCTCACTCAGTACCTTTCCATACTGTGTGAACAAATTGGCAAAGTGCCAAAGTGAAAGGGGAACAGTGATTGACAGATTTGGTGAAGCGAATGGAGGAGCTTTCATTTCTCCTTCAAATGTTTTTTTGGTCTCCTGCTGTTCAAGGATTGACTGAAAATTGGTATGTTTGTCTTCCATGACTAAGCAATATTGTGTCCACAAATCATATCTCTGAAGTGCTATTCCAGATGAATGTAGTGCTGTTGGGATAAGGAATTATCAAAAATGTTATAAGCCTTATCATCATTTTATCATAATTTGTCATTTGTCATTTTTTTCAGTCAATTAGCAGAGTTTAAAAAATGACCAATAATAATGAATCATAAATAATGTAAATACTGATTCATTATTATTGTAAATTATCAACATATATTTAGAAATTTGTTAATGTTCAGCTCACAGATGAAAATGACAAAAAAACGTTTTATCTGATTGTTGTAATGTGTATGTGTTCTGTTTTGTTTTCGTTATCACTCTGTTCTTGTTTGCCCGTGTTCATAGTTAGTTCCATTGGTTGTTAATTATCCCACACCTGTTTTTGTTCAGTTGATGACCCACGCTGTGTATTTAATCCCTGAGTTTGTTTGCATTTCATGTGGTTGCGTTATACAGTTCTCCTGTGTTTTCCTAGTGGTATCTTGATTAAAGGCTATTTGTTTGTAATCCATATGTTGTGCGCTCATTTCTACAGTCACATACTGTAACAGAAGGCCGAACCTTGAAAATATCTATTTGTTTTGTGCTGGGTGCTGGTGACCAGTGGATCAGCGTTTATCGTCTGCCCAGTGGAGGACACGACCCACATGCTGCAAGCAAATGCCAGAGCCCACTGCAGACAGTGAGCCCAAGCCAGCTGTTATGCAAGAGCCAGTAAAGAAGACTGAGTCAATCATAGTCCTGGAGCCCCACAGAAAATCTGAGGTGCATGAACCAGCAACACCGTGCATTGCTGTGGAACTACTTATGGATTACGAGGGCATGGACAAAAGCCCGGCCCACATTCCGCACCTAAGAGTGATCCCCAGCTGGTTTCTGCTTTGTTTGAGGGGAAAAATGGACGAAAGATGTTTCCCTGCCTCTCCCCTTCTTGCTTGTCCTGCACAGCTCTAAGTCTCGTGTGTCTCAAGAGTTTCCACCCAGCCTCCTTCTCCCCTCCTCTTTCAAAGTTCATCGACCACACCTTTGCTGTCAACTCCTCAGTTCCTGTGTGGATGCACCCAGCTTCACATTGGAAAGAGGATCCCTTAGCTCTGCTTCCAGCCATTGAGTCCATCGCTCCATCTCGGCTCTTTGACCTGTCAGCTGCACCTTGGCTCCTCCTTCCCTTGGCTCCACCTGGGACCATCGTCCTTATGGCTCCACTGGCCCCTCTCGTCCCTCTAGCTTTGCCTTGGTCAGACATTGCTCGGCCTTCGCCACAGACTAACGCATCTGAAAAGTGACTTGTCTCCTCGCTGCTCTACCTGGCAATGACTTTGCCAGCATTTGCACACAAAGGTACCACACGAAACTGATTTCTGACAGACTTCAGAGGCAGCACAACGGTTTAATTATCTACAGCAAAAAAGAGTGAGCTTTGGTGAAAACTAAGCAAATATTTAATTACTACAATAGTAACTTCTCACCAGAAATTATATCAAAAGTAATAAACATTGATCAAAACATACATCTATATAGAAACTGACCACCAATCACAGTTTTCAAGCACCATCTTTATTTAATTATAATGAACAATCACAGTGTAAAAAAAGCGTTGGCCATATTGGCATAAGGCACTCGTTTTAATTTCATGAAGCCATTATAACTAACTTACATTACAGTAGAGGCACATTATACTATTCTCTAGCTAACTTGGTCATGCTACTCCATGTTGCCCCTAGGCCTGCATCTTAAGAACCGGTAAATCCTTCCCTCTGTCACTTTACTCTGCTTGCCAAGTAACTCCTCTCTACTGATCTCAGTGCAGAGGAAAGCAAGGTGCTGGTTGAGTTTCACCAGCCCCACCAGGAGGATTCCACCAAACAACATGAGGCTGGGCCACAGCAGGTAATAGAAGGCCATTTGAATGGAGTATTTCCTCCTATAGATGGCGTCATCTGGGTATGTAGCACTGAGATAGCATGTCATGTTTTCCTCTTGTTCATTTAATGCTTTTTTGATGTTACTGGCCTCAGTTTCTTGTTCTGTCTTGTTTCGTTGGCATTTCGGAGTGTAGAAACACTGAAGGAAAGATTATGGCACATTGAAATAGATATTTCAGACATTTACACTACATGTTCACTCACTTTTTTGATTGAAAACTAAACCATATATGTTTTAAAACATATTTTTATCCGTAACTAATTTATATTAATAATTATTTAATTTTGAAGTCTTACCGCTCCATTTTTCTCCACAATTCCCTGTTCAAAAAAGTAATAACATCATTATTTTAAAAGAATAGAATAATAAAATACAAATACAGTATGTAAAATACAGTATTTTGACTCAATTGAAATAAGCAAAAAAATCACACTATTAAAATGTGTTTTTTCGTTGTTGTTGTTTTTTTTGTTGGTTGTTTTATATTTACATAAAAATTGTTACAACTTTTAATTTCAGTAGTGTTACTACTACATAAAAACACAGAATTTTATGTTACGTATTACTTCACCAGTCCCATATGTACATACTCTATATGTTTTCACTCAATATTAGCATATATGTCATATATGGATTTTTCATAAATTATATGTATATAAAGTATGATTATGTATGTAAAATATATATACAGTATTTATTGCTGTATATATATGGGATCAATTTATGTCACTATATGTAATTGTTCCTATTTCTAATAGCTGTGCATATATGTGCACTTATGTTTTTACTTTATATGAGCATATTAGGATATCATATTTCATATTTGAGATTTATCAAAATATGCATACAAACATATAGTATAGTTATATGGGGTATTTATATGTCAATATATGGAATCGTTCCAATTTCTAATAGGTTTCATAATGTTTTTTTACTTTATATAAGCAGTGAGCATATATTACATATATTGATATTTCATTCCAGATGGGTCACAATGAATGAAAAAAAAAAGATTTTAAATGTTATATTATCATTAATGATAGATGGTTGGCATTTACAATTACAATTTAGATTGTTTTGCTAGAAATCTTATGATAGAATAAAGATAATAATATAAATGATAGAAAGTTAATAAATTGGTAAATTATTATTATAATAATTAATAATATATTAATTATAATAATTAAGTATATATTGTGAATTTGAATAAAATAACAAAAATTCTAAATGCAAATGCCACCATAATTGTACAAGCCACCATTAGTTTACCCAAAAATAAAATTTTATAAGTTTAGCTATGTGTGAGCAACAGATTGAAATATATAAATGATAGTCAAATCTTAATTTCAGTTGCATGTATAACAATTTGTGCAGATACTTAATGCCAATTGGTTCTTGGGTGTCATAATTTTAATATGCAAACAGTAGAGTTGCAAATGAGATTTGAGAGGTACAGTAGACAAAAAGGTTCAGCAAATAATAGTTGAAAAAATTGGTTTTGGCACAAAAGTCCTAGTCCATAAAACCAGAGGAATGAAAATAATATAGAATTTGGAATGACAGGATGATTTAATTCTCCACTCAGTTAAACAACACTGACAATACCTTTGGCCTGGATTTCACAGCCTCTTCATCGTAGTAAAGTCGAAGTGTTTTTTCAGGCGATGAAATATTTACCAAAACACGCAGGCATTTAAAGCTGACAATGCCACGGCAGTCCATCACTTCATCCAGCAAATAATTCTGGACTAATGAGCAATTAGCAGCATTTTCCCAGTCACTGTTGGAAAGACAGACGTGAATTATTAAGTTTACATTGTATAAAGTTAATAAGGCATGCACTGTAAAACCTGTTAATTTGGTTAAAAGTATGTTCCATTACTATATTTATTACTACATTTCATGTAATTTTACAGTAAAACTGTTTAAATATCTAGCGTATAGCGTTAGTTCTGGCAGGGCACGCTAAGCTTGCATCAGTGATGTCAGCTGATCTCGTCTGCCAATATGAATACATTGCCTATCACAGCATGCTTATTTAGCCTCCTTTAGTATTATCAGCTGCGATCACGTTCTCCAGAGCTAATTACCCTCCTTCATCCCCAGCTCCTCCTCTCGTCTGTCAGGATTTTGCATCTGATTCCCCCTGAATCAGACTAAATTCCCCAATTAGGTTGTACATTTTAATATTGAAATAAATGCTATCTGCAATACATCATTGCTTCTGTTCTGTTTACCAAGGGGTTATCACTGATCTACCTGCTCTAATCCATGCTCCAGGCTGCATGGATGCACAGGTTGTTCTTGCCCAGAACAGAACCATAGCGCCAATCTAAAATATGCTAATTGTCTATCACTTTGATGATAGTGATCCTGACAGAAATACTGTTTTTGGAAGTAAACCATAACAAATCTTATAATTTACAGTGAAAAGTGCCCCATGCAAGTGGCATTTGAAAGGTTCCTATTTTTGTTTTTGGGAGTCCCCAACAACAGGTAATTTTTCCAAACCCCTCCTTTGCATGATGCTAATCTGCAGTGATTGGTCAGATGACCCAGTCAGTTGTGATTGGTATACAGAGTGCAGCGCATGATTGAATATAACTCATTCATTTACATTATAGAAAGCCTTACGCTGCATTCACACGGGGCGTCGGCGTTAACGCTTCCATTTATTTTGAATGGGTGACGTCATGCGTTGCCGAACTGAATTGTGGGTTCCGTCACGCCGCTTCAGTCACGTTGCAAGCGGCAGAAGTTGAAGATTTATCAACTTTTCAAGCGCCAAAGCAGGCGTCATCCAGTCAGATCGCCATAGGCGTAATTTACGGGTGGGACATGTCCCCACCGCTTTTTGCCAGGCTCAATATTGTCCCCACCACTTTTTAAAAGTAGATTGCGGTATTAAAGCAAAAGCACGATCTACAAATCGTCATTCTTCATAATCTAATTCATTCATTTAACACATTTTTTCGCCGGTCTGAAGCTTTTTTTCAATTACAGATTTACGCAAAACTTTTGTGATATTTCTTAATAGTCGATAAAAAATATATAGCGAAATGACGGCGTTTCCATTAACTGATGTTATGCCACTAAAACATTTTTCCCTCTCTTGATAAGTCATTCCAAAAATTATGCTACGAAGGTTGTTAGGTTTATGTACATCCCAGCCGCACCGCACACGCCATAAAACGACATATATTTTATCATAATAAGGACATATGTTGTATTGTGCTGTGTAGAAAATGACCTTTAACCACATTAGAGAATTTATTTAGCATACTGTGCCTTTGTCACACTTCCATGTTTCTATATTAGATAGCCTATATTTGTTAAAAGTAGGCCTATAATATAAAGTAGCCTATATCAGTCTGGCGACTAAACGAAATAAAACAAATAATTACTAGCCAATGGCGATTCTATTGCCAAGGTTTGTGTAGAAGGTTGTGCTCACGTTTCCTAATCAACATATAAAATTTAAAAAATAATAATAGTATAGGCTCATAGTTAAACATAGCCTACAAACAATATAGGCTACGTTTTAACCCTCTGTCTGATGAAAGCGCAGGTGCGACGCGTTCTGATGGATTTTTTCCTTAATGACAGAGGAAACAACTCAGAATGCTCCGCCATTTTTATCCATACAGAAAAGAGCAAGACATAATTAAAAACTATAAACTGTCTGCTTTTATTTGTGTAGGCCTAGACTCACAATAACAAGAGCCGTGGATTAAGGAAACGGGTTATTTTGCATGCGCTGCACTCCGTCCAAACGCTGTCTTCATTTCAAAAATGTATTTTGTTTATTAAACGCAAAGTTTTTCATTTAAAAATAATTTCTAAATTCAGTTTATATTTTCAACAAACGAAATTTCAAGCCAAAATAACGAAATGGTTTAAAAAACAAAAACAAAAAACTGAAAAGTTAAATTCAAATTCAAACATTTCCCTCTTTTAATTTTAATAAATGCTTGAATAACAGGCCTATGTCTCCTTTCATTAAATAATGGCTATAGCGGTGGCTGGGATATAAACCTACTAACTTATGTGGCATCATTTTTTGAACGACATAAAAAAAATGTTTTAGTCGCATAACATCGCGTAATGGAAATGCAATCATTTCGTAATAGTTTATTATCGACATTTAGAAAATATCGCTATATGTATAGCCTAAGTTAAATATTTATAAATATAAGTTTTGCGCAAATATGTAATGGAAACGCAACTAATGAAACTTCGTCATATTTTCTTGCATATTTTGATTGATATTAGTATAACGTTAGATGTGTTGTGAATATTACGTTTTGCTTATTGGATGTTTATAGAATAATTTGTGAATGTAATGCATGTGTTGCCTATATCAAAGTGAAAATTAAGTGCATTTCCAACTCTGAACTCAGTCCACAAGTAAATTCTGTTATTAAATAAACACATAGCAAAACGAGTTGTGCGGTGTCCCCACCACTTTTCAAAGCAAAGTTACGCCACTGCAGATCGCCCTATGCAAATACCCTAGAGCAGGCACTAGCCAATTGCGTTCATGCAACCCTAGAGCAGACGTGTGATTGGCTGTTGTCACAATAATGGCCAAGCTTCAGCCACGGCATCCATCAAACGTTAACGCCGAAGCCCTGTGTGAAATGCAGCATTAAAGTTCTGCATGATTAAGGGTGTGGCCACTTGAGTGACAGGTGGATTGCCGTTTGTCTGCTATCTGTTATTCATCACGTCACCTCAGCTCTAGCTACGTCCCGCCTCTTTGCCCATTTTCTGTTATCCGGGAGTAACGCGCAGTGACGGCAGTTTTGATGTTTCAAAAACTCTCTTCGGAAATCCTATGGGTGATGTCACGGACACAACGTCCATATTTTTTTTACAGTCTACGGAACAGACATGGCATACATTTTGCCTTACAAATGCAAGACGGAGAGCAGAGAACAAAGCCTGTCACAGTAGCATGTTACTAGCGGTGTTTACAGACAAAATATTTTTGCTTGTTAACACGGCGTACAATATACATAAAACGCAAATAAAAAAAAGAAGTGATTCCTAAATTTACTTTGACTTGTATTTCATTGCAGACAATTCAACTTCATGTCATTTGTAAATATGCATCCATTCCTATCATTCAGACCTGCAACACATTTAAAAAAGTTGGGACATTAAAGCATTTACCACTTTGTAATGTTGCCATTCCTTTTCACAACACTTAAAAGATGTTTAGGGACTGAAGACACCAAGTGATTAATTGTTTCAGGTGTAATTTTGTCCCATTCTTCCTGCATACAAGTCTTAAGGTGCACAACAGTACGGGGTCTTCATTGTTGCATTTTGCGCTTCAAAATGCGCCACACATTCTCTATTGGAGACAGGTCGGGACTGCAGGCAGGCCAGTCAAGTACCCATACCCTCTTCCTCCGCAGCCAGGACTTTGTAATGTGTGCAGAATGTGGTTTTGCATTGTCTTGTTGAAATATGCATGGACGTCCCTGGAAAAGATGTCTTCTTGAAGGCAGCATATTATGCTCCAAAATCTCTATGTACTTTTCAGCATTAATGCTGCCTTCACAGAAGTGCAAGTTACCTTTGCCAAGGACACTGACACAACCCCATACCATGACAGACCCTGGCTTTTGGACTTGTTGCTGGTAACAGTCTGGATGATCCTTTTCTTCTTTGGTCCGGAGCACACGGCATCCATTCCTCCCAAAAAATACCTGAAATACGGATTCATCTGACCACAGTACACGTTTCCACTGTGTGATGGTCCATCCCAGATGCCTCCGAGCCCAGAGAAGTCGACAGCACTTCTGGACACTGTTAACATAGGGCTTCCTTTTGGCACAGACAGTTTTAACTGGCATTTGTGGATGTAACTACGTATTGTGGTACTTGACAAAGGTTTGCCAAAGTAGTCCTGAGCCCATGTGGTGATATCGCTTATAGATGAATGACGATTCTTGATGCAGTGGCGCCTGAGGGATCGGAGATCACGGTTGTTCAGCTTAGGCTTGAGGCCTTGTCATTTACACACTGAAATTCCTCCAGATTCCTTGAATCTTTTAATTATGTTATGCACTGTTGAATGTGAAATATCCAAATCTTTCTTTGAGGAACATTGTTTTTAAACATTTCAATAATTTCTCACGTATTTGTTGGCAAACTGGCAATCCTCGGCCCATCTTTGCTCCTAAAGGATTAGACCATTAAACCACATCATTATTTAACCATTTTACCTCATTACTAGCCCTAAATTGCTCCTGTCCCAACTTTTTTGAAATGTGTTGCAGGTCTGAATGACAGGAAAGGATGCATATTTACAAATGACACGAAGTTGACCAGACAAAACATTAAACATTTTGTGTTCATTTGACTGCAATGAACTACAAGTCAAAGTAAATTTAGAAATCACTACTTTCTTTTTTTATTTACGTTTTCTATACTGTCCCAACTTTTTCTGATTTGGGGTTGTATTATAATAATGATGGTGCTCCTCTCTGTTCTAAAAATAAAGACTTGGAAAGGAAATAATTCATTTTATGTTTATGTTAGCAAACCTAGCCTACAACTCGGTGGTAAACACCCAAACAGTTGTGATATATGCGTTAGCCCAACTCAGAAACATATTGATAAAGCACTGCATCGAACGTCCAACTTTATGCCAGTGAAGAAGCAGGGTCTGACAGGAACACAGCACAAGATTGGGGCTATACTGCTGTGGTATAGTTGTAAAGATGAACTTTAACCACTGATTCTTCACATGCTCGATATTGGGCAGTGAAAAAAACTGGCTTTACATTCACATTGTAGAGCACAGCGTCTTCTCGACATGATGTATCCAGTATCCACAGGAATCAGCTGCAGTGTTCAAGTTTTCCCTGGTGTTTGCCTGTGCAATATGTGGACAGGCAATATGTTTCGTCATGACATCGATTCATTTGAAAAACTATTCATTTATTTGACTCAGAGTCAACGCTTACTTTTGAGAGACAATAACTTAATATATGGTAAACTTTCAGATCTAAACCTCCTTCACTTTGTCTTAGAGCTATGTTACACACTACATGAAAGGTCATTTTCAAAAATCCATAATAGGGGCAATTTAAAGGTGCACTGTGTAAATTATATAGCATCATCTAGTGGTGAGGTTTTGAATTGCAATCACCCCTCACTTTCGAAGCACATAGAGAAGCTACGGTGGCCGACACAGGACAAAAATGTCGTTGTCGGAGAGAGCAGAGAAGTTTGAGAAGTAGAGAAGTTTGTCCATTTAGGGCTACTGTACATTCTAAAAAATGTTGGGTAAAAAACAACCCAAGTTGGGTTGAAAATGGACTAACCCAGCAACTGGATTGTTTTAACCCTGCGGTTGGGTTAAATGTTTGCTTAAGACAACCCAATCGCTGGGGTAAAACAACCCAATTGCTGGGTTAGTCCATTTTCAACCCAACTTTGGTTGTTTTTTACCCAGCATTTTTTTGGTTTAGAGACATGACGTTGCAAAATGGCGATTTCACTGTAAGGGGACCCGTGGTGTATGTAAATGGTTCAAGGTAATACAAACATAACGGAACATTATGTAAGCTCTTTATACACCACTGAAAACCTAGTATATTATATTGCATTTCTGTCAATAGAGTCTCATAAATACTACACACTGCACCTTTAAACTGACAGTCATATAATTCCTTGTGTGAAACTTCATTTGATGTTTTTTTATTTTATTTTAATAATTATGTTTCTCCTTAGTGTTTTGTTATCAGTGTCATCAATGTGCATTAGGGTTTTACATCTTATGTTGTTAAATTAATGTTTGCATTATTTTAGTGTTACATTGATGGTGTTTTGTATTTGTGTGTATGACATTGTGGACCTTCTATTAGTATTTACATCAGCTTGTGGAAAAGCACTTGTGATGAACTTTGATTCAACATGTATTTCTCTTTGCCTTCTGTGTTATTATGGAGGATGTCAGTATATGTTAAAGGTGCAAAAATTACAACATGAAAGACAAGCAGTCCAGACCTGGTACTAACCTATGGAGACATGGTTTTACCATCGCAATTCCCACCAGAAAGTACATGAGGATTGAGAAGGTCATCATGGTGAAGCCCAAAAGGATGGCTCTGTCTTCTCCCACGCTGGACTCTGGGTTTTGAGCTCTGGCTTTCTCATTGCATTTCAGCTCCCTCTCTTTCCTCCAGTTCCCTCCCGTTTCCTGCAATTGGCCTTGATGGTGGAAGACATCCCTAAGGAACAATTAAAGGAATAATTCACCCATAAATTATTTACTCAACTTCATGTCATAACAAACCTACAGTACATGCTGTTATTTTTTTCCCATAGAATACAAAGGAGTATTTCAGAGTCTCTGAGATTCTGTAAATCTCCTAAAAATAACAAAGAAACCAACAGCGTGTGGATTTGGAATGATGTGTTCCATTTTCAATTTTGGGTAAACTATTCCTTTAAATAATTTTATGCAGATTCACTATATCACATCTCCTTTGTTAGTGAAATTACAAACCGCACAAATTTAAATCGGACCGCAACTTCAATCAATTGAAAAGCCACAATTTATTTCAAACCTGTATAACTTTCTTTCTTCTGTGGAAAAAATGTGGAGCCCAAACAAATTAGAACCCAAGTGTATTTCATTGTATGGGGTTAAAAAAGTACTACTTTTTAAAAAGACTACTCATTATGGAAATAATATACTTTAAAAGAATATATGTAAGTGAATATATTGCATGTTATTTACAATTAAATGAACATGAATTATAATAACAATTATATTAAATGCAATTAGTTGAACTTAAGAGTGCTTTTAAGTGCTATATGGTTTAAGTGCAATGTCGAATGTACTGAATGGTATTATTCATATTATTTACTTGTGGTGCGTGCGAGTGTCCTTTAAGCCCAAAAGACCGTAGGGTGTCCCATTTGCCATTTTAGGTCTCAGAAGGGTGCTTGCGAGCGCCCCGCTTTGAGGTTGATATGCGCCCTAGATGTGCGCTTCTGCCGAGCCCGCACTGGTGCGGGTTACGCAGCAGACTTCTTCCTGGCAGTCGTGAAAGTGCGGACTCAGAGGAAGACCGTGAGGGTGTAGGGTGCCATTTGGGACAGGGCCCTTGTTGCACAAGTCTTACGAACTGTAGAGGCACTTTCAATACTTTCTCCATAAATTGAATACTAAACCTTTCGTTGTAAAATTTTAAATATGGATATTTTTCTTACACAAATGCAACGATACGCTTCAGAATGCCTTCATTAACCCCACAGAGCCATGGGGAGCGTGTTATTTGACAGACAGATGCATTTTTCATGGACTTCAAAAACAAAGCAACAATTACTGCTATTATAAAGCCAGGACTTTTTAATATAACTGATTTTATTTGTCTGAGAGAAGAATGTCATACACACCTAGGATGCCTTGAGGGTGAGAAAATCCTGGAATAATTTTCATTTTTGGGTGAACTAACCCTTTAATGTCTTTAGTATGTTAGTCAAAAAAAGTGACTTTTTTAATAAAAAAAAAAAATAGTATACTTCTTTAACAAAACAAAATATTATTAAAACAGTGATTTAAAATGTACTTTAAAGTAAACATTTAATAAGAACGTTTTACAAGTACCTTTTTAAAAAGTGTACTTAAGTGTGTAAAGAATCATGAAAGTACACTGTGGCATTTTATTAAATAAATATTATCTGCAAATAAAGTTTTTACAAAATTATATATTTAATATTTGAAGTACACTATACACGTGCACATTCAATACAATTAAGCACACTTCTTTTTACAAGGGCATGAGGGCTGGAACTGTCTCAAATGGCTGTAATGAGCGCACGACGAAGGAAGTCCTATCACTTATAAAATATTTAATTATAAATCAAACCAGGAACATACAGGAAATATCAGGAACATTAATCATTCAAACACAAAACAGTAATATTGACGATACCGGACAAAGAAACTGATTGAACAGGGGTTTAAATACACAGAGATAATAAATGTAACCAGAAACACATGCATAACTCAATCAAAAACCATGGAGATAAACTAAAGGGAACACAGAAAAACTAAACCAAAACTGAAGCAAACATGTTACAGGAACGACATGAGGGTGAGTAAATAATTATAGAATTTTATTGATAGTGAACTATCAATATGAGTGATTTTAGTGTCTTTCTACTTTACTTTCTACTATAGACCCTTTTCACATTTCCGGGTTTCTCAGAGCAGATTGAAGTTGTCATAGTTGGGTTAACTTTTATAGCGGTGAATGAGGGAATACATTAAATATTTTTTTGGTGTCCCGATTTTGCTCAAATAGCAAAAGAAAAACACAACAATAGTGATTTTACAACTTTCAAAAAGAGGGAAAAAATAGAGTGAGATTGATAACGGCAGTGAAAAGAGAGAAATATGTAATTTTTTACCATCACTCCCATAGACGCTTTATTAGAAACACCCACACAGCAGGTACGTTTTTTTATAATTTAATGCAAAAGTAATATAATACAAACTAGTGTTATAAATGAAAATACAAAAAACGTTGCAGGATTTACGATATTAATGACCGTTAAAACACATCATCACAGTCTGTGAAAAGGGTCCATGTTCAATACAATACAGTGGTGGAGACAAAAATAGTATACGGTTTGTCATTTCTCACTTGCTGCTGCTATTGTTAAATTTGGAATAACTTAATGCAAACTACTTTTGTATCTTGTACTCGTGTCACAACTGGACAATTAGCTGTAATAAAACAGAAGACGAAGGCAGTGGATCTGAGCTCCATACGTACCGCATGTGTCGTCGCCGTGCGCCATGCAGGGTGATGTTAACAGGAACGCTGAAAGACCCCCGGGGGGAATGATTCAGCAGCATTTCTATCTTACTAAGTAACCCTTAACTGGGTTACAGCACTAAATTAACACAACACTGACCCCACTTTGACAAGGTCAATGTACTATACATCTTGACACAGATCCATAGCTATCAGACATGTAGTGCACAACAGAGTGCACTTAAGGGACTGTTTTCTTCTCATCCAGATGAGATCAGTGGAATATCTTTCCTCCACCTGAACAGGGATGCCACAGAGGGTTTCTATGGGAACCCCTACAGCCAGACCATAATTATGTCCTATGGGATTGTAAGCACACCTGACAGTTTGTTTTTTCCATTTTTATGACCTGGACAAAACTATCAAGTAAATGAACAAACCCTGCAGAAATGCACATAATTCTGTTTACTTTACTGAAACACAGATAAAATGGTGTAAGTTCCAAACAAAGTCTTACCTCAAAAGATGTGTTCTTCTGTTCATGATATAGCTTTACGTAGCTGTTAAACTAGACTGATTCACGACACCAAATGACAAAACTTACAACTTTTATCTTCATGAGCACAACAGTGTATCAATAATGAATGAGTTTTTATTCAAAATAACATTCATTATTAATGAATGACTTACTGTATATGAAAAAAAGTATTCGATTTATCAGAACAACACTGCACACCTGGTCATCATCATCCATCACAAGGGGATCATCATATTTACTGCTGCTTTAGCTGAACTGAACTAATTTCACAATTGATAAACTTTATTGAACCGAATTGAATCAACACTGAACTTGTCAGAGAGAGAGATGTATTAAATTGCAGGTATAGGCCTATAACACAAAAGTTTACCCATTTTCAACTAAAAGCGGAAAACTTTTTTATGCGTTTTGGTCGTTCATTTACATTTTGGGGGCCTGTACATTTTTGGGAAGCATGTCTCCTCAAAAAAACTGGATGAGAAAATAATCGATATTACAAAAATTACAAAATGTGACATTAAAAAGTGTAAACGTTTTTTATAGAGTAACACTATCCAACAGCGACACTTGCACGTAAAGTTATAGTAGGAGTCCACGTCTCTCATGCCTCCTCTGATCCCATTGGCCACATCCGTAAACCTAGGCAGCTGACTTGTTGCCAGAAAGTGGAAAATGTTGGTCAAAAACTGACATTTACACACAATTTGAACAGCAACCGCAACTTTTATTTTCTAGCACAGATGTTACAGAATGGAACGCTCAGGATTGTGGGATATCAAAGGGAGGGAAGGATACATCTATGCTGCCTTCAAAAATCAACCAGATGAAGGTCTCTCAGGAGACAGGAATTGAAGCTAAGTTGCATTCGGACGTGCCTTGATGCCTTCCTACCTGGGAATTCGTCCTCTGAAGGCAGCATTTTTAAGGTTTCGGATGCAGCCATTGATGCCCAGCCCCTAATGTGTGCAGTTTAGTGGGGGTAATAGAGTGGTGCAGGTATGACATCTCATTGAAGGACAAAATGCGGAAGCAAGCATTTTACCTTGGTTCCCTCGTCATGAAGTCAATGAGTTTTTAAATTCGATTTTGGTTATATGGCTGAAAAACGGTATGTGGTAAACACAAGCTCAAGACACTTTCACGTTTTATTCTATGACATAAAATATTACCACACTTGTGATTTTTTGAATCTGTTACGTGTCTTGAAAAAGGCGGTTGCTAACAAGTGGCTAAATGGGACTAGAGAGGCTGTCCGGGAGATTAAACGTCATCACGCCTTAAAGGTAAACACAGTTCGCTTTTACAGCCTCATTAGGCTTATAACTGTGCTCTTATAAACTAGTCAAACGCAAATGTTCTGGGATAATATTTTTTTAGATAAAAACTGAAAGAGTTGTCGAAAGCTTAGTGATGGTGACGCTGAAATCGCGGGACCATGGTGTAGTTCGTTTAAAGCCTACCTTTAGCTTTTAACTTCTTACGACTGCATTTAGGCTTCAAAATGAATTAAAGTTCATCTGTGATAATTATCTTGATGGCAAAAACGTGTAAGTATCATAAACTTTTGTTGCTCACAGAACCTGTGTTTTTGCAATAATCCCAAAAATCATGTTGGGTTTTTCTCGAGGGAACTAGAGCAATACTAACTGTTGTTTGGCCTACAAAGAGACAACACTAACTTGATGAAATGGTTTTAACATATAGAACATTACATAGTGTGAAAATACACTCTTTTTTATGTAATGTTTATTTAACCCGGAAAATTAAGTGTAACATGGACATACATTTACATTTGATGTATAATAAAATGTGTGGACTTTGACTAATTTTAAAACACCACCGCACACCATTGGTGTACCCTTAGCCTCAATGAGCAGGAACACAAGACTTGGAGAGAAACATCTTATTCAGGACAGCAATTAATAAAAAATAACGCATTTTGTATGATCTCTTTTATTTTGTTAGAATTATTCCCATTTAAACAGATTTTGCAAGCGGTTCACATACTTTTTCTTGCAACTGTAAATAAAGGTAAATTGACTTGATCCAAGGGGTTCTTGGCATCTAAAAGTAAGGTGGCTGCCAGGGCACTGCTGTGTTTGCTTTAGATGTTCTGTTCTGGTTTTCCTGTGGCTGGCACATAATGAAAGTACTTTCAGAGTCCTTTGTGAAACAGAACATATTATATATCAGACTAAACAAAATATCTGCAAGAGTACACGGTCCTATCTGACCCTATAAGATGCTGAGCAAATGATGTAATTAAACCTGTAAGGGACAAACACATGGGTCAGAAGAATACAAATCAAAGTGTAATATCAGTTTAAATTAGTCCTCAATTAATCACAATTAATCACATCCAAAATAAAAGCTTGTTTGCACAATTTATGTGTGTTTACTGTGTATATACAGTGGGTACGGAAAGAATTCAGACCCCCTTATTTTTTTCACCCTTTGTTATATTGCAGCCATTTGCTAAAATCATTTAAGGTCAATCTTTTTCTCATTAATGTACACACAGCACCCCATGTTGACAGAAAAACACAGAGTTGTTGACAGTTTTGCAGATTTATTAAAAAAGGAAAACTGAAATATCACATGGTCCTAAGTATTCAGAGTCTTTGCTGTGACACTCATATATTCAACTCAGGTGCTGTCCATTTCTTCTGATCATCCTTGGGATGGTTCTACACCTTCATTTGAGTCCATCTGTGTTTGATTATACTGATTGGACTCGATTAGGAAAGCCACACACCTGTCTATATAAGACCTTACAGCTCACAGTGCATGTCAGAGCAAATGAGAATCATGAGGTCAAAGGAACTGCCTGAATAGCTCAGAGACAGGATTGTGGCAAAGCTCAGATCTGGCAATGGTTGCAAAAAAAAAAAAAAAAATTCTGCTGCACTTAAAGGTGTCATGAACTGGCTTTTTAATTTTTTTATACTGTCGTCTGAAGTCAACTAATGACGTTCGTGTGGTTTTTACATTCAAAAACATCATAATGAATCAGTAATAGGCTATTTTCTACACTGGTTTTGAGGCTCTCTCCTGAACGCTGGGTTTTGATGGGTGTGCCGCACTGAAGACTTAAAAGTAGACGCCCACGGCTAGGATTGGATAAGATTTGCATATTTAATGAGCTTCAGCTCCCCTGTCAGTTCAGTTCACATTAGGGAGGGATCATTTTGAAAGCGGCAACTGGAATGATTCTCTCGATCACAGGGCTCGTAAACGCCTTTATCAAACAAACACAATTATTTATTTCTCATCCACCCGAGATTGATTGGAATATTATTTCTGTATTACATGGCCCGCCCGATCGGTCGATAAGCACGAACTGCACATATAACACACACACACACACACACACACACACACACACACACACACACACACACACACACACACACACACACACACACACACACACACACAAACACATGTTGTGTTTCCATGTTTTATGGGGACATTATAGGCGTAATGCATTTTATACTGTACAAACCGTATTTTCTATCCCCCTACACTGCCCCTGCCACTAAACCTACCAATCACAGGAGACATGCTGCATTTTTACATTTTCAAAAAACATCACTTAGTGTGATTTATAAGATGTTTTCCTCATGGGGACTAAAAAATGTCCCCACAAGGACAAGGATTTTGGATATTGCCATCTTTGTGGGGACATTTTGTCCCCATAACGTAGGGATTACCAGTCCACACATACACACACACACACACACACACACGTGCACGCCCAGATCAAGAAAGGAATATTATTTCACTATTTGAGATTCAACGGCCTGCCGATGGGCTTACGTTTTGGTAGCCCCTCTGAAAAACACATAGCCCCGGGACTACTATTACATATAAAAAAGACGTTTTACTCACATAAGATTGTTGCACCATTACTGTTGAATCCAATATAGAAGGCACAACACTGTGTCTGCAAATCCAGCACCTGAGACTTGTTTACAAACGATTCCACAGTGAAATGAAGCAAACACATGTACATGTCGTCCCCACGTGAGCTGGAACTTCATTAAAAAACAAATGAAGTATCACACATTCCTAATATTAGTATCCGAAGGAAGCTTATGCAGCTACTGAGTTTTTCCACAATATCTTGCTGTCTTCTTTGACTTGTTTATTGCTGCTGGCTAGGGTGATCCGATGAGTTGGTGGGCGGGCTACTGAATTACACGTGCTTATTATTCTATAGAGGTGGTGTTTCGTTGCGCAATGACGTCAGTATGAAGCACTCTATCGTTTTCTGGGCCTAGTGTCTATAAAAGCTTTTCTTTGACTAACAAGGAAGTTTTCAGCTCTGAAAAGTACAAGATATTCTTATATTACCATGACCTTTCATATATCAAAAGCTCAAGGGAAAGTTGATTTCTCAATTCATCACCCCTTTAAGGTTCTTAAGAGTACAGTGGCCTCCATAATCCTTAAATGGAAGATGTTTGGGGCGACCAGAACCCTTCCTGGAGCTGGCCGTCTGGCCAAACTGAGCTATTGGGGGAGAAGAGCCTTGGTGAGAGAGTTAAAGAAGAACCCAAAGATCACTGTGGCTGAGCTCCAGAGATGCAGTCGGGAGATGGGAGAAATTTGTAGAAAGTCAACCATCACGGCAGCCCTCCACCAGTCTGGGATTTAGGGCAGAGTGGTCCGACGGAAGCCTCTCCTCATTGCAAGACACATGAAAGCCTGCATGGAGTTTGCTAAAAAACACCTGAAGGACTCCAAGATGGTGAAAAACAATATTCTCTTGTCTGATGAGACCAAGATAGAACTTTTTGGCCTTAATTCTAAGCGGGATGTGTAGAGAAAACCAGGCACTGCTCATCACCTGCCCAAAACAGTCCCAACAGTGAAGCATGGTGGTGGCAGCATCATGCTGTGGGGTGTTTTTCAGCTCCAGGAACAGGACGACTGGTTGCAATCGAGGGAAATATGAATGCGGAATCCAAGTACAGTGCTTCTACTAAATACTGAGCAAAGGGTCTGAATACTTAGGACCATGTAATATTTCAGTTTTTCTTTTTTAATAAATCTGCAAAAATGTCAACAATTCTGCGTTTTTCTGTCAATATGGGGTGTGGTGTACATTAATGAGAAAAAAAAGAACTTAAATGATTTTAGCAAATGGCTGCAATATAATAAAGAGTGAAAAATGTACGGGGGTCTGAATATTTTCGGTACCCACTGTGTTTACCCCATATTGACAGAAAAACACAGAGTTGTTGACATTTATATATATATATATATATATATATATATATATATATATATATATATATATATATATATATATATATATATATATATATATATATATATATATATATATATATATATATATATATATAAATACACATGCATATATTTAAGATTTTTTATATGTATATAAATATTTATATAATATAAATTATTGATATATAAATCGATTTGACAGCACTAGTTTAAATATTTATTATATTTAAAAAAAAATACAAAGGTAATATTTTAACATTATAACTTAAGTCATAAGCAAATATTACGTAGCCTAATGCTTAACAGGCATATTAGCATACTTTAAAATAAGATTACTTATTATTATTTTCACAGTGAAGCAGCTCACCAACACCAGCAGCTAAAAAGGCTCAATGACACTCTCTTTCTCCATGATTCATTTGTGATAGAGATGCATTTATTATTGCATTTCTCAGCAGATTTTCAAAGACATCGCTCTGGAGCATCACCATGTTTCATTGTGATTCATCACTCCACACACAACTTCACACATTCTGCCAAAAACGTAATTCTTTCTTTGATGTTTTTCTGAGACAGCAATGGCTTTTTAAGTAGTGCATTTGCCTAAGTTTTGCTAATTTCAAAACAATTAAAAGCGTAGTGTATATTCATTTTAGTCTTGGCCCTTTTTCACTTTACATAGTCAGGGATGAACCGAATTTCTGTTATAAAGAAGTAAAGATACAGCTTTAAGGGAGTAGAATTACAGTCCACTTCTCCTGAACACAATAAATAATGGATACAAGCCCACAGGTAATACTAGATCTCTGGTGCTTGTACAGAGACTGTTGGAAGTGCCTGAGTCCTGTTCATCTTCAATGCTGCATCAATGAAGAGGTAAATTATAGGGCATCGTTGCCTCGTGAGGGGGTCTTGAATGATCATATTCATGCAAAAGGGATCCACTGAACATCAAACAGCATGTTTGTGTAAAATTAAAAACAACAACAAAAAATGTCCCTAGCCTTTCTTAAACTCGCCGGCACCACATGGTTTATACTCTGGTTTCCACACCGCATATAAAACATGGTTTTATATGTATTTTGCTGAATGATACATTTGCTATTCACCACAAAAAAAGAGATATTGCCTACAGTAAGATGAGCAAGGATACACGGAGCCAGTAATGGAGAACACCATCCCTCTCATTACAATAATTGGACCATGAGGAAGAGGAATGATCAAGTGCTGTGAAAATATCCTACAGAAACACTACCATGGATTACAGACAAAAAAGAAAGCTGTCTTTTCTCACTATTGGATTAATATTTCTTTTCAGTGGCATAGAATATGGTAAGTAGCTTATAATTCAATTTTTCTTTTCTTTTCTTTTCTTTTCTTTTCTTTTCTTTTCTTTTCTTTCTAATTAAAAACAAATCCATGCAGCAAATCACTTGTTTGAATCGATAATGCTTAATATCCTCAAGAAACTATTAAACTGTATTAATGTGTAAATGGTAAATGTATTGATTGTATTTTGCACATCAACTGCTTGAACTGTCACCCTCTCTCTCTCTCTCTCTCTCAGCTGTCATTCTGCCCACTATATGGCAATATTTGCAGTTATTAGAGGCACCACCTTATTTTCTTGGGTTGGGTCTTTCTGCGTTCAGCTTCAGTGGGCTGCTGTCAGGTCCAATGTTTGGTCACTGGTCAGACAAGACCAGAACTACAAAGACCATCATTCTCTTCTCCAATGTGTTTGAAATTGTAGGTCAGTACCCAAGAATGGAAATGGTTTTAAAACGTATCAAATAACTCTTGTTCTTATGCAGTTACTATCTCCTAAAATTTTTGTTTTACTTGCTCATAGCAACACGTTTGTCTTATAGGAAACTTCATGTACTTCATGGGATATTCAAAATGGCTTCTGCTGTCTAGCCGTCTTGTTGCAGGTAAAGATATTTTGAAGTTGCACTATTCTATCAGTCACAATGAGCGTTGTTTGTGAGTTCCTGTGCTCCTGTGGTGTAAACCCTCAACATTAATGAGGTTTAAGACATCCAACAGATACTAACAGAGAGACTGCTCTTTTTGATTGATGACTCTCATTAGATTTTAATTTCTGCAATGCAGTATTGAGTCAGACCAGACCAGACATAATGACTTATTTATAAGTTTATTACTTGTTTATAAAATTATATATATAATTAATCACACATTTTTTCTGTAACTAATTGAGATTAATCACAATTAAACACACACACACACACACACACACACACACACACACACACACACACACACACACACACACACACACACACACACACACACACACACACACACACACACACACACACACACACACACACACACACACACACACACACACACATGTTGTGTTTCCATGTTTTATGGGGACATTCCATAGGCGTAATGGTTTTATACCGTATAAACTGTATATTATATCCCCTACACTGCCCCTGCCCCTAAACCTACCCATCACAGGAGACATGCTGCATTTTACTTTTTCAAAAACATCACTTAGTGTGATTTATAAAATGTTTTCCTCATGGGGACCAAAAATGTCACCACAAGGACAAGGATTTTGGATATTGCCATCTTTGTGGGGACATTTTGTCCCCATACCGTAGATTACCAGTCCACACACACACACACACACACACACACACACACACACACACACACACACACACACACACACACACACACACACACACACACACACACACACACACACACATACACACGTGTCGGGTTTTCATGTTTTATGGGGACATTCCATAGGCGTAATGCATTTTATACTGTACAAACCATATTTTCTATCCCTCTACACTGCCCCTGCCCCTAAACCTACCCATCACAGGAGACTTTTTCAAAAAACATTGCTTAGTGTGATTTATGACCTGTTTTCCTCATGGGGACCAAAAAATGTCCCCACAAGGACAAGGATTTCGGATATTGCCATCTTTGTGGGGATTTTGTCCCCATATCGTAGGGATTACCAGGACACAGACACACACACACACACACACACACACACACACACACACACACACACACACACACACACATACACACACACACACACACACACACACACACACACACACACACACACACACACACACACACACACACACACACACACACACACACACACACACACACACACACAAATATATATATTATAAATATATAATTTATTGTTTATAATTTTTAAACAAGTAATATATATATATATATATATATATATATATATATATATATATATATATATATATATATATATATATATATATATTAGGGCAGGACTCGATTAAAAAAATTAATCTAATTAATCAGTGGCTTTGTAATTAATTAATCGAAATTAATCGCATTTTAATTGCATATAAATATTTGACCTGAGAACAGTGAGAAGTAATTCTTTTCACATGGACTTTTAGTATACCATTGAATAATGACTGAATACATAAGCTTAATCAACAACATTTTGTTTATTTATTTATGTCCAGCGTTTTGCGTTGAGGTGATATTAGAGGCTCGTCACGCAAATTCCTTGTTGCATAGCTTCCACACAACCATGCTCTTGTCGACGCTTCCATCCTTTCGTTTTTTAAAACAAAATTTGCCAAGCAAAGCTGTCTCGTCAGCTTCTTTGTTCATGTTCACTGTGGTTTGTTGTGTTCAGAAGTCAAGAACGCTAGTTGGTGTTCCAGTATAAGCGGTCCGTTGAAACTCATTCATTAAAAACGTTCAGCGGTGCAAAAATAAGTTAAAATTGTTATCAATTTTTGCGTAATTAATCTTAATTAACGTTAAAGTCACGCATAATTAATTAATCTTAATTAACGCGTTAAAGTCCCGCCCTAATATATATATATATATATATATATATATATATATATATATATTTAGACAGGTGGAGCTGGGGGAGGTAGAGGTTCAATGTAAAGGTTGAGCAAGCCAATCTGCTTGTGCCGTGTACTAAATGACATGATGCTTATAAACTGACTTTAGTTATGGCACGCAGTATTTACAGTAATTTTTTTCCGATAATAGAGTTCTGGATTACACTGCGTCTTTTCATCAGGTATTGGAGCAGGAGCTGGTTCCTCCATTTTTGGGTTCCTTACACGCACCACCCTCCCTGATGAGCGAGCTAGAGTCTTTGCTGCTGTCATGGCATGCCGTCAGGCTGGACTTCTGATTGGTGAGACAGTTTTTCACCATGCAATAAGTGGCAATATATATGTATAATACTACATGCATTTTTTACTTTCAGGTCCAGCATTCAATATCTTTCTAAGGTTGTGTGATTTCAAATTGGGTCCATTCAAAGTAAATAAGTACACCTCTCCCGGGGTAAGTGAGTTTTTGCTAATTTCTTATATAATAAAACACACACACACACACACACACACACACACACACACACACACGCACGTTGCAAATTATGATGGATACAGCTTGTAATGTGAATGTGGTAACATTTTCTCCTCAATGAAACACATTATTCCACTCATCAGATCATTAGTAGAAGATCCAAGACATGAAATGGTTGCATCAGATCAAGTGAGGTAGACATCCAAAATGTAGAGCTAGGGGGCTCAATAGGAAATCGGAAAAGGGCTGGGAAACACATATCCAGTCAGTGGATCTCACAAAATAAGCTGCAAAAAATGTTTGCCTGATATTTCATACCATAAATCAAAGGGGGTAATTGTGTAACATGTATGTTTTGTCTCTGCTAAATTTCTGTGATTCTGTTTGCCTTAGTTCACTAATTAGTCTCGTTGGTTAATAAGTTCCCCACACCTGTTCTGTTTCTACTCTATCAAATAAAATGAGTATGAGGTCTCTGTGGAACAAGAGTGGGTGTTTCTAAATTAGTGGGTGTTTTCAAACTGATGGGTGTTTATAAATCACGCAATGAAAATGATCCCCTTCACCCGACCACACCCCTAAACCCTACCCACACTGTGACGTAGGCAAATCAGGTAACACAGTTGAAACCGTCCCTCTGTTTATGTCCACACCCACTGATGAGGTAACTCCTATTACTAACCTGCAGAGACATATACTTGAATAAAATACAATAGACATGACTCTGAGAATCCAAAATGAAAAAGTCTCAATAGAGTGAAATGACATGTGTTCTTTGTAAGATTCACCAGTAAATGAGTCATTTATTTCTATATTATTTTCAACATTTTAATTTGCCATTTATGTAAGTTGACTTCTTTGATTCAAGCTTCCTGGCCTTGTTCTCTTTTGACCCAGCTCTTCATGTGCGGGATGTGGCTGCTTATGCAGTTTGCAGTGATGGTCCTTTACTGGGACCTCCCTCCACTGGACTCCTTCCCTGAACAGCACACACCCCTCAGAGAGGTCAGAGGTGAAGAAGATGAGCCCCTCATGAGTCTGGAAGATGAAGACAGCGTTGCAGCAGTGGACTCGAATGGCCCGGTCAATCCAGAACAGACCGAGACCCAGCTCTCATCCGAACTCCCACCTTCTCCTCCTGATTCCCCACCTCCAGATACCGCTGATCCCTTTGAAAACTTCAGTGCCAGTCGAGGTGAAGCCCTGAGTTTTATTTCAGATCAAAGTGCTTTTTTAGCAGTGCAGTTTAAATTGGTATGGCATTGATTCCTTTGCTTCATCTAAGGTGCTAATCTGAGAGTAGCGGTCTGAAAACACCTTATTGATCACTTCATTCTGTCTTTGCTCTATGATTGCAATGTGTGTGTGTGTGCGTGTGTTTTTGTGGTAGATATATCCATTATATTCAATCCTGTCTTGGCAGCCTAAGATCTATAGCTCTCTCTCTCTCTCTCTCTCTCTCTCTCTCTCTCTCTCTGTAGAGTTTCTGAGGGAGGAGGTGGTGGTTCTCCTCACTGCTCAATTCATCACTCTCTTCAATCAGACAGCACTCGAGGTAAAAGTTGTCATTTTCAGGGTGGAATCAGTAGCAGTCCTGGTTCACTTGCTGCCAGAAGACCAAATGGGATAAACTCTCTCAACAAGCAACATGCTAAAACATGCTGTCAGCATGCTAACATCATGCTAAAACACACTTACAGTGTTCTAGCTAAATGTTATAATATGTTAGTTCGAGAGGTTCCAGGACACTAAAAAGTAGATGGAGGCATTCAAGCGGTACCTCCCTCGCTGTCCCCTCGTTCCACTTCATCACCCTCTAGAGGCTGGTCTGCCAACCCAGCCACCCCTGGTGCCTAGGGGCGCAGCGGTTTCCAGCATGGTTTCTGCGCGACGTCTAAACGATGTTACATTGAGCACGCACCCTCTGAGTAGGGTCAACCAGTACACCAATACTCGAGAGGCTGGTTCCCTTAGCAGATTTCCTAGAAGAATGGAAACTTCTCAAGAATGTATCTCGGCGGGCTCTACATATTGTAAAGAAGGGTTACAGAATTCAGTTCGGTTCACCTCCATCTCAATACAACGGGGTGCTAGCCATTAGTGCATCCCTAGCAGGCTCTGGTGATGCAACAAGAAGTAAAAAGGCCTCTACCCGACAGGGAGTCAGGCTTTTACAGCTGTTATTGCATAGCTCCAAAGAAGGATGGAGGGTTGCTTCCTATTTTAGATCTTTGTGATCTGAATCGTGCAGTCAAGAAACTCAAATTAAAGATGCTAACTCTAAAACAGATTGTGACTCAAATCAGATCCAAGGACTGGTTTGTCACGATAGATCTTACTGACGCATACTTCCATGTCTCCATCCTTCCGCAACACAGGAACTTCCTGAGGTTTGCCTTTGGGGGTGAAGCATACCAGTATCGGTTCTTTCCATTCGGTCTAGCTCTGTAACCCCGTACATTTACAAAATGCATGGATGCAGCTCTGGCACTGCTCAGGCTGCATGGTATTCGGATTCTGAATTACATCAACGACTGTCTTATCCTAGCACAGTCAGAGGAGATGGTGGTTCGGCATCGAGATGTCATTCTTGCTCATATTCAGAAGTTGGGTCTGAGATTGAATGCCAAGAAGAGTGTGCTTTCTCCAGCAAAGAGAACCACTTTTTTGGGTGTGGTGTGGTCAGTCATGATGTGGGCCGCCCTATTGCCCGCTCATGTCGCTACCATACTCACATCAGTAAAAAATATCAAGCTAGGCCAGTCACTCACTGTGAAACAGTTTCAGAGACTGTTAGGTCTGATGGCAGCAGCGTCCAACATGATACCTTTTGGCCTGCTGTACATTAGACCTTTGAAGTGGGGCTCAGGACCAGAGGGGCAACCCTTGCAACCCTCAAGATCATGCAGAGGTGTCTCCATGCCTTGGTTATATGGAGGAAACATTGGCTCCTGTCCCAGGGTCTTGTGTTAGGAGCTCAGTGTCATCGAGTCAGTCTCACGACAGATGCTTCTCTCACGGGATGGGGAGCAGTAATGGAAGGCTGCAAAGCTCAGGGTCTGTTGAGGAGCCATCATCTTTCTTGACACATAAACTGCCTGGAGATGCTGGCAGTATTCATGGCATAAAAGCATTTTCTCCCAGACCTGAGGGGTCAAAATGTGCTGGTCCACACTGACAACACATCAGTGGTCTCTTACTTAAAATCATCAAGGGAGTCTGCGTTTGTGCCCGCTTTGCAAACTGGTGCAAATCTTCTTGCAGCAGATCCTCTTTTACTATTTGGTGCAACACATGACAAGTGGATCTGCCCTATCTGAATTAACTGCCCAGTTGGTCCAGTACAAGATCCTTCAAGATCGTTTTTCTGCAGGGCTATCCCCTTCTACAATAAAGGCCATAGCTTACCATGTTCTCTTGGGTAGTCTTTCCATAAGGATGAACCCGACGGAATCACTCGTTTCCTTCGTGGCACTTTGAGGCTGAGGCCTGCAACTCGGACCAGGGTTCCTGCGTGGTACCTAGCTATTTTGTTAGAGGGTTTATCTGTGGCTCCCTTCGAGCCGATTGAGTAGATTTCAGATACATTTTTGAAACTTAAGACAGTTTTCCTTCTGGCTATTTCGTCTTAAAAGAGAAGGATGCCCTGTCAGTATCCCTCACGAGTCTTGAGTTTGCACCGGGGATGGTCAAAGCATTTCTGTACCCTAAACTGGGCTATGTCCCTAAGTTGCGGACCAATGTACCAAGGCCTATTGTGTTGCAAGCCTTCTGTCGTCCTCCTTTCACGATATTGGACAAGGAAAAATTCAATCTCATTTGTCCAGTTATAGCACTGGAAACCTATGTCCACAGAGCTGCCGGAAAGAGCTGAGGAAATCAGATCAGCTGTTTGTCTGCTTTGGATTCCAGCAACAAAACAGACTATTAGCAAGTGGATAGTGGAGGTTATATCTCTTGCATATGAGGTATCTGGTCAGCAGTCACCCTTGGCTGTCAGAGCTCATTCTACGAGGAGTATGGCAGCCTCCAAGGCCTTACTTTCGGGTGTATCCCTTTCAAGAATTTTGACCTGGATGCTGCGCCGGGTTCACAGGTATTTATGTCTTGATTGTGCCACAGTTTCACATAGACAGGCACTTGTAAGTACAGCGTTTGGGTATCTCGTTCCCAACGCGTAATTGATGCAACGCGAGTTCCCTCGAAAGGGAACATTTCAGGTTACGGCTGTAACCATAGTTCCCTGAGAATGGAACGAGACGCTGTGCCAACTTGCCATAGGATACTTCCTGCATCCCTGTGAGCGACTTGCTTCGGCAAAATTGAAGCTAATGGCAGTTGTTCCGGATGTGCATTTATGCTTTCCCGGTCATGACGTCACCTGCCCGTGATGTTCTCTCGCGCCATTGGACTCGTTGATATTCGTGCTTCCCAATAAGATTAGATACTGCAATTAAGAATTTGTTAGATTTGCAATCATAAGAGACAATGAAGCACCTTAAGGGGTTGAACTTGCAATAGACATATTAACATTAGCTGCATCAAACAGAAGATGTGCAAGATACTATTAACTAATTCAAAATTAATTCAAAAGCCATAACCACAATGACACATTACTTAATAATTTAATAGTCATGTCCCTACCATGTAAAGTTATGACATAATGATACCTTTGAAAATAATTAGCTAATGATTAATTAAAGCAGAAAACTGGAAGTTGAAATGCATGGCTTTGACACTTTGAGGTAATTAACACATTCATTTACATTATTCGTTAATAGAATGTATTAGGGAATTAATACATGGTTATATTTAATTAATAGCAATTCATATTTTACTTAATCTATTAATCATATAGATGTTCATTAGTTGCTGATGCAGTGATCATTAATTAATGGTTTAGTTCTTCATGAGTCAAACATTAACTCATGATTATCTTTGCATTAGTTAGGCATGAATGAATGCATATTAGTGCACCTGTATTGTGAAGTGTTACCGATGTTTTCATAGTAAAGAGTGTGCCGCGAAAGAAAAAACATTGGGAAACAATGAGCTAACGTTAGTGTGGCAAACCTGACTAGTCAGCTTTTCCAAGTCTAGCCCTGACTGGATCATCCATGACCAGTCGACAGCATACAGGGAGAACAAGTTTACTAGCTTGATTCTCTCATGCATCCAGTTTATGGTTTAATCACACACAACCCCAAGTCTGCCACGGTTAGCTATCAATATGCGTTTGCTAACTTGACTAATGTAAACAGCTAGCTAACAAGGCATGTTTCAAAATGAAATAATTTGGCTAACAAAAGTAATAACATTAACGTCAACTCATCTCAATATGGAAAGCAAGTGTAATAAATACTTGAAGGCGGGCATGGGGAAATGTATCGGAGTAAAATGTAAACTTTGTATTTAATATTGTAGTGGAGTAAGAGCGAAAGTAGATGCAAATTTAACATACTCAAGTAAAGTACAGATCCCTGAAAAGTAAAGTAACAAAGTATTTTTTTCTTCATACTTACCACCACTGAAAATACAAAGGAAGCTATTTTTTTTAACTTTATATTTTAATATAAAGACAAATTTATAACGTGTGAGACTTTTTTATCATGTACTTCCAAACTCAGATAATTGGCTTTTCATTGTCACTGCACTAAAGCTGAATTAAATTATTAACATACTAGTCTATGAAAAAATGATCAAAGGTTTTATTCCAGGTTCAATACGCTAAGGTCAATCAACAGCAAAATGTTTATTACCATAAAAATTATTTGACTCGTCCCTCATTTTGTCCCTCATCCCTCAATCGTCACTGTGTAAGTGAATGAGGCCAATATTTGGAGTTTTTAAAAGCAGAAATGGGAATCTTATAATATCATAAAAGCACTCAAAAATATTATTATGATATTATTTTGGAAGTTGCATTCAAAATGTGCTTTGAATTGGTACATTCTGAAAGCCAGTCACCAGACCCCCCACACTGTCCTAAATTAATCTTAGCCTCTAAATAATGTCTGTCCAATTATGATTGATTAGACTCACAGTAGTATGACCATTTAAATCTAATTTAATGTAATCTAATCTAAGCTTTGATTTAATATAATCAGGTATTTGAAATTGACACACATTTACCTTCCCAGTTGCCTGACCTAGATACACGACAAACTGATAATAAAGTTCAGGATGTTCCTTTTCATTAGCTTTTCCCCATCATGTCTAGGTTTTTTTCTTTCACATCAAATCAAATTTCTCTATGAAAAAGCATGTGCTGGATACATTATAATCTTACATTTAATTTACATTCCCTGAAGAAAATGTGAGTGGTGCTTCCCCATGTAAGACTATTGCTATTAATTCTGAGTTGTTTTAAGCGTGTTGCTATGTGGTTGCTAGGGTTTTGTAAGTGGTTGATGTCTGTGTACCCGCTTCCTGCTCTCATCTCCAGACTATGGTGACCCCTCTGACGCAGAAGTACTTTGGCTTCGGTGAGCTGGGGAACAGTGTGATGTACAGCCTGTGTGGGGTGGAGGTAATTGCAGGTTTCTTCCTGGTGCGCTGGCTGAGCCGTGTGCTGGAGGACCGGGTGGTGCTGGCGGTGGGGCTGCTCATCTGCAGCGGGGCTTGTGTCTGGTGCCTCATCTTCCTGGCCAATCCACAGGGTGTGTGTATGTGTGTGTGCCTGGCAGATATCCAGAGAAACTGGCATACACCTGGGCATGGACAGACACAATATGCCTGCCCAGTTTGGTGCCAGCTCGATGATATGCACTATTAGTTTGGATCTATCTATCTTTCTATCTATCTATCTATCTATCTATCTATCTATCTATCTATCTATCTATCTATCTATCTATATCTATATCTATCTATCTATCTATCTATCTATCTATCTATCTATCTATCTATCTATCTATCTATCTATCTATCTATCTATCTATCTATCTATCTATCTATCTATCTATCTATCTATCTATCTTTTTCTGTCTGTCTATCTATCTGTCTTTTTCTATCTATCTATCTATCTATCTATCTATCTATCTATCTATCTATCTATCTATCTATCTATCTATCTATCTATCTATCTATCTATCTATCTATCTATCTATCATCTATCTATCTATCTATCTATCTATCTATCTATCTATCTATCTATCTATCTATCTATCTATCTATCTATCTATCTATCTATCTATCTATCTATCTATCTATCTATCTATCTATCCATCCATCCATCCATCCATCCATCCATCCATCCATCCATCCATCCATCCATCCATCCATCCATCCATCCATCCATCCATCCATCTATCTATCTATCTATCTATCTATCTATCTATCTATCTATCTATCTATCTATCTATCTATCTATCTATCTATCTATTTCAGTCTTTGATATTCTCACCCTTATTCTCTGTGGATATGTCTTTTGCTCAGGTGGTTTTGCGTTCGAGTTGATTGAGTTTATCATCGGAGTGTTCCTGCAGTTACTGGGACTTCCTTTCGTTGCCGTGTCTCAGGTGTCCCTTTTTTCTAAGGTTACAGCTGAGAAAACACAAGGTGAGAAACAAAGAGATGTCTATTGTGAACCCCGTAAGAGACATAAGAGAAACATATGATGAGATCAGAATGTAACACTTAGGTGTCACAATTTTTTCCCTGTTCAACTTCAAAACTACACACTGATTCTGGTGACTGTTTGTTGTGTGTGTGTCTGCAGGTTTTAGTCAGGGTGTGCGTCGTTCAGTCGGGGGTCTCGCCACCATTCTTGGTCCCCTGTGGGCAGGGGGTCTAATAGGAAATCTATATGTGATGCTGGGTATGATGATGCTTCTACTGACCCTCATCATGGTGCGTACACAGACTCCTTATTACTGATTCTGTAACATTATCAGAGATTTCTCTCAGTGTGTCATAACACACATCATTTACCAGCTCAATTAAGTTTACATTTATTGCTTTGTGCAAACAGTGTCTATTATGGTTTCAGTCAACTGAAAACAAATCTCTATTGAATGGAGATTGTAGGTTCATTTTGGCCTTTTTCTTTCAAAAAGGTTATTTGGAAATAAGTAAAAATGTTAGATTGGAAACATTTAATCAGTCAGAGAATGCCTTCAAGTGTTGAGAAACTTGTGCAATCTCAATATATTATATATCTCATATATTAAGGAAATGATAATAATAAAAAAGATTAATTATGTGAAATATGTCTATTATAACACATTATAACAAAATAAAAAGTTGGTGTCAGATATTTAATGTAAAACTGATGTTTATTTATAATAATGAGGGACACATTTTGTACCTTTTGTTTCGGTTCCCATTTTGTATGATCTTTAACACTGAGACTAACCGTGACTTATCCTGGTCAGATCATGATGGTGTTGTCCTATGAAAAGCTGGTGGAGCCGCCCAGGGTGGAGCACGCACAGGACTCAGAGAATGGAGGATAGACACCACCCTTCACTTTACAGGATACAGGTGAGACAGTGGTAAGACAGACTTACCATGTATATTGGTGAAGCGTGTAATGTTTGTGTCAGCAGCATGACTATAAGAAATTGAAAAATAATTGCATGAAATAGAACAGATAGGTCTTCACCAAATTCACGCCATTGGCTGATCCCAAACGGTCGAGGATTGGCATGGTCCCATTAGCCCTTGCAGGGTGTTGTAACTACACCATCTTGCCTCAATTTTTTATTTTTTTTCAGATGGCTTTTAAAATCCAAAAATAGAATTATATTTTTATATATGTCTCGTGCTAGTGGAGAGTTTTGGGCTGTGCATGTTTGTGGTGCCATCAGCCCATCAGGATAATCATCATGGAATTTTGCTGCATCTCCAGAGTCATTTATGGCTCGTCCCAGCTAACATAAAATGTTCTAAGTGTTCTAATCCATTTGGCTAAACTTCCCATTAAGTTATGAAAACCTTATTTCAGAAATGTTTTTAAATGTTACAAAAACATTTATTTTCTTGGGTATATGAACATTAAAGGCACAATATGTAAGATTTTTAGATAAAAGGACAATCCAAAAACCACTAGAACAGTAGTTCTACAGTAGAACACTAGTTATATATTTTGTACTTATTTTTGTACTATATTTTATATATTTTTGTAAATGACCTGTGTACTTACATTATCCCAAACGTTTCCAACAATGTTTAAATTCAGAGAAATCAGCTATTTGTGTCCTTGCGTTGCCTGTTAATGATGTCATATCCGCACTACCCTTGATTTACGTAGAAGCCATGGAAACACCATTTTATTAGAATATACATTTATCAACAGAAAACTAATCATTGTTATACAGTGCAACACAGTCTAATTTTTTGAATTGCTTGTCATTTAGCAACAGTCATTTAGTCATAATATTATATTCTAATATCGATCTAGAGCAAAGTGCAAAGTAACTCAATATCTTTCAGCATATTCAAATATATTTAGTATGATTATTTTAGCAATGTAAAACAACACTTCGTTACCCCACATAGCCTGTGCAACGAAAAGAGCAGAAGTGGCCGAATGCAGCATAAGCATAATAAAAGCTCAGAGACCGGTGTTTCGAGCAGGTCTCTCATTAGCATTCGCTCCCAAGGGCTCTCTGCACATCCTTCTTCACCTCCACAGCCGATGGTAAGGAATCCGATGGACTCGGGCAGAAATCATGTTCATGAATGATCAATAAAACTTTAATACATTTGATCATTCATGAACATGATTTCTGCCCGAGTCCATCGGATTCCTTACCATCGGCTGTGGAGGTGAAGAGTCAACACTACAACCCCCATGATTCTGCGCTAATTCACAGCGACATCAAGCTACGCCTTTTGAATAAGCGACCTCTAGCGGCGGAACTTACATACTGTGCCTTTAAGGTAACATACCATGTTAGAGTTTTGCAAACATTATGGGAAAGTTACTTTTGAATGTTTTCTGAACATTCTAATAAAAGTACAATTTCAGAAAAGGTTCCATTAACAATGTATAGCATGTTAGCAATGTTAGCATGTTTGTGCTAACATATTGAAAACATTATTAAAGATCAGACAACTCTGAAGAATATTCAGTCATGAGAGATTTTATTGGCCTCAGTGCAAAGATGGCACATATTTCTGTGGCATTTTACGCAAGTTAATAATCTACTGGTGAGATTATATGGTAATGCTAATGCTAATGCCAATAGATAGCTTTCTCCAGATATTATAGAGCTCCTCGCTTGCTCGCTTGTTATGTCATGCTAGTCAGAATGTTCAAGCTTTTTGTCAGAATGTTCAAACATTCAGAGCAATGTTTTGATTAAACAAATATTGAGTTACACAATTTATTTTAAAAGAGAACAAAAATTTTCACCGTGTTCACTTTGTACAATCTGGATGACATATTGTCATTTGAACAGACTGAAATTCCACTCATAACTTTTTTTTCTTCTGCACTAACAAAGTTAAACTGATAAAGACACCATCCATGCAGTTTTATACTGCAATATAGAAACGGCTCAGAACTGAAAACAGAACAAAATGTAGAACTAAAAGTTAAAAAAGTGGGACACTGAATAACAAATGCTATAATCCGCTAGCGACAGTCAACATTATAACACAAAATTACACTCTCTGCAGTATGACAAAAGATGTCATTGGTAAATGAATTTATCTGTGTGATTTTAATATTTCAGCACAGAGCAAGAGCCCCTCTCTCTGTGGTCTGTCTGCCAAAGTTTAGCGCTCGTGTGGGGCTGTACAGAGCAGATGCTGAAACAGTGGGAGATAAGAGGCCCTGCCAGGGCTAGCAGACCGAGAACAGCGAGAAGGGCACACACACACACACACACACACACACACACACACACACACACACACACACACACACACACACACACACACACACACACACATGTTGTGTTTCCATGTTTTATGGGGACATTCCATAGGCGTAATGCATTTTATACTGTACAAACCGTATTTTCTATCCCCTACTCTGCCCCTGCCCCTAAACCTACCCATCACAGGAGACATGCTGCATTTTTACTTTTTCAAAAACATCACTTAGTGTGATTTATAAGATGTTTTCCTCATGGGGACCAAAAAATGTCCCCACAAGGACAAAAATTTGGATATTGCCATCTTTGTGGGGACATTTTGTCCCCATACCGTAGGGGATTACCAGTCCACACACACACACACACACACACACACACACACACACACACACACACACACACACACACACACACACACACACACACACACACACACACACACACACACACACACACACACACACACACAGAGAGAGGGAGAGAGAGAGAGAGAGAGAGAGAGAGAGAAGATAAAAGGGAAAGAAAGCTAAGTTTCTCGAAACAAATGATTCATGCAGCGGCTATTCTGCACAGATCATCAGTCATTTTGTTTGAATGTTACCCATCACAGGAGACATGCTGCATTTTTACTTTTTCAAAAAACATCACTTAGTGTGATTTATAAGATGTTTTCCTCATGGGGACCAAAAAATGTCCCCACAAGGACAAAAATTTGGATATTGCCATCTTTGTGGGGACATTTTGTCCCCACACACACACACACACACACACACACACACACACACACACACACACACACACACACACACACACACACACACACACACACACACACACACACACACACACACATACATTTGACATACACACACACACACACATACATTTGATATAACATATCCTTAATTCTGACACATCTGGTTTTATGGTTATGATTTTTATATTCCGTATTTTTACAATTTAGTCTTTATCAACTCTGATTTCATTTTGCATAGTGTTACTGAATGACTCTTTTAATGTTCATGTCTTAAATGATTTGAGGATCCCCTGATATGAAGGAGTATGAATATGTGAATGAACACATGATGGCGCTATTGTGCCTTAAAGAAATTGACATTGAACAGAACCGCAAGACTCTCTTTGCATGAGAATGTGTGTGTGTGTGTGTGTGTGAGAGAGAGAGAGAGAGAGAGAGAGAGAGAGAGAGAGAGAGAGAGAGAGAGAAGATAAAAGGGAAAGGAACTAAGTTTCTCAAAAACAAATGATTCATGCAGCTATTCTGCACAGATCATCGGTCATTTTGTTTGGATATTTACTCATCTTAAGAGGGAAATGTAATATTTATGTGTCCTCTGGTGCATGCGATCTGCTTTTTGTTTTAAATGTTATTACTGTAAACTCATTAAAATCTGTGTTCACAAAATATAGAAGGTTTAATTGAATTAATTAATACTTTAAATATTTCATTACAGTTTTGGATTGTGGCCATGACAGACCTTTTCCACAGAGTTCAGTAATGTATGTCATCTTTAATTTAGCAGGGTGAACCTATTGTATCAAACTTTTTTTACTTCCTTAATGGAAATTATTTCATGCATATCTAAAAGTACACTGTACTTTTTGATTTAATACAGTGGCTTTAATCTAATAAACAAGTCAATTCTGAGGGTTATTGATAACATTTAAATGGCTTTTTTTTTAGGGAAATCTCTTTTGTGTACACGTGTGTAAATTTAAAGGGATAGTTCACCCCAAAATGAATATTCTGCCATCATTCACTCACACACATGTCGTTCCAAACCTGTATGCATTTCTTTCTTCTGCGAAACACACAAAACACACACATTTTGAGAATGTCGGTTACCAAACTGTTTCAATTCTTGTCCATACAATATAAGTCAATGGGAACCAAAATGGTTTGGCAAGATGGGAAAACAGTCCATTCCAATCAATGTATCGCAGAGCATCAGAGAATTAGCATTTAACCGTTCACCCCTCAATCCAGATGATCTCATAATCCAGCAGCAGCTCTGTGTGAAAGAAGATTATTATCCCAATCCCACATACTCGTTCACATCTGTAGTGATAAGCAGGAAGACACAGTAATCACTGTAATTCAGAGCAATTGTGACAGTTATAATCATGACTGTCATAAACCTGTCAGACATCAGATGTCCATCTAATTCTGATAGCCGTCCAGCACTGTTGGGAAAAAAATGTATCTCCAGATAGCTTTACTGTTTGTGTAATTATTTATGAGTGACTGTCCTTCACAATACCGGTCACGGCATCTAGAAAACATCATATTTTTATGTTAATGAGACACATTCCTTGGACATCAGAACATAATGACAAGCGATTTTTTGGTAAATTAATGCCAGCTTTTATCCTGCGGGATGTTCGGCACCAGAATAATGGCTTGCCAGTGGGTTGGCATTTGCGTTCAAGAGGCTTACGTGCCCATCTCGGCACAGCTCCTCTCTCTTCATTTGAAAATGTCATTTGGAACCAGCAGGTTGTGGCCACGGCAACATCGGAGAATAACATTTCTCAAATCCTATTTGACAAATATATGTCAGACGTCATAAGCGGTTCGGGATTAAACATGTCGGCTAAACGTGTTTAGCGTAATGCGGAGGGTAACCCGAAAGAGTTCAGGCCAGCATTACAACAGAATTGGGGCCTGGAGAGAAGAGTTGCTGCCAAAACCCAAAAGAAGAAACATTCATTATATATGTTATATAGCATTGAGTGAAAACCTGTTTGTGGGGGAGGTAAATCAAGTTTAGGGTAAATTATAGTAAGTAATTAGTTTATGATTGGTTTATGAGGCACATTTGGAGCAATTATCAGAAATTAAATCACATTTATGCAGCGGGTGGTGGAGCAATTAGCCGTGTGCTAGCGCTGCGCTGTGTACGGTACATGAATGCAATGGAAAACAAACACTCATAAACCCCCTCCAAACCAGGACTAGCCACCACTCTCATATCAAAACAACTGAAAATTAATTGTTTGATCTAACAATGTGGTACGCCACCTTAATTTTGCATCTCAAAAGGGGAAAAATACAAATGCTAGTCATGCAAGTTGTATGAAAAAGTAGGGGGAAAAAAGAAAACAGCAAACATTAGCAGTTTTAGGTTAGAGCAGTTTGGGCCAGCTTAAATAAAAAAATGGTCTTAGATGGACGGCTTGTTGATGACCGGTATATCCATGCTAAAACCAGCATTGTACATTGTTTTTTACTGGTTTGGTTTCTGATTGAGTTTCGCACCTGTTTCTTGTTCTGTTGATTATCATTTCTGTACACACCTTTCTCTTTGTAAAAATATATATATTTTTTTTCATACAATGTTGTCAAAACAATCCCGTTCACATGAATCCATGGAAACGACTAAAAACACTGTATTATTCATGCCAGACCAGTAGATGGCGGTGTCACTTTGTAAAGAAACACGCCTATAGACTGAACATGTAAATGACGTCACCATTTGACGAGACAATAATGGTATCGTTTTAAAAAAACTTAAACTTTGAAACCCGCTTTCAAAAATTTGCAATTTCAGGCCCCCAAAGTGCTGTTGTCATGTAAATGAGCAGCCAAAACGCATAAAAAATATTTACATTTTTAGTTGAAAACGGTGTCATGTAGGCCTTAATGACCCCTAAATTAAGATGTCCCTTAGTAGGGACTTGCTATGTATGAAGTCAGTTGGGTGCTTTAAACAGGACACACCGATTTATACCTTGTAAAAATGTGGCATTATAATATCTGTTGTGGAAGTAGGGGAGAGCGGGGGACAACCTAACGCTTTTGGACTTTCTCAGTTTGTGTAAATCCACTTGGGGTTCAGAGTATTTATTTTTTTCCACATTCATTTCACACATGTCTAGTATACAATTTTGTTTCATTAATACAGTGTATACTTTGTTCTTGATTTCCCCCGAAAGAATGGAAATGAAATGTGACAACATGCCCCATAGGTGGGGTACATTGTAACATGAACAAATGACAGCTT
This sequence comes from Gobiocypris rarus, assembly GCA_023029165.1. Classification (NCBI taxonomy): domain Eukaryota; kingdom Metazoa; phylum Chordata; class Actinopteri; order Cypriniformes; family Gobionidae; genus Gobiocypris; species Gobiocypris rarus. The sequence continues at coordinate 29,548,025 of CM040915.1, read as the reverse complement.
AAAATGTGATTTGATCTAATAATAAAAAAAAATCAAAGACAAACTAAAATATTTTGTCAATAAAGTACAATTATTAACTTTTAAAATAAAATAATGGCATTTTTAATCATTTAAAATATACACATTTTTGAGTTTGACAACAAACACATAGCTAAATACAGCTATACAGCATAGTTCAAAACATAATAATGACGTTGGACTCTCAGTCATTATTCACCCTTTTCTCATGGTTTCTCAAAATAATTCTTAAAAGTATAGAATATAATAGCGTAGTTCTAATAGGGGCTGATTGTAACGCAGTGTGACAACATGCCCCACCTGCGCAACTGGGATTTAAACCTGGCTCGCGTCTTCTGCTGTTAGATCAGCATTAAAGAACCATCTCAACTGTTAAATAACAGATAGAAGATTACAATAATATTAGCTTTGTCCAGGTTTAAAGAAACACAATAAACAGAAATGAAAAATAAACTTAAGTAAGAAATTTACTTTCGCTATGGTTAAATAAATATTCAGTGATATCTTCCAAAGATTTTTTAATTTTGGCACAATTTTTTATCTAAATAATGTTGATATGGCCATTAGTAAATACACAAAGTTTTGTCACGTTACAAACTAACCCCGCGTTAGGTTATGTCCTGCGCTCTACACTTAAAAATAAGTTTACTATTTCAAAGCATGACAATAGATGATAAAAAGATGAAAGATGATAGATGAAAATGATTTAAAATAAAACCTTTAATTTGACATTGATACCAAGTGTACTTTTTAAAAGTGAACTTAAGTGTGTTGAGAAACAAAACCGTATACTCTCTTTACTAGGTACTTATTTTGAATAAGTACTTCACGACCCCTAAAAATATGTCCTATATAGTATGAATGTGTGTAGTATGAATGTAGTCTGGATGTACTACAGTCGTCATGTTGTCATTATCATGTGATCTTCCAGCGTCAGTTGCGTCGCTTCACTGCCATTCACAAATCCTCTCCCGTGGCCTCATGGGATAGTAAAGTGTCCATCGTATGCACACTTCAGAATCTCGCCAGAATTAGTAGGTCATCCGGGTACTTTTTGCCAACACTTTTATGAGTACTGTGAATTACTCATACTTTCACCTAGTGGGGAAATATGGGAATTTGGATGCAGCCATAATCATAAATGTGTACTCTCTTAAGCACACTTAAGTGGCCTTTTATTTCATTGATATTATATTATCTGCAAGTACAAATTTATACAAAATGAAGTGCACTTTTTTTCCACATCTTATATGTTCAAGGCCTTAGACTTTATACTAATATTTTAAAGATGATTTTCTCTGACCATTTAAAATTGACAGTTGTCTTTGCTTGCATTTTGAAAACATCTTGATTTACATGTCCAGCTCTGCTGAGCACTCACTGAGTCTAAATTGTCATCAGCATTGTTTTTCTTACTGATTAGCCATGATTGGTTTCAGTGGGAAATCAGATGGACGTTCTTGTGCTGTGCTTTTCACAGTGAGAATCTTGATTGCATTAGAAGTGCACATGGAAGTTATTACAAATTGATAAGGACTTCATGGGAGGTCAACAAGAGATCGATAACTAATTGTATTATGGCGTCATTTTGAAGGGCACAGAACCCGCTCATACACAAAAACACACAGAGGATGGCTTATATAAAACAAAACACAAAAAACATGGGCTGTCCTTGATGAAATCCTAAACCACATTACCTGTGCTCACATGTGAGAAAAATACCTTTCATTAGCTCACCGTTAACAGCAGGCCAAAAGCTATGCAGCGTCAGTTGAAAAACGCTACCAAAAAAATCAACCTTGAAGTGATGCAGCCTCCTCCATTTGTCTTCATTCTGTTTGGCAGGTAATCTATTAGTTTTAATAATCCCCGCTGCCATATCGCGAGCCAAGCAGCCATGTTGTCGGGGCTTGTGCCCAGGACTTCATCCACCCTAGATAAGTCATTATGACAATATGAGCCAGTCAACCAGTAAGACGGTTCCCTTCATCGAATGTTAGCATGAAAATAAATCCATTGGGATGATATTAAAAAGCCTTAGACTGACCAACAGACCGTCCTTGCGATGAAATGTTGTAACATTTTACAATATTCAAAAGTCATCAATGATATTGCAATGAAAGTGCAAAGTATTTCTTTTTTGTTGAATATGCATTGATTTACCACAAAAATATTGACTCATCGGTCATTTTCTTTCTTAAAGAAAAACAAATCAAGGTCACTTAATAAAGTGACTAGAGCCAATTTGTGTGGAATTTAAAGGCAGAAAAGAAAGACTTATAAGTTTATTAAAACACCTACATTAAACAGGTATAAGACAAAAACACGGATTGGAAGATGGATTCATGATGTACAGATTATTATATACATTTTGTACATTTTAGAAAAAGTTACAGTGTTACTTTATACAAGTAAAGGATTGTTAAAATATATAGCTATAAGGAATAAACAATACTCACTTTTTAATATGTATTGAAAGTAATTGGATTTATTGCTGATAAATATATAAACCTGCACTGTAAAAATTAACCAGAAATGTACAGGATTAAAGAGTATTATTTTACAATAAACTACTGTAGTCAGAAATTACAGTGAAATAAATGCATGCTCGGTCATTTTATTACGAATTACTGTTAATCAACAGCAAAATGATGCTGAAATCACAGTAATTTACTGCTCTTGTTTTACTGTGATTTTACATTATAACGTTGTCTTTAACCAGGCCACTGTAATAAATTATATTGTTTAGTACTGTAATTCTCTTGAAGTCACCATAATGGAGATCAGTGTTCAATTTGCTTGCAATCGTGGACCTTGTATATTACAATTTCTGATCTTGCCAAGTCAGAAATGTGACAAATTAAAACATTTGTTAAAACTATGACAAGGTAGAATTTAAAATAAATAAGCTAATTGGCTGATTATAAATAAAGCATAAAGATTTACCAATGTCTTATTTTAAATTTATAACGGTTTGTAGATGGATATTTCACAATAGTAAAACAAAATTTATCTCTGAAAGTTGACATCATCTTGTAACACATGATTTTTATCTTCCATCTCTTAATGATGCACATACATCAATACCTGACATACAAAGCACAACAATGGTGACATTGAACAATTAATAATAATAATAAAAAGATAAATTCTGAACATGACGAAATAAATAAACAACACAAACCACTAAAAGTGAACCAAAAATAAGTTCAGCAGCACAGATACAACCAACAAGAATCAAGAAAATCCACAGCTTAATCTACCTTCATATGCACTGTAGAAATACAGTATGATACTGCAGTTAGATACAAGAGAAGTCCTACTGTGTAATTACTGTGGATCTAATGCAATTGTTAACCTGGAATATACTGTCATTTCACACTAAAAAAATATTAGTTAATTAACCACACAATAGTGTGGTTATTGTGTAGGCCTACACATTCAGTTCATTAGCAGGCCTACTATTACAGATATTTGACAGTTTCTTACCAGGTTCATTTATTAGCCTATGCCTGAGAAAAATGCATTGCATTAAGCTTATGTGTTTGTATAGTTCAAATGGATGGGTATTCTGCAGTTCAAATACATCTTAAACTCAGATTTCCTATTTTATTTTATTTATCTTTTTTTTTTTTTTTAAACATCAAAAGTGCTGTCGATTGATCTTAACTCGTACTGAACCCAGAATATTTCTTTAAAGCAATCTCAGGCACTTGCAAGAATTTTTGCATAATTCCTCATTTTCCTTCATCATAAGTAACACTTCACATGACAAATCCACTTGTTACTTTTAGTTAATGGCTGTGCTGACACCTTCACTAATCACCCTGGCCCCATACAGATAGCACAGCATAAAATATTTCACCACTGTGTATCAATGTATTATTAAAACGTCATTTATATTTAATGCCGCAGGTCACTGAGAGGTGTGCAAGCAATAGCTGCACTCTGGCAAAATCACACCAACCACCAGCAGGAGACTTGGTCAAAGCAATCCTGTCGCCTCTAAATGGACATGTACAGCCCGTGTGCGTGCAAACCGCAGACATGAAATCAAGTGGATTATGCAAGCGGTTGAACATTCAGCTCCGTGGTCCTGTGGTCGGGGATTATAATGCAGTTGATATGTATATCACCCACCAGGGATTAATGGATTAGTCCTGTCCTGCTCATAACAACACGAATCAACAAGTCTTACAAAACAAGGTTTTGAGATTGGGTCCGGATTATACGGCTGACCAATGAATTTCTGTGCTGTTTTAGACTTAAACTTGTCATTTTTAGCTTCATATTTGTTTTTTTTTGTTTGTTTTTTTCAATATATGTCTACAAGGGGACATTGTAGACGCCCACTGATGATTGGTTGGTGAGGTCCAGGTTCCCAACCCAGACTCTGGAGTGTGTAATCCTGTCTAACATGCATGCAAATCCTATCTTTTGCCTTACACAATAGCCCGTCTGTGTGCTTCTCGGCAATAACAAAGATAGCGGTTAGCGACTGGCTACGTCTCAGCCCGAAGGGGGTAAACTTCAAAAAATGTACATAATCTGCTTTTGTCAGCCATCCAGAGGCTGTTTAAAACAAAGGGTCCATTCGTCCACTTCTGAAGTATACGTTTGCACCCGAATAAATCAATTGAACAAATGTATCATTGGGTTTTGATGATATTTCTCAATAATAACAATCGTGTTCCAGAAGTAAAAAATCCATTCCATAGGAAAACTGATTTTTAAAGACGATCACCATGATTTTGCAAGTAAGACATGTTCCTGGGCCAACATATTTTGTTGGTCCTGGAACAACATTCCTGTCTGAAAATTTTATCCTGAAACTATTCCTACCCCTAAACCTAACCCTACCCATAACTTATTCCTAAAATCAGAGGCAATGAAAGGTGAATAACACTGATGAAGAAGCACCTAACTCTGACTGTAACTTGACTGTCAACAAAGATGTGAATTCAGGAACATGTTGTAGTTGGTGAAATCACCTTTAAAGACAGACCTGATGTGAACTCTGAGGTTAGTAATCGATGGTATAACAATTTTTTGTGTGTGAAAATCTACATCAGCCATGGTGTTGTAAAGAATGTTCCACCAATCAGAGTTACGGTGGGCAAATCGCACCTAAACAGGTTGCAGGAAACGCCCTCTCCATAGCGCTCCGTTGGCCTCGCTACTCTTTCAAAAAACTGATATATTTATATGCATATTTTGCCTAACATTTCAAATATATTGTTTGTATAATCAACAATGACAATTACGTCTTGCTTTATTGGACTACTTCTTTCCCTTATGATTTTCAAATACATTTTTGCTTTAAATAAAAGTTTGTAATTCGCCTTGTAGGTGGTTAGTTTGGTTCATACCTTATAATGCTTTAAAGGTGTCATGAAATGGCTTTTATATTTTTTTATACTGTTGTCTGAGGTCAAACTTATGACGTTTGCGTGGTTTTTACATTCAAAAACTTCATAATGAATAAGTAATAGGCTATTGTCTACCCTGGTTTTGATGCTCTCTCCTGAACGCTCGGTTTTGATGGGCGTGCCGCAATAAACGCCCACAACTAGGATTGGATAAGATTTGCATATTTAATGAGATTCAACTACCCTGTCAGTTCATGTGAGAGATTGTTTTGAAAGCGGGAACAGGAATGATTCACAGGGCTCTCAAAACGTATTCATCAAACAAAAAATTGGAATATTATTTTTTTATTACTTGCCACGGCAGATCGGTGGATATAAGCGCAAACTGCACACACACGCACTCTTTAAATATCAAGTCAAGAGAGTGAACAAAGCAGATCAAGAAATGAATGTTATTTCAATATTAAAAATTCACCAGCCTGCCTACACGCTTCCGTTTTGGTTGCACGTCTGGAAAACAGACAAATGTCTGATCCTGAATCGCAATGAACCAACAAATTAAGGATTCTCCAGCCTGTGACAGCGTGCTAAGGTATGTTCTGTTAGACACGTACACATAATCAAAATGATCTGTAACAATGCAATATTATCACATATAAAAAAACATGTTTTACTCACATAAGTGTGTTGCACCATTCTTGTCAGATCCAATATAGAAGGCACAGCATTGTGTTTTAATCTCAGTATGTCTGCAAATCCAGTATCGACCTGTGTCTTGTTTACAAACGATTCCGCAGTGAAATGAAGCCAACAGACGTACAATGTCTTACACACGTGATCTAGATATTCATTAAACATAAAGTTCATCAATGCATTCCTAATATTACAATCCAAAGGAAACTTATGCAGCGACTGTGTTCGTCCGCAATCAGGCACAGGACAATCTTCGGCATGTTTATTGCTCGGTTGCGTGATCAGTTTAGTTCCACGAGACGGTGGGCGGGGCTACAGAAGCAGGCATACATATTTATCTGTAGAGGCGTCATTTCCCCGTTCTATAACGTCATTGATCAATTTATATTTGAGAGCTCTCGTTTCTGGGCCTGGTGTCAATAAAAGCTTTTCTTTGACTAACAAGAAAGTTTGCAGTTCTGAAACTACCTTATATTAACATGACCTTTTATATATCAAAGGCTCAAGGGAAAGTTGATTTCTCAGATTCAGATTCAGATTCAGATCAGGATCAGGCAAATATTCTTCTGGAACCAATACTGCTGAAAAATTCGGCATTATCTATTGCATTCTATTGCAGTTAGGTGTTTTTTCCTGGAACCAATACTGCTGAAAAATTCGGTACTTATTTTGAATTGGTAATTACTCCATGACTGCTAAACAAGTATTTTCTATATAGTATGAATGTAATCTGGACGTTGTCATTGTCATGTGATCTACCAACATCAGTTGCGCCACTTCACTGCCATTCACAAATCCTCTCCCATGGCCTTATTGGATAGTAAAGTGTCCATCGTATGCACACTTCAGAATTTCGCCGGAAGTAGTAGCTCATCCAGGTACTTTTGTCAGCTCTTTTATGAGTACTGCAAATTCGGATATACTTCATTTGAATTCGGACATACCATGTGATGATGGGATGCCACCCACATCTTTCTATTGCAGAAATAGTAAATGTAGTATGCATGTAGTATGCAAATTCAGCACAGGTTTTGCTTACGGCGCTGAGACGGGGCGGGGTGGATTCTGCATGTCTAAGCCGCAGCACGTCTGGTTTTGTGTACGACTTATTATACGCACACCTCGCTGATCCTCTTTCCACACAAGCGTGAGCGTGCGTTTGTGAGCGCAGGTCATTTTCTCAGGAATCTCTCGCTCAGTGGGAGACACAATGGCTCAGCTGGGGGGCTTCAGTCCAATTTGCCATTGTGTATCACCATTTCTCCCTTAACACAAACATGGCGGCCCTCCAGCTGTCCTCTTGGCACTAAGACTGAACCTGAAGTGCAGGCAGCTTTGTCGTCCCAGCCACACTGTGCATCAACAATACAGACATCTATTTGTTTCGGATCCACAAAGATTTTAAGCTTCTCCTTCCTTTTCTTTCTTCACTCGAGCGTGTCTTTTAAATATGCAAGTGTGGAAATTACATTTCTTTGCGGTTGGCGTCTCTGAGACGCTCACACACACCTTGAAAATCAAATTTGATGAAAATCTTTCATATCCGTTTTTTGAAAGCCTTTTATTTTGTTCAAAGTGGGCCTGTATTTTTGTGGTAGACGTGCCAGATATTGTTGAGAAAACTAATTTATGCATTGCCGGGATTTTGCACGCATTGCTTTAGCTGGAAAAAATCTGTGCACATTAGAAGTGTCCAGACCTCATCATTAAAGAATCATTACATTTTGATATTAATATCCTGAAAATTTCACAAGTTATTCCAAAACGAACTTGCAATAATCCAAATCATGCATCCAGCAAGGTTTTTTTTTTTTTTTGTTTTTGGCGCAAGAACTGTATAATGTTCTTTTGCTGGGCTACAGATCATCTGATATCACTTACAGTACGTTAAGGATATTTCCCACTGAATTCAGCCCAACTGGAATACAGTGTAGGAGAGACGGGCCAGTGGAAGGTCACTGTTGTCCAGGTCTTTGTCCCTAATTGAATCTGCTGTCCCTGTAATGGTAACTTCATTTCCAAAGCCTTGTGTGATTTTTCTTGTGAAAAGCCAGCCTGTGTGTGCCCTGCCACCACGCATAATACCGTGACAGAGACTGCGGCCGAAAAATAAGCAATGAATTCAGACTTTCTGAATTGGATTAAAGTCCCCATGGTGCTGAATACTAGTCCTCAGCTGATCTGGAATATAATGTGAGACACACTGTTTACTTTGGAAACCGGCAAATGCAATGTTTTCCGCACTTGAGTCCAGAGCACGTAGGTGAACTTGTAATTAATGAGCCTCTCCATAAACAACCTATTTCTGACAGCAGAATGAGCTCGAAACTACGGAGCCCCTAAAGGGTTGTGATTGTTGGAAAAAAAATGATGAGATGGGAGGAAAAATAATAAATCAATGCTTCTGCGTTCCCCCGAGGAACTTTGCGTTCACTCTCAAAACCTTTGCGTTCCCCCGAGAATCTTTGCGTTTTCTCGCAAAACCTTTGTGTTCCCCCGGGAATCTTTGCATTCGCTTGCAAAACCTTTGCGTTCGCTCGCAAAAGCTTTGCGTTCCCCCGAGAATCTTTGCGATTGCTCACAAAACATTTTGCGTTCCCCTAAAAATATTGGCGTTCACTCAGAAGAATCTTTGCGTTCGCTCGCAAAACGTTTTGCGTTCCCCTGAGAAACTTTATATTCGCTCGCAAAAATGATTTGATCTCTTTGCGAGCAAACGGAAAGTTTATCAGGGGAACGCAAAACGTTTTGAGAGTGAAAACAAAAGCATTAACAAAAATGTATTTTCCCCCTCCACCATGTCCCTTTAGGGTCTGCATACATAACTATTTGAAATATATATCAGTATTTGACTAATACTTATTTGCTTAACCACACAAAAATTCAAGTGGTTCTCATGCATTTAATAAATACAATTCATTTAGCGCATATCCTTTAAAGGAAGTAAAGTTTATAGTTATGAACATGGTGATGGAAAAATTTTGCATTCACTCACAAAATCTTTGTGTTCCCCAGAGAAACTTTGCGTTCACTCACAACGTTTTTTGCGAGGAAAAGCAAACAGTTTGCGAGCAAACAGAAACACTTGCAAGAGAACGCAAAAGCATTGACATATAATCTCATTTTTTTCCACACCACCATGTCCCTTTCGGGGCTCCGTATGTTTGCCTGCTAATTTGAGAATGATTGAAAGAGCATCTTGAGCTTCAATGAAAGAACATCTGACCATCTGTACAGTTCACATGATCAAGTTCACAAATTTGCTTAGAAACTTAATGTTAAAGGTGCAGTGTATAGTATTTATGAGGATCTATTGACAGTAATGGAATATAATATACATAAATATGTTTTCAGTGGTGTACAAAGACCTTACATAATGAACTATTATGTTTTTTATTACCTTAGAATGAGCCATTTCTATCTACAACGTGGGTCATGTTCCGTCATGTTTCTACAGTAGCCCTAAACGGACAAACTTCTCTACAGAGTGCTAGTCACTCTCTGCTCTCCGACGATGGCATTTTTATCCTGTGTCGGCCACTGTAGCTTCTCTATGTGCTTCGAAAGGGAGGGGTGAGCGGTGGGTGATTGCAACTCACAACCTCACTGTTAGATGCCGCTAAAATATACACACTGCACCTTTAAATATTTCAGTTTACAGAAAAGTCAGAGCAATATATTCCTACTACAGCATTTATTAAACTTTGTTAATGTTAGGTCTCATTGCATTAACTAAGGTTAACAGATATTATTTTTTTTTAATCTTAAAATGTATTACTAAATGTTGAGATTAACAGTAAGATTAATAAATACTGGTCATTTTTGGTTCATGTGAACTAATGTAAAGTTGTACCATTTCTTATGTATTGTACAACATAATTATTATATATTTTTTAATCTATTTTTTTCTTTTCATCCCAGTGTAAAAATGTGGTCACATTTACTATTGTTTGGCTAAATTTCACAGCCGAAATCCAATAATTTCACTACGAATTTGAGCAATGGATTATTTCAAGGCAAGAGATTTCCCTGCAGATTTCACAAAAAGGTTTGTTTTTACAAATTGGCAACAATGACCAACAGAAAGCAGCTGGGTTTGAAATTGACTTCTTTGTGAGATGGCTTTATACATCCCTACACTATATGAACAATAGACAATGGACTTTTTTGCCTGCAAAATATTGCTTAAATGACTGCACCTCAAATAAGCATTCACAAAAAAAAACTGTCCTCCAGAAGTCTCTTGTTAAATTCTTAAAGCCATGTAGCTTCTGCATTATGTTTTTAAGCAGTTTTAGATACTGCTGACATGTTCAGCGGGTGCATGAGTGACAGTTGTGCTCCTCAGCAGTCCTCCAGCAGATTCATCTGGCCCATACAAATGTTAACTTTACAATGAGATGCACCCATTCATTCATTTCCTCCCCATCCAAGTCCACTCTTTTCTCCATCTACCCCCCCATTCCCCTTGTCGAAGCTCTTCCTTTGTTGACACCCACTGCGTATCAATGGTGCCTTTGTGCGCGGGAGAGTTTTCACTTTAGCAAATCTGATTAAAGGGACCTCAGTCTTGTCTACATGCCAGAGCTTTGATGACAGTGTCACCGCAGGAGCAAAAGAAAATTCCAGCTAACCTGCGTGTCACCATTAATCATATAATCAATCCAATTTAGCCCTGCTGCAGTGTCACTTTCACAGTCTGTTTTTGCTAACTGTAAGTAAGAGGCCCTCCTTTCTTGGGAAAAACTCTTCAAGGTCACGTTTCTATGCATTCAAGGGGCTACAACTCCACAGTTGGTCCACAGTAGGTTGCTCTAAATGGTTTGTAATATAATGCTGTTAAACGATAGTACTGACATTTTGAAGGGCGTCAAAGTCCCCCTAAGGGCGACTTCACGCTGTCCCCTGTGATTTGTTTAAAGGAATATTCAGGGTTAAATACAACTCAACCTCTAGCAGCAGCATCCATGATATGCTGTCAATTACCATAGAAAATAACTTTAATTCGTTCCTTTAAAAAACAAACACAAAATCTTGTAATTTTGTAATGCACTTATAATGGACAACTATGGCTGTATAGGGCTTTAAAGCAGACATGTGAAACTAGTATGTTTACTTAAAGCACTTACACAAATAATTCAGAAAAATTGCCCAATATTTGATGTATAACTCGCCTAAATGGTTGTTTTCGAGCTGGGAGTAATTTTCACGGTGGATGAATAACGGATTATGATTACCAAGGAATTAACAAATATTAACTTTCTAATAATTAAAGGAATAGTTCACCCAAAATTTAAACTTGTCGCCATTTATCTGAACCTGTACACTGTAAAAAATCCAACTTATGTTTTGTATGACAAAATCAGCTTTTAAAGTTTATTCAACTATTTAACATGAAAGAAGTTGAGATAACTCAAACAAATAAGTTGAGAGAACTCAAAAATGTTCTGCAGCTGGTTGCCTTAAACTTTTAAGTTTCTTTCTACTGTTAAACACAAAATATGATATTTTAAAGAATGTTGGTAATCAAACAGTTTACGGCACCCATTGACTTCCATAGTAGAAAAAAAATACTATATAAGTCAATGGCTACCGTCAACTGTCTACCGACATTCTTTAAAATATTTTCTTTTGTGTTAAACTAAACTCATACAGGTTTGGAACAACATGGGGGTGCACTCAAAAATGATTTTATGATACTGTTTACTTTATTTAAGCAATTCCTCTTGACTTAACACCATTACATCAGGTTTCTGGTTCAAATGTGTACTTGCTTCATGTTAAATTGACTTCGACAGATGTTTGAACCTGCTGATTCGATTATTTTTGAGTCTGACATGCTACTTCGGCTTTTGCATCTTGCGTCATCAACTCGGAACTAAAGTTCAATTCAGTTCGACTAACGAACCGGCTCAACTGGTTACGATTCTTTCTATTGTACATGGTTGATTCTTTTAGGTTTTACCTGCTTCAATCACGTGGATACACTGTCACGTTGAATCATGTCCAGCCAAAAAGCAATTTTTTTGAGTGGGTAACGTAGGTCCACTGGAGGCGAGCTTGGTGATAAACCCATGTGCAGTTTATTGAATCAAACGTAAACAAAACACAGGCTTGACTAAAACATGAGAAGACTTGACAATGAGCAGGCTTGACCATGAACAGACCACAACACTCACCAACAGCAGGGCTACAAATCCAATACACAACCAATTAACATAGGAAACAAGAGGCATTACATACATGAACTTGTCTAATACATGAAAATGGCCAAGACAACCAATGAACAACCAGAACTCATAACCACATGACAAGACAATAAATCAATCAGAACATGACACATTCACAAAGGGAAGCACAAGACTTGGGCTGCATCTGAAGACTGGAAGATGCTGCCTTCGGAGAACACATTTCAAGGTAGGAAGGCATCAAGGCACGTCCGAATCCAGTGTTAGCTTCACCTCCTGTCTCCTGAGAGACCTTAATTTGATAGAGTTTTGAAGGTACCATAGATGTATCCTTCACTGATTTTGATATCCCACATTCCTGGGCAGTCCATTTGTTGATAGTTGAGCTAGAAAAATAAAGATGGCGTCTGAAAGTTGCGTTTGCTGGTCAGTTTGTGTAAACATATGTTTTTGACCAATGTTTTCCACTTCTGATGTCATTTCTAGCGAGAAGTTATTATTACTAATGTAGTACAGGTCCTTCTAAAAAAATTAGCATATTGTGATAAAAGTTCATTATTTTCCATAATGTAATGATAACATTAAAATTTCATATATTTTAGATTCATTGGACACCAACTGAAATATTTCAGGTCTTTTATTGTTTTAATACTGATGATTTTGGCATACAGCTCATGAAAATCCAAAATTCCTATCTCAAAAATGTTCATATTTCATCCGACCAATAAAAGAAAAGTGTTTTTAATACAAAAAAAGTCAACCTTCAAATAATTATGTTCAGTTATGCACTCAATACTTGGTCAGGAATCCTTTTGCAGAAATGACTGCTTCAATGCGGCGTGGCATGGAGGCAATCAGCCTGTGGCACTGCTGAGGTGTTATGGAGGCCCAGGATGCTTCGATATAAGCTCATCCAGAGTGTTGGGTCTTGCGTCTCTCAACTTTCTCTTCACAATATCCCACAGTTTCTTTATGGGGTTCAGATCAGGAGAGTTGGCAGGCCAATTGAGCACAGTAATACCATGGTCAGTAAACCATTTACCAGTGGTTTTGGCACTGTGAGCAGGTGCCAGGTTGTGCTGAAAAACGAAATCTTCATCTCCATAAAGCTTTTAAGCAGATGGAAGCATGAAGTGCTCCAAATTCTCCTGATAGCTAGCTGCATTGACCCTGCCTTTGATAAAACACAGTGGACCAACACCAGCAGCTGACATGGCACCTCAGACCATCACTGACTGTGGGTACTTGACACTGGACTTCAGGCATTTTGGCATTTCCTTCTCCCCAGTCTTCCTCCAGACTCTGGCACCTTGATTTCCGAATTACATGCAAAATTTGAGCGACAGTCCAGTGCTGCTTCTCTGTAGCCCAGGTCAGGCGCTTCTGCCGCTGTTTCTGGTTCAAAAGTGGCTTGACTTGGGGAATGCGGCACCTGTAGCCCATTTCCTGCACACGCCTGTGCACGGTGGCTCTGGATGTTTCTACTCCAGACTCAGTCCACTGCTTCAGGTCCCCAAGGTCTGGAATCGGGTCCTTCTCCACAATCTTCTCAGGGTCCGGTCACCTCTTCTCATTGTGCTGCATTTTTGCCACACTTTTTCCTTCCCACAGACTTCCCACTGAGGTGCCTTGATACAGCACTCTGGGAACAGCCTATTCGTTCAGAAATTTCTTTCTGTGTCTTACCCTCTCGCTTGAGGGTGTCAATGATGGCCTTATGGACAGCAGTCAGGTCGGCAGTCTTACCCATGATTGCGGTTTTGAGTAATGAACCAGGCTGGGAGTTTTTAAAAAGCCTCAGGAATCTTTTACAGGTGTTTAGAGTTCATTAGTTGATTCAGATGATTAGGTTAAAAGCTCGTTTAGAGAACCTTTTCATGATATGCAAATTTTTTGAGATAGGAATTTTGGGTTTTCATGAGCTGTATGCCGAAATCATCAGTATTAAAACAATAAAAGACCTGAAATATTTCAGTTGGTGTGCAATGAATCTAAAATATATGAAAGTTTAATTTTATCATTACATTATGGAAAAGAATGAACTTTTATCACAATATGCAAATTCTTGGAGAAGGACCTGTAATTAAATATTCACTTAGTTCTCACCAAAGCTTGTGATATTTTGCAGTAGATCATTAAACTGTTACGCTGCCTTAGAAGTCTGTCCGAAATCAGTTTTGTGAGGTGCCTTCATGCACAAACGCTGCCTTACAAGTCATTGTCACATAAGTGACAAGTCACTGACTAGGTTTTCAGATGCAACCGTGATCACATGAGGGCAAGGGAAGCACATGCCAAACAGGAAGCATGACTGTGAGAATACAACTCTGTTGATAAATTGGTCAATGTGTAGAAAGAACATTGGTAACAGAGTTTGACAGTAACAGATTTGAAACGTTTTCACCAAAATCTCCACTTGCTAGCATAAATGCTAAGAGTACATGGCACTAATGAGATCATGATTAAAAGACTTTTAAACAACCGAATGTGTGATCAGTGATACATTCTGGTTTCCTTTTGATATTGTGGTAATTTTGACGTTTTACAAACCAACTCTTGGTGTAAGAACTTCTAGATTAAAGTATTTTCTCAGAGAGAGCACACATACCTTTCAGTGCTTCAGATCTTATCAGTGAGGGAAAGTGACATTATTCCCTGTATCTTCTTCTTCTTCTTTCAGTTTCTAGGCAGATTGCATAGTTAATTTCCTGTATACCGTAACAGAATTGAGACAAGATTTATGGACACACATTTTTATAAGAAAAAAGTAATTTTTAAACAATTGAATGTTGTAGGATTAGGGGAATTTCTATTTAGGGCTTTTTATAAATAAAATAAATGAAATATTACCAAAAGAAAAGTAAAATAAAATATTTTGATCACACAATGATACAAAATACATGGACTAATATGGACCTATTCATGATTTTCAGCTATATAAGACACTTTTTACAGAAAATATTATATTGGCCTGTAACATCTTGTGATCCATGACAATGAGTAACAAATAATTAAAATAATCAAAAATATAACCGTTTGAAAAAAGCAGAAAAATGGAAAAAAATTAAACTTTGGACACCAAATGTACCTGCAATTATAGAATTACCGGCCCTTATACAATAGCGATCTCGAAATCTGTAATTTTCAAACAGTTGCTGACTGTGCAATCACCCCATATTTCAATGAAAGTGCATTACAGTATACATGATTTATGTTTGCTTTTCAATCTAAGAGATTAATTATTATAATTTCCGAAATCATCCCCTGTGACATTAACCTGAATTATTCTTTTAAGTGAGCTCTAGGAGACAGACGCACAAACATTTATATCTCCCTGTGTCATACATTTTTCGTCTGGTGGCGTCTGAGGCTTACCACAATGCCGCTACAATAGTTGCCACTAAATCCAGCATTTCAAGCATCATGTGTCTTCCCCATCTTATACACCCACTGATTTTCCCTCCTCTCACTCTTCTATTTTGACATTTCTCTTCGGCTGTGGTCAGAATATCATACGGCATGGTTCTATTTCTGCAGTATGCAGCACGTATATTGTACATGGTATGCAAATGTTCTGTGTGAATAACCAAAATTGCCTCAAAATGTGGAGTATGCAAAGCAGCACATTGCACTGTATCCCACAATGCAATGCGCTTCAGCATTTGATGGTGTAACTACACGATTATGCACGCAAAAATCCTGTTTCTTTATTCAAGTACAGCTCTATGGAGAAAATAAATGGGTTTGCGCTTTGTGAGGTCATGTGACAACAATGTAGCATATATGTATTAATCCATAATGCACACTGTTTCACTTGCAGGTAGTATAGAGTATATCCAGTGCTAATATTCCATTCTGATCTCCCATTGCTTCGCTCTCTCTCTCCTTTGTTCTCTGCGACACACAGTTCAAGTAATTGGGTGTCATAGCCAGACGCAGCTTGTGGACAATAGGAATTCATTTGCAGTCAGTTTATTTTTCCCAATCACGCACCTGGTCCTCGAAAGCAAGAGTTAATATCTGAATACGTGTACTCAACCTTGTGTGATCAACCGCCCGAACAGACGCTCTTCGTTTGCCAAAAACTAATCTCGGGGCACATCTGTCCCATCGCTTTGAAGACGGCGTTGGCAGTTTCAGGGTGGTAGAAAGCACAGCTGTTGTTTGGGTGGTCTTCCCTGATGGGATTGAAGTACACTTCCTCCTCACGCCTTTAAAGCAAACCAACAAACAGACAGACAGACAGGTACTTTAGATTGGCTTGTCCAATTAAGACAAATAGGCCAAGTACTAAATGGTATAGTTGCTATGATGTCTGTTAACGCTTCAATTCACATAATTGGTTATGATTAGTTTAAGAAAAAGATTAGGTAACATGTACACTGACATATCTGGAGATTCGAGTTCCCCCGTTTCCTGTAATTTTTTAAAGGTTAACTGAGTCTATAATTGTTTTAAATCTACATACCGCCGCTTGCTTCAATGTCACAGCGGTAGACACGTTAATTGACTTTAATGTACTTAGAAGCATGTCAGAGCCGTCATCATTGCATCAACTCAAACATTTTTATTCGTGACTTCAGGTGCGCTGATATTTTCAGCCCGCATGAACGCACGTCACAACCCTGAGAGGTCGAACGGCATTAAACGGACTCACTAACTGCATGTTAATCCATCTCCGGGAGCTCAGACGCCGTTCACACTCAAAACTGATGCGCATATCATTTACCACTCATATGTGAAAGTTCATTTGTCTTATGAAAACCGTGACTCAGCAGTTGCTGGGACCGCTCCATGAATCCCTTTTTAAATCGGGGTGATTAAAATGCAGTATTGCGCACAACAGCCTCAAAGGGAAGACAAGTTGAAAAGAACAGAGGGTCAATACTCTCCAAAACTGATCTGTCATCCTCTCCCGCTCCCGAAGTCCACCTCCTTCTTCCTGTTGCTATAGCAACCATTCGGCAAGGACAGGGGCATTTTAAAACACGGCCCTTGGAGAACAATCAATCATCGCATTCCTTTCGCATGCTTCTTAATTGCTTTTTGGATCATCCTCAAAAACATTTAACCCTGGGTTAGGGTCTACTCTACTAATTTGTGCCACTGATTCATTTTAACGCCGTATTTCCTATATTGCAGAGCCCTCTAAAACAGCCAACGTTCCTGATTACGTTTTAGTGGAATTTCACAGCAATTTTATAATGACCCGATCTACATTAAGTCTATGAATCTAGAGAGCACCATGGCATAATGCTGGAGCCTCATCCGAGTGCAGACGACTAAAGGTACATGTGCAGAATTCAGCTTCAAAAGCTTGTGAGTTGCCTATGGAGGCAGCATTTTAAAATCCAGAGTATCCACCTTTTTTCCTGACAGGGATGTATCGGCTGTTTTACACTGTGGTCTCTGGTGTTTCTATTAGCTGATTATATAAACATTAAACCTATAAAAATGGCTAAAAATGAATCCATAGTGACTATCTTGACTATCTTTTGGCTGTGCCTCACCTGTCAAAGTTTAATTAGCGGGTAGATGACATGAAGCAGCACAAGGTTTACACAACAAGAAAGTTCTAAAAACAGAAAAGATTTGCCTTTGTGCTTTTCACATACAGACGGCAACGTTGTCAAAACGAAATCCACGAAAACTACTAAAAACACTGTATTCTGCTGCCAGGCCAGAAGTTGATAGATGATAACAGTGTCGTTTTCAAAGGTTTTTAAAAAGGTGGTCATGAACTGCATTGTTTTATTATTCTATAATGTTTCATGTGGTGCACTTATAATGTTTTTTACATGAACAAATTGTCATAATTTACATGTTCCTATACCGTGATTTTAGCCCTCTGATTTGAACGCTCTGTTTGAAGGGGCGTGTCTGATGTGAGACTTCAGTGTAAAGGCCCACTGTGATTGGCTAACATCTTTGCATATGAAATAGCTCTCTTGAAAATGTTTTGCACATTTTTATCTCTCAAGGTTAACTAATTGTTGATTATTGCATTATATTTAGATCTATAGCATTATATTTAGATGGCATGAAAGGTTGCAGTGATGAGCATTGTAGCCAATTCATCATAACTAACAGTGCAAACACAATGTAAATAGGATATTTGTTGATTTATTACGGGAGTTTTGCTGCGACTCCAGAACTCAGTCACTGATAAACTCGCGTTGTTTGATCGACAGCTCCAGCGACTTTCTATATATAATTTAATCACAGTGTAAAAACAGATTATTTTCATACTAAGAAAAAAAAACTAAAAACAATATAAAGTTGACCATTTAGTCACTGGTTTGATTTACTAACAAATAGACAAAGACCATCTGACTGTACATGAATCATTACATATCAGAAATCACTGGTCACAGATCAGGCATTATAATTAACAAGGTTACTTACATGTAGTGGCATTAGTCCATATCTTAAAAGTATGGTTGCAAAGCCTGTGCCGAAACTGATTTATCTAAGAATCCACGGTGAAATGTACTGAATACAAATAAATAATGCTCAACTAAGACATTCACATTGTTGAAAATAAATAACCACATTCGGATCCTTTGGAAGGTATATTTAATTTTTTCCGGTAATCCTGTATCACTCTTGTCTCCTCGTCATCTCACTAACACGCCAGTGGGCTGGGCCAAAGTTGCAATTATGAAGTCGTTGATTTTCTAGTTATTGAAAATGATTGATCTAGATAGGCACATTCCACAATGAGTCGTTATCTGGACTATTCTTATAGTATGATGACCTCTTATATATCAAAAGCTTAAGAAAAAAATCTCATGACCCCTTTAATAGTTTGCATTTTCAGGCCCCAAAATGTTGTTGTCATTTAAATGAATGGCCAAACGCATAAAAAGTTTTCAGTTTTTAGTTGAAAATGGTGTGGTGTAAACGGCCCCTACATTTATAACAGGTGGGCGTTTATATCCTACATACATCTCTGGATTGCTGTGAAGTTTGAAGAGCTTTTGGTCCGCAAAATGATAAGAGCCCTGATGTACCTTCTTTGAGGAGTATTTTAACTGTAGCTCTGCAAGCCATGCTTTCTCTCATCAGTCTTTGGCACAAAATGCAATTCATATGACACCAGGCATGGACATTCTTTTTTGGGTTTGTTGGCACTTCAAAACAAGTGATTTGCAGGAATTCCTTCAATGTATTGCTGTTGTTGTGTCAGCCAAAAACAGCACCGCTTGACCTTGAGCTAATTTTATTCTTAGTATTCAAAACATTTTTAGGACAACAGGAATTCATCAGGGTGGCACTCATTGGCCGCTCAGGAAAAAAAGTGGATATGCTAGGGTATGCGTAAAGTGCGAGCAGCCCGATATTTCTAACCATTCATGCTATGTGCATACTCACACATGCACTTTGAATTTTTTGAATTTTTGCACTAATTATTTTGTCCACAAGGTGTCAAAAGAAACAGAACAACAGAGCAACAACAACAAAATGCTGGAGAATTCCACACTGACAAGCATTTAATAGGCATCTGCAGTGACAAGCTCTTCTGTGAGGGGATTAAGAGATGCTAAGATATTTTTATCGCTCTTAACTTTTGGAGAGAAAAAAATAACGCAGACTCTGGACAAGAATAAAATGTTCTAGTGTGCATGTGTTGATCACATTCACGCTAGGTTAATAGAGTATATTTTGAAGGACTATTGCTGCATCTCAATTCGCTTAGACAATGCCCTAAAAGTATGTACTTTTGTGAAGAAAAAGTACATACTTTCGAGTGTGTGTAGTCACGAATTAAGAGTTAAATTGAGGCTACACTATAAAAAATTATTTCGTTATTTCAATATAGTCAAAATATGGCCACGATGTAGTTAAAAGGAGGGAGCAAATTCGTACAGCATGGCCACGATTTATCTAAAATAAAGTAATAAGCTGGAAGAATGTTCTCTATATCTTTTCTAACATATTTTAGATGTATTAGATGTATTCTTTACAGAGAATGTGCAACAAGCTCAGCGAAAAATCCAGGGTATAAATAAATGTGTTTATTTCATTCAGTACTGAAAAGTATCATTTAAAAGTCAGTCATTCAAAGTTTTACAATATTGTATGTATTTTATGCTTGTCACACAGGAATCACAACATTAGTATAGCAAAATGCTAAAGTCACACTAATGAAATCTTCCATGTTGAGCGCTATGTCTGTGACTGTCTTAGTGTCAAATGAGTCATTTATAAGGTTCCATGACATTTAGGATACTACCTATGAGGGCAGCTCACAATGTTTTGGAACAGAGCCTATATGCAGCATCTTTATATCACAGTATGCTGTATTATAGACCATTCTTGCAACTGTCGGAAAACAAACTAAGGCAGGAGCGGATGCTATTTATATCTCAGCTGAAGGCGAGGATAGGAGCACAAATGGAAGGTGGGGGTGGGACAAGGGTCATTGGCATGACTTCATCGAAAGGGAGTATCTGGTCCATCTCTGTCTAGATGACTCAGGTGGCAAATGTCAGTTTGCAGCTTGGATGGAGAGAATAAAGCAAGCGAAATGAGGAGGAAAAATGCAGCGGGCGGAGGAGAAAAACTCAAAGGAATGTGATGTGGATTTTCTCTGAATTTTCCACCGATTTCCTGAGGGCCACTTTACTTTCTTACAAATTGAGCAGGGTGGTCTTTTCGGCCGGTGCATGAGACCTGGTGTGCCTATTAGGCCACCGAAAAGAACCCACTGTGCTTTCAACAGGCCTATATCCTTACTGTATGTTGACGTCAGGGATAATGTATGAGCTTCCAGCTGGTTCTTTATTCTTGCTTCTCTTTGCCTCTCTCCTCTGATTTACAATCTGGCTTTGCTGGCAGGAACACCATTGGGGGGTCCCGAACCTCCACAATCTCATCGGCAAACAGAGGGACTCTAATCTGTGCTTTGTGCTTTCCAAAATTCAACTCAGCTTTAGTGTGGTAAGAAAGTCTTTATCTGGCCCCTGAAAGCCCCTCTGCTAGCACTTAAAAGTCCATGCTGAGGGATGTCGCCCTACTAAGGTGAAAGTCACTCAGTCATTCAGCCGGACAGTGAAAGGCTGCAGCGCTTCACTAGGTGTTTAAGTCAAAGTGCCCTATAAATATAAATGACAGGCATTAAATGTGCCTTTAAAGCCTGGTCTCAGGTCAGCTCCCCCTGTGCTCTGAAGACTCAAACACTACAGGTTTAGGTGTGCTCCACGTTCACACTAATAGTCTGAGGAGTGTTTGATGAAAGGTTGAGGCATGCATAGGCTGTGCTTCATAAAAAAGGTTACTGTGATGACGTCATGTGCAGGTGTTGTGGAATGCTTCAAGTAAACATGTAATCAAAATAGACCCTATTTATATTCTTCACACACGTTCCTAATCGTATTGTGTATGATTATACAGCGCATGTACTTCTAAAGAAACAAAAATCGTTGTAATCTTTCATTAAACAACCGCTGATGTCATCAAGGATGTGTGGGCAGGGAAATGAATGTTAACCAATAACCACGGACACTGTCATAATAATAAATAAAAAAAACTTACATCCAAAAATGTATTGCCAATTTTTTCTTTAAATGTTGGCTATGTTGGCTGATACACTATATTGCCAAAAGTATTGGGACACCCCTCCAAATCATTGCATTCAGGTTTTCCAATAACTTCTATGGCCAAAAGTGTATAAAATCAAGCAACTAGGCATACAGACTGCTTCTACAAACATTTGTGAAAGAATGGGCCGCTCTCAGGAGCTCAGTGAATTCAAGCGTGGTACCGTGATAGGTTCCCACCTGTGCAATAAGTCCATTCGTGAAATTTCCTCACTACTAATTGTGACCATAATAAATGACTATTCCATGGTCAACTGTTAGTGGTATTATAACAAAGTGGAAGCACAAAATAAAATAAAATCACGGTGCGGGGTCAGCGCATGCTGAGGCACACAGTATACAGAAGTTGCCAACTTTCTGCTGAGTCAATAGCTACAGATCTTAAAACTTTGTGGCCTTCAGATTAGCTCAATAACAGTGCGTAGAGAGCTTCATAGAACTCACATGTATTGTCCCAAGTGTAAAGTTTGGTGGAGGGGGGATTATGGTTGGACTTGTCCCCTTAGTTCCAGTGAAAGGAACTCTTAATGCTTCAGCATACCAAGACATTTTGGACAATTTCATGCTCCCAACTTTGTGGGAACAGTTTGGGGATGGCCACTTCCTGTTCCAACATGACTGCGCACCAGTGCACAAAGCAAGGTCCATAAAGAGATGGATGAGCGAGTTTGGTGTGGAGGAACTTGAGTCCTGACCTCAACCTGATATAACACCTTTGGGATGAATTAGAGCAGAGACTGCGAGCCAGGCCTTCTCGTCCAACATCAGTGCCTGACCTCACAAATGTGCTTCTAGAAGAATGGTCAAAAATTCCCATTAACACACTTCTAAAACTTGTGGAAGATCTTCTCAGAAGAGTTGAAAGGGTGGGCCAATTACATATTAAACCCTATGGATTAAAATGGTAAATGGACTGCATTTATATAGCGCTTTTAACAGACCAATGGCCATCCAAAGCGCTTTACATATTGCCTCACATTCACCCATTCACTCACCGACGGCGGTGTCAGCCATGTAAGGTGCCATCCAGCTCGTCAGGAGCAGCTGGGGTTAGGTGTCTTGCTCATGGACACCTCGACACTTGGTCAGGTGGAACCGGGGATTGAACAACCAACCTTCTGGTTTGCAGACAATCTACATGAACCACTGAGCCACTGCCGCCCATTAAGAATGGGATGCCAGTAAAATTCATGTGCATGTAAAAGCAGGCGTCCCAAAACTTTTGGCAATATAGTGTATATCGATCAACCACTAAACTAGACTTTTTAAGCTTCCACATCCCAAACAAAATGCTTCTTCAAACACTCCCACCTACAGACAATTTAGTGTCTATCTCCGTGCCACCTACAATTGACTATAAACTCACATTCAGGTCTGAAGTTTCAATTTTTAGAATCCAATAAATGTCTCCATGGATATAATCTAGTATTCATTTTTTAAAGCTCTGTCTAGAGGCTTGTTGGGCAGCTATAAACATGCCATTCAAATTAATTCTCATTGCCATCACTAGGTTGTCATATTTTTTACCCACAGAATTGAATGCAATACTTCTGTGTTCATTTTTAGTTTTTACAAGGCATATTGTAGTCACCTTTACATGGGTGGCAGATAACAGCCATGCAATTCTTGTGTATGGTGGTTATTAAATAAACAGGTTCAAACCAACAGCACATTCATATCTACACCTCCGCCTGTTTCGACACCTCTTGTCATGTAGACGCTGGATAAACACTTGTGAAGGAGCATGAATGTCAGTAGATGGTGTGATGGTGTCACAGTGTTGCTCCCATGTGTATGTGGGAGGAAATCAATGGGGAAATATGGTTTCTATGCAAGATCATCTAATCCATGAAGAGAGATGAGATGCTAAAGAAAATTACACAGCGCCACTGAAGCAGTGCAGAGAATTGTAATTAGCAGTAATTGCTAGGGTAAAAACATCACTGTTATTGCACATACATTTATAAGCATGTTCTAAACCCCTAACCCTAAATATTAAACATTGTTGTGTAACTCATTTCACACTATTTGTGATAAAGACATGAATGCTTACTCAATATCATTTAGGTTATTGAGTAAGTGAAATTGAGGTGTGTTGTTACTTTTCTAAGCAATTCTAAATAATTTTCCCCTGGCAGATGATATAATGTCTGAAAAAATCTTCTAGACTTACATTGAAGGAAAGACTAAGCCATAATCAGTGACTAGAACATCATAGAGACCACCTAGTAACCATCTAGACAAGCCTAGCAACCAATTCTCAATAGTATAACGACTCAAAACACCTTAGCAACTGCATAGCAGTGCTTAGCATCATGACAGCTTGTTTTGCACGGCAAGCACCACTCCCATTTTCTTCAGAAAATTGAAAAATCTAGTTGCCATCAGTGTAAAACCCATGGAAATTGAAGGAGGTCAGCACATCCTCCCACATCTGTAGTGAGACTGTACTGCGAGCTGTTTTCCGTCCGGTATACGCGCCAAATCTGCCATGTCCATCTAATTGGAGTTTCGAGCCTGAGCCGACAGTCAACAAGCACGTCTTGACAGCTTCCACTTACATACGCGCCAAGAGAACGTTAGTTATACGTTCGACGCAACTTCTGCAGCATGCAGTGATGTGTCTCTGACAACCCCCCGAGTCTTCAGCGTGCAGTTACACTCCGCCATTCACTCTCTTTTGCTATCTTTTTCTCA
Source organism: Gobiocypris rarus (assembly GCA_023029165.1). Classification (NCBI taxonomy): domain Eukaryota; kingdom Metazoa; phylum Chordata; class Actinopteri; order Cypriniformes; family Gobionidae; genus Gobiocypris; species Gobiocypris rarus. Next base: position 29,523,458 of record CM040915.1, on the reverse strand, counting down.
AACAACACAGATGCTAACACAGTCTGTCTGAATCTTCCTTTCCCTTGCACAAACTCACACGGGTGCTCTGTTCCAAAACTATGGTGGCAGCATTTTAAGGCATCATGGATGTGCTCCTGACGTGAAGACTGTTCCAAACCTTAATTCCCGTCTTAATTATGCTGCATCATTATATTTCTAATTTTGGCATTTTCTAAAGTAGCATCTTTTGTATTGTATTCTAACAGAGAAAACCAATCCCAGAATGCACTTCAGCAAGTGTAGTGATAAATCAAAAATAAAAAAAAGAAGTTATTTAGGGTTATCCAGCTCTGCTGGAATTTGTTAATTCATGGCAATGTTTTAGATTTTTTCCCCTCTTTTTAATTAAATCATGTCTACATTTTACTGATCCCTTCTCTCATTTTAGTTACATCTACATTAATCCTGATACATTTGAAAATAGCGTTTTGGTTTCAAAGCAATCTCCATTCACAGTAGCATTTTCAAGTGTTTTCCAAAAGATGTTCATCCATAGCCTAGAAATCTAGACGCACCCTAGCGGCAGCAAATTTAATCTGCCCGCCAGTGTCGTCTAGCAACTCTCAATACCCTTCTGAGCTGGAAAAGCCTAACTCTGGACGGGCCAATTACATCGTGTATAGAGTCGGTGGGCGGGCTTAACGTAATGACGGCAGAGTTGCGACGGTTCCTGCTGCTTGAAAACAAAGAAGATGGCGGCTGGAGATGTTGGCGAACAGCGGTCTTTCGAATCTGCTTTGGCCGCGACTCTGAAAGATTTAAAGTTAAGCGTTTCGTTGAAAAAAGAGCAAATAACCGAGAGCTCTAACTACGTCAGCTTCTTCTTTGCTCTGGTTGGTTGTAGCGCTATCCAATTGCGTGCAGAGGGAGTTTGAAAGACAGCAGTTTATCCCGCCTCTCGGATTGAGCCCTGTCAATGGTGAGTTTCCAGACCAAACATCTTGATCTGGGTCTGGCTTGTCAGGCTAGCTCATCCACACTGACATGTCAGAACACATTGAAATCATCTTACTGTGCACATAAAATGTAATAAAAACGGTGTTTTCAAATCTATCCAGATTAATCTCCCATGTGTAGCATGTAAAGGGTGAAAAGCAATGGTCCTAGTACTGAGCCTTGAGGTACTCCATACTGAACTTGTGACTGATATGACATCTCTTCATTTACTGCCACAAACTGATAATGATTAATTTTAATGATTTAAAACATTATAATGCAATTCCACTAATGCCAACATAACATTTAAGCCTATTCAATATAATGTTTTGGTTGATAGAGAGATACAACCACAATCAGATCATAAGAGCAAATCATTTGTAACCCTCAGTCAGTCTCAGTACTGTGATACGGTCTAAATCCTGACTGGAAATCCTCGCAGATACCATTTCTTTCTAAAAAAGGGACATAGTTGTGAGGATTAACTGGGATTAATGTAGGCATAGCCTGAATTAAAACTAAACCAAAATAGAATAAAATAAATTTAAATGAGGGATCAAATTAGTAGGTTAGCTACTGTATAGTATAGTATAGTATAGTATAGTATAGTATAGTATAGTATAGTATAGTATAGTATAGTATAGCCTCCAACCATTTAACAAAAACAAGAAAGCAAATTAGTACAACATAGCTATAATTTCCCAAAAATGAGGGAACAAATGAATAAATTGTGATAATGAATTTCTGTATTATTATTAGTTTAGCAACATGCTAACATGAAACCATTAAAAACGGCAATGGCAAGTCAGTCTAGAGCATTCTGTAACAGTCACTTATGAGGTTCCATGTCCATGTGGATGCTCAGCTTAACAACATGCTAACATGAACCACTGAAAAAACTTTGTTTGTAGAGCACACGTGTAGAGTTGCTATACGATCATTCTGTAATGGTTACTTGTGAGGTTTATGACTTTCAGGGTGTTTAAGTTAGCAACATGTTAACATGTAGCCATATGTGTCGCTCATGAGCTTCCATGACCGTCAGGAAGACGATTAAGGTAGCTGCTTATGTAGGCAGTAGACAGTGAGGCGTCTCACTAGGTTCTGGAACAATGCTCTTGTATTTCCACCACCCACACTAACACTCTCCCTTCCTATTTCACATACACACAAATAAACACAAACACACAACCTCCCACACACACAACCCTCCACCATCTTAATGAGAGTTCACGCATTGTGATTATTACTGCACTTTTGGCCCAAACAGTCCCTCTCTTTTGATGAGGCAGCAGCAAAGGCAGATACATGGATCTCAACCTCTGGGCAAATAACTCCGCCAGTAAAAGAGCCTGATGTGCAACCAATTCTGCTGCCAAGCTGTTCTCTCCGATCTGCAGGCTTGCACAGAGCGGCCAGCGTAATTGGAAAGATCAAACGTGCTTTTGTGCATCGTGGGGAATGCGGAGCTTTGCCGCGGAGGGAGATCTGACTTGGGAAATCAGGGAGATACACAAGAGATAGAGAAGCTCTGATCACACTGACAAACCGCCTTCCAAGTCTGCTCGTAAAGAAATAAGCGCTGGCGATTCGGGGGGATTATACTTTATTATATATCAGGAGAACTTGTGGATAATTGGATGTTGGACATCAATACACACATGGAATGGCGTTATGTTGGCAGTATTGAAAAAGTCACTAACAAAAAGTTACATTTTTTTTTGACTGCATCCAGTTTATATTCAACATATGAATTAATCATAATATATCTATATCTATATCTATATCTATATATATATATATATATATATATATATATATATATATATATATATATATAGATATATCTATATCTATCTATCTATATCTATATCTATCTATATATATATATATATATATATATATATATATATATATATATATATATATATATATATATATATATATATATATATATATATATATATATATATATATATATATATATATGTAAACATTCTGTGCAAGTCTCAGGACAGAAAAATGTTGTCCATCATTTCATTCGATCCTACCTCCCTGTCAACATACAGTCAAACCAAAATTTATTCCGACACCTTCAAACTTTTCTCACATTATCTTATTCACTTTTCTCTAGTTTAGAAAATGCAATAAAATATTTTACTTTAATTCGGAACTTTAATTCAAAAAGTTTTATAAATGGATATTTTTCTAACACAAACACGACGGTTTGCTTCAGAAGACCTTTATTAACCCCCCAGAGCCATGTGGAGCATATTATTTGACGGACAGATGCACTTTATATCGACTTCAAAAACAGAGCAACAGACAATGCCATTTTTTAAAGCTTGGAAGAGCCAGGACCTTTTTAATATAACTCAACTTTTATTCGTCTGAAAGAAGAATGTCATGACTTGAGGGTGGGAAAATCATGGGCTAATTTTTATTTCTGGGTGAACTAACCCTTTAAGCAAAACATGATCAGGTCAAAGTGTCTCAACAATTTTGGTCCCAAATTTTGATCAATGGTAGTCCACTGTGTGAATATTTTTTGGGTATATGTCACCATTAACTTTATTTTGCTATCCTCACATATATAAATGAACTATAACGTCCTGCACCCACTGAATCATTTTTTGTTTGACTGTATGTATTTCCATACCTCCATACACACCTGCTGCCGCAGATATCTCACGTCATCAGTGCATTCAGTAAGGCTGTGCAGGGTTAGACAAATGTCAGTCACTAAGCACCACAAAAAACAGCAGCCCCTTTGTTTAGTTCCTCCTGAACCAACACAACAAGCTTATGCTGCATTCATGCCATGTCGTAACCAAAAATTACAAAGTTACAAACCCATAACGTTGTACCCATACTCTTTACCCGGACAGACGGATTTATACATTTCTATGTCAACACTATAGACACCAAAATGAATTTGCAGCAGTCAGGTGGTACAACAAAAGCTCTCTGTAAATTGTTTACATGCATTATTATTGTAATGTTATGTAATGTTTTGTAATGTAATGTTTGCGACATGAGGTAAATTAAAGTCGTTGTAGTGACAAATTGCCTTTAGGACCCCAATCGATCCCATTGGTTCAAACTGCTTTTAATAGCTACTCTCTTTAGCGCCTGATTACAATTCCTACAAAATTATGTTACGATAAATGCCATTTCAACTACGATATAATGACCATTTATGTCTGTATTAGTTAGCTTATATACTAGCATAGCATACAGATTTGCCTGATAGCTTAGTTTATACACACATTTGCACTTACCCTACATGCATTTACAATCATATTTAATGTAATTATGTGTTAAATGAAGTGTTAAATGTCCAAATATTTCAGTTATAAATAAAACAAATTAATTATGTTAAATTATTCACTTAATAGGCTATTATTATTATTATTATTATTATTATTATTATTATTAATCAATTAACAATTAATACGGTTTAAGAAATTCAATTTGTTTTATTATGCACTAATGTGTTCCCTTTAAGGGAACTCGCTGCGTCACCGCTTTGGGAATGCCTCTGCATGATAGCGTCGTGAAGCACTTATGTAATCAGTCCAAAGGAGAGACAGAACGTCATAGGCAGGTGACGTCATAGATCCGGAAGGTATAAAGCACACCAGCAAACAAACGCTGCTAGCTTCTGATGCCTTCAGCAAGCGCTCTGTGTTTTCATTATCCTGGTCAGCTCTGTGTTTGTGTCTCAGTTCAGAGTTTTCTTATTTTCCTCACAAAAAGTGCATACACATACTGATATTTGGAGAGATTATGGCGAGCGAACAGCATTACAGAAAGTGTGTTCCTCCCTGCTCTAGATACACCACGAGTGGGGATACACACTTGATGTGTGTTGTTTGTTTGGGTGAGCAGCACACTCAGTTGGCTCTCGAGGATGCCTGCTGTGAGCATTGTGAGGCTTTGCCGCTCCACGTGCTGAGATCCCGCCAGGCGCTCTTCGAGGAGGGTGCAGCGGCTTGCGTTCCCTGCGGCACGGGTCCCGTTGCGGCCGAGGCACAGTGGTGGATCATGTCATGGGGTTCGCAAATGGACCTGTCAGAGGGGTAAGAGATGGGCTCAGCCCTTTCTCTGCCTTTATCTGGCAGGCCCCCGGCCGTTTCTCCGGGTTCGGGAGCCCGCTCAGCGGTTTCTCCCACCCAGGGGACGGCCTTGGTGCTGCAGTATCGACGCAGGGGTTGAAGACTCACCTCTTCAAACCCCTGCCAGTGAGGAGCTGATGGAGGTTTTGAGTAGGGCTGTGGCCAAATTAAACATTTGACACACTCGAGGCTGGTACCTGTAGTCGATTTTCTGGCAGAGTGGGAGAATCTGCCGAATACATCTCGTTGGGTCCTGCGTATTATTAAAGAAGGGTACACCATCCAGTTCAGGTGTCATCCACCCAGTTTCAACGGGGTACTACCCATGTTGGTGGGCCCCGAGCAGGCTCTGGTGATGACTCAAGAAGTACAGACTCTGCTGCGAAAGAGGCTATAGAGAGGGTCCCTCTACCAGACAGGGAGTCAGGCTTTTACAGCGTGCCGAAGAGGGATGGGGGGCTGCATCCTATTTTAGATCTGCACATCCTCAACCGCTCAGTAGCAAAGCTCAGGTTCAGGATGCTTAGACTCAAACACATCGTGTCTCAGATCAGGTCCGAGGACTGGTTTGGCACAATAGATCTAAAGATGCATAATTTCATGTCTCTATCCTTCCTCAGCACAGGAAGTACCTGAGGTTCGCTTTCGGGGGAGAAGCGTACCAATATTGGTGCTTCCCTTTGGTCTAGCTCTTTCACCCCGAGTGGTTGCTCAGCCCAGGGCTTATGGCAGGACTGTCGTCATTCGTGGCACATAATTGCCTTGGAATGTTGGCGGTGCTTTAGGTTGAAGCACTTCCTGCCATACCTTACGGTCCCCTATGTAGACTGGTCACTCACCGTCTTTCATTCTGAGACAGTGGTGGCTTAAGACCAAAGGATTTCCCAGAGGGGAACCCTTTCTCACGTAGTCAAGGCAATGCGGCACCTTGGTTATGTGGAAAGGTCCTTGGTTTCTGGCCCAAGGCCCGTCACTGAGGGCAATGTGTCAGCATGCGTCTCTGACCACGGATGCCTCCCTGATGGGCTGGGGGGCGACCATGAGTGGTCGCTCGACCCAGGGCTCGTTTGTGGAAGCAGACATCCTGTCAAGCCAGGGACCGAGGCCCGGGGAGTGGAGACTCCACACCGAGGTGGTGGAGCTCCTTTGGGAGAATTCGGCAGGGCCCAAGTGGACCTGTGTGCCAAACACGAGAACACTCATTGTTAGCTGTGGTTCTCCCTAGTGCCTCCAGCTCCTCTGGGACTGGACGCTATCGTACAGGAGTGGCTGAGGCTGCCCCTATTAAAATGTGGGCTTGGCCTCTGAGGGGGCCCAGCTCATAATTTCTGGTCTCTCAACTGAGGTTGTTGAGACCATTCTACACTCTAGAGCTCCCTCCATGAGGAAACTGTACGCTGAAGTGGAGACTCTTCACCTTATGATGTAGAGATCTCCTGTGGGATCCAGTTAACTGCCCTGCGAGTGCGGTGCTGGAATTCCTGCAGGAGAGGTTCTCCACTGGGTTAGCTCCCTCCACACTAAAGGTGTATGTGGCGGCCTTACTAGCTTACCACAATCCTTTGAGTGGGGTTTCTCTGGGGCAACATCCTCAAGTTACTTGTTTCCTCCGTGCCCACTCTACCAGGAGTATGGCTGCCTCTCAGGATGGTCATCATTGCATACCTTTGTCAGATTTTACGAGCTTGACATCAACTCTTCTCTTGGGGCTCGGGTGCTCGCCCACTAGACAATGTCACAGGCGAGCATTCGGCTCATATGGGGATGTGGGTATTCTCGTTCCCAAAGTGGTGATGCAGCGTGAGTTCCCTGGAAAGGGAACGTCTTGGTTACGACAGTAAACTTAGTTCCCTGAATGCCATACTCCCCACATGCCTGCAAGGGTCTTGCTTCAGTCTTTTTCAGAAGCTAGCGCCATTTGTTTGCCGGTGTGCTTTATACCTTCTGGGTCTATGACATCACCCGCCTGTGATGTTTCATCTCTCCATTGGACTGATTACACATGTGCTCCATGACGCTATTACGCAGAGGCATTCCCAAAGGGGTGACGCAGCGTCTCGTTCCCTATTCAGGGAACTAAGGTTACAGTCGTAACCGAGACATTTTCTTACACATTATATAGTAAGTTATGTGTTTTTTTTAAATAATATAATATGTATATACTTAGTATAATCATTAAAGGTGCACTATGCAACTTTTCCGTCCGCTAGAGGGCCCCTGTTCAAAACAAAGGCGTAGTTTGATGACGCCAAGTTTGAGCGCAGCATCTTGGGACATGTGGTCTTCACCTCACAGCCGGTGAAAAAGAATCGGGATAGGACTCTGGCAGAAATCATGTTGATGGATGCAGTTATTAACGTTACTGTAGTATGAAGCAGAGCAGGACCGAGTGTTGTGGAGCCGAGCAAGGCCACTGGAGCGATTGTAAATGAGAGGAACAACACGCCTCGCATGTAGCAGGACTTTTATTATGAAGGGACACAGTCGACGGGCTCCGGCGCTATTTTCCGGTCATGAGTATGAGGGAACTCAGCTCTGTTTATCATATTAGATACATTTGAGTGTGTTGAAAATTGTTATGAAGTTACTCTGTGCGTTCACTCGGCGGCTGCTCAGATGCTATGCTCAGACGTCCCGGTTCCTTGGTTAAAATAGTTGGTTAAAATTTTCTCACAATTTACAAATAGTTGGAAACATTTGGGATATTGTAAGTACTCAACTGAACAAAATATATAACACTGGCCTAGTGTTTTTTGGATATTTTACTGCAAAAATACTACATAGTGCACCTTTAAAGGGTTAGTTTACCCAAAAATGAAAATTCTGTCACTTACAGTCATGTTGTTCGACACCCGTAAGACCTTTGTTCATCTTCGGAACACAAAGGAAGATATTTTTGTTGAAATCCGATGGCTCAGAAAGGCCTCCATTAGCAGCAATGACATTTCCTCTATCAAGGCACTAAAGACGTCATTACAAATTCCATCTCACTACAGTGGTTCTACAATAATTTTATGAAGTGACAAGAATAGTTTTTGTGTGCAACCCCCTTAAATATTGACTTATATAGTGATGGCCGATTTCAAAACACTGTTTCCTGAAGCTTCAGAGCTTTATGAATCAGCGTATTGAATCAGCGGTTCGGAGCGCCAAAGTCGAGTGATTTTAGCAGTTTGCCGGTTGCTGCCAATGGAGGCCTTTCTGAGCCATCGGATTTCAACAAAAATATCTTCATTTGTGTTCCGAAGTTGAACAAAGGTCTTACGGGTGTCGAACGACATGAGGGTAAGTAATTAATGACATAATTTTCATTTTTGGGTCAACTAACCCTTTAACTGACAGTTTGGGGAGAAATGATTTTGAGTGAGTATCCGGTTTCTCGTCACGTGAAGGTTTGCAGAATCTGCTCTGGCTGTGTACGCACACATGTGCTTTGAGGAGGCGTGCAATAGAGTGTGAAACAAAACCAGCAATGTAGCATTTTGTTGCAATAAACATTGAATATAGTAGATTGGAACATTTCATGTGGGCGGCATGGGTCTCATAAATTAGCCATTATAATTATATTGATGACTCTTCAGTTTTTATGAGGCATTTATTTACACAGTTATGCATATTTGAACAGACTGAATTAAAATAAGTGGAATATTCATCAAACAGCTCTCAACCTGTTGTTGTCTCCCCTCTCAGATAGGTTTGAGTTTTGAATATGGCATGCATGTAAAGCTGTAGAGCTCGCCCGGCTCACTCAAGCACACATGAGCATACTGTACACACACGCACACACACACACAAACACACAGATCACAATTCCCCTTTGCTCACCAGTAGAGGAAATGGGAATTCTTAAATCACAGTCCGAAGTCCTCCATGTGGAGAAATCTCTCAAGAGCGTTTCATGGAAGACAAAATACAACGGAGGTAAATAAAACACCTCTCTTGAATTGTAACAATCCACTTCATTAAAGTCAACTCGCCCTTAAAGGACTTTCCATTCTTTGAACATGTCCTCATCTCTTTCAGAAAGTTACAGTTTGAGTCCATTCTTCCCAGTTTGAAACTTTCATGTGTTCCACTCCTCTCTTCCTTTCTTCAATATGAAGAAAAGATCAGAAGAAACAAGTCTTTGAGGGAAAAAGAGCGCCAAAATATCCTCAAGCCAACATCAAACAGTCGCGGCTTACATTTAATACATATTTTAAACATTATTACAGTTAGCTTATAATTCTCAAGTCCGTCTCGCGTTTGTGGCCTCGGCAAATGAGAGGAAGAATGGAAGGGATTTGAGTTAAGGAAGAGAGTGATATCTTTTTTTTTCCAATAGAGAAAGACATGCACACATGCAAACTGAACCTGAGAAGTAGAAATGTTGTCAATTTAATCCATGTAATGAAAATTCAGTGTAAACATGAGAAAGTTATGACAAAAGGGAGGGAAAGAACAAAGACGATTGCCTGAGGCGCCATCATACAGAATTCCAATTAACATGTGCTGTGTTTTCCCAGCACTCTCCAGGTGTTCCATACACAGGCTGCCCGTCAGGCTGATACAGTTTTCCATTGGACACGCCGTAGTTTTCCACAGGCTCCTTGGGAGGGGTGCAACACTGTCCCAAATTGTATACAGGTTTTCCATTGGCTCTTCAAGCAAAAGTCAGTTCCAGTAATTTTCCATGGGCTTTCTATGGATTGTGCCAGTCAGGTTTGCTCTTGAAAAAGGATTTTGATGCTAGCCTGGAGGCTAGCAGGTGTTTTTTTTTAATCAGTCAAACCCTTATGGGAAGAGTTTGGCTCATTTGTTCTTTCATGTCTTGTGCCTCTCCTATACTCTTCCTTTGGTGGCTTGGCAGGGTCCCTCCAATTCGACAGAGATCACTATAGAGAGGGAAATACAAAGCAAAAATCAGCTAATGCAGGAAACATTGACATGTGACAGCACTGTAGGTTTTCACTTCAAGGGATAGTTCACATGACATGACAGTTCTATCATTAATTAATGTCAAAGAGGAATTCATATTGGATTTAAATTGGTCACACCCCACCAAAAGTTTAATTGGAATTTGAATATGAATGACAGTAAAAGAAATTATGGAACTACATTCTGGGAAATTGTTTTACCCTGGTCTGCCTGTCTATCTATCCATCTCTCTATCATTGTCTGTCTTTCTGTCTGTCTGTCTATCTATCTATCTATCTATCTATCTATCTATCTATCTATCTATCTATCTATCTATCTATCTGTCTGTCTGTCTGTCTGTCTGTCTGTCTGTCTGTCGATCATATGTCTATATCATCGTCTGTCTTTCTGTCTATCTATTTATCGATCATATGTCTATCTATCTATCTATCTATCTATCTATCTATCTATCTATCTATCTATCTATCTATCTATCTATCTATCTATCTATCTATCTATCTATCTATCTATCTATCTATCTATCTATCTATCTATCTATCTATCTATCATCTATCACAGTCTGTCTGTTATTCTCTGTCTTTTCTTGTTAAAAATAAGTATGAACTTCCAATACAAATTTCAATTCGGTTTGCAATTTCAGTTTAAATATAGGAATTTAATTATAATTTCCATTCTCAACTTAAATAAGTATTTTGAAGATTCTTCAAAATGTCCTAATTTTATGTTCCTGGTAAAAGTCTAATTACACCAACAAGTACAGGGTAGTATCATTGTAATTGCTATACGGTTAATTAAATTGTTTGTAATTATGCATAATGCAATGTTATTCATATAGTAAGTAAATGTAACCTGTACCAAGTGCTATAAAATAAAGTGTTACCATGACAGCATATAGGTTTGGAACAACACGAGAGTAAACAATGACAGTATTTTCATCTATTTCATATTTTCATTATTACTTAAATTTCCAATAAAAGAAGGCCAAATGTGTATGCCCTAATTCAAATGGGGATAGTAATCACGCACACAGACACACAGCTGTCTCTGGAGATTGGATCATGGCATGTCAACAGCCTGGGCAGGGCTGCTCGTGCATACAGATGCAACCATAAATGAATCATACACAGGCCATCAGCATGCAGCGTCACGCGGAGACATGACGCACCCGCACACGTACACACTCGACCGTTGGACACGAGGCTCCACTGCCGGCACATTAAAAAGATCATTAGCCGACTAATTAAAGTCATTGCTCTCTTTTAGCATCTCCTCCATCTCCCTTATTAAGCTCTCTCCGCCACCTCCGCTAGCCCTAGTCTGAACTGAACCAGCTTCCCCAGCGAGCAGACACAGCAGCCAGTGAAGAGGAAAGGGCACTGCACTGTGTGTAAGTCAGCCGTTACTCCGTTCCCAAGACGGTGCGATTCATAGCGCTCTAGGCTAAATCCGTGCATTTACAAACGCAAGTAAAATGAGCGTGCTTATTTGGACTAAGACTCAGCAGTGTTATAGATTGCATTTATTTGCTGGATAATTTATGTGGTTGAAACTGCTTATCGTGAGGAGTTGGGTGGGGGGAAAAGCCCTACATGGTATGATTTGCAATGTGAGGCGCGGGGAGGGGTTAGCTTATGGTGATAGCTATTTTGCTGCACGTTCAGTTTAAAAATTCAGCACATGCTTTACCCGAAGGAAAGAGAGATCTCTTTTTAATATCTTGATTATTTCACCTAGACTGCAATGATATGGAATGGAAAGCTGCTTCTCAGATGTTTCTCGCTAGTAATCTCACATCTCCTCATGTAGAGATCTCTGTAATGGCACAAACTGTGCTTAGATTTACCATGATCAATCAAACGTCAGAGATAACAATATGAACAAACATTTCCCATTACCCTCACTGTATGCCACAGTTTATGCTAGTAAAAAAAAAATAAAAAGGAAATTGTGATTTTATATCTCACAATTGCAACTTTATTTAGAGTAACCGCTATTCTATCTCTGAATAGTTAAGCATGGTAATGGATATGACAATGTTAATGTTTGGTTGGAATAGATCTGCTACGCTGCTGTGTAGTAGTGCTCACAGAAACTTGCTACTTTTAATACACACACAGACACGCTGCTGTGAGCATGTAAGCAAAAGTAGCATATGGACCTGGGGAGACAAGTGGAGCTGGGAAAGGTGAAGGGTTTCAAAGGAACTTTGAAAGTTTGCTACTGCAAACACACAACAAATATTTAACCCTTAAATGCATGAATGTTTCGCCAATCATTATTACATATTCGGATCGTTATCTAACACAGATGGATCTATGTCTTTCAAGATAATTTAAAACTTTCATAATATTAGAGTAACAATTACAGAAGAATAAAATAAAGCATATTTTGTGACCTTTTGGAGCTTGGAAGAGTTCAGGTTGAGCAGATGTTTTATACCATCATCACTGTCCTTGTCAAAGCTCATTTCCCAGTACATTCAGCATGTGGATCATATTCACAATCTCAAAGATATTCTCAAAACGATCATTTTTAACATCTTCAAAATCAATATTTTAATCGCTGACAGCTTTTTCACCAGATCCACCATCATGTGACAGTGGCACTAGAATTTGACTGTATTCGGTACTTGCTCTGCAGTAAATCGCAAAGAGTCATTTCAAGTTTTGCTAATGATACGTCCTATTCTTATGTTTTCTGCCTGCAGTAACTATGAGTGAAACGTCACTTTATCATTGTATATCAGACAATAAAGCTGAATTTCACTTAAGTCATCAAAGATTCAATGAATGGGAAAACATGCATTCTTTTATAAATGTATTATTTGGTTACACTTTATTTTAAGGTGTCATTGTTTCAGTAATATAATTATATATTTAAGTACTGAGTGATATTAATTAACTACATGTACTTGCTATAGGGTTAGGGTTTGGTTTAGGGTTAGTTGCATGTAATTATGCATCATTTACTGTTATTACTATGGTAAGTACATGTAACATGTAAGCAAAGGACGTCCCGGGTCACTAAAGACCAGCGGTATGTGTTTAAGGGTTACATGTTGAGCTGCAAACTCATTGCCTGCAGATGCAACCTATCAGCTTGTGCCATGTAGTTAACATCAGTTTGTGTCAAGGAGCCATCTAGACATTCATGACAGAAGTTGGTGTTTTTAAACCTCAAAATGCGACTTTGTCTTGCCATTGTGACTTCAACTTTATATTGTGCAAAGTGACTGTCACGCAATTGTAATTGTAATTGGCATTTTACATAAATTAGTTTTCTCATAATTGCGATTTCATACACAACAATGTGACTTTGCATTTCACAATTTCATCTAGATTCTTGTAATTGTCATTTTAAATCTCACAATGTGACATTGTCTTGCAACTGTGAGTTTGTTTCTTGTAATTGCAACGTTTCGTCCCACAATGTAACTTTATGTATAACAACTGTGACTTTATTCCTTGTAATTTTTAATATTCTGACAATATGACGAATTTGACAAAATAGCAGTAACAATGCACTCTTTGCTCTGCCAATTATTATTTTCACAAACTATATTTCAGCAGAAAGATCCGTCTTTTTCTGTAAGTCAAAGCCAGAATTGACCCCTATCTAATCTGTCTGTTTTCTGCTCACCCTGAGTGTGTACTGGTAAGCACTTTGAGGCTTGCGGCGTTGCGGAGGAGCTTGTCAAGTGTGCTGACGATCTGTCCGAAGCGCGGCCTCATGTTCCGCTCCTTCACCCAGCACTCCAGCATCAGCTGGTGCAGCACTGCGGGGCAGTCCATGGGAGGAGGCAGCCTGTAGTCCTGCTCTACTGCGTTCATTACCTACAGCATCAACAGACAGAGCAGTTACACTGTCCTTTTGCATTAGGACAAACTCGGCAGTATGCAGAGTTTTATTAGGCATACAGTATGCGTCTGGAATGTTACAACAGTTAAACAATAATAAAGATTAATAGGGGTATAAGAGAACCTTCATAAGAGCATCTCAGAATAAGACATATAGCACTGTAATTGTGATATAGACAAAACAACACAATTTGTAGCACTGAATGGAGACAGTAAGCGGTATAATGTAAGAGATAAAAAACATGTATTTTTGTGTGAAACGTCTGGGTCATATTTCACCACATAATCAAAACAAAACAATAACGAAATTATTATATTTTATATATAAAAAGAAATGCTCATTAAAACATTAAGTAACATTATTTTTTATTAAATAACGTAATGCAAAAATGTAATTGTCATCTTATTCAAAATGTGAAGTGTATTTAGTATAGCTGTAGTATATGTTGATTTACAATTTGATTTACTAACATCTAACTTCTAACAGTTATTTCTATAACTGTATAACAGTAATAAATACTGTAACACAACAATGAATCATCATTGAGAAAAACAGAGAATAAAAAAATAAAAAAAAAACTCAAAAGAATAAATACTTCATTTTATTATTATTATTTATCTCAGCCTGTCTGGCAAAAGGTATGTGCTTTTCAGTAAATAATAAATAAACATGTTTTAATTACTAATACATATTAAAACATAATGTGTGTGTGTGTGTGTGTGTGTATATATGTATACTAGGGCTGTCAATCGATTAAAATAGTTAATCGCGATTAATCGCATGATTGTTATGAGTTAACTCGCGATTAATCACAATTTAATTGCACATTTTTACCAGTTCTAAATGTACCTTAAATTAATATTTTTCAAGTTTTAAATACTCTAATCAACATGGGTAATATGGACAAATATGCATGCTTTATGCAAATGTACGTGTATTATTAGTGAAACCATACTAAGAGCATGAAGACTAGACATGTATCAAAGGTCAAAGATGTTTTTCAAAGAACTTGTTCATGTCTCTTAAGCCTAAGCGTAAAAAATTTCATAATAAGCAGTGATTTCTCTAATTTTAAGAATGTAAATAAAGGGAGTTTTTGGCTGTTTAGTTCAGAACGGGGCAGGGTTCACAAGAACCCGAGACTACTTGAGGTGCTCTGAGTTCGGTTGCACTCGAACTGTGCCGTGATTCACCTGAACAGTGTGAGAAACACGAACTCAGGAGCGCTCTTGTTCAGAAAAGTAACCTGCGCATTCGTTTTAGCCGATTGTAATAGTTCTATAAAACACATAAGTGGTGATGGTGTTAATGCTTGCTTGCAGTGTATTCGCGCGTCGCACATGCATCAGAAAGCTCCCTTCATCCAATTAATTGACCAGCGTTCTGTTTTCTATCTTACCCTGTGATTGTTTGTGATTATGTAAGATGCACGTACATGCACCAGGTTTCAACAGAAGAAAGTTGACCAGTGCTGCGGGGTTTCAGCTGGATACTATTGTGGGAAATATTGCGGACTTGGACTGCAACAAACGTGCTCAGTGTAAAAACGCCCTTTTATTTTATTTCGACCTGGAGTCTAATAAAAGTTAAAACGAAAAAATTGTAGCTTATGTAGGCTATAACGTCACTTCTGCTGCTGCATCCTTAACGGCTGCTCTCGATTTTTCCAACTACGGGCTAGGCCACAGATCAATCAGAAAATGTGCGCTCCATTAATCACGCGTTAATAAAATTAGTGCTGTTAAAATTAACTTAACTGGCTTTCTGTGCACATGAGTCTTGTTTGTGTGTCACACATACAAGAGATTCACTGACAGCGTGCCAATACAGATTTAAGTTCTTTCATTTTGTATCTTATTGCGCTTGAATGGTTTAATAGCACTTGATTGATAGCATGATTATATAATGTATCGCAGCCAAAGGATGACAGAAAAAAAACTGATGCTGTGTTAATAGTGTTAAATATTTTTTAAATAATAAAATAATAATATTATTAATCGCATGGGTCACTAAAGACCCGAGGTATGCATTCATTTTGGTCCAAAATGTGACCTTAAACATGTGATTAATCTGAAAAGTAACATTAAAAATTTAGACATACATCTTGATTGCTCATGTCCCAGTATGGCCGCTCCCCAAACGACATGACCTCCCACATCACAATGCCGTAGCTCCACACATCACTGGCTGAGGTGAACTTCCTAAAGGCGATCGCCTCTGGAGCAGTCCAGCGGATTGGGATCTTTCCCCCCTATATGATAACACACATACACAGAGAGAAGCCATTTAATTCAAACACAGACTTTAAAACCAACGACATGGCTGGAGTCTTCAGCTGCCTAATTAGAGCGAAGCCTTGGCCTTAACTCACGGCTTTCTCCCCACAGGGTACATCGCTGGGTTCATTAATCTAAGATGAAAACCAGTAAAAATAAGATGGCAGACTTTAAACATAGCAGTTTGATCTATCCCTGAAACAGACAACGTGAACGGGGAAGCTAATCAATACACTAATCCAAGAAAAGTATGAGCTAAACGAGCTAAATCTTCACTTCTACTAATATTGAGTAGTAGCATAACGACACAAATGTTTACTCAACATTTTTAGCCAAAAGAGTCTAAAAATAAACTGAAAGGAATTTTATGGGATTCTAGTCCTTCAATTCCCTTATCTGCCGCCTATCATGTCGGACACATTGAACAAGCCATCACGTACCGTACTGACTACTTCCATATGTTTCCAACAGACAGAGATAGAGACAGGCTTCTTCCACATATCAAGAATGCCATCTGTACTCCTTATTCTGATGGTCAAGGCTGTTCTTATCAATTCTTAATGCACACTGTATCTGTAAAGCACAGATATCGCTACATTTCAGCCTGGCACTTGGATATAATGTTCTCTGAATTCCCTCAACGATAACAGACATGGACTTAAATCCACAACAATTATTTAATTGGGACTTTTAGGTTAATACACTAACAAAAATACCAAACAGTACCCTACTAACATGTTTTTTGGGGATGTATCAAGTGCATAAATAAATGCCACAGTATATGTAAGCTATCATAGAGTTATTTAACTTGTACTTTAAATAACAGGCCATTCAATATGGTAACCATTCAGTATCATGGTGTATATCAAAGTACCATGGTATTGACAATTGATACCATAATGATTACCCCAATGCATAGTATCATGCTAACATAAGCACCTGTGATTGTGCAAGTAAAACGTTCCTGGGTCAACATATTTTGTCTGAAAATTTTGTCCTAACCCTATCCCTAACCTTAAACCTAACCCCATCCATAACTTATCCCTAAAATCAGAGGGAAATTATATATAACACTGATGTATAAGCACTTAACACTGTTGTACAACTAAATTTGATTTAAACTGTAAATTTGTCCCTCAAATCTGATTGGTTGACTGGAATGTTGTTCCAGCATCAACAAAGATATGATCAATAAGTTATGACAACATATGTTTTAACATTGCTTTAACTCAACTTTTTGTATAAGTTAAACAAGATTCATTTTTTTTAAGTCAGTTAAATATCATTTAAGCTGAATTGAAGATAAACATCCAAGTTGATAGTACTTAATTTAAGGCAACAACGTTTTTTTTGTTGTTGTTTTTTTACAGTAAGGAACACGTTTAAGGAACCACAAAGGTTGTTATAATAAAATATTTTATACAACCATCTAGCAGTTTGTCTGACATATTAATAAAATGGACCCTATTGATATTGCTTTTATGCCTCCTTTTTACTTAATAATTTACCATTGTAAATTATAGGTGACAGTTATGTGCTTTTTGTTTAAAGGAACACGCCAACTTTTTGGGACTTTAGCTTATTCACCGTATCCCCTAGAGTTGGATAAGTCCATACATACCATTCGCATCTCTGTGCATGCCATAACTCTGTCTGATGCACCCAACACTAGCCTAGCTTAGCACAAAGACTGAATGTAAATGGCTCCATCTAGTCTACTGCTCAATAAGTGGCAAAATAACGCCAACATTTTCCTATTTACATGTTGTGATGTGTATAGTTATATCGTTGTACGGAAAATGAAAAGTTGCAATTTTCTAGACCGATATTGCTAGGAACTATACTTTCATTCCTGCGTAATAATCAAGGAACTTTGCTGCCATACCATGGGTTGATCGGGTGGAATGATATTACGCAGCACCTGAAAATAGGCAAATTTCCGTCAACATAACCAACATGACAACCTACTTGCACAGAGAGCATGCTGGGGACTATTTTCAGGTGCTGTGTAATATCATTGCGCCTGCTGCATCCATGGTACGTCAGCAAAGTTTCTTGGTTACTACGTAGGAATGAGAGTATAGTTCCTAGCCATATCAGTATACTCTAGAAAATTGCAACTTTTCATTTTACATCAGTTTCCATTGGTCTTAGTACACGATGTAACTGTGCGTCAGACAGAGTTATGGCACGCAAAGAAAAAAGAATGGTATGTATGGACCATAGACTGTAAAAAAATATGGATGGAGTGCCAGTGACATCACCCATAGGATTCGGTTTTGAAATGTGAAGTAGGGTGGAGCTGGCAGTTGCTAGCAGCGCGTCATTGTGCGTCACTCCCGGATAACAGGAAATGGGCAAAGAGGCGGGACGTGGGGGAAGCTGAGGTGACGCAATGACTAACAGACAGCATATAAATGGCTACCCCCCTGCCAGTCAAAGTGGCAACACCCTTAATTATGCAGAACTGTAAGGTTTTATATAATGCAAATGAATGAGTTATAAAAAAATTCACCCCCCTCACAGTAGTCATGAAGGGCAAAATTAGCCAATAGCCAATTTGTACCAGGCTGTAAACATGTTTTTTTCTGCTATAAAGTTGGGCATTTTTTCATGGGGCTCAATGAGATTCTGCTCCCTTCGGGAGCCTAGTGGCCAGTTGATGAAATGTAGTTTAAGTCACTTCCATATTGGCTTCAAGAGAGACCGCGGGAGGTTGCCGCTTGGTATTGACTTATCCAGCAAGTAAAGTGAAATAGGAAGAGTATGTTGTACTGACGAACGCTAAGTTAGTATAGTTCATTTACAGAAGAGTTCTAGTTCTAGTTCTAAAAAAATAAACACTGTATAGAGTACTTGATAATTTACTTTAAATAAAATGTAATTGTTACCATTGTTGTGTTTTGCAATATTTACTTCTTCCCTTCCTTTGAAATAAAATAACTGTGATACAGATGTTGTTGCATCGCTGCATTAATAGAATCAAAATTACAGTAATATAGATGAAGTTCCAAATGCCCAACCAGAGGGAACACTGATCACCATAATGGTGAGTTCAAACAAAAACTTTGTAGGAAAAGTCTTATAAAAAAAAAAGTTTATATGATGTTCTCTCACAATGTTCAGTTGTATTGACAATTGAACATTTAAGATGACTTTTCAGTGAATGCAAACAGACAAAGATAACAGCAGAAGTGGAGGAAATGAGTGAAAAGTATATTAAGAATTGTCCAGTCTCAAAAAAGAAAAAAAAAATATATATTTGGTACTCAAATCTATCAATTAATCTTAATTTGGGTTTTGTGAGTAAAAAGGCATAGTATGTGAATAGTACAGATTACTAGATTTTAACAATTAAATTAAGATTAAGTAAAGTTAATAAAAATGTGTTAGTTGGAATCACTGTTGGAATTTACAGTGTACTTTCAGATAAACTACAATAATGGCCTAGTGGGGATTAGAGGATTTGTTGGAACAAGGATATTTCATTACTGCCTATTATATTATTATATAAAAAGAGCAATCACGTATGGCCTTATCTGAACTCACCAATGAGCTGGTGTAGGTCGGGTCCGATGAGTTATCATCTAAAAAGCGAGAGAGGCCAAAATCGGACACTTTGCACACCAGGTTGCTGTTGACCAGCACGTTGCGAGCAGCCAGGTCACGATGGACGTAGTTCATGTCGGACAGGTACTTCATGCCAGCTGCGATCCCCCTCAACATGCCAACCAGCTGCGTTACGGTAAACCTGCCATCGTTCAGCTGAGCGGGAACAGTGCAATAAAAGAGAGAGAGTGACATTAACAGATGTAAACATGACACCGCCCCAGTTCTACTCATTCTAATCAGCCTGACTTTGACAGGGCCGTCGGACTAATTCCACTCGCAGCAGCCCGTAATCTTCTTCATAGTATCAGGATGCCAATGCTATGAAGACAGAACTCCACAAAAGCTAATCCTTATGGAGGAATTTCCTTTGCAATTGTGCTGAGTGCTTGAAAGTATAATTCAATTGCACACTTCACACAGAATATCAAAACCACATGTTTTCATTTTCATATTCTGAATAGAGAAAAAGCTGAAGCAGTGCTTCTCTGGTGGGTCGCAGTCTGTTCTGACAGGAACACAGACAGACAGGATAAAACAGTGGCAAACACTTTAGTTTAGGGTCCAATTCTAACTATTAACTAGTTGCTTATACGCATGCATATTACTAGGATATTGGCTGTTTATTAGTACTTATAAAACACATATTAATGACTTATTCTGCATGACCATATTCTACATCCTTAATCCTACCCAATACCTAAATTTAACAACTACCTTACTAATTATACAAATAAAACTCAATAATAAAACTCTTGAATCTTGAATCTTGAATTATTAATAAGCAGTCATTAGGATTTTGAGTCAAAAGTTGTAGTTAATAGTGATAATTGGATCCTAATCTAAAGGGATGACCAAACAGTGCTAAATGCTAATTATAAAATCCAAATAACCCATTATTGTACATAGTTTGTACAGAAAAATGACATCAATGACATCAAATCAATGGCTGAGCATTAAATAAAATTCAAAGCATTAAAAAATTAGAATATGACCTAAACTACATTGAATACAGCTTCATAAGAAACAATGATGGTTTGTGCAGTGTTTAACAGACATTTAGAAACTAATAATAAATTAATATACACTAACGTTCTAAAGTTTGGAGTTCTTCTAACCCTAATTGACGGAGTGTGTAGCTTTTCCTTTCATGTAGTACAATATATTGACCAAAAAATTATGCACCTCTTGTTGGAAATCAATGTTGTGATGTTATTTCCATCAAGAGGTGCATACACTTTTGGTCAAGGTCTTGTATTGACAATGCAAGAGTCCAGCACTCTTTAAAGTCTCTTCCAGCACATCCCAAAGACTTTCACTGAATTTAAGGTCTGGAGTCTGAGGTGCCAATTCATGTGTGAAAATGATTCTTCATGCTCTCTCACAACTATTCTTTCACAATTTGAGCCTGATGAATCTCGACATTGTCATCCTGGAATATGGCCATGATGTGTCTTCCTACATGTGTGTTTAAGAAATATAAATTTACACACTCCATCAGTTAGGGTTAGAAGAACTGTTGCCATACCTTTAACATGCTAGACACATAAAAATCACTGCAATAACTGACTTTCAAGCATTTGCCCATTTAAATCCAAACAGTGACTTTTTTTTTTTTTTGGCCGGGCAGTGCATATATATATATATATATACAGGTGCTGGTCATATAATTAGAATATCAAAAAAGTTGATTTATTTTACTAATTCCATTCAGAAAGTGAAACTTGTATATTATATTCATTCATTACACACAGACTGATATATTTAAATTGTTTATTTATTTTAATTTTGATGATTATAACTGACAACTAAGGAAAATCACAAATTCAGTATCTCATAAAATTAGAATATTACTTAAGACCAATAAAGATTTTTAGAAATCTTGGCAAACTGAAAAGTTTGGACATGAAAAGTGTACAGCACTCAATACTTAGTTGGGTCTCCTTTTGCCTGAATTACTGCAGCAATGCGGCGTGGCATGGAGTCGATCAGTCTGTGGGACTGCTCAGGTGTTATGAGAGCCCAGGTTGCCCTGATAGTGGCCTTCAGCTCTTCTGCATTGTTGGGTCTGGCATATCGCTTCTTCCTCTTCACAATACCCCATAGATTTTCTATGGGGTTAAGGTCGGGCAAGTTTGCTGGCCAATTAAGAACAGGGATACCATGGTCCTTAAACCAGGTACTGGTACTGGCACTGTGTCCTGTTGGAAAATTAAATCTGCATCTCCATAAAGTTGGTTAGCAGCAGGAAGCATGAAGTGCTCTAAAACCTCCTGGTATTCAGCTGCGTTGACCTTGGACCTCAAGCAACGTGGACTGTGTGCCTCTCCTCTCTTCCTCCAGACTCTGGGACCCTGATTTCCAAAGGAAATGCAACATTTACTTTTCTCAGAGAACATAACTTTGGTCCACTCAGCAGCAGTCCAATCCTTTTTCAAGAGTGGCATGACACAAGGAATGCGACAGCTGAAACCCGTGTCTTGCATACGTCTGTGCGTAGTGGTTCTTGAAGCACTGACTCCAGTTGCAGTACACTCTTTGTGAATCTCCCCCACATTTTTGAATGGGTTTTGTTTCACAATCCTCTCCAGGGTGCGGTTATCCCTATTGCTTGTACACTTTTTTTCCCCTATCACATCTTTTCCTTCTCTTCACCTCTCTAGCAGTGACCTTTTGTGTCTTGCCCTCCTTTTGCAAGGAGTCAATGGTTGTCTTTTGGACAACTGTCAAGTCAGCAGTCTTCCCCATGATTGTGTAGCCTACAGAACTAGAATGAGAGACCATTTAAAGGCCTTTGCAGGTGTTTTGAGTTAATTAGCTGATTAGAGTGTGGCAACAAGTGTCTTCAATATTGAATCTTTTCACAATATTAAAATTGTCTGAGATACTGAATTTGGGATTTTCCTTATTTGTCAGTTATAATCATCAAAATTAAAATAAATAAACATTTGAAATATATCAGTCTGTGTGTAATGAACAAATATAATATACAAGTTTCACTTTTTGAATGGAATTAGTGAAATAAATCAACTTTTTCGATGATATTCTAATTATATGACCAGCACCTTTATATACTTTTGTACAAAAAAATCTTTGATCCTAAATTTAAAGTTTAAGTTTTTTGGCTTTTAGTATGACTATGTTAGCCTTACTGTTATCTATCAGCTAGTGTGCTCCAAAACAATGACAGAATTTGCATTTAGAAGATATATACGTAAGCGTTCAAAAATGACAGTCTCTCACTTCCGGCCAACTGATCTTGATGCTAAAACACAATGCTATTTTAATTCGACAGCCCAAGTTCTGGTGCTGAAGAAACCTCTGAGGGGAAATTCACAAGTCTACTGTTCACAAATAGCACATGGTTCATGTTAAGCCTGAAGCAAAAGGACATCATCAAGTCTGTAGCCATTCTCACTTGGTTTGGCTCCAATGACGATAAACATTCTGCTACAAGATTTTGATGTTGATGCTTTTTTTTTCTTCTAAAGTTGAAGATGAATCATGCCAAAGCTTGTTCCTATGGATATTTTTAGAAGCGTGTTTGTGCGTATGCGTGGAAATGAGTGTGCTTGTGTCCCTGGCTGGACTCTGTGTGAGTACAAGCTGTGCCGTAGGTAGATGCCGGGAGATGAGGGGCTTTAAGTTGTGTCATCGGCTGGTGCTCAGACAGAGCAAGAACATCCCACCTCTGGATGTCTAAGCTCTCAGAGTTCTGCATTAACTGCTTGGGTTGGTTTATGTTCTGGAGTTCAAACTGTTTCTCAGGGATTACATAAAGACTTAAGATTACTTTGGTATTTTAAAGGTTTTGAAAAGCCAGATGTTGATACAAGGTAAAGGTGAAGTAAGGTTTCTGTCTAAAGAACCATAAATAACTGTTTAATGCTGAGGGGTTATCAAATTCCCCTGTCAGCACGAAAGAAGTACAGGATTTATGCAAGGAAAGTTTTGTAAAGTGATGTGACGTATTTCAGACTGAAACAGAATATTCAATGGGACTTGATTTCATCCATTGGGAATTGATTGAACAAGTTATTACATTTTGATGAAAGATTGTGAAGCCAATTTTTTTTCTTAGCACCAGGGGTGTGACTAGACGAAGCCCTGAAGGTTTTCCAAAAGCTGCGTTTGTTCTTTCCAACTCGTTTTTTGTTTTTGTTTTTTTTTATGTTTTTGTTTTTCCTTCAATCTTTTTAATCTATGTACTGCAGCTTTTTTTATTGCAATGGTACTCGCATTTAATATGCGATTGATGTATTTTAACACCCCATCTAGACTGTGAGCGAGCAACGCAGCACGACTCAACAGATTCTTTCATTATAATGGCAGTGCTTTAGTTCATCACATAACGTTGCTAGCCGCAAACAGGATACTGTTTGAGTCACTCACTTACAGCAATAATGGCACCAAGGACAGGTACAAGGAAAGATTTTACTGATAAAAAGCAATTTTGCAAATGTTTCCAAGTGTTCACCAAATGAATATAAAGCAGGATGCATTAATACTGAATGATTTAATACGTTTGATTTTAAACTTATGCTCCGGGTCAAATTTGACCCGCAATACATTTTTGCACTGTTTGCACTAACTCTTGTTTGAAAACACACGCTCACACACTCACACACTCACACACACACACACATGTTTGTTTTTGTGAAATGTGGGGACATTCCATAGGCGTAATGGTTTTTATACTGTACAAACCATATTTTCTATCCCCCTACACTGCCCCTGCCCCTAAACCTACCCATCACAGGAGACTGCGCAGTTTACTTTCTGTGAAAAAAACCTCATCCTGTGTGATTTATAAGCATTTTGAAAAGTGAGGACATGGGGAACGTCCTCATATTTCACCCTCTTTTTGTAATACCTATGTCATACCCGTGTCATTATACACATTTGTATCCTGATATTTCACAAAAACACACACACACACACACACACACACACACACACACACACACACACACACACACACACACACACACACACACACACACACACAAACACACACACACACACACACACACACACACACACACACACACACACACACACACACACACACACACACACACACACACACACACACACACACACACACACACACACACACACACAAAAACAATGACAACATTTAAATTTAGAAGATATATACGTAAGTGTTCAAAACTTACAGTCTCTCACTTCCGCCAATATGGGTCAATGATTTTGATGACGTCAATCTGCACTTCAACTTCTCATCATATTTACTGTCCAATCAAATGCTCTCTATAATCTAAAACGTCCCGCCCCCTACATTATAAACAGAGGCTGAAGCAGCGGTTAAAATCGGTCACTTGTTCACACATTTACTATTTTCTACATGGTGAATGGTGCATAGTGCACTATAGGGAAAGACAGGGAACCATTCAGACAGTGTATATATATATGCTTTCCATTGGGGCGAATTAAGTCTGGTTTCATATTAATGTCACACGGGCTGCTTTATAGTGCGCACACAGTCTGAACCCGTCCAGAGACATGATAGCACAGACCACAGAACGTATAGAACCCATTTGAATTCTGCACAGAATGCTATATTTTGAAGCGATATGGGGGATATTAGGAGGAGAAACGGTTAGAGATTAAGAGTAAACTGAGGCTTTACCGAGCTCAACGGCTCTGGCTGAGCTGTGATATAAACTAAACGCTATTGGCTATTTTAAGGGGAGGGGCTGTTCGATATGTCCTGCCCTGTCTTCCAGTGTCAGTGGAAATTACAACAACACATTGAATAATGCTGTGCATTTCGAGCCACTTCAGCTGACCTTTAACATAAAATATTTAAAAATGCTGTTTATAATATCCACATTCTGTGAAAAACAAATGTTTTAAAATACAGTTTTAAAAGTCACATGTTCTCATAACTAAATCTTTAAAATAATACAAGGGTTAAAATGAGCTGGAAATGGCTTATTTATCTATAATCTTATTTTTTTTATTTAATTAAATTTATAATTTTATTTACTATTGACATTCCTATTACCATTAATTGATTTACTGTGGATATGGAATATAACCATATCCAGAAGAGAGTGTGTTATGCATTATAATACATAATGGAATGAATAATAATTGTGAAATGCTCTAGTGGGAAAATGTAACAGGGTTAGAAACATGTTAACCTGGATAACTTAGCCGGGCCACAATAATAATCAGTCCCTCCAGAAAAACGTGATTATGCGATCGCCTGATTTAATGCATAATCAGCCCAAGTCCGCATTTTTTCAAATACGCTGCACTTTCGCCGCATAAATAGCAGATTTTCACATGCAAAATATGTGGCCTTGCATGATTTCACATTCCCTGCATTTTCATTGCAAAAGAGTCACATATACCTTAGCAGAAAGTTGAAATTTTTTTACTTCACACAAGAGCAGTCATTTCCGCCTATTGTCATGGGCACGCTATGAAGTAACGTAATGACGTGGCGTGAATATTAAGCTGCAAACCCCGCCAGTGAGCTACGCAGTTATAGGCTGAATCCAAAATCGCCCCCTATACCCTCAAATAGG
Source organism: Gobiocypris rarus (assembly GCA_023029165.1). Taxonomy (NCBI): domain Eukaryota; kingdom Metazoa; phylum Chordata; class Actinopteri; order Cypriniformes; family Gobionidae; genus Gobiocypris; species Gobiocypris rarus. The sequence continues at coordinate 29,497,163 of CM040915.1, read as the reverse complement.
GCATTATTTGAGGGGCCATCCATTTGTAGTGGTGTCTGAAACCATAGTGGACGTTATTGAGTGTACTCATTCAATCACACAGTGCACCGCAATAAAGAGTGTACAACCGATTTACACACAACAGCTGTCCGACTTCACGCACTCGTTTTCATTCACGCCTTTAATGAACTGTATTATTTAGTGGGTTAACGTAGGGAATAGTGAACTTGTTTGACTCATCAATGTAGTTTGAGCCATGTGTTTATTAAGGTCTGAAATATTCCCAGCACTTTCTGTGATGTAGTGTGCTTGCTTATCATAGGAAGTGATAAGACATGACTCTTTACATTAAGGTAGTAGCCTAGTGACGACCGGGTGTTGGGGGAATCACTTTTATTCTCTTTTTCATCAAACCGCAGTTTTTGCAAGTTCCCGCAATTTCATAGCATAAAATTGCAAAAATATCCTGCATATTCCATCACATTTCTTAAGAAGACGTGCCGCATAATCAAGGAATTTTACCCGCAAGAATCACAAAAAAAGCCAAATTTTTCTGGAGGGACTGACTAATAATGTCTAAATGTGCTCAGTTCCTGATGCTGAGGAATAACGCACAATAAGACCAGGAATGTCTTTTAATGTAAAGTAAATAAGGCGAATGCAGTAAAATGGCTTTGCATCAAATATGATCTCAGTCTTACTCTGAGGAAGGAGTCGAGCGCTCCGTTCTCCATGAACTCTGTGACAATAAGCACCGGACAACTCCTAGTCAGAACTCCTTCCAAGTGGATGACGTTGGGATGGTCAAACTGGCCCATGATACTGGCCTCGCTAAGGAAGTCCCGTCTCTGGCGCTCTGTGTAGCCTGCCTTCAGTGTCTTGATGGCCACGGTTGCTTCCTTTCTGCCAGGCTGCTTGAGTCGGCCTCGACACACCTCCCCGAACTCTCCTGAATGAATGGAACAGAGAGGAAGAGGAGAGAGGGAGAGAGGGGGGAAGGGTGGGGGCGTGAGGGAGAGGGAGGATTATTGGTTTGAGCTCAGGATAAAAAAATCATTCGAGGGAAGAAATGATGTACCGCTGAAAGACCAAGGAAATTGAGAGAGAGAGAGAAAAGAGCGGATGGCAACAGTTTAGAGTTTGAATAGGCAGGGGACGGATGGAGAGAGAGTGTGAGAGAGGAGTTTAGGGACAGGCTGTGGAGAGGGAGGAGAGAGGAATTTAAGGGTTGTGGGGGTTTTGGACCTGGGCTCTGGATGTGAAGGTTTGAAATGAGGTGGAGGAAAGTGATTCAGATCGTAAAAAATGAGAGTGGCCAAACACAAGCACAGGGATAAACAAATATAATAATTTAAAAAACATAGGTAAAGGCAGCAAGCAAATATGCAATTGGTTAGTTATAAAATCAACTCTCTATGTTATTTTCTATAAATTGTAAAAATGGTTTAAAGGGATAGTTCATCCAAAAATGACAATTCTCATTATTTACTCACCCTCAAGTTGTTCCAAACCTGTAAGAGTTTCTTTCTTCTGCTGAAAACAGAGGAGCTGACAGGAGCTATTGACTTCCATATAGTATGGAACAAAAATATTATCTAGGTAAATGGCTACCAACAACTGTTTGGTTGCCCATATTCTTTAAAATATCTTCTGTGTTCAGCAGAAGAAAGAAAGAACATCTTTGGAACAAATTGAGGGGGAGTAAATGATGACAGAATTACCATTTTTGGATGAACTACCCCTTTAAGCTATGTACATAATAGCTATTGTTATAAATTAATATTTTAAAACTTTCAACATTTTTTCCAGTGGTTCCCAACTGGTGTGTTCAAACAGAGGCTATGGACAGCAGAGAAAAACACTAAATGTAAATTATTAAATGCAACTAATCATAGTTATGCCACCAAACTCATTAAAAAGGAGGAAAAAAGGCTGGAAAAGTCCAATCAAATTATACAGTATTTTCGTGCAAATTAATAAATTACATTGTAAAATATAGCCTATTAATAGAAAACAATTTCACCATATTACTATTTTTACGTCATTTTGGATCAGATAAACGCAGCCTTGATGAGTAGCAGTCTTCTTTCAAAAACATTATAATTTTTGCCATGCATGATAATAATCATACAGTAAATATCCTGTTACATATTTTTAAAGACTTTTTGTCATTTTGTCTCATTTTTGAGTCCTGAAGCAAAACCAGTTTAAAACCACTGATCCAACAGTCTTCATAATAACCATTATTCAGAAAGGCCAGTTTTTTTTGTTTTTAAATACTGAGGAATGTGGTTTACCTGCTCCAATGACTTCTTCTATCTTCACACATGAGATGTCAATCTCTCTGGCAAACTCATGAACTGCCTCGTTCGGGTCCTCGTATGTAAAAGGGTCAATGTAAACTTTTACGCCCGGTGATACTAAAACGAAAAGAAGTCAAATGTATTTTTATTTTTTTATTAATATTTCATGGGATTTTTATAGGTACACTATAAAGATTCAGGTTTTTCATTTTTTACATAAAACATCCCAATGTACTAATAACAAACACACACACACGTAAGGTTGTATTAGTTAACATTAGTTAATGCATTAGTTAACCATGAACAACACCTCTGTTCAGCATTAGTTAATCTTTGTTAATGTTAGTTAATAAAAATACAGCTGTTCATGGTTTGTTCATGTTAGTTCACAGTGCATTAACTAATGTTAACAAAATTTTAATAATGCATTAGTAAATGTTGAAATTAACATTAACCACGATAAATAAATGCTTTAAAAGTGCAGCTCATTATTAGTTCATGTTAACTAATGTAGTTAACTAATGAACCTTATTGTAAAGTGTTATCTTTTTTCTATCATAAATAAGGTAACTTTTTTACAACAACAAAATTTGACAAATGTTTACTGTAAAAATACATATAATGTCATGATGAATACACGTTTTTCACACTAAATTATATGTAAGTTATATGTAATTTTTTTCAGTAAAATGATGATTTGTCCCATTAAATGTAATATATTTTTCACTGTATATATTTACATTTAAACCAATTGACAGGTTTTTTTTTCCATACTATTTTTGCATTCTTTACCTAATAAAGCGTTACAATAAGGTTTTGTTATTAAATAACTACATTAGATAACATGAAGAACTAACAATACTTCTACAGAATGTATTAATCTTCATTAATGTTAATTTCAACATAATACAAATACATTATTGAAATCAAATGTTGTATTTGTTTGCTAATGCACTGTGAACTAACATGAAACAAACAATAAACAGTTGGATTTTTACTAACAAAGACGAATAAACACTTACAAATATATTGCTCATTGTTAGTTAACTAATATACATTGCTCATTGATAATTAACTAATGTTAACAAATGGGACCTTATTGTAAAGTGTTATCAAAATTATTAACATTTTTACAGTGTAAAATTGGAAATTTAGCTTGATACTATAGGTATCCACCAGGTCATGGCTATGACTTTGTCATTTAATTAAATGTAATATCTTTTTTAAATATGTTAAATCATTGCACCATATTAACAAGCTTTCTCTTGCCACATCAATAAATATGTATAGAAATGTATGGTAAGTGTGGTGCAGTTACACTCACCGTACTGCTGCAGCTTTTCAGTATACTCCAGCTCAGATCCAGTACGCTGCCGTCTGTAACCAGATTATACACACACTGAGAGTTTGGCTTAAGACTGGATTTACACAGTACATGAAGGCACAAAAAAATGTAACTGGGGCATCTTGTGAAAGAGAACATTTTTCATACGCTTCAATCATCAATTATGTCCCTCAAATTGCACAAAAAAAGCTAGTTTTTATCAATCTAAACTTATGAGAATGATTCTCTCTTTCTTAAATGGCTTTTGAGCCATTTCTCGTCATTGGCGGCTAATTACAATACGGTACATGCAGGTTTCAAAGGCCGGGTCACCACAACAAGCAGCACGAAAGATCAACCGTCAAGGCTGTCTTGTCGTCGCCTCTAACCAGAACTCCTCCATTACACGGTTCAGATGAGCCAAACTGTAGGTTATACTCTAAAAACAGTAAGTCAATTAACAGCAAATCATAGGTTGAATCCTTAAGAGCGGAACAAATAACCAGGCCCTGAACATACATGCTAATCTTTGCTCGGTTCATGCCTGTATCAAGTGTCTGAAGACAGTGAACAGTGTATTTAAATCTCAGCCTTCTCATTAAGATCTCTTTGTTTCACTAACTCTGCATAAGTAGCACATTTGAAAGGAAACGGGAGCAAAGGGGCCTATTGGAATTCACCATCTGTGGGATTCCTTTTGTCTCTTGACCTGTGCTAACAATGACGCCTGCTGCTAATTAGCATCTCATCTCCAATTTAAATGTCAGAAGGAAAAGAATGACGCTTCAGCGCACACACACACAAAGAAAACATTAGGATACTAGCGCAGAGGGCATGAATGAGAGAGAAGAAAGCGCTTGAAGCGGAGAGGAGGAGACGCTTTGGCACAACAAGGCGGTCACAGTCAAGAAGAATGTGTCAAATAGACACAGTGGCAGTCTGCCGTCTCTGGAGTGATTGGCAACGTCCCAGTCTTCACTCGGATCTGGGCGAAGTGGCCTCAAATGAGCATCTTGTGAGAGCCTCATAAATATCCGAAGTCAGACGCACTTTGAAGTCTGTTTTGCAGTGCCCATCTTGTGCTATTGAGTTTGTTTGACACCAAGTATTGAGGCATTGACATGATAAAAAACAAAAATAGCCCTTTGCTAAGTCAACATGAAATTTAAAAGGACCCTGTTTACTTTCTTACTATCTTACCCCAAGTTCCTGTTCTAAAGGGGTGGTCGCATTAGCAAAATTACGGGGAGATTTCACAAGCGAAAAAGGTCTTTTGTCTCTTGTCAATATCGTAGCGATGTATGAAGCACAGTTTAGAAGTCACTTTCAAAACAAGCAGCTTTCTGTTGGTCAACGCGGCGAATCAACTTGAATAGGTCGTGAAATTTGCATTTGGAAATCTTTCCCCCTCTTGTGAAATTCCCAAATGTGTGGATTCCTACTGGAATGGACTCTTTGCACATTTCAGGGGTTCTCAGAAGCGGAAGTCATCTTATTCGAATAAACGTCTATAGTGGTCAATGGGAGACGACACCAAATATAATTTCAGAGAAAGAAAAAAAAAAAGTGAAAATAGCATTTTTACATTTACACAATGTAAAATAGCAGTATTTTCTTTGCAATAAGTGTGAGTAGTAATTAGATGCTATTAATACTTACAAATAGTGGCAGATACTATTTTGCACATCAGTGTTGTTGTACATTAAACGGTATGCAATAATAACATATAGGGCCCTAACGTACATCCCGCACAATGCGATGCCAGGCGCGAGTGTTTGCCAAGTGTTTTATGGTAGTTTTAGCTCGACGCAGTTATCATTTTCACGTCCAGCACCGTGTTGTTTAAATAGCAAATGCACTCGCGCACATCTGGTTGCCCATGGGTGTGCTAGTCTGAAAACTAGGTGTGTTCACTCGCATTGTTGGCTCGTTGCTAATTTGCAGCAACTGACCGCACCATTGACCAACTAAAGTCAATCTAAAGTCAAAAGTGCAGTATTTTTGGTTATCTAAAAGGTGCGTTAATAATATGCGCCTATAGGCGGGTGAACAATGCGCATAAACTCTGCTTATTACACACACAGGGACGCACAGCAGCACACAAACATTTTTTAATTTTAAGGATTAAAAGGATTCCTCTCTGGAGAAGTGTTCAGTTTTTCCGCTTTCAAATTCTGCCATGTAAATAGCGAAAATTCACAATCGTGCAAGCGTAACTGGCTTTTAAAGGGAATGGGAGATGAGAATCTAATTGGTTTATCGCATGTTATGCCCAAAATACACCCATGACTCATTAAGAGACTAGGTATAACCCTTTGTTTTGACAGTTTTTTTCAGTTTTGTTTAATTAGAAAAATGGATTCGGACATGCCCTAAATGCACCTGCGCAATGCGTATCAGACCATGCACTTAGATTGTTAAAATAGGCACCATAGTGCAAATTATTATATTTATTAAAATTATTAAATGGATGCTGCCTTATTGGGACAATAAAGCCCTCCACCTACACCTACCCCTAACTGATAAACACTTTATTATTAACTCTTTCCCTTCCAAACACGGAATCTCGCATTACGCATCTCCTGAATGAGTACAGAATCTCCTGATCAAAACACAGGTTAAGAAGATGCAAACAAGTGATCGTATGTAAGCAGAGGCATATGTAAAATAACATGATTATCAACATTAAACTTAATGTAAATCAAAACTATTTAATGTTATTGAATGAAATGTGGACCAAGGACAAGATACAGGACTAAGCATTAGGGGGTGTTGATGGACTCGATCTACTCCATCTGTGTTTGATCATCGTTCTGAATCTGATCTGGATGTAGTCTTTCACAAAAATGTGATTTTCTCAGCTTTTTGTTCAAAATTTTTATTTTTTATTAAAAACTTACGGACCCACTTTATATTAGGTGTCCTTAACTACTATGTACTAACACTTTAATTAATCATTTGATACATTGCACTTATTGTGTACATACATGTTTTTACATTGTACTTACATTTAAAAAAAATACCTGCATGTAATTACATCTGTAATTAATTTCTGTAGTTACATTTGTAATTACACAGTTGACACTTCCCTTACACCTAACCCTACCCTTAAACTTACCCATCCCATCACACCTGTCCCTAACCCTACCCGTATCCCTCCTCAATATCAGCAAAGGTGTTTTGCAACACAATATGAACACAGTAAGTACATTGTACTTATTTTTATGTAAGTACATAGTAGTTAAGGCCACCTAATATAAAGTGGGGCCCTTTCTTTTGATATATTGCATGCTCAGATATTCATAAAACAAAATATTAAATTTAGGTGAAAATGGTGAAAAACCCTGGCAGTGGCTGGTAACTTTTTTTTTAAATGCTGGCGGGGAAGAAGTTAAACACACGTTTATTTACACTTTTCAAATATTTTCTTAATTTTTATTGAAAATAAATTAATTTCTGATCTGATATGTGAAGGGGAAAAGGAGTAGAGCCGGAAGACAAAAGGCGGATTCGAACTCGGGTTGATTAACATCAAAACTTACATTTCAAAAAGTGTAAATAGACACTCCGAAAGAAAAAATCCACAATTGCACTTCTCTGAATTTACAATAGAGGAAGAAATAATGAGAGATTGATTATGTTGGTCAGATGAGAGAAAGATTTTAGAAATGTTATGAAATTCGCCATCTATTCCTTAGCGGTTGTATTAGAAACGCAGCAGCGTTAAATAGTTTGAAAATGATCATTTAAAAACTTTGGTAGATTTATGTTAATAACTGTGGAAACGAAACTTCATCACAGTTTGTGAAAAGGGTCCATGGCTGGTTTTCACCCACAAAAAATAGCCAAGCAATAGCCATGTGAATAATTCATCAGTGCATGCAATACCATATATAGAAAGTCACACAGGTTTGGAGCAACATGATGATGAGTAAATGATGACAGACCTATCCCTAAGTCATGTACAGTATGGGTTTTCATTGATAAAACTTACCTAAGGCAAACGACAGCAATGACGACCATGGCAAGGATGACCACAAATCCAGCCGAGGCAGAGCCCACAATGAGCGGCAACAGGTCCTGTACTGACCGCTCTGGGTCATCTGTCAGATGAATTCAAATTCATTTAGAAGACCAAATAATGGTAAAATAGGCTTCATATGAGATCCATCAGGAACAATAAAAACAGACATTGATGTTGACGTACGGTAAGAGTACTGAACTATAAAATTAATATGGATGACAAAGCTCAGATCATATAGGCTTGGAAGAAATTCAATGGGAAATGTTTCATTCTGAAATCTTTGACTTTGATGCATACAACAATTCTGGGGTCTTTTTCTCAGGAGAAATATCTGAGAAGCAGGAGATTTAAGCTCAGTGCTGTGTAGGAGAAACAATTCGGATATTACAGAGATCTCATTTGTGATAATCTCCTCCTCTGGGTAGGTTTACAGGGTTTGTCCTATAAAAATGCACTTGGCCACTGAGGCCCTGTTTACACCTGGTATTAAGATGCGTTTTGGTTGATCGGATCACATGTAGACGAGGGAGACACACACATGTTAACACCTGGTATTTGAACCAGTCTTTTTTGTCCACTTTCAACCACTTCTGTCCTGATTTCTTCAAGGGGAGGATCTATGGGCGGGTAAACGTATGAGATATTTTAGATATTTCGATCTAATGGATAAAATAAGCTCATGCAATTTACATAATGAATGCATCCGGAGGCAACGGAAAAACATACAGAGCGTTCGCTTCTACTCTGACATCCGCAAGATCACACCAAAAGCTATAAGTGTGTTAGACATCAGAAATGGTGAGAGAACATTGGGTTTGGTACGCTTTTTGTATTCAAACCAAACTTGGGTCTCCAGCCAACAATGTTTAAATCCCATCTGGCTAGCACGCTTCCCATAATGTTTACACATTAGGTCAGTAGTTGGAGAGTTGGTGCTCCTCAAAGACTACCTCTGGAAGTGCTTGAAAGTGGACAAGCTCAAAGCATTTTATACCCTGGTTTACACCTGTATTAAGCGTCGTCCACTTGTAATCCGATTGACCAAAATGCATCTTTATCGGAGAAACAATTCGGATATTTGGATTTGTGATAATCCTTTCCTATGGGTAGGTTTACATGCTTTGCCCCATAAAAATGCACTTGGCCACTTAATATCTTTGCAAGCGATGCAATTTAAATAAAACGTCTGTGTCCTTACCATACAGACTTGTACTGAAGTCCACCGGGCTGCTATAACGTCCGTACCCAGCTACCGTCCGAGCACGTACCTGCACGACGTACACCGTGCCAGCCTTTAAACCCTCCACTTTGGCCGAGGTGTGCTGGGCGGTGACCGTGTGCGAGAACGACTCTCCCTGAGAAAAAGAAAAACACACACACACTGAATGGCTATAACTAGACTAGTCATTCAATGCTTAGTGAATGTTTAGCTAACAGTTTTCACTGCAATTAGCGGATCAAAAGTATTTGAAAAGACATTCCAGGGCTAAAACTGTGATCCAAACACGCGGCAGCAAGTAAATCCTATAGACGAATTAAGCTCCACTCTTTTTAGCATTAGCCATTGGGTTTTGACCAGTGGCCATCTGTTGTTCCATTGTACTCCACTTTAAGTCGAGCCAGGGTTACTTTGAGCTCACGCCAGTTAAACCCATGCTGGGTGCCTGGTGTAATGTCATCTGGCTCAGGTTCAAGAGTTCTTCAGTCAGGGGTGATTTAGATGCACAGCAGTTCCTCACCCTCTCCTGGTACTTGATCTCATAATCCAGGATCACGCCATTGGGCCGCTCTGGGGGCAGCCAGGAGAGGCTGAGAGTGCCAGCTGTGGCCCGCATTAAGTGGACAGTGGGGACCGCGGATGGAGCTGGAAGTGTTAAGAGATGGAGAGAGAAAAAGTTGAATAACTTTATTAGAATAACATCAGATTATTTAAGGCAGTGACTTTTAACTGGTGGCTCGTGACCCAAAAACGGGTTGCTAGTCTGTTCTGATTGCACGGACAGCAGGGAAATAAAATGCAAATAGAAAAATTTAACTAAAAACTGAAGAGAAAACACTTTTGCATAACAGAGGAATATCGATCTCTACTGTGTTTCGGCCAAATTGGCTAAATGAACATAATTCTGCAAATTTATAATAGTGTATTTTGATTCTTGTGCATAATAAACAGAATATCTTTTTACTTTCCATCACATTTTATGGGTAAAAATATGTAAAATGACAATAAAATATGTATTGAACATTATCTTGATCATTTTGCTTGTGGGTCAGTGGTCAACACCTCTTCTATGATGATCATGTTCATAATTTCTGAATTAAAATGATACATTTTGGGGGGTGTGCGCGTGTGTTTGTGTGTGGGCATAATCTTTAATAATTCTTTCTTAAATAATTACAACATTTGGACAGCAAATAACTATGGGAGCTTGTTTTCTGCCACTAAATAAAACAATTTAAAAGATAATTGCGACTTTTTATCTTGCAAATGTGAGAAATAAAGTCAGAATTGTACGATTTCTAAATTTTGACTATATACTTTGCAATTGTGAGTTTGTATCACAATTTTTTTTTATTTTGTGGTGGAAACAAGCATCCATAAATAACAGACATGTGGTGCAACCAACAAAAAGAATAATACAAAAACATAAACAGGAAATTATATCACATAGAGGAGCCCTGCAGACCCTTTTCCTGGTATGACTCCCCAAAAAGGTAATGATAATCATAGATTAATTATGTATGATATTTCTAAAAATAAAAAACATTTTTGAAAAAAATATTAAATGTATAGGGAAAATATTTGACTTTTCATCACATTTTAGTCATTAAATTGAAATGTTTCTTGAAAAATGTGAAAAAACAAACAAATTTCAAACCATATGCATAGTTTTTCAAAACCAACATCATTACAAAAAACGCATTTTTTAAAACTTGGCACGTTTGCTTTACATTTATTTCTCCTTTTCATAATTGTAGATGCTGTTATTTGTCATTGACACTTGTGCCACCATATAATAAACTCTATAAACCACTTATAAGAAGCACTGTCTCCTGTGGTTTACTGGTTTATTTGACAATTGAAAATGAATCTCTCACCTGCTTGATTGGTGGTGATATTGACAGTGGCATATTGTGGGGAGGCTGGACTCTTAGGGGACACCCCATTGACAGCCTGGATCTCAAAGCTGTAATGGGTGTGTGCCTGTAGATTCCTCACTGCCGCCTGCCTCTCGGCCAGACCCAGTCGCCGTGGCGACACCTCCACGTTATCGTCACACCGCGCACAGGACCCTCCATCGTGCAGGCACTTTTTACACACCACATTATATACCACGTCCCTTCGCCCGCCTAAATCCCGTGGCTCGGACCACTCCAGTGACACAGACGTCTCGTTTACACTGGAGATCACGTTTAAAGGAGCCGAGGGAACACCTAGGAAGACAACCGTAAAGTGTTATACTTGTGGAATATGTATTATTTAATACAATATCCTAGAGCGAAACATTTTCTGCACATATCCTACAGTATATGTTTAGTCAGGAATAAAAAATACCTTCATTTTTGTAGAATGTTACACAGTAATTCAACACTAATTAAAAAAAAACCCAGCATGCTTAAAGTCAGGGAGTCATTGGTTACATTATCTAATTATTCTTGCATATTTGTTCCAAAAATATATAACTGGGATTTACGATACACTCTATAGTAAACTTGTCAGGATCAAATCTATAACCATTGAATCTTGCTCAGTGAATCATGATGTAAACTAATTAAATCCAGAAGCTGGATTTTCAAAACACAACTGCCTAAGGAACTGGAAGCTTCGGTTACAATTATTGAAAAGGAAAAAAAAAAAAAAAACTCTTATTTTGCATACCTCCAGCACAATCCAGTTTTTTTTTATACATACATAAATTATAAACAATATTCAGACTTCCTGAAAATGTTTCAAAAGACCTCCACTGCAAAAACCCTCTCCAACCGGGGGCTTTTGCAACACATTGCATCAATGTGTGAATTCATGTGATATTTCCAATTAAACCCATGTGTCAAGACTCAACAGCGCTGAAGCTAACTAGTTATAATCGCACTCCTTATGCGGTAGATGCTGAGAACCGACGGGCTTACATTAGCGATCATGACCTTTTTATCAACACGCTTTTCCATGTCATTAGTCGCCACATCAAAGGGGGCGAATGCACAGAGCAGACCTTTTCAACATACAATTAGCACAATGTGGGAGCTATCTTAATTTAACAAGGGCCACTGATGGTCATCACTTACTAGTGCAGGCTATGTCAGGGGGGTCGCTGTCAGCGCGGTAGTAGCCGTTTTGACAAGGGCACATGCTGGACGCCCTAGAGCTGGCCCGGCTGTTGGAAGGGCACGGCATACAAGAACCCTCGCCTTGTTTGGATTTGAAGGTCCCTGGGGTGCACGCTAAAGGAAGAAAAAAGGTGTGTTATGCCATGACATTTCAAAAATGAACTGCAAAAATACTATGCAAAGTGAAATACAAGTGACATTTTATTTAGTACAATAAAAAAGGTTACCCCAAAATCTGTCAAAAATAATAAAATAATAATAAATAAAATTAACATCACTGAGTCAACCTAAACACATGTACCCCATTAACGGACCATTCAAGGTTCAATACAAGTTCAATTCACAGCATTTGTGGCATAATGCTGGATACTGCAAAAAAAATGTCAATTGTTAACATGATTTTAGTGTGAAACATCACTTAGGAAACAACTAAACAAAAGATAGGAAAGCCATGTAAAGCTATATCCAGTTCACTTCATTGCCATGACGCCTAAAACCCTAAAACGAACGTAAAAATAACAACTTTACAACTCAAATAATACTAGATGTATATATAGAATTTATATTATAACCTTTAAGGCTGTTCACACCAAGGCTTATAACTATTAAGATATAGTTCTAAAAATCGTTCTCAGTATTAAAGAATAGCATCACACCACAGCTGTCCAGCTATAACGATAACGGCACAGAGAAACAATACCGTTGGATTCACTTTCAGAGCGATTTTATCCAGCTGATGAACGATAAAAACATTGACAGCCAATCGAAATCCATCCTGCTGAAATGAGCATTTAAAGCAGCAGATATCTATAGTTATCTTTATAGTTATCTTTCTTGGTGTGAATGGGCCTTTATCCTTTTAAATCTTCCAAAAATTGCCCCCATTCACTCCCATTGGAAGAGCCACACCATAACTTCATTGTCAAGACAACGAAAAGCCTAAAACCCTAATAGCCATTAAAAAGACAAGAACAACTTTACAGCTCAAAAATAGACTAGTTTTAATATAATCATTAATGTGTTTTCATATCATAAGCATCACATATCTGCTTTTGAATCCTCCAGAAAATTGGCTCCATTCACTTCCATTGGAAGTGCCTCATTGTAACTGATAACAATAACGCTAACGCTTAAAACCTAAAAAAACCTACAAAAAATAACAAGAATCACTTTACAAGCTCAAATAATACTCCCTTATTCACTTCCATTGGCGCCACAGAAACTTCGATTTTTGCCTTTTTTTATATATATATATTATTTATTGTAGTAATCAACATGCCTACCTAGAATATTCCTTCAAGATTACCACTTTTTACAGAGTACTATATCGCCATATGTATCCAAAAGTAAACTCTGGATCATGAACCAGCTGCAGATCACTAGAATCAAATATTTTTTTCCATTGCAAAAATGACACACTTCATGATTCGACACATTTATAATAATAACAAATCACCCAAGCTCAGATAAAGTTAGTTTGCTAACCGCACCGCAGAGGCCAAACTGTGCTATAATGATGCATTGAAGTCAGTCCGTTGTTTTTGAAAGAAAATGGCTGATGTTACAGTCTAGCTGAGGAATCTGCAGCTTTCACAAAGCTCTGTTTTTCCTGTAAACAAGCCACCACGCCCGTATCTCCACACAAAACGCTGCAGTTAATGGGGACCATGCTGAGAAATGTGTCCTGCTTGTATCACCGGCGGTAAATTATAGCACATAAAGAAAAAAATCATCTTCAGTATTCCTCCCATGACACATATCGCTTCACGGCTAGTGTAATAAGACAGTGGAAAATCCGAGCGAGTGGCCCCTGCTCTCAACCTTAACATGCGTGGCGTTCCGCATTCAGACCGAGCGCCAGAATAAGACGGGAAGAGCTTTGAGAAAGAGAGAGAGAGAAAAAAAGTGAGAACATGCCCAACCTGACAGATAAATGTTAACTGGGCTTGGCTGTTTCCCTTCTGTGTGTGTGCGGATTAATGCTGGAAGGTGATAAAGGAAATTAGACGCACTCTCCATTGGCCACGGCGCATCTCACGGCTGTATAGCGCGGCCCCGGAGAGTCGTTTATCAGTCCTTTAAAGCAAGCTCTTAACCTTGAACAACCAGATGGAAACAAATGAGCCGCCACATACTGGCAATCTCAAAGGAAGTTCCCCTCTGTCCACCAGTTCCTTCCCAAAGAACAGTCCAGGAGGCCCGTCCAATTCACATTTTATTACTCTGAGCCCACCTCATCATTCGCTCGAACTCTCTCCTCCCCTACTCTCTCTCTCTCTCTCTCTGTAGTCTATCTTTTAATTTTCCCCATTACTCTCCCAGACTCGATTTTGAGAATTGGTCTCGCCTTCTGCCGCACCATCCGTCTCTGGTATATCGCTCTGTTAGGACCCTATCAGATGTGTCAATGGAAGCTGTGGGCTGCGCTGTTGGCAGCTTTGTTCTCTGACACCACTGCAGTCCTCCACCCATTACTGAGACTCTCTCTCCTCTGTGTTCAGCCCAGATAAGGTCTGCGGAGAGACTGTGGATCAGTACGGACGGATCCTCGCATTGTTCTCACTGCTCGAGACTCCAGATTCTGGACTGGCAGGCAATACTAGCATTGTTGAGCTCCTAAATTCTGGCCTTTTCATATTCACCCAAAAATCCTATTAGCACTTTTGGCCTTTTAACCCCAGAATGCAAAGAGGAATCCAATTAGTGAATAGTCTTATAACACTTCTTTTGTCAAACCCATATGACTTTCTTTCTTCTATTGAATGCAAATAGAGAATGCACTGGCATTTAATAAAAGTGAACAGGGAAATGGGGCGTGGAGCTCCAAAATGGCAAAAAAAGGCACCATAAATGTTTCATAAAAGCTGTTAATGGGACTACTCACAAATCCTGGACCAACCAGTCATAAGTCTTGTACATATTGTCATAGGTATATTTGTGGCAATAGCCAACAATTCATTGAATGGGTCAAGATTATTGATTTTTCTTTTATGCCAAAAATCATTAGGATATTAGGTAAAGATCATGTTCCATGAAGATATTTTGTACATTTCCTACAGTAAATTGATCAAAAATGTATTATTAGTAGAAATATGCATTGATAAGGACTTCATTTGGACAACTTTAAAGGCGATTTTCTCAATATTTTGATTTTTTTTTGCACCCTCAGATTCCAGATTTTCAAATAGTTGTATCTCAGCCAAATATTGCTCTATTCTAACAAACCATACATCAATGTAAGCTTATTTATTCAGCTTTAAGATTATGTATAAATCTCCATTTTAAAAAATGTACCCTTACTGGTTTTGTGGTCTTTCTTCTGCTGAACACAAAATAACTGTAAACTGTATACACTACTGTTAAAAAATGTGGGGTCGGTAAGATTTTTTAAAACGTTTTTGAAAGAAGTCTCTTATGCTCATCAAGGTTGCATGTATTTTGTGGCAGTAATATTGTGAAGTATTAAAGAACTGTTTTCTATTGTAATATATTTTGAAATATATTAATGTGATGGCAAAGCTGAATATTCAGCAAACATTACTCCAGTCTTCAGTGTCACACAATGCTTATTGAGCCACATATGTTAACTATGTGTTAATGCAAACTTAATTTTTAATATAAAAAAGTAAAGAACTATGGGCCAGATTTACTAAACAGGGCAAATTAGCTTGAGAGCACAATTCTCAAAAAAGCACAGATGGGAGTGGAAGGTTCTGTAATCTACTGACGAAGTGCAAAGTAAAGAACACAGATGCAGCCGGATCAATACCATAATGACCAGCACAATCTACCAGTCTGGTTTAAGACATGCTTTTTTGGGCAGTAAATAATGGCGCTAATACCAGTAAATTGACTAGCACAAACCTTAGTAAATCACCTTGCATGATTTATTTAAAACACTCTCCTCCCATAAATGTTTCATCTGAAAGGGAAACTCCTACAAATGCATATGCAATAAGGTCAGCCAAAAATAACCCTGTTCCACGCCTTTTCAGAACAAATTTTTTACTGCATGTCTTTAGTCAATTCTGACAGTTGTTTTTAACGCCAAAAAAAGAGAGTTTGCACTGGCGCAAGCTGTTAGTTAATCTGGCCTTAAATGGGAAATTAGTTCATATCATCAAATAACTAGTTCATATCATCTTTGAATGTTAAGAAAATACAATTTAATGTGAAAAATGTAGCAAAACAAATATTATATTCAGTGTGAGGTAAGTGTTTTAAGAATCTTGCAAAAAAATTAGCATTGCCAGTGACTGCATAAAAGAGGATAATAAAACCTCTCTGACCTGCAAGTAACCTTTGAAATGCGTCCATGCACATTTTATAATCCTTATTGTAGCATCTGCCAGCATACACTCAAAAGCTTTAACCAGAATCCGCTTTCCCCAGATTTAAAGAAGCCAAACACTTACCCTGGCACTGAGTGTCTTTCTTGGCCGGCTCAAAGCCCGGCATGCAGGTGCACGCTCCCACGGGAACCATCCATTCTCCATCTCCGTTACAGTACAGCTTTAGAGGGACAGATTCCTCTGCGGCGTTTGGCACACAGGCTCCGGCGGCGATGACCAGAGAGGTGGCCTCGGCACCAGTGGCCGTCTCAGGGAAGACAGCGAAGTTGGCAATGGTGGTGGAGCACTTTTTAAAGAAGACCCTGGCCGAGATGAGGGACATGCAGGCGCCCAGGTCCTGGAAGGCCAGGTAGAAACCAGCTTTGGAAAGAGGACCGAAGCTCCGTACTTTGGTGTTGACGATTCCCGATTCCAGCAATGAGAAGCTCTCGTCGGGGGCAATGGTGTCCACCTGGGACAAAAGACAACAGATTAGGTAAAGATTCAATTGGACGTTTTTGTCTAATCACATCTGGAAAGGACCCAAAAATTCTGTCATCATTTATTTCTAAAGTCTTTCCAAAGCTGTGGTCACATTAGCTAATCTTCTTATGAAATGCTCTATTGTGTGATTCCCTAATTTGAAAATGCTGGATTTCTCTTGTGAAAATTTGCTGAACAATGGTAATGACAACACCTTAAACCTGTATGACTTATGAAATAATATTGGACCCAACTGATATCATATATTATTGTATGTTTCACAGAAGATAGAAAGTCATACAGGTTGACATGAGGGTGAGTAAACGATAAAATTTTAGTTTTTTGCCAAACTATCCCTTTAAATATGTGTTATATTCCCAAGTAAATAGTGAAAATACCACTTTTCACCAAAACATTGCAAAATGTATCATTACACAACATTCAAATTAAAAGAAGTCATCATTCTGGCTGACCTTGACGTAGGGATTCTCCCTCCAAGGTGGGCTGCTTGCTGTGGCCATGTCTCCATCTGATTCGTAGTAGAACAGATTAAAGGTTTCCTTACAGGAACCGGGAATATTGGGAATACTGCCGCAGTCTCGCACAGAGAATTTGAGCTCCACGTAGACTCGAAGGACTCCTCGACGGGGGATGAAGTCTGTCCGGAGCCAGTTGTTCTGATTAGGCTCCAGTACGTTACAGACCTGGTATGTCCTGATGGGGCTCAAGTGGTCATCATATCCACTCACTTCCTCCCACTGAGAAGGGAATAAAATACTGTCACTGACTGCAGAAAGAACTTTCTTGAAATGTAACTGCATCCAGTGCACTGTAATTTATTATTCAAGGTCATACAGCGTTGCCTCCTTTCAAAGAAACAACTAAAACTTGGAACGTAGTGAGGCTATAACTTGTGACCTTCCTCACTCTAA
The DNA here is from genome assembly GCA_023029165.1 of Gobiocypris rarus. Classification (NCBI taxonomy): domain Eukaryota; kingdom Metazoa; phylum Chordata; class Actinopteri; order Cypriniformes; family Gobionidae; genus Gobiocypris; species Gobiocypris rarus. The sequence continues at coordinate 29,479,461 of CM040915.1, read as the reverse complement.
ATAATGAATTGCTTCTTTGTATATAGTCTCTATTGAATGTAACAAAGTGTCCTGACCAAGCGCAATGTAATAAAGATACATATGATAAAAATCTTTTAACCCTTAAATGCACGAATCATCATTATTGCATAGTCGGGTCTTTAGCGACCCGGATCTATATCTAACATGGATGGATGTTTATCTGTCCCAATAATATAAAACTCTCCTGATATTAGAGTAAAAATTACATACATATTAAATATTACATATTTGTATCCAGCCTCTCATGGAGACTTCAGATGCCCCAACACCTGTCATGAGACGACTCGACGCCTGTGAAGAGACGACTCAACGCCAGCGTTGTTATGGCCTAAATTAATACATGATTGATTAACCTTTTCTAACATTTTTCTTTAACATTCTCTTTCTAACATTTTTCAATGTACATTTATGAAATGCACTTTCTGTAAAGCTGCTTTGAAACAATATGTATTGTGAAAAGCGCTATACAAATATATTTGAATTGAATTGAATTGAATATTTTGTGACCTTTTTGAGCTTGGAAGAGTTCAGTTTGAGCAGATGTTTTATACCACCATCACTGTCCTCGTTAAAGCTGATCTTCTGGTTCATATTCACAATCTCAAATATATTCTCAAAACTATCATTTTATCACATCTTTAAAATCAATATTCGCTTCATCACCAGATGCCAGATCCACCATAATGTGATAGTGACACTGACACTAATATTTAACTGTATTCGGTCCTTGCTCTGCAGTAAATCGCTGAGTCATTTCAAGTATTGCTAATGATACTTCTTATTCTTTTGTTTTCTGACTGCGGTAACTATGAGTGAAACCTCACTTTATCACTGCGTATCAGACATTGAATTGAATTGCGCTTATTCAGTCATCAAAGATTCAATTATTGTTGTGTAAAAGAAATACACTGTTACACACCCTGTAAAAAATATTTAAAAAGTGAATGGGAAAACAGGCATTCTTTTATGATTTTATTGTTTTTTTTCTTGTTATATTGTTTGTAATGAATTGATTGAGGAATATTAAGAAGGTTGATGTCTAACTTTAAAAAATGAATGAGGAGGAGGGAAGACCCGAGGTATGCGTTTAGGGTTAGTATCCACCAACCAGCTGTGACAGGAAAGTCACATGTTTGGTTTGAATTACTACACTAGACAAGCCCCGTACACAGTGAAATCTCATTGGTCCACAATCTTTCTGTATTGGTCAATGACATAACAATGACATTTTTTTTTTTTCTGAATCTATTAATTTATACAAAAATGAATTAAGGTCATGACTGGAATACATCTATTTTTAGGATGACCATGCTGTAATTTCTGAATTATTAATCATTTTGATATTTTTCAAAAATGTCAGGATGATACAGCTGTCCTGATATCATAATGAAACAAGCCTTTTTAAAGGTAATTTGGCATAATCTTGTATTATTATTTCTTAGAAAAAAAACCTGTTGTCATGTGGTGAAACCAACATGAAAAAATATGCAGAAAAACATAAAAACAGGAAACATATCATAGAGAGGACCTTCTTGACTGTGTGTCAAGATCAATATATCATATTAAAATATTAGATAATTTTACCTCTACGGTAATAAAATGTCAAATGTAAATTGGTGCAACTACCCAAATATGTATATAATTAATGATATTTGTAAAAACAAAATTATAATAATAATTCCTTAAACATGTTTGAAAATGAAAATAATGATTGTACACTCACATGAGGTCAAAGTGTTAGGAAAATTATACTTCATGGCAAATGCCAGTTTTAAATTCAAACTTTTCTTGAAAATGTCATAAAATCTTCACAATCTTCAACATTGATCCATATATTGAACATCTCACATTTTGGGATCGACTGTGAAATCATGTCACATTTTGGCATTCAATATGGACCAACAAATTCTCACTGGAAAAGTGATGCGTCATGTCTGATTACGACACTGTCGCACAAAACATAAAAATCATAAAATCCAGATCTATTGATTGATACTTTTAAGTTGTGCCCCGAAGCAGCACTAAATGGAAGTAGGAATAATGAACGACTCAAATGCTCAATTAAATTCATGTCGGTGGTTAGGGTAAATAGAAATGCTTTCTCAAAAGTGACATTTGGGTTCCCTGAACTCCTCACAACACAATTAAGAGGCATCGCAGCGAGTGGTAGCATGTGTTTATCTCCAGGTGTGAAGGAACACATTACTTATGATGATGCATGCCTTTTGAGATGCCAGACATCGAGCACAAGACTGCGGAAAGGGCTGAGCTGCTTAAGATTGTTGCCATGGCAACCCATCATTTCCATTGACTGACTTCTCATGCACATTCCAAAGACAAATCATAGTACGGGAGCGAGTGGATTTGGGTGCTGGGTGTCAGGCTTAAGGTCAGAATCGCTGTGGTTAATTTCTTCATCAGTCACATGTGTAAAATAAACTGCTGCTGTGAGTCTCCAGCATACATAAGTACATTCTTGCAAACAGAGAGGTTGAGAGTGATTATTCTTGTTAATGGCCTCCCTTCATTTGTCTTGTTGAGACAAATAAAGGAGGCCATTAACAACATATCATAGAGAGAACCTTCTTGACTGTGTGCCAAGATCAATTGATCTTATTAAAATATTAGGTCATTTGACCTTCAAGATTCAGGTTGTAAAATGTCATGTGGTGCAAATCCCAAAAATCTATATATGAATGAATAATTCATGATATTTGTAAAAACAAAAATGTCTTTTTTTTTCCTTGAACATGTTTGAAAATGAATATAAAGATTAACTCTTTCCTGCCATTGCCAGAATTTTCTGGCTTTCCATGTTTTCACTGTTATACGGTAGGGGGTGCTATAACGCATCTTCTGATAGAGAACTGAATAGAGAAACGTGAACACACGTGAAGAAGAAGCACAAACAAGCGATAGCATATGTAATCATATACATATGTAAAATAATTTGATCATCAAACATTTAACAGCATATAAATCAAAACCTAATGTTACGGAATGAAATGTCGACCCAGGATGAGCTATAGGACTGTGAAGCTTTCGGGGTGTTGATGGACTCGAGCTACTGTTGAGTTAAATCGTGTTTTAAACAGAGTTCTGAATCCGATCCAGATATAGCCTTTGACAAAATCTTGAGTTTCAGCAAAATCAGCTACATTTAATAATATAACGGGTGAATTATGTATATGATGTATATTACGATGTTATGATGAACTATAAGCCTTTATCCACTGACGTTCTACGAAGTTCAAAGTGTTTCTAAGGATGCTGATTTTTAGAAGGCAGGCTGAGACGGGGAACGGGAACATGGTTTGTGTAACATTAGCAACACATTATTAGCCAGTAGTGGGCTGTCAGGGCCATCAGGGCCTTCTCTGCGGACCCTGTCAATATCAAAAATCTATATTTTTTCATAATTAAATTAAATGAACGTGTGTCTGAACATGTCTAAATTCAATTACTGTCTATTTTCAGTATGTTACAATGATATTTCCAGAAATTTCATTGTGAGGCTGAGCTGTATTTTCCATATGTCATCATCTAAACGTTTCACAGCTCCGTGGACCAGCACTAGTAGTATAGCTAGCCTTCCGTTGAAGCTGCCATTTTACATTTGATCCTAACTTTGACTGACATGTGTCATCAGCCAATCAAATTTTGATGCGTAGTGATAGAACGCCCCAGAGGCCCAGAGATGTGGTTCACCCCCCGCGCGGATTTAATCAGCTGTTTTAACTTTTGGTTGTGAGCGATCTAAGTGAAATAAGCTACGGCCGCTGCGGATGATGGGCTGGGTTCGAATGAGCTTTGTGTGCATCCTAATGTCAAGCTGACAAGCTGTGCTTTTTCTGTGTTCCTTTTGATGTTCTTGTTGGTCTGTGTTTTATTTGATAAATTGCCTTTTTGTCTTGCGTGTCCTTTTATGTTGCTTGCCCCCTTCCCAACGAGCACTTTGAAAGCGGGGTTCATAAGAGTAGTGCATACAGTGCACGATTGTATCATGTGTGGTGTTGTTATGGTGGTGGCGTGGGGTGTGTTGATCGTTAGTGAAGGCCCTGACTGAAACCCTACGGTACGCTACTGTTATTAGCTGTAACATAGTCAAGCCAAAGGCTAATCATATTAATTATGGTTGTGTGTCTGACATTGTAAAGAGCGATACCTTTGTGCAGCATTTACTAAAGTGACTTGAGTAAAAGTTGACTGAGTGGGTCTTTGAACTGGTGTGAGAGAAGGAGGCGGGGCTAATTATCATATTCACGGATCCACGTATTCTAAATGAAGCATGGGTGTAGAGTTACATTGAAGCTATTTTAAGGCATGAAGACTATTTTCTACAGGAAAAAAAGTTTTAAATATGTCAGTTGGGTAATCAAAAATTAATTTTGAGGGATAGAATTATTGACTACAGGGAGACTTTGATAGCCTGGATGCCAGCCGAATTTAGCCCCGCCCACAACATTTTTGCTCCGCAATTCGGTCTGGACTCGATCCATAGAGGACTAATTATGCCCGAACAGAAACTGTTCGGACCAATGAAATTGTTCGGGCTGGCTTTAGACGATGATGGACAGATGATAAAGCGTAATTATCCACGTCATCGAAGGCCCTTGGGTTGAATCTGTTCTAATCCTAAATGGAGAACTTGTTCGTATATGCATTCACCTTCACTATTTCTCTCAGAAATGATAATTGTGTTGGTAAGGACTCCGTGTATCCTTAAATTCTTTTTTTACAACACTGGCAAATATATTTTTCTCTCATCTTTTTCTTCTAACGTTACTTATTCCAGTGTGCATGCAGACAGGGCTGCCAAGTTTTTTTGCAATGTAGCACAGTTGCTACTCAAAACTATAGCCCAAAACAATCCCAATAGCTTTCCTGTGGGGGGGTTCTCTGGAAACAAATGGCGTTTGGGGGGTAAAATATGTTATTTTGGCATGGTTGCCTGCTAAAATTCGCATTCCTGGGTCTATGTATCACATAATTGGGGTCGCTTCAACCCGCGGACATGGAGAACAAAACACGGACTTGGCAACACAAAGTGCAGTTGAGTTCTGTGGACATTTGACAACTAACGTTATGCGTCGCTCTGTTGCTCTGATTGGTTGTAGATCTATCCAATTGAGGTCTTTTCTTGTTCGGCTGAAACACGCCCCATAATCACAGCCCAATGTAGCAGTATCAGACTCATATTCTGACTAGAATTGAGTATGACCACGTCAGGCTAGGACTTTGAACATTTCATTATTTATTTATTTTTTTGGGCTCATTTTCAGATTGGCAGATTTTGGAGTGGTTATGGGGTAAACAGAAATGCCATTTTCCAGTCAATGCATGTGTTGATTAAAATCCACCCTTATGGACAATTACAGACAGGAAAACACTCACCCCGCTTTCTGGATAGGTGGTCCACGCCAGCTCTGTAGTTGCCCACCTGCTGTCCATAAGAGTCTCTGCAAAACAGGCAATCAATGAGGCTTCGACAACAGCAGCCTCGATTCCAAACACAACAGAGCATCACCGTGCTAAAAACTGTAATTTAACCGGCTACATATCAAAGCACTTCACTCATTTGAATTCCCTGCATAGTCTGTGGAAGGCCTAATCACTGTTTTCACTCCGCACACTAATAATGCAATCCGCATTTATCTACCCACTCCAGCGCTGGCCTGTGGCTGATCTGAGAACAGATCCTGTGGCGTACCATGGGGATGCTCGCAGCACAGTGACATTCTGCATCCGAGGCGCTTGCTGTTCTCTAAATACACTCCGATCAGTGGAGCAAAACTGCATGAGCCAGCTTCCGCAAATTAACCGCACATGCAAATGTTTTATTCACTTTGTAAGTCGCCGTTCAATGAAGCCGAGCGCTCGCTTCAACTTAATGTGACATGCACACATCTGCAAGCAAACCCATGGAATATTTAGAGCAGAACATCAACTTAGCTGATTAAGGCCCCGGTAAATACGTGTATGCGATGCACGCTGGCAAACGCACACATGGTGTTTATGTGGATTGTAGCTACACCTCGCTTTAACAGTGCTGTAAATCACAGAGAGAGTTAATTGTGTGATGAAATAGCTGTAAGGGCATCTCGCTGTGTGAAATATTCATAAAAATGGGGGCGATCTTTTGAAGCTTTGATCAATTCCTTATGATCGCATTCAGTCTTTCCTCAAGGCTCTTTGCATCTGTGCATTTGGCTGCATTGTGGAAAACAACGTCATGATTTTCATCAGTTTTATACAAAGCAGCTTATTGCAGTCTGTTTCACACAAACGAGTGTACAGGATGTTCTTTGAAACTTTGTATTGCACAGTCAGCAGATATACAAAACACCTCATTATTCTTTGAAATCTTTTGTAACTCCGCTAGACTTTCAGAATGTAAAGCTATAAAGAAAAGCAAACAACCATTAAAGGCAGTTTTACAGTGTTTGAGGGAGGAAAATAACAATGCCGCTTATTTGGTTTATTACGAGAAGTATATTAACATGCGCTTTAAAAATTAATTTTCAGTCAGCAATCGTCATGTAAATGCTTCAAGGCCCCTTCACACCAAAGACGATAACATAACGTTTTAATAATTGTCAAATGCTATGAGATGGATGTACACATTACATATGGCAAGCCATTTTGTCTTTTATTCTATAAATGTTTGATATTAACAATTCATTTTTCACCATTGGCAGCCATTCAAATTCAATTGTTGATATATAAAGAATTGATTTCTTACTAGTTGAAATTCCACTTTCACATATCAGAAATACAGTTATTACTAGTAGAAATCATCATTTTTTATATCAATAGTGCAAATGTCTGTTCTTGATATCAACAATTGAATTAATAGTAAAAATGAAATCAATAATTCTATTGTTAATAGTGACAATGTTAGATGTCTGAAATTACTCTCCTAATTATTGATATCAGAAATAAATTTTCAGATATCAGAAATAACAAATGTAACATTGAAATACATTAACGGATATCAAGAATTAACATTTCAACTAATGTTGAGGAATTCATATTTTACTAGTAACCATATAATTATTGATATAAAAATTATGATTTTACTAGTAAGAAATGTATTTCTGAAATGTGTACTTGGAATTTCAACTAGTAAAAAATCAATTCTTGATATCAGCAATTGAATTTGAATGGCAGACATTTAACTAGTGAAAATACAATTACAGGTATCAAGAATTGTAGTTTTTACCAATTCAATTCACATTTATTTTTATAGCGCTTTTCAAAATACATATTGTTTACAGAAAATGCATGTGTCTAATTATAGTACAATTTAGAGTGATCTGTTTTCAGTGATCTGTTTCCAAATTATGTATTTCAGAAATGTATATATACAAATCAAACAGTTAGCTAACAATGTATTCATTTAAGCAGTGTATTAATTTAAGGTAGAGAATATGTAAAGGTAAAGAATATGTTGTTAACTAATGAGTTATGAACTGATAGCAAGAATTTGATTTCTGTGAGTGATGATGTCATTGTTGATATCAAGAAGTAACATTTTTACTACTGGAAATGTAATTCCTGATATCAAGAATTGTCTATGTTGTTACTAGTAGAAATCTACTTCCTGATATCAAGAACTAAAATTGTAACGTGTGAAAAGTAAATTAAATATCAAGAAATCATAACCTGGGAATTAATAAAAATCAAAACAGCTTGCCATACATCACAACTATAACGCTAATGACACAGAGGAATGATATTGATAAAAATTACTTTCAGAATGTTTTTTTTCTTTTTTTCTCCAGCTGTTGAATGATAAAAACATTACCAGCCAATCAGAATTCTTACACCTTAAAGAATTTGAGCATTTAAAGTGGCAGATGACATAACAGCAACATAAACATATGACAAGAATAGTTATCATTATAGTTAATGTGTAATATGAATGAGCCTTTAGTCTGACTGATATCATACAAATCCATTTCCTGCACTAAACAGATATGTGACAGATAGTTCGGTATCGTCCAGAATGTGTACATGTCTGTCGGACTATAATTGGACTCAACATTGTGCATTTACGAAAAGTGATGTGCAGTGGACACAACACAAGCAAGGTATGCTACCAGTTCACATCAATTATTCGTATATGCATTGTGCAATATATTCTCGGTCAGTCAGATTAAGGGGCCATTCACACAGAGTATTTACATTTAAAAATGTCACAGTGTAGTGGAATCGGAAAAAAGCAAGGCATAAAGATGTGGTTTTCAAAAAAAAAATTAAAACCACTTTTATAACCCGTCATGCATGAAACGCTGCAAAAAATGGTAGATGTGAGCGAAACAGTCAAACATATTCATTTAACATAGAAAAACAATGGGAAAGCAGTGCAGCGAAATGCAAAAAAAGGTGTTTGCTTGTAGCTGTGTTATTATCTTGTAATAACAATGTAATGAAGAAACCCTACTTTAATCCACAGCAATGACAACCACTAACAGAGCTAAAACACTTCTCGTTTCTTTATATCTATACGTCATAGTGCCTGGAAGGCTTCTGACAGATGGACTGAATTGACACAGGGGACCCTGGATGCAGCTTTACACTTTTCCTCTTGTCGTGAGGTGCCTGGCACACTTGACCTCCATTGGAAGTGTAACTAATGTAGTCTGTTAAGAAACCTGCTCAGAAACTATAGGCCCATGAGTCAAACACCTACTCTCTCTCTATATATCTCTCTCACACACTATCGATTAAGATCCTGACGCTGAAACTGATGAAGAATCGAGGTAGTCAAGGCCAAGGTGAAGGAGTATCTGGCTCCACTGTAGTTAAGAATTATTGGGACATGACCAAGGTGCGTAATGATGCCAGCTAAGCGTGTATCAGTGCTAGAAATATGTAACAAAATCCTTCCTTGAGACTGTAATCATTTTGCTGAGCAGCAACTTGTTTTGAATATGAAATTAAAAATTCTCAAGCATTAAATTACAAGAAAGCGAGACTAATTGCCAGTATGCATTTTTTTTTCTTCAAATATGCAATATATATGTATAATTATGTGTGTGTGTGTGTGTTTGTCCTTGTTTATATTACATTGTGGGGACCAAATGTCGCTGTGTGTGTGTGTGTGTGTGTGTGTGTGTGTGTGTGTGTGTGCGTGCGTGCGTGTATATAAATTACATTTGAGGGCTTGAGGGTTAGAACATATGATGGCGGGACTAACATATTCATAACAGTGTGAATTCAACAAACCTCAAAGGTATCTATAGCTTCTCCGAAACCACACCTAGTCTCAATATTGGCACGTTTCACCTCACCACTGTTTTTTAAATAGCAACTGAATTTGTAAATGCATTGTTACTTTACTCCTTTTTCTCACCTAGTATCATCTTTGACCAGCTGTGATCATGCAAGCCAATTAACATGTGTGGCAATTACACTGAAGTGATGCTGCTATCATCACTATCTGGGTAAAAGCCTTTAGGGTGAAATGTGTCACACCAGAGCAACAGGGGGCTTTCAGCGGTCCTAAACCATGTGTCACGAGCAGCACAAAGCAATGTGAAAATATAACAACTACATGGGATTTTTTAACACAGCAATGATCAAAGCAGAACACTGATCACAACCTCACAAGACTCAACACTTCCAAGCAAATGAAAGAAAAGCTTGGATGTGTAAAGCACGTCTTCATTTAACACAGCGATTACTAATAGAATTGATTTAGTCTGTGGTTCTATGGTTTGTTCATATACCATAACAACAAAGGCACGGAGCATGTGGACAAACAGCATCGTCTGTATCAATACGTGGACATGCCATTACACAAACATCTCACTGGTCTGTGTAAAGCTTCTGAAACAGAATTCCACACATTTCTCAGAAACCTTTAGATATCAGAACAATGGAAAACGAATTTAGCGATGAATTAGAAACTGACACATTAAGCCATGGTATTGCTGTGAGTAAAGGCTCACAATCTCTTCTCTATTTGTATTTATTCACTTTAAACGCACAGATATATTGTATATTTGCAGCCGGCTGCATATTCAACTGCCCGAAGAATAAAAGGCATTCAAGTTTTTGTCAAACGCGAAGTTTTCGAGCCCGAACAGTCCGTAAATCACAAGCTTTAGTCCTGTACAGTTTTTTGTTATTACACATTCTGCATTTATTTATTTATTTCATAAAAGGAATAGCCAACTGATGACCATAATACCAGCTCGGAAACCGAGTAGCCCCGTGTAACAAAGAGCGTTTACACTTACCCTCAACAGCGAGAATAACGGGAACCCAAAGGCTGTATAATAACAGCGAATAATCCATTGTCATGAAGCTTGAGGTTGCAACATGAATAGCGTTTTGTCTATATGTCACCGGGACGGAAAGTCTCGTTAATTCTCAGCATACAGAGACTGGAGGAGCGAATTCACGCCTTGAGAAATTACAGCCTGGCAAAAATTCCCAGCTCCTCTTGGTTTGGCTTCACGTCTTTCATTCACAACTGTTCGAATCCTCAGGCGATCTCTTTCGTGAGCGCGGTCTATCATGCTCTTCTACATGTGTGGCACCCTCCTCATCCTCGGTGTGAAAGAAGCTGTTGATTCTATGCGACTGCACGGAGGAGTGTCAGTTGCAAGGAATGATGGGGGGCGAAAGCTCTATTGGTCCCAAGGCAAAACCCTGCGGGATTCCGCTAATAACTTACAGACTAAGTACTCCCCCAAGTTATTTTATTTATGCATTTCATTTAGTTTTTAAGAGAGGTGTTAAATCCACCTGTATCCATTGTATTAAATAGTATGCCTTTATAAGGGAAAAACAGCATAAGAATCCACAGAAGCCGATTTATGGCAAATCAGTAATGTATGGGTAGGTATTCTTTGATGCACAGCGCCACTCACTGTTTGTTTACTGCAGGAATTGGTGTTCTGTATTTAAACAGGGAGTGACTTGGCAAATGGCCACGACTGGGATATTTGTGTAACAGCCACCCAACACCAATAATAAAATCATCATCCAGCTTTCTGCTGATTAAATAATGGGCTGCATGTTGACAGGAAGGTTATGGGATACTGTAAAAAGCTGTAAATGGATGATATCATGCACAGTGTTGGACATATTACTTCTGAAATGTAATCTAGTATTTATTACACAACAACATTTTGAACTAATCTATTCTGTTTGCCTTCTAAATACAGTATTCAGTTTCAGTTTCAACTGAAAGAGTGTCTTCCATAATTGTTTCATTACATAGCCTATGATTTCATGAAAGTCAAAATTTGAAAGCGCATTTTAAAAAACAATTAACACTCATCAAGTTACAATTAAATTTGATTAAACAACAGTAAGAAAAGTAAAAAAAAAGAAAGAAGAAGTATTTTAGCATAATAAGACATACATTTCAGAAAGCAAGGATTGCAGCAATGTATAATTAACCATACAATGTATAATTTATCATGCATTACATTTTAAGTAAAAAAACAAACACTCGGGGGCATAGAGTAAGCTATGACAAAGTGATGCATTTTAGATGTATTGTTTAGATTTTGTTTTTGCTTCACTGTGTTTTGTTTTATGTCTAGGAGAAAATATAATGAACAGCACTCCATTATGTGTCGGATTGTTTCAGTTGTTGTCTTTTTATTGATTTATTAAAGCTGCAGTCCGTTAATTTAATTGGTTAAAAATGATCCAAAATCCAATTTTGAGTAAAGTAAATAACCAGCCAGTGTTCAAAACTATCTCCTTACCATAGCCAGATTCACAATATTAAGCTTGTAATAATGTGTTATAATTTGAGTGGTACTAGTGGATTTCTGTGGGAAATTCGAGCATGTCTTTGCGTAATTACATTACGTATACATAAAGAAGGAGTACGGCTTAAGTAGTAGTAGTATCGCATGTAAGGATGCTGCGGGTGGCAGATCATTTATTGCCTTTTCTCACAGCAGCTGGAATAATTAAACGTATCATTTGATGGCGGATTGTAATCCAGAAAGCTCCAAACGACAATCATCAGTGACAACTGGAGATTCACCTGAAGTCAAAAGCAAAAGACTGCACAACAATTGAAATCTACAAGTAACGTTAATACACACTAAATACACTTCGTCACGCAATGCTGATGTTGTTAACGTTAACAATTTGAGAACAAAGTATAGCAATAATAATAATTTGTACGGTTTGATGTGATACAAGCTAATCGTTAGATTTAATCACCGTTGGTAGCACAGTTTATTGTAATGCTTTTTTCCCTCCGTTGGTCAGAACAAAAGTGGCAGACAAGTGACTTACTTGTTCAGAGGACATTTTCCATTGAAAATTCTCATTTTGGTCATACTTCCAAGACACACCGCCTACACATATTACTCCGCAAAACATTAGATTTAACAGCGCAGAGGAGCCGTGACGATGCACAACCCATGTAAAGATGATAATTCTGCAAATAACTGCAATTCTAGGTTTCAAACAGAGCTGGTGACAAGGAGGCAGCTTTAACTAACTTTAACAGCTTTAACATTTCATTATGGAATTATCTATAAATGTGCAAAAATGGAGTTTTACACTTTTCCAATGTTGCTGCTAAAAACTTTCTTAGACGTTTTAAGAATGCAAACAAATTCCCTCCTTTTTTGTTTGGTCTTAACACCTTCAGTTTGAAGTAATAACAACAATAAAGAATATAATATATAATCTCTGGGAAAATATATGATTCATACACTGAAATACAACCCAGCAGATGTATACCCTACACTTTAACTGAATCATTGCATCATGGTAACTGGGAAATCAGGCGAGATCATTCAAAGATTTGCGGTAAACAGAATAGAATTCAGACTCTTAAGGGAAACAGCTTTGAGCCTCTGGTAAGACAATCTTTGATGATGCAAATATTACCTGGTTCAGAGGATACTTAAATCGCAGGGATTTGATAATGTCTGATCATTTGATTTAGTCGTGCTTTCACCAGCAAATGCCGAAACACATTGATCAAAGTATCGCCATGTGCTACATAAATTCAACCCTCGTATCGTACACAAGACTTCAAATTCTTGGCCATCCTCACATCTGTTTCAAGTGGCGGATGTCAACAGGAGCTTGTTTTTTAGTGTTTGGACAGTTAGCCACTGGCAGAGGTTGGCTGGGGAACAGAAGACAGGAAGAAGAGAGAAAGATGAAGGAGAACAGAGGGAGGGTGCCGGAGGGCCAGGCGCTGAGTCAATACAGTAAGCTGACAGAGGTGGATAAAGCACTCTCCCTTTGTGGCTCGCTTTCAAGACACTGCTGAAATATAGAACCACTCGGGCCACACGGGTGCAATAGACTGGTGTGGCGATGAAAACAGCTTTCAGTTTGTCACTGCTGATCCTGCGAATCACAGGGATATTGAGCTTTCTCAGAAACCAAGTGTAGAGCTGATAAATGCAGTCGCAAAGGTCATTGCTCTCTTCTCTTTAGCCCCGAACTTGGCAAACTATGTCCAGATAATGGATTTTTTTCATTTGTTTAAGCATTTGATCATTACAGAAGCAATAGACCATCCGTGACCCACTTCCTCTCTCCATTCAAAACACTTCATCACACACTTTGTTTTCCTTTCTTTGTAGAGATCATCAAGGCCTCACTGACCCTCAATTATGATTTAGGGACTAGCCAATGACAAGAACCAAATGCCAAATGTTTACATGCAACACAGCATGGGGGTAGCAAACTACGGACACACAGAAGGTTCAGTTTTGCCTTATTACATCCACTATTTTAAATAGCTTTCCAAGAGTAACACTGAAAGACAGTATCACTTCAGTTATAGGATTTATTTATTTTTATAATGAATGAAATGTTTAAAATGATGTCCTCTCACATTAAATGATTCTATTCATATTAGTAGCTCAATAAAATCTGTTTAATTTTACATGCAGCTGGTCACCTCATGAGGTCCACTATGTTGAGATCACATGACAAGCTATAAGTCCAAGATAACCACATGCAACATTAAAAGAATACCGTGTGCCAAAAAAGCATTCTGTTGCCACTACATTTGATGAGAAACAAACTTCACAAAGTTCAAGCACATACTAGATAGTATGAATGTTTGTAGTATAAGTAAAATCAAACATTTTCTCACAGCAATTCGTAACTATTTGATGTTTTGCCGAATTGGCAGCTAATGATCTTATTTCTAAGTTTTCATATGACCTGCTTATGCCCCGCTGATGATTGGTTTAGGTTTGGGGTTAAGGGTGGAACTCCATGCTTACGTTTCTTCTAAAAATCGTACATTTTCAAGTCATACAAATTCACCACCTTTTAAAATGGTCATGTTGGTTGATATAAACTGGAAATACTACATCTGTTTCTTGTCATTGTCATGTGACTTACACCGTCAGTTGTGTTTTTTCACTGCCATTCACATCTCGTCATGGACCGCATTTCCCATAATCCTCCCTGACACCTAACCATGCACACCTGAAACTCATCTAGCCCTCATCACCAGCAGACTTTGCAGGCAGTGTTTTGCACAAAGGTCCCTCACGAAACTGATTTCGGACAGGCTCTTGAAGCAGTGTGACAATTTAATAATCTAAATAGACAGAGTTTTGGTGAGGACTAAACAAATATTTAATAGAAATTTCTCGCTAGAAATGACATCAAAAGTGGAAAATGTTGGTCAAAACTTACATTTACACACAAACTGACTTTCAGACGCCATCTTTAATTTTTAGCTCTACTTTAACGGAATGGAATGCACAGGATTGTGGGATATCAAAATCTACACTGCCTTCAAAAATCGATCAGATGAAGGCATCTCAGGAGACAGGAAGTCAGCATTGGATTTGGACATGCCTTGATTCCCTTCCTACCTTGGATGCATCCTCCGAAGGCAGCATTTTCCAGCTTTTGGACACCGCCATGGCATGGCCTTATCTAATGCTGCAGACTAGATCTGCTTTATTTTTCGGACTACCTTGCTAGCTACTGTAGTTACCACTTTCTAATCTCCAGTCATCAAAGTTGTCATCAAATCCCTTGTCTCAATGTTGTTCCCTTGTGTGCTTCAATGATAATGTAAGACAAAGACTCAAAGTCAACAATACTAGTCTATCTCAACTGCAAACAAAGCATCATCACTTACCTGTGTATGCATTGTGTTTCCGCCATATCTGCAAATAACCTACCTGTTTGAGTTTTACCTCAGTTTTGGTCATTGTGTCCAAGCCTGAGCGTGAAAATGGGTCCATCAGATGCACTCTTCGGAATCTCAGTGAAATTAAATCATCCAGGTACTGTTCGTCTAGTGTTCTATGAATACATTGATTCAGACATAGTACTCTTTCCACATACTGTGTAGTAGGGAAGTATAGGTTTATTGTTCCATCCATGGGGTTTGAGATTTTTGCAAAGCAATGTTATAAATTAATTAGAATGTGCACATTTGTATGACTGTATAAGTTATATTAATCACTGGGAATTCACTGAGCTGGTTAGAAAAGAGCAAGACAAATTAGGATATTTAAATTATAATGGACTCCATGTTTCAAGTCTGTTACTACATTCAGTCATGCTTCTCTGTGATTCTGAGCAGGCTCTGGCATCTGTGCTTAGGACTGTCATGTGAGCCGCACACCAGTAAACAATTGTCAGGTTTCAAGGCAGGGGTTAGTTCTGGTCTTCTCCTGCGGAATGAGATTTGGCGGATATCCTATATCAGCACTTTTACTTTGAGACACTTTATACAAATGAGTCCAAGATAGATAATATGAATCTCTTCATCGCCCAGTTTTCTACCTCAGGAACGGATCTCTTAACTAGACAACAAAAATGGACCGAAAACATTTCCATTAGGAGTTTTTTTCTTTTTCTTTGCAGCTGTACTTTTTCATTGGGAGACAATCTCAATAAGGTATATTGATGATTCGGCACATTTTTCCGTGCTGTATTTGCTTCATGGTCTTCCTCCATTATTCATTTGCAGCCCGTTTTTAATCTCCAGTGGGCTGACTCAGAATTCATTTTCCATTTGGAGAGTGTTCCCCCTGTCTGCACTTGTCCGTAGCATTGATTAAGTAGGTCCTTGTGGAGAGGAAATTATGTTTGGGTTTTTAGCACTTTTTACACTGTATTTTTACTAATCTACCCTGTGTGGGAATTTGAATGAAGTTTCGTCTAGCTCAAGTGGGATTACGGTTTGAGTTCTGTGATCCCTGTGGCTTCTCATAGCAATCTTCACATTTAAATTAAATCTGCAGGATTTTTTGGTGAATAATGAGAATTTGCGTGAAACTCCAATATATGATTACTGAAAATAAAACATCTGAAGATGGAAGATTTGTAAATATTGTTGAAAGAAGTCACCAAGGTTGGATATATTAGTAAAGAGAAAGAAAATAAAAGAAGTAATTTTGAATATTGTTTGTGCTACAGTGCTTGAATTTTGCACGGGATTGAGCATATAGCGCATCATTTTACTAATTCCTGCAGATTTTGTGTTCACACCCAAAATGCGCGCACATAAAGCCGCCTCAGTCCTAAATTGAGTTATTTTTTGCTGCTTATTTCACTTAAACTGTCAAATACACACAACATAATGTCAAAACGCCTGTCTTGGTGAGTATTCATGTAAACACAGTCAGCTTTAAGTGAACGTAAAAAAGCATGGATCCATGCTTCAGGTCTTAAATTGACAGCAGCCTATACATTATGCCAAATTATGAGATCAAATAAAAAATATCTACATGGAGTTTTTTCTCTATGGTATCGATGTCAAAGTTTTGGCCAGTGGAAATGCTGAGTGGCTAGTAACTTTGGGAACCACTAGCCACAGTTGCTGGTAAGCAAACAAGTTAAAGGGTTAGTTCACCCAAAAATGAAAATTCTGTCATTAATTACTTACCCTCATGCCGGTCCAGACCCGTAAGATCTCCGTTCATCTATGGAACACAAATCAAGATATTTTTATTGGAATCCAATGGCTCAGAAAGGCCTCCATTGACAGTAATGTAATTTCCTCTCTCATGACCCATTAAAGTTACTAAAGACTTCGTTACAAAGTCCATCTCACTACAGTGGTTCTACAATAATTTTAGGAAGCGACGAGAATAGTTCCCTTCGAGAGGTCTCTCGTATTGCGTATGGGAAAACTCCTTTTCTCGAGAATATGAAGCAAAAACTTTATTCATAAAGTGTCTATGTAAAGTGCGGCTGCACAGCCGATAGACCAGCGTGAGCTGCGCGCTGATTGGCTGTGCAGCGGGAACTGCATGAACCTATGGCGAGGCGGCAGAGAGAGAGCGAACCAATAGGGGTCGCTAAAATTCCCGCCGAACAAGGTCTCTAAAATTAGCATATCTGAGGCTATATAGACCGTGTTTTGCCATAGGAAATCAGATTTAATCTCCTTCAGCGATACCTTCGTTGACCTCCGGAATTGAAGCCCCGCCGTCGAACAAGCACTCAGCGGAACTTCTCTGCAGCCCTGAGGACGTCGGATTCCCCCTTGGTCTCCGCCTTCAGCCGCCTGCCGTTCCAGCTGCGCCATCCGGCGAGTGAAGCCCCGCCGTCGAAAAGCACTCAGCGGAACTTCTCTGCAGCCCTGAGGACGCCGGATTCCGCTGGTCTCCGCTTTCAGCCGCCTGCCGTTCCAGCTGCGCCATCCGGCATATATCCTTTATTCTGTGTCTGTGCTATTTGTGTGTTGCCGTTGCAACTATTTCTAAAAGAGCGAGCGTTGTTGCAAATGCCTCGCCCTTCCTGCGCCTCATGCCGAGCACCTCTCCTCGGCGGCGACCGCCACATCATCTGTGTGGCATGCCTCGACGCGACCACGCCGGAGACTGCACTCAACAGGGCGGCTGCCCGAGTGTGACGAAATGGCTCTGCCGACCCTTCGGGCTCGCCTCGCCAGCTTCGATGTCTCCGCTCCCACCGCGCTCCTCGGACCGCGCAAGAAGAAGCGCCGCGACCAGAGGCCTCCCGAGCGTCCGAGCGACCGCACGCCGAGTAACTCTCCACGTGCCTCGCTCTCGCCGGTCGAGTTCATCCAGGAGGAACAGTGCCACTCACCTACTGTGGCCTGTTCCGTTTCATTTGGTGGACCAATAGCGAAGAAGAGGAGGGGACAGCCTTTCGTTGGCTGCATCTGGCAGCGAGTGGTCAGACTCTGTCTCGGAGCCCGCTTCGACGCAGACTGCCACTACCGCCAAAGCCAGCTTTGACACGGAGATGGTCCGGGTGCTCACTAAGGCCGTGGAAGACCTCGGGCTCGAGTGGTCCCACCCTACTGAAGCGCCACGGAGTAGGCTGGACGAGTGGTTCCTACAAGGTCGTCGCCTTTCCTCTCCTCCCAAGCCCGCCCCCTTCTTCCCGGAGGTACACGACGAGATGACGAAGGCTTGAAAGCCCTTCTCGTCGCGCGCTAAATCCGCCTTTTCTCAGCGCCTCTCCTCGGTTGACGGCGCGAGGGAAAAGGATACGAGGGTTTTCCTCCTCGAGGAAGCAGTCGCCAAGACCTTTGTCCGCCTCCTCCAGAGGATGGCAGGCCAAGGCTCAGCACCCTTCCAAGCCATGTCGCTCTACATCAGCTTTCGCCAGTCGAGCATACGCCTCCGCTGGCCAGGCTGCTTCAGCGCTCCACACCATGGCCGCCTCCAGGTATATCAGGCCAAACTTCTCCGCCTCTGGACGAGTCTGTTCCTGATTCTGAGGCCTTGAGGGACCTGCGCAGCGCCACCGATTTAGCCCTGCGGGCAACCAAGGCTAACGCACAGGCTATCGGTAGGACCATGGCCAGCCTGACTGTTCTGGAGCGCCACTTGTGGCTGAACCTCACCGACATGAAGGACGTGGATAAAGCCTCCTTTCTGGACGCTCCCATTACCTCCTCTGGGTTGTTCGGTCCGGCCGGCGTTTCACGAGGCTCAGAAAGCCTCGCAGGCCATGAATCCCGGGACCTCGACCCAAAGCCGCGTTGAGACCCGAGCCACGAAGCCGTCCTAGCCGCAAAGAGGAAAAGAAGGTGGCCAGGTCCCGCTCGGCTGGACCCCACCCCACTCTCTCAGTCTCACAGTTCCCTGCAATCAGGTGACTGCCGACTCAGTTTTCGCAGTCAACGAGCCCTCTATCAAAAGCGCTCGCCTGCACACAAACGCCGTTCTCACGGCGACCCAAATAAATCTCAAAAGAGCTCTTTTATGTAGGCAATGTGCCCACTGTACAGTCAGCACACCTACGCTCAAACACCCCACACAGCTCACGCTGTCCTGTGCCAAAAATGTAATGCGCGCGCCCACTACACAGTGCACGCCGCCATACATAAACACTATCCCCACGGTGTTGCAAGCACAAACACACGGGTTACCGGGTCCCTATCACTAAGCGGCCCGCCCCATCCAAATTCAGCCCCTGGCTTCACGGGCCCAGGCCTGGCAGGCCATCCCGGCATATCAAATTGGGTGTTGAACATAATAAAACGAGGTTACTCGCTACAGTTCGCCAGAGACCCGCTTCGCGCGCCGTGGTCGAGACCTCAGTGAAAGGCAGCGCGAGTCACGTGCTCCGCGCCGAGGTATCGAAACTGTTGGAGAAGGGAGCGGTGGAAACCGTGCACCCCACTCAAAGCGAGTCAGGCTTTTACAGTCGTTACTTTCGTTCCAAAAAGGATGGCGGCCTCCGGCCCATCCTAGACCTCAGACATCTGAACAAAGCGCTTATGACACGCTCAAGATGCTGACAGTGAAACAAATCCTCGCACATTCGCCGGGGACTGGTTTTTCACGGTCGATCTGAAAGATGCATACTTTCACATTCAGATAGCACCCGTCACAGGCCATTCTTGAGATTCGCCGAGGGTCAGGCTTATCAATACACGGTTCTGCCATTCGGCTTATCCCTGTCACCCCGCACTTTTACGAAGTGCATGGGCGCAGCCATAGCCCCGCTGAGGCTGAAAGGCATGCGGATACTCAACTACCTCGACGACTGGCTTGTCATAGCTCAGTCAGAGGCACAGTTGATGACACACAAGTCCTGGCTCCTCAACCATCTAGAATGTTTGGGCCTCAGGATCAATATCGCCAAGAGTTCAATGTCTCCCAGCCAAACTATATCGCTTTCTGGGTACTCATAGACTCAATACAGATGAGGGCGCGCTTACGCCACAGCGCCTCTCTATTCAGAACATGGCGAAGTCTTTCAGAGCTGGTGCTTACGTGCCCTCAAACGCTTTCAAAGAATGCTAGGTCTTATGGCCTCGGCATCAGCAGTACTCAAACTGGGTCTTACACATGCGTCCCTCCAACGCTGGCTAAACCCCGCGTTCCGGCTCACGCATGGCGATCAGGCCAGTTTCGCATCAAAGTGAACCACAGCTGTGTCAAAGCTCTGGCTCCTTGGAAGGCGACCACCTGGTATCAAACAGGTGTTATGATGGGTACAGTCACGAACGGAAAGTGGTCTCGACAGACGCTTCCAACCTAGGTTGGGGCGCCCTACACGAGGGCATGCCAGTCTCTGGCCAGTGGGCAGTTACAGAGAAAAGGCTACACATAAACTGTCTAGAGATGAAAGCGGTCATCCTATCGCTGAAAGCTTTCCTTCCGACATAAAGGGCCACCATGTCTTGGTCCGAACGGACAACATGTCAGTGGTATCCTATATAAATCGCCAGGGCGGGCTGAAATCACGCCCCTACATTCCATGGCGAATCACCTCCTTTTATGGGCAGAGCACTTCCTGAGCTCCTAAGGGCGGCTCACGTGCCAGGTATTCTGAATCAGGGTCCGGATATGCTATCCAGAGGCGGTATTCCCCCCGGGGAGTGGTCTCTTCACCCGCATACGATTCAGTTGATATGGAGCATCTTCGGCAAAGCGAAAGTAGACCTTTCGCCTCAAAAGACAATGCTCACTGCCCAATATTTTTCTCCAAACACAGAGACGCGCTGGCCCATGTCTGGCCCAGTCTCCCTCTGTATGCTTTTCCTCCGATCGCGATGTTGCCACAGGCCATCAAAAAGATCAGGGAAACCAATTCCACAGTGCTCTTAATAGCCCCGTTGTGGAAGAATCAAATATGGGTCTCCGAACTGGCTCTCATGTCAGTCACAGCCCCATGGCCGATTCCGCTGAGGAAAGACCTCCTCACGCAGGCCAAGGGGAAAATTTGGCATCCCCACCCAGAACTGTGGGCTCTCCATGTTTGGCCCATCAACCAATACCCGCGAACCTTTCTGAAAGAGTTCTGAATACTATTTCTGAAGCTAGAGCACCTCAACCAGGCGGCTCTATGCACTGAAATGGTCGGTATTCTCTAACTGGTGTACAGCACGGAGCCTCGACGCGCGCTCGTGCGAGGTGGCAGAAGTGCTCACCTTCCTCCAAGAGCTAATGGACGCGGGTCGTTCCCCCTCCACGCTCAAAGTATACGTTGCCGCCATAGCAGCTTATCACGCTCAGGTCGCGGGACAATCACTGGGGAAAAGCGAGCTTATAGTGCGCTTTCTTAAAGGGGCCAGAAGGCTGAACCCGCCGCCTCAGTACCTATATGGGACCTTGCCACAGTGTTGGAAGCTCTAAAGGGCTCTACCTTTGAACCGCTTCAGTCTGTGAGCCTAAAGCACCTCTCGCTGAAAACCGCTTTTCTGCTGGCACTGGCCTCAGTCAAGCGAGTGGGCGATTTACACGCACTCTCCACGAGTGCTTCCTGTCTCAAGTTTGGGCCTAACGACTCCAGGGTCGCCTCAAACCTAGACATGGTTATGTTCCTAAAGTGCTTTCTACTCCCTTTAGGCACAGGTCATTTCTCTTTTGGCCCTGCCCGCCGCAAGACGAAAAGGAGCGAATTTGCTCTGCCCAGTCAGAGCGCTGAGACTTTATATAGAGCGCTCCGCCCCTTCAGGCGATCGGAACAGCTCTTTGTGTGCTTCGTGGCCGCACTAAAGGCTATGCCGTCACGAAGCAGAGACTGTCACACTGGATAGTGGACGCCATCTCTATGGCTTACAAGTCTAAAGACCTAACCTGCCCCTGGGCATTAAAGCCCATTCTACTAGAGGCATGGCCTGCGTCATGGGCATGGTCACGCAGGCATTCCGCTACAAGATATCTGTGCGGCGGCAGGCTGGGCCTCTCCGTCCACTTTTATCAGATTTTATAAACTGGAAGTCCCCGCTTTACAAGCCGGGATTATCCCCATTTAATAGGTATAGACCCGATGCGTCCGGTCTCCCTGTTATGCATACATGATAAGCTCTCACAAGCATGAGCTTTCATAATATGTCTACACTTATATATTAAGGCCCGACTATGTCCGGTCGTAATTCTATCATATGGCCCGATGCTATCCGGCCTATATACTCTTATGTCCGCTATAGGACCCACTCTGTTGGTCTCCTGTGACTCACTGTTACCCATCTTAGTGCCTCAGGCCACTTGGGTCAGTTAAGCACGCACGGGCGTTTCAAATTGGGTTCCCACGCACACGAGAGACCTTCGAAAGGAACGACTCGGTTACTCACGTAACCTCGGTTCCCTGAGAGAGGGAACGAGTATTGCGTAACGCGCCGTGCTTGTGCTTCTCAGGGTATCGCTTCAGTCGATTTTTAACCTGATTTCCTATGGCAAAACACGGTCTTATATAGCCTCAGATATGCTAATTTTAGAGACCTTGTTCGGGAATTTTAGCGACCCCTATTGGTTCGCTCTCTCTCTGCCGCCTCGCCATAGGTTCATGCAGTTCCCGCTGCACAGCCAATCAGCGCGCAGCTCGCGCTGGTCTATCGGCTGTGCAGCCGCACTGCGTTTTACATAGACACTTTATGAATAAAGTTTTTGCTTCATATTCTCGAGAAAAGGAGTTTTTCCCATACGCAATACTCGCTCTCTCTCAGGGAACCGAGGTTACGTGAGTAACCGAGCACGTTTTTGTGTGCAGAAAAAACTAAATAACGACTTGTATAGTGATGGGCCAATTTCAAAACACTGCTTCCTGAAGCTTTGGAGTGTTATGAATCAGTGTAGCGAATCATGATTCGGATCGTGTGTCAAACCACCAAACTGCTGAAATCACGTGACTTTGGTGCTCCGAACCGCTGATTCATAAAGTTCCGAAGCTTCAGGAAAGCGTGTTTTGAAATCGGCCATCACTATATAAGGTTTTTTTGCGCACAAAAACTATTCTCGTCGCTTCATAAAATTATTGTAGAACCACTGTAGTGAGATGGACTTTGTAACGACGTCTTTCACCTTTTATGGGTCTTGAGAGATTACATTACTGTCAATGGAGGCCTTTCTGTGCCATCGGATTCCAACAAAAATATCTTAATTTGTGTGCCGAAGATGAACAAAGGTCTTACGGGTGTCGAATGACATGAGGGTAGGTAATTAATGAATACTTTTGGGTGAACTAACCCTTTAATGTCAAGCCCTGATTACTCCAGTCTTTAGTGTCACGTGATCATTAGAAATCATTCTAATACGATTTCTTATTATTATCAATGGTGAAAACAGTTGGGCCGCCTAATTTCTTTGGAAACCAGATTTCAGGATTCTCTGATGAAAAGAAATCGAAAGAACAGCATTTAGTTAAGATAGATTTTTGGTAACAATGTAAAAGTCTTTACAGTCACTTTTGATCAATTTAATGCATACGTGGTGAATAAAAATATTAGTTCCTTTAAAACAAAACAAAAAAAATCTTACTGACCCCTAACTTTTGGATAGTGTATTGAGACAGAATGTACTAGACCAATTACTAAAATGGAAGCAATTGAATCTCCACTGACATTTAAAAGCAGTTTCATGCTTATTGGGGTGATTGAATTTCACGTGGCACAAAACCAATTCCTTAATTTTGATTTGTTGTTCCAGCTGAGTAAAAAGTTTCCCAGCACACTGTCCATTAAAAACATTTTAAATGAACCGACCCATATATTTCTGAACTAATAATTTTCCCCAAGACTGATTAGTTTTAGCTATAAACAGTAAGTATCAAGACAGCATTTTTCCTAATCCAGTGCTGAAAGATTTTCTTTCTTCATTCTTCATGGGTACACAGCTGCCTTTTTTAATTTTAATATCACCCAAAAAGTGATTTTTACAGAAGATTTCATTATAACTAAATCCCCAAGCACTACTAACTGGCACAAGGCCTTTCTATTTCTGTTTTTTACATACAGTCAGTTTATTAAACGAAATCCCAGTGCTGAACAGGTGCAACTCAATAACTGACATCACGGTTGTGCTAAACATGAGATGTGATTCAGTGCTGTTGATCAGTTTCCTTGCCTTCTGAGTTTCCATGTGCTATTTATTCAGAGTGAGACTGCATTGTTTTAAAAGATTTTTGCCGAATTAATAACAGCTGGTATAAGGACTAAATAATCCAAATTCATGTCTCCTTCTATCCTTGAACCTATTGTAGCGTTGCCTTCCCTCAAAGGCACCATGATAGTTTTCAATCAATTAAAGCTGTAGATCAAACACTAAGCAGGGTCTGGCATCGCTTGACTGTGCGTCTTTTGGGAGTGGGTTCAGATAACAGTGTGAATGAAAACCAGCTTACCGGGGGGTTGGGCACAGGAATATTTTACCCAGGCTGTTCTATATGACTGCCACACCGACAGACTCTCACAAACTATCCAGGGAAATAAAAGCTGGCTTCACCATAACACAGACTCCAGCAGAAGCATGAACCGACATACGATATTTGGGCCCTTGCATACAAAAACAAACCATGTAATGGTCTTCATGACTTCCATGTGCATATTTGAAACTCTAGTCCCCTGGTCAAGGGGGAGGGCTTCTTCAATTTGCCTGCAATTGTTTATGTGTAAATTGTTTACAGAGTTGTTTCCCATAAAGATAAAGCCTGATACCCATTCTGAGCCTGCCAGTGGACTTTGGAAGAACCCACATCTGGATAAAACTTCTTAAAAGCACTGAAATCTGATCTTCTTTCAAAGGTAGAGGGCATGGCGAAAGGTCCCCGCTGCCCGCTCTGATTTCTGTCAGTTTCAACATCGCTTCCCCTTTGTACGTAATACCTGTAGTGGAGTCATTAGATGCTAATTTACGCTTGAGAAAATATTACTAGGTCAATGCGTTCCCTTGAGCCAACAGTTTGCATTAATGAATTATATGTCACCCACTTGGCTGTATGGCCACATCTCGTTCCATTAAGCCCGATATTAATCCACAGAATGGCCACAGCCCAAATGGAAGCCCTTGTCTGTGGTGCCAGAGGCCGATTCAAAGGCGGTGCCAGGGCTCAGAGACAAGTACAATAAATAAATAAAGCCTTGTAAGTGCGTCGTAAAAATCACTTATCCTCATTTTGTGGTGGGCCAAGTTATGCTAGAGGGCAATCAACAAACATTTAGTCAGCAGGAAATTGCTCAAATCTGTATGTAATATTCAGATTAAAGCAAGAATTCTTCCCACATGTTGCTCTCTGATAAGGGTTGTTGTCTTTCCAAGAGGAAAGCACGCTTTGCCTTGTGATTGCCTTGTGTGCTGTGCCTTGATGAGAAAATCTGAACAGGTTCTCCTGGATGGCTAGAAGATTAATTGGACAGATTAATCTTGAACTTTTTTTCTTGCCACTTTTCAAAACGGTCATGTTGGTTGATATAAACTGTAAATATGAAATCCGTTTCTTGTCATGGTCTAGTACATTCTGCAGTGTCTCAATACACTATCCAAAAGTCAGGGGTCAGTAAGATTGTTTTTTTTTTAAGAAGCCAATACTTTTATTTCAACATGGAAAAAATCTATATACATACACACAAACAGAGCTAACAGACTTAAGTATAGTTTCTCCACATTACATTTTATTAGGTAAGTGGAAAAAAAAGAAAAAGTTATATAGTGTATGACTCGGTAAACTATTAATTAGAAGGTCTCAGGATTACTTTTCCAGTGCTCCATTGCTCTGCAGATGTGCTATTAACAAATTAAGAATTATTACATTACATTGCATAATTTGGCAACTTTTAAATTACATACGGCAGGGGTTTTCAATCTTTGAAATGCCACACACCCCCAAATATGATCATCCTCATGCGGTGGACTCCAATCCCTAACATTTAAAAGACAGCTAGCAATATATTTTCATGTATAAAGACCTAATTTATACAATAATAATAATAATAATAATAATAATAATAATAATAATAATAATAACAACATTATACATTAAAACAATTATTTTCAGTTTAATTACATTATTACTATTATTGGTGCATTATGCACTTATATTACTTATTATTTTACTTATTTAAATCAACATTTATATTTATTTTATTCATTTTAATAATTTACTTATTTAAATAAATCATTCATTTCTTAATTTTTCTCTAAACATATCCATGGAGCCCCAAGCACTCCTGGGGGTCACTGGACCCTAGTTTCAAAACCCATGCACTAGGAAATCAGGCTACTCATCAAGTTTGATAAAATCTTGTGCAAGGTAGACATCTAGTGGTCTTCCGTCAGCTTGAGGTAAAATTAGGTAAATCAGAGGATTAAAACCACTCGCTGCTCATTTATGGATTTTAAATTATCTAAATGTAGCCTACATTATTTTTAAAAGAAGTATCGTAGTCGTAGATATCATACATGGGAAAGAAAATTCGCATTACACACGTTGAATAACTGCTTCGCGCAAAACACAACTACATTTCTAATAAGAAACTGAATTACATACCCTAGGCTATACTAACCTATTTTTTTTAGAAGGAGCATAGGCTCCTTCCTTATAAAGAAAACAGCAGCAGCAACATGCTTCCCTACAGTCACAATACGTTTAACGTGGAAGTGACAGGAGTTGCCTTCACTTACGGGTTTTAGGGAAACTGCTCCCTTCAGCTCCCGCAGAACAAACAGCACATTCATGAGCAGGAGACAGCCAGTCAGCAGTATAATATCTCTGGAGATTTCACTTCTCTTTCTCTCTGAATGTCACATTTGTTCAAACGCGCCTCATACAATGAGGATTATAATCTGGAGCATCGCGAGCGCTTTCCTGTTCAGCGTCATTTTAACCCAACGACATCGAAGGTATGTGGAAATAAAGCTTTATCCAACTAAATATCTATATGGTCAATAAAGCATTAAATCGAACTGAAGAAAATACGCTGAATCCTTGTTGCTTTTGGTTGGTAACATCTTTAGTTCTCATGTTATACAAATTGGACTAGTTTGTTACTAGCTACTAATTAATTAATTACAATAACAAATAATTGCATATCAAGTATGTTGTTTATTAATTTTGGCTACTTTAGGCTACTAATAAAGCACATAATTAATGTGAAGTCTTTATGAGTTTCAAACTAAACTCAAACTATGTGCTTTCCCATTTGCCCTCATCGTAGACCTCTTTTTACATGTGGCGGGAACTTTACTGGAGACACAGGAATGATTGGGAGTCAGGGGTATCCCGGTGTCTACCCACCCAACAACAAATGTGTGTGGAGAATTACAGTAAGGACAGATGCGTGGGAGATATCAATCTCTAAATGTCTTTTCTGTCAAAGAAAATATTTCCCATGCACCATAAATCTCTCTCTCTCTCTCTCTCTCTCTCTCTCTCTCTCTCTCTCTCTCTCTCTCTTAAACAAAGAAGCTTCATATAGCAGCAAAAACCCACTTTCACAATACTAGTGGGTTTTTATCGCATAGCTCTTTGGTTGCTATATACAGTGTAATATATGTGATATTTTTATCCATATTCTGGGCTACTTTAATGTAATTCTATAGAATGTTAGTCAGTTTTATTGTTTACCAGGCAAAAATGTCATTCTTTTTGCTTAGAAAAGTAGCAATATCACTGGCAGCACACTTCATCAAGCCACCCGATTTGAGGTATAATTCATGTCCATAGCACAGAGCCATAGCTGAAGAAGTTGTCTTGTGGTATTTGGCACCAAGACGTTAGCAGCAGATCCTTCAAGTCCTGTAGGTTGTGAGGTGAAGCCACCATGGATCAAACTAGTTGGTGGCCAATGCTTAGTTGGATTGAGATCTGGGGATTTTAGAGATCAGGGCAACACATTGAACTCTTCATCATGTTCCTCAAACCATTCCTGAACAATGTGTTCAGTGTGGCAGGGTGCATTATCCTGCCACACTGAAACACTTCCACCAGGGAACACCATTGTCACCAACAGGTCTGGAGCAATGTTTAAGTAGGTGGCATGTGTCAAATTTACATCCACATGAATAGCCAGACCCAGGGTTTCCCAGCAGAACATTGCTCAGAGCTTTACTCTCCCTCCACCGGCTTGTCGTCGTCCCACAGTGCATCCTGCTGCCATCACTTCCCCAGGTTAAATGGCACACACAGCCGTCCACTTGATGTAAAAGAAAACGGGACTCATCAGATTAGGCGACCTTCTTCCACTGCTCCAAGGTTTAGTGCCTACTGTAGGCTCTTTCGACAGTGGACAAGGGTCATCAAGGGCACTCTAATTGGTCTGCGGCTACGCTGCCCCATTCACAGCAGAGTGCGATGAACTGCACATTCTCCCCATAACCATCATTAAAATTTGTTGTGACTTGTGCCACAGTAGACCTTCTGTTGGCTTGGACCACATGGGATCAGCTTCATTATTGCCCTTGTGCATCAATGAGCCTAGGGCACTTAACACCTGGTCACCAGTTGGTGGTTTGTCCCTTCTCAGACCACCTCTAGTAAATTCTCACTACTGCTGACCGGGAGCAACACACAAGCCTTGCCGTTTGAGAGGTTCTCTGACCCAGTCGCCTTACCTTAACAATTTGGCACAGAACTGATTGTTTGCTTACCATATAATAAACCCAGAACTTAATATGTGGCCTTGTTATGAGATGATCAACGATATTCACTTCACCTGACTGGTCATAATATTTTGGCTCATTTCATTCTAAATATTTCAATGTGTCAAAAAAATTTGACTTCATTGTTGAAATGTGCTCATGTGCATAAATGAGCCCTTTAGTTGGAACCCTTGATGAATCAAACATCAAATAAAGCAACATGACAAGATTCAAAAATAGCTAAATAGTCCTCAGATGCCATCTTTATTACAGCAGCATTTTTGAGAAATGTTGTGGAGAAACTGCTGACTGAATGAACCGCATATATAGCCTACATGAGTACACCAATTACATACTGAATATAAAAATGGCTTTCTGTTTTTTTATTTTTTTTTTAACTATAATAATGTGACATTAATTGTTCTGAATTGATTAATTAGCAGAAGTTATTACCCCACCACCTGCGTGTGACATCATTAACGGCAGTCCTTGTTAAACCATCGTCATTCAAATGACAGAGGTGCGACCATATTCATTTTTGATTGCGGGAAACAGTCAAAACTAGCTTATTTATTTCTCTTTATATCATACTATGGTATATTAAGCAACGAATTATGCTATTGTATGGGAAATGCACCTCTGATCTCTTGAGAAAACGTAATGATTTTACATTTTGTGGAATTGGTAGATTTGATTCATATTGAAAACATACTTTTGTTTTATTTTAATTTTTTTAAGTGAGCACCCTTAACCCCAACCCTAAATGTAACATTAAGCAAATTGTATGAATGAGACTGCACAAATGTGTATAGAATTTGCCAAAATGTAACATAGTCACAAAAATAGTTAGTTGTGTTGACTCTTCTCATATAACCGTCTTCAGGTCCCTCAGGGAAGGGTCGTCTCCCTCTTGTTCCGGGCTCTGGATCTTGAGAGTGATAGTCTTTGCAGATATGACTTTGTTGATGTATACAATGGCCACATCAACGGGCAGCGTCTTGGCCGCTTCTGTGGTACTGCCAAACCAAGAGCGCTGGTCACTACTGGAAACAAGATGCAAGTGGTCATGGTGTCAGATGCCAACACAGCTGGGAGTGGTTTCCTTGCTGTGTATTCAGCGATTCGCCCAAATGAAAGAGGTAACGAGACTACCAACTTATTACCATCCAAATATAGTAAGTGGCCCTTCCCTGTTGTTTAAATTCAGCTCTGTGTTTTGTTTTGCTCATCAGGTTTTTTGAATCCTCTTACACAGTAAATGCACACTTAAATGTCCAGAAATTATTTAAAAATGCAGCACTACAGATCTCAGTATTTCATATAAACCTGCATTGATTCCATGTCATCAGACTAAAATCCAATGATTGTCCATGGCAGGTGACCGGTATTGTGGGGGTCTTTTAGACAAGCCCTCTGGGACGATTAAGACTCCTAACTGGCCAGATAAAGACTACCCAGCAGGAGTGACATGTTCCTGGAATATTGTTGCTCCTCAAGACCAGGTGTTAATTTATTATTTCTGTAATTTTCAGATCATGTTACAAGTCATGCATCACTGACAGCACATTGACAGGATGAGTATGAATTCATTTAAATTGCAAAGTAACTTCCCCCTCTCAGATCATTGAGCTGAAGTTTGAGAAGTTTGATGTGGAGAGAGACAGCCACTGCCGTTATGACCATGTGGCTGTGTTTAATGGTGGAGAAATTAATGACTCACGGAAAATCGGCAAGTTCTGCGGAGACAGCCCACCCATGTGAGACCCTCAGTCCATCACACATGCACCAATACACAATTTATCATTCGTTCTTTAAGCAGAGAAACCACCACAGACATTGACCTCCAATATTTAGTCTGCTATGGATTTTTCAGTGGTTGATGCTACATAATTGAATGCTATCACCCAATACTGATAATTTAATGGGAAAGTTATTTTTCATTCTTCGCTAAGGTGTAAAAAGATATTCAAAACATTGCAATGCCGCTCACACTGCCAATAGAGGGCCGTTTAGATGAATATGTAAATATGTGCTGCATGCTTAATTCTCAATAATGTAATAAACAACAAAAATGACACTGGTGAGAAAGCAGCAGTGAAGAAAGCATCTGATCATAGCAATGTGGATATGTTTGCACCAGCTCTGCAATTTATACAATAAATGCAGCACTTAAATGCTTAAATGCAGGTTTTAAAAATCCTTAAATGCATGAATGTTTCACCAATTACTATTACATATTCGGGTTTTTAGCGACCCGGATCTATATCTAAAACAGATGGATCTCTACCTGTTGCGTTAATATAAAACTCTCTTGATATCAGAGTAATAATTACAGAATAATAAAATAAAGCATATTTTGTGACCTTTTGGAGCTTGGAAGAGTTCAGTTTGCAGATGTTTTATACCATCATCACTGTCCTCGTCAGAGCTCATCTTCCAGTACATTCAGCATCTGGCTCATATTCACAATCTCAAAGATATTCTCAAAACGATAATTTTTAACATCTTCAAAATCAATATTTTAATCACTGACAGCTTCCTCACCAGATCCACCATAATGCGATAGTGACACTGACACTAATATTTAACTGTATTCAGTACTTGCACTGCAGTAAATCGCAGAGTCATTTCAAGTATTGCTAATGATACTTCTTATTCTTTTGTTTTCTGCCTGCGGTAACTATGAGTGAAACCTCACTTTATCATTGCGTATCAGACATTGAATTGAATTGCACTTATTCAGCCATCAAAGATTCAATTATTGTTGTGTAGAAAAAATACTCACACTGTTACACACCTCAGGTAGTTAGCGACCCTATACAATTTTTTTTTACAAAAAATGAATGGAAAAACAAGCATTATTTTATAATTATATAATTTTTTTCTTGTTATATTGTTTGTAATTAATTGATTGAGGAATACTATGAAGGTTGATGTCCAACTTTAAAAAAATGAATGAGGAGGAGGGTAATGAATGACATCCCGCCCGGGTCACTAAAGACCTGAGATATGGTTTTAAGGGTTAACACAAGCGGCTTTACAGTATTAATCATGTAAAAAAGTGACACTTTCAGTATTAGAATTACAACTTTAATTTATACTATAAAGCTGCTCTTCAGTGTACATGTACATGTTTTTACTCGTGTCTGAACTCAACAGTCTGAACAGAAGAAATGAACCGGAATGAAATGGTAGATAGAAAGTACCAAACTTTTCTTGAAAGTTTGCTTTGGAAAGCTGTTTTTAAACTCCAAAAACTGAACTTCATTTTAGAATGGATTGTGTTCGAAATGATGGCACACCAGTTCGCTCTAGTAGCTAAACATAAACAGTTGGTTGAAAAATTACTTAATACTTCTTAAATATACTTTACCTGACAAACTATATTGCATTAACCATATCGTTTTTGTGAAATAACATTTCTCAGAATGTGAAATATTTTGGTTATATCACACAACCCTAGACCTTAATACCAAATTTTATTTGTCCTATACATTTAATAAGTCAGTGCAATTTCTTCTTTTAGGTACATTTAAAAACTGCTTTCTGATCAATAAAGTGTCTTCACATGGTCGATAAAGCTTTATATTAGAGAGGTATTTTAAGGGATAAATGGTCATTTCAAACATTATTTATTTATTTTGTCTCGTAGGCCAATTTATTCGGATGGCAATCATCTCCTCATCATGTTTCTGTCTGACCTGAGTCTAACTGCGGATGGATTCATCGGCCATTACCGCTTTAAATCGAGGAGTCTCAGCACAGCCAGCACCACTCGCACCCCCGTGAGCACTATACCACCCACCACACTGCCCGTAGGTCAGTTCACAGCCCACTTTCCAGAAGGTTTAATTTCAAATGAAAAATGCAAGTAGCGGCACGGTGTAAAACTGCTGTACATTATGGGAATAAACTTGTGTAGGTAATGACATTGGAATGTATTGAAGATTTATTATGTTTGGTTCATATGGAATGCATTAGTTCGGTCACATGGGAAAACTAATGTGCTTCTATTTTGTTACTTAAGTGCTTTAACAGAAATAAATGTATGTGACTTTTGCTGTATTTTACACTTTTAGTGTATAAGGACAAACTCTAGTTGGTCATTATTAAAATGTATCTTTTCACTCTCTATTCCAAAAAGCCCTTACATATTCAGAAGGCCTATGCAAGCAAAAATGCAAAAGGACTGGAACAATTGAAAGTCATTACTGCTCTAGTAACTTTGGTAAGTGGCCGTTGTTTCAAATGTTTTTGCTTTCTGCAAACTCAAATAATATCAGGAATTCTGGGAATTTCTTTGATGTTCTGATTCCAGGCATCAGCACTCTTTTTCACACATTCAGGACTTTTACAAAGGCATTAAACAAATGTGTACAGTTTAGTCTAGCAATGTAGTATAGATATGCTCGGTATCTAAATAAACTCTAGTTAGTATACAAAAATGTACTAGTAGTATACTTCTATGTGTCCTATATACATTCAAATATGAATATACACTAGCTGGCAAAAAAAAAAAAAAAAGTATAATTATTGCAGTGATTGATGGAGTGTGTAGTTTTTCATTTCTTAAACAACCATGTAGGAAGACACATCATGATCATATTCTAGGATGACAATGTCAAGATTCATCAGGCTAAAATTGTGAAAGAATGGTTGGGAGGGAGCTTGAAAAATCCAGACTCCCTTAAATTCCTTAAATTCAGTGAAAGTCTTTGGGATGTGCTGGAGGAGACTTTGCAGAGTGTTGGACTCTTGCATTGTCAACACAAGATCTTGACCAAAAATTGGTGCACCTCTTGATGGAAATAACATCACAACATTGATTTCCATCAATTTTTGGTCAAGATCTTGTACTACATGGTTGTTTAATAAATTAAAAGCTGCACACTCCATCAATTAGGGTTAGAAGAACCTCCATTTTAATTCACAGAAATAATTCATCATGCTGGTTTTAAAAGTTAACTAAAGCTCCCATTCACCGTCTCTGTTTTAATAATGCTTATAGATGGAAAATGTGTTCAGGCCGATACTAAGACTCAGCTCTTTTTTTTCTTTTTTTTTTAATTGCAGTGGCAGTAAAGCTGCTGAGCACAGTAAAAATGACAGCACACATAGCAGAACTATACATACTTTATACATTACCATGCACATGCAATTTTATGCATTTGTTCAAAGGAGAAACCCTGATTCTGTGAATTTACACTCTTTTTCCCCCCGCACAGTGATTACTGCCACCCTTATCTCAGCAGCCATGAGGGACCACAGCGTCCTCGCCACCTTCTCCCTCATGCACCTTTATAAGGAAGGAAGTTTAGCCATTCAACAGGCTGGGAAGACTATGAGCACCAAAGTCACGATCCTCTGTAAAAAATGCCCTCTGGTCAGAAGAGGCGAGTATCTTTACACTGACCTTGATCTACAAGAACCCTAACCTTAATCATTTTAATTGAAACCAGCACAGCCAGCACTATAGCACCGAGTGAGTCCAGCAGATGTTTATAGTTGATTGAGGTGGATTTTGGAAGGTGATAGTTTGCAAATTTCAAACTCCCCCAAAGTCCTTTGGCTCCGTTTGTGGTGTTGAGATATTTCAGGCAGGATATGCCATTTCAGCGTCACGGTGTGTAACTTAAGCTCGCTCAGGAGAGGGTCTCAGTTGGTTTCCTTGAATCATGGACAGCTAGAATAATAATTCTCTTCAACCACATGGATGGTATGTGACTTCATTGTGCCATGCTTTACCTCAGCTCACTTAGTGTCGAAATATTAAGCCACTGCTCGGAAACTCTGAAAAGCAACTGTTTTGTTTTGAGGGAAATTTCTAGAAATGTGCCATAGAAGAATTTGCGTTAAAGGAACGGTTTAACATTAATCCTTTGTGGTGGAATTTTTATTGTTGAAATGAAAAGCAAGGGAGTAAACAAAACATTATTTGCTTTGGCTCAAATTATAGTAAAGCAAAGGTGTGCCTTATATTAACATGGCTGTTCTTCAACAGTTACATTTATATATAAATAAGGGAAAAGGGAATGTCTTAAACACCCTCTTGACATTTTTTACACCACGGGATTGGAATATACAGTTGCTAGTTGCTGGCCAATCCTCTATTACTAATTCAAAAACATCATAGACTTGGTCGGCATTACTGGGAACGCCCACAAAAATGTAATATCCGTTAATGCAGTGGGGGAAAACAACCCATTCGAATGAACGCACATAGATCTTATTAGATGCTTTATCTTTACCTTTTGTAATGATTATAATTGATTTTTGCTTGGTGCAATGCCTGAAAGTTACTGTTTGTCAATTCCAAAAGCCTGTGCAATACATCCATTACAATTAAACATTTGCACTACAAGATGATGCATTATTGTAAAGATGAAAACATAAGAGATTTCATTACTGAAATCGCAAAAGTTTGTTTAACAAAAACGCCAATATAGTTATAAGTTTGTCATGGGACTCGAACTGTGTCAAAAGCAGTCAACTTATCATTAAAGCAGATTTCACACAAGCTATCACAGTGTGTGAGGTTATTAATGTACAATATATTCAAAAATCTTCTTTAGGGAAAGGCAGGGCTCATGTTTGTGCTTCAATGCTTACAAGCTGATATAGTCACATTACATGTACGCCACTTGAATTACATTTTCTCGTCAGAATGCATGGTGCTCCCCCAAATATAATATAGCCTACTTCATAAATCAACTCCAAATTTGCTATGTAAAATATACATTCTGAACTAATTCATTTGTGCATGGCTGTAAGAAAAACTATAAACAGATAAAGCTACATGTGTGAGAGACAACAAAGAACTGACAGATGTCTAAACCATACCTGTTTTGGATTTGAAAATAAGGGACATTTTTTGGTGCCCACCGCAAGCGGTCCCACCACCCCAACCAAGTTCAATATCCCTTACATTTTAAGACAGGTGTTATAGCCCAAATGCAAACACAAAAGGGTATATATGAAGAGCATTTATTTAAAGGCTTATTTGCATATTTTCTGTTCATTTAACATTGCTTGTCTTTTCATTTTATTTTCATTCCACACATTCTTTTCATTTCATATTGCTTTTCTTTTAAGGTTTTTCTTTTCATTTTACATAACTTTTCTTTACTCTTTTAGTGAGTAATTGTACAAATTTGTTGCAGACTTTGCATTTTTTAAGACTGTTTTGGAAGGAGTGTATTCGTGGGCTGGGCCAGAGTGGTTCATTTTACATGAGAGTAGAGCGCAAACAGTTCTGTTGTCTAATGTCATTCCATTCTCTGTTACAATCTTTCGTACCGTGCTAAATACCCTTTCTGAACGCTCAGATGGCAGTTACGCCGGTGACACACTGCAAGCGTGGCATTTCTGTTGCGTGGCGGCTGCGAGGCGTTTTCTATGCCTTTGTACACCAGAAGCGTGTCTGACGCGGCGCTGCTGCTGCTAGGTGATGTACAGGGAAGGCCTGTACTTCATGTAAACTTCATGTTAAACATAAATAGCCTGCTGATACAGCAAAGACAACGTCGGCAGTATTGACCATACATATCTATGGTATTGACGGCAAAAAATAGGCTACAGAATTTTCGTTCTGTATTGACATGTATTGAAAATCGATAATTATTATTATTTATTTAAATTACAGTTATCTGCATTTATGTCAAAAACCTTGAGACTTTCAAACATCAAAATTTAATTTATCAATATGTATTTGTGTCAAAATTACATATAAACATATTTTCCTATTCTATTTTGCCTGGAAACGCTTCCAACACGCTTGCGTGTTGCGTGAAAAATAGCCGTTGGTTCTATTTCTAGCATGCACGCAGAGACGCGCGTGTCACGCAGGCAGTGTGCATGCTCTAACTGGGAGCCGAAAAAAGAAACGGACACACCACGCAGCTGAGACACTCACGCCACGCTTGAAGTGCGTCACCGGCCTTATCGCGAGGCTAGTTACAGAGCTCAGACTGGAAATGTTTTTGTTTTTATTTTTTAATGACGCAGGTTAAAATACGGGAGATTTACAGGAAAATACTAATACGGGAGGACGGCGGGAAAGAAGGGTAAAATACCGGACTTTCCCGGCCAAACCGGGATACTTGACAGGTATGCTAAACCTTATCTGAACCCGTGTCCTTGATGCCAAACAGCTCATCATATAACTGGATTTTAGGGTTTTGACAAATGTTTGTTAAACGTGGCACTGCGGTAAATGAACATTTGACATTAGACTGCTCATTTCATGTTTATATTCTAGCCCAAATAAATACATGAACAAACGCCCTTTGCATTGCACACAGCATATTCAGAAAAACATGTAGCACAAGACAAGTTTTATGACAATTTTAAAACATTAAATGTATGTAATACATACTCCATTAAAATTCAGGAACACTGAATAAACGACTTCATCGAAAGACTACTTTTTGAAGTAGGCAAGTAATATTTGGGGGAGCAGCATGCATTTTGAAGAGAAAATGACACCTCTGACCATTCCGTTGGGTAGTTTTTTCAGTCACAAATACTGTACGAACAATCCGACCCAATGCGGCTCAGTTTTTCTATGTATTTTGCTCTGTCAAGCGGCAGAAGTGATTCTAAATGGGCTATAGTGGGTTAACGCCATGAATTTCCAGTGTGGGGGAATGGACTGTTTTCCCCCACGCCACGCACCCAGCTATGACATGACACTGACCATGTCTACGTTAGAACTAGCAACAATGGCTTGCCCTTTAGAAAAGGAAGTTAGCATAATTACCTAGTTTTGGCATGAAACTCTAGATGGCTGGTCTTTAACTCATTTGGTAGCGATCACATCATAATCTCCATAGCACAGTTGATTGGTTGTTGTACCAGTGGCCAATGAGCTGCGGCTCAACATTCAAACAAATACCAGTAGTGTTGCTGTTAGCAGTCTGCAGTGCGCTTTCAGAGCCCTCCACCTTCCCCAGCTCCACCTGTATATATCTGATGCTTGGGTTATTTAATTTGTTACATATTCAGCAGCAGTATGTCTTACATGCTCTATTCTGCCAAGACCAAATACATTAACATTGCCAATGGCATATCCATTACCATGCTAATATCTATTACCATACCAAACTCTCAGAGAGTTGTCATGAATTTTACAGTATCTTAAAAGTATAATATCTTAAGAACTGTACTTGCAGCTACTATAATGTTAATAAACTAAAAGGCCACTGAAGTGTACTAAAAGAGAGTGAACATTCATGATTATGAAATCATGATCATTCATCGAAACAGTATTGGGTAAATCGGCAGTGGGCGGGATCACACAGTTCAAAACAAAGACATTCTGACACAGAACACACATTTCAAAGTAGAATAACTGGCTGTATCAGAGAAGCGAGTATTTGAACTTAGCATGGCTCCTAAATTTGAATAAAA
Source organism: Gobiocypris rarus (assembly GCA_023029165.1). Taxonomy (NCBI): domain Eukaryota; kingdom Metazoa; phylum Chordata; class Actinopteri; order Cypriniformes; family Gobionidae; genus Gobiocypris; species Gobiocypris rarus. The sequence continues at coordinate 29,441,263 of CM040915.1, read as the reverse complement.
GCCTAAATTAAATCTGTTCAATATATAAGCGATTGTGTGTAAGGCCGCTGAAATCGCTCCAATGGCGGCAGCGAAGAGCGGGTGAAGGGATTTGCGCGTTCGGTGTTCTCAGCTGGGCAAAATGGATCTAATTCCAATTCCTCTTTATCTGACATAATTTAGAATTTAGATTAGAATGCCAATTTGGTTATTTGGTCATTCATATTTAATAGTTAGACACACATTTAATTATTCCGTTTAACCCTTTGTGGAAAGTACCCATTCATGATCTCATAGAGATCGTTGATAATTCCAGAGTAAGTCAGAATAAATCAAAATGTAACAATTTATTAAACAGTCAGGTAAATGTATAATTCCAATTACATAATCAATTCAAAGATCCTCAAAACATTGAATACTCTTAAGTGAGTGAGAGATGCGTTCCTGACTTTCCATAGGCTGCGTAACGTTGGCTGGATACACAACGTTACGGGCGAATCTGAATTACAATATTGCGCCTCGAACTTTCTGCTACGTTGCCTTAAGTATTCAGACCTGACAGTAACTTCTTTCAAATGGAAACATATGTTAACAAAGGGAATTTAAATTCAATCATTCTACCATTTGCCTGGATTGAAAGAAGAGACCAAATGGCTCCAGAAACCACACTCATTATAATATGCAAGATATTTCTAAACTCTTAAAACCATTGTTATCTTCTTGAATATTTCTATAGGGATGAGATATTTGTACCAGTCGCACTAAGACATTTCCAATGATATCAAACACATATATACTGTTTAGTATTTGTTCACTTGTAGATCATATAGATTTTGAATACGTTTCCGATAGTCACAGCCTGAGGGGGCCAAGTATGATGGGGGGGAGAAGCAACTGAAAGAAACACATGTAAATTAGAGCCATTCTAAGTTGATTCACTCAGTGTGACGTCGTCTGCAAAAAGTGTCCTTTGTTTTCAACCAGACAATCTGGCATTACTTTTTAAAGCCTTTCAGTGTCTCCTCAGACAAATGTTAACTAAAACATTCCATTCGTATGGATTAGTTTTACGATCTCTTTATGAACTTTTTAACACGTTAAAGTGTTAGCTGCGTAGCTGTCATTGGAGGGACAGAAAGATCTCAGGTTTAATTAAAATATCTTCATTTGTCTTACGGAGATCAATGAAAATCTTACGGCCAAATCCGATTCGAAAGACCGCGGTTCACCAGCTTCTTTGTTTACAAGTAGCACACGGAACCTCAGCAACTCTGCCGGCATTATGTTAAGCCCGCCCACTGACTCTACACACACGACGTGTGAGAGTTTGGTTTTTCCAGCTCGCAGGCCTACCGAGAGTTGCTAGACTACACTCGTAGCAAATTAGATTTGCTGCCGCTAGGGTGCGTCTAGATTTCTAGACTCGGACTTAACACTAGAACTACTGGAATTCTATAACTACTAGAATGGCCATAGTGGTCAGTCTGGCCGTTCGTACTAGACTGCACAAATGTCATTTTTGACATTTCATATTTACATTCGAAGCTTCTATTGAAGTTTTAGAATTAAGCTTTATATGTCTATCATCATATTTTATGATGGCATCACTGTAAAAAGTATCAAAATCCTCAAACAAAATCCTCAATTTGAACAAAATCAAACATGCGGCCAAAGGTGTGTGCCTCAAATTGTGTGTGGCAAGCGGGAGCAAAGTTTTTCACCGCAGTGAAAATTTTATTTTTGAAAGTCTAAATGCCAACAAATATGGATTGAAGAAGAATATTTTGTTAGATAAAAACATGTTGTGAATTATGGATATAATTAGATCTCTTTTTTAAATACATTTTGGACTTTACAATGCTCTGGAGTTATTGGAAATGTTTGGATCACATGAATCGAAAACCATCCTATGCAGCACTCAGCATCATCTAGGCTCTAAAGCAAGACTAAAACCTCTGCGGGAGACAATCTCTTTCTTGCTGACATTTCAAAGGTTAAACATTTCAAAGGTTAAGCAACGTTTTAGCTCAGCAATAGCATATAAAAACAAATAGAAAGTTGCTATGCGTTAGTGACGCGCATCTTCATTGACACACATTTAGGAAAAGTCAGGGTACTATAGCTTTTTGGGTTTAATTCCAACAAAGTTATTACATTGTAAAATTTAAAACCGTCAAAATGGTAATTCTAGTGTTAAAGTGACAGCAGCCTAATATACCTGCTGCCAAATTATGAGATAATATTAATAATATCTATATGGCAGTTTTTCCTTTGGTACTGATGTCGAAATTGTGGCCAGTGAAAATGCTGGGTGGCTAGTAACTTTGGAAACCCACTAACCACAGTGGCCGGTGAGCAAAAAAGTTAATGTCAAGCCCTGATTATATTATATTTGTTTTGTTTTTTCAGGTCTTAACTACATTGTCATGGGACAGACAGATGAGCAGGGGCAGGGTATTGTTTCCCCTCATAACTTTGTGATGGCCTTCAAAACCAAGAAGCAACGGGATCTGGGAGTGCTGAAGAATATTCGCTGTTAATGTGCACAGTGTTCCTCCTCCAAGTCTGGATTTGTATGACCTATATGATTCATTTGATGTAAGTGCATTTAATAACATTCACACTTGAAGGACTGCTCTGACTTTTTCACATTCCTGTAGCACATTCACCCCAATAGAACATTTGAAAAACCTTTAAAAATTGTTTGTCTTTTTTTTTTTTTAAAGAACATACGTCACTCAATATTTTTGAGCGCATAATTCAATAACGTCCTCAAAAAAATATTTTTTAAATAATTATAGTAAACTGTTGCAGAGCACGGTGGAAAAATGAAGGCACTCACTACAACAAACTCTGTCATTTGCAGTAGCTGGGGGGTGGTGGCATTTACGAGAGCTGTGGACATGTTGGCCTTTGAATCTGACATTTATCTAATCTATCTAGTGTTGTAATGAGTGAACGAAGATTGAAGATGACAAAATGAAATGTTGTCAAAAGGAAGTGCACTGTAAAATTGGTATTATGTCACAACAAGGTTACTACAGTGTCATAGGGCTATGCATTATTTCAACTCTGCAAAATACAATCATGCTCTTGTTCAGCTCAGAAATGTATTTTAACTTGATTATTCAAACAATGACAAATAAAATGAAAATAGAATGAAAATGAAAAGCTTTGCATGTATGGGGGTGTTATCTTAATTTGGATTATTTTAATCAGTTTTTGACATTTCTTGCCCCAATTCACCCGATGTTTACCTAATTGTGTGATACAAAAATATTATATTTTATACAGTATATTTTATTATTATATTATGTCAGGGACATGAACATGTGCTGCATAGTAGAAATTATGTTTATCTTCTCAAAGACTGCAGATCATTTTTGACTTTTGACTTCTCTTGTGAAAAAGAAGTACACTTTAGCACACTTATAGAAAGAGTACTCATTATGAGTACTCAGTATTAATAAAATATAAGAATGAACTGGCTATAATGTTTTCAGACACTTAATTGCATGTTACTTACAGTTAAATAATAATTACAAAAAAACATAATTGAACTTAAGAGTGTTTTTGACCCAGTTAAGTAGGACTTAAGTACATCTTGATGTATAATTTCATAATTACATATTATTGTCTTTCAAATATATACTGGTAAATGTACTGACAAACATTTATGGCAAACTAAAATGTACTTTAATGCCATTTTATTGAAACATGTATAAATATATTTGTAATTAAACATTTGTAATGGTGAAGTTGCAATTTAGTACATTTAAAATATATAATACATTTCTATTTCTGTACTTTACAAGTGCTTTAGTATGTTAGTCAAAAGTACAATGCACTTTTAAGTAAAACCTTTTTAAAACGTGCACTTTGTAATAATGTCAAATTGACATTATTACAAAGTGCACGTTTTAAAAAGTGTACTTAAAGGGATAGTTCACCCAAAAATGAAAATAAGCCCACGATTTACACACCCTCAAGCCAACCTTTCTTTTCCGATGAACACAGAGTTATTTAAAAAAATAGCATTGAATGGGGGACTAGATTTTGAAGGCCAAAAAGTGCATCCATCCATCATAAAAGTAATCCATAAAGAGGTTAATAAAGGCCTTCTGAAGCGAAGCAAAGTGTTTGTGTAAGAGCATATACATATTATAAACTTGATAAACTAAAATAACTAGCTAACTAGATGGCAAAAGAGTAACCCTTGACCTGATGCATGACGAATCGACGAACGTTGAAGCATAGAGAGCAAAACAAAACACTGTTCAAGAATTAGAAAGTTAAAACAAGAATGTTTAAAGAGAAATGTCGGAGGATTTTAATATAAGAGGAGCTTGAGTTTGTTGCCCAGGCCTATTTGTTTGAACCGCTAGAGGTGTCGAAGCTTGCGCTGCTCCTACATCGTGTCAAGGGTTACTCTTTTGGCGTAAGGCGACTTGCGTAGGCCGTCTGCCGGAAGTTAGTTATTTTAAGTGTATATAGTTTTAAATATGGATTTTTACTTACAAAAATAAACAAATCAATTCACTTCAGAAGCCATTTATTTAACCCCTGCAGCTGCGTGGAGTACTTTTATGATGAATGGATGCACTTTTGTGGACTTAAAAATCTCGTCCCCCATTCACTGCCATTATAAAGCTTGGAAGAGCCAGGATATTTTTTAATACAACTCCGATTGTGTTCGTCTGAAATAAGAAAACGTCTCAGGTTACGTATGTAACCATGGTTCCCTGAGAGGGAACGAGGCGGCTGCGTCAAGCGCTGCTGATGCGTCATGAAGCACTCGTAAAATCAGTCCAATAGTGTGGCTGGACGTCGTAGGCGGGTGACGTCATAGACCAGGAAGCTATAAAGCACCCCTGAACCAGACACTGTCAGCTTCTGAAAACGTCAAACAAGTCGGTCACAGGCGTGCCGGGGTATGGCTAAGCGGCGCAGCGTCTGCGTTCCTCTCAGGGAACCATGGTTATCGTAACCTGAGGCGTTCCCTTTCAAGGAACTCGCGCTGGAGTCAAGCGCTGCGGGAACACAATACCAACGCCGCCATAACTCTCAAATGCCTGTATATGTGAAATTCATAGCGCACATTAAGCTACAAGCACCCGAGAACCTGGAGTAGAGGCTACATCAAGGTTGTAAAACCTCACAAAGGTGTGCGGAGAGGACCACCCTGCCGCATCACATACCTCCTGCAGGGAGACTCCTGACAGAAGAGCCAAAGAGGCTGCCATACTCCTAGTAGAATGGGCTCGGACCTTTAGTGGTGAAGGTTGGCGGCCGACTCATATGCAAGTGAGATAGCCTCGACTATCCACTTACTTAAGGTTTGCTTAGATGCAGGTTTCCCTTTGTTTGGGGACCCGAAACAGATGAACAATTGCTCAGATTTTCTCCACAGGGCAGCTCTGTGGACATAAGCATCTAGTGCCCTCACTGGGCAGAGCAGATTTAACTTCTCCTGGTCTGGATTCTCAAAGGGAGGCGGAGAGAAGGCCTGCAGCATTATAGGACCTGCCACGTTCGTAGGAACTTTGGGACATATCCTTCTTTTGGAAATAAGAAAGCTTTCACCATTCCTGGCGCAAACTCAAGACAGGAGGGGGCAACAGATAGTGCTTGCAAATCCCCCACTCTCTTTAGAGAAGAAATAGCCAAGAGAAACACAGTTTTTAACGTGAGGAACTTCTCTGGCACCTCCTCAATAGGCTCAAATGGGGCCAAAGCTAGACCTTGCAGCACCACGGCCAGATCCCAGGTCGGCACCCTTGAGCGTGCCGCAGGCCTTAGCCTCAGAGTACCACGAAGGAAGGGAGTAACCCATGGGTGTTTCCCCACCGATGCACCATCCAGATGGACGTGATAGGCCGATATTGCCGTCACGTATACCTTTAAGGTGGAAGGGGATAACCCTGAAGCGAACTTTTCTTGTAGAAAATCCAGTACTGAGTTGACTTGGCAGTTGACTGGGTTTAGAGAATGGTTAGAACACCATGCTACAAAGACTCTCCATTTAAGGGCATACAGCCTCCTCGTGGAAGGGCTCTGGAGTGCAACATGGTCTGAACTACCTCAGCAGAAAGACCTGAGTCTACGAGCTGGGCCTCCTCAGGGGCCAAGCCCACAGTTTCCACAGCTCCGGCCTCGGGTGCAGGATTGCCCCGGACGCCTGGGAGAGAAGGTCCCTCCTGATCGGAACCTCCCACGGGGGACCTTCGAGGAGAGATATAATGTCTGACAGCCAAACTTGTGTCTGCCAATACGGGCTATTAGCAACAGACGAGCCCGTTCGGCGTACTCTCTCCAGCACTCCTGGTATCAATGCCAGAGGGGGAAAGGCGTAGAGACGCAGCCTCGGCCACGTCTGCACCATGGCATCCAACCCCAACGGGGCTGGATGTGTGAGGGAGTAAAATAGGGGACAGTGCGTTGTCTCTTGAGGCAAACAGATCCACCTGAGCCTGACCAAACTGGCTCCATATGAGCTTCACCACCTCGGGGTGGAGTCTCCAACTCCCCGGCACCACTCCCTGCCTCGACAGGGAGTCTGCCGTCGTGTTCAGGTACCCCGGGATGTACACTGCTCGGATCGATAGCATTTTGCCCTGGGCCCAAACTAGGACTCGATGTGCCAGCTTCCATAGCCGGCGCGGCGTAACCCCCCCTGGCGATTTATGTATGAGACCACCGATGTGTTGTCCGTGCGAACCAACACATGATGGCCTCTCAGGTCCGGGAGAAAGTGCCTGAGTGCCAGGAACACTGCCATCAGCTCTAGCTGGTTTATGTGCCAGGAGAGCTGCTGATCTCTCCACAGACCCTGAGCTGGCGACCACTCATGGTCGCCCCAGCCGGTGAGGATGCATCCGTCGTTAGCGTTACGCGGCGACAAGGAGCCCCAGCACCGGACCCTGGGAAAGGAACCAGGATCCTTCCACATGACTAAGGCACGCGTAGGCATCGCGCGTGACCTTGATCATGTGAAAGGATTTCCTCGGGAGAATCCCTTGGTCTTGAGCCACCACTGTAAGGGCCTCATGTACAGCAGGCCAAAAGGTATCACGTTGGGCGCTGCTGCCATCAGACCCAGAAGTCTTTGAAAATGCTTCACAGTGAGTGACTGGCCTAGCTTTATCTTGGATACGGTTTGTAGAATCGAATTCACCCGAGCTGGCGTCAGCCGAGCCCTCATGGTTTTCGTATCCCATAGCACACCCAGAAAAGTGACGTTCTGCTGTGGAGATAACATGCTTTTCTTTGTGTTTAGCCTTAACCCCAGCCTCTTCATATGGCGATCACAGCATCTCGATGCTGAGCAGCTCGATGTTCGACTCTGCTAAGATCAGCCAGTCGTCTATGTAATTCAGTGCGCGGATGCCCTGGAGTCTCAGCGGAGCCAAAGCAGCATCCACGCATTTTGTGAAGGTGCGGGGTGATAATGCTAGGCGAATGGAAGTACCGGTACTGGAATGCTTCGCCCCAAGCAAACCTGAGGAACTTCCTGTGTTGAGGAAGGATGGAGGCGTGAAAGTATCGTCTTTCAGGTCTATTGTGACACACCAGTCCTCGGACCTGATGTGACACATGATCTGTTTTAAGCGTGAGCATTTTGAACTTTAGTTTCTTTACTGCCCGATTTAGCTGCCGCAGATCTAGAATAGGGCGCAGTCCTCCATCCTTCTTGAACTATGAAGTACCGGCTGTAAAATCCCGACTCTCTGCAGTGGGGAGGGACCCGCTCTATAGCCTCTTTTTGCAGAAGAGTCTGTACCTCTTGCTCCATTACCAGAGCCTGCTCGGGGTTTACCACTGTGGATAATACCCCGTTGAACATGGGCGGGTGTGACCCGGGAATTGTATTCTGTACCCATTTTCTATTGTGCGCAGGACCCAATCTGAGATATTTGGCAGAAGTTTCCACGCTGCCAGAAAATCTACTAAGGAACCAGCCCCTTGGGGCTGGCCTCTGGATTTTGAAGTGTGAGCAGCCCGGTGTCCTGAAGCGGCGTGCCGGCAGGGCAACCGCACTGACCCACTTTGACCCTCCTTGGAGGGAGCGAGCATCCCCGCGCCGCTACGTTTCCGGGCGGACGTGGAGATTTGCGCTCGCTGAGGACCGCTGCGCCCTGAAGCACCCGAGGTGGCAGGGTTGGCAGAACGGCCCCCTGATGGCACCGAGAGGAGGCGGGTGCCTCGACACACCGCTTCCCCTCGGAGGACTGCCATCAGAAGCCTGGCGCCACTGGCGTCAGGACTTCTTCGCCGAGGCCTTCCTAGAGATGATAACATTCCTCAGATCTGCTCTACCTCGGGAAGACCTCGGCTGAGAGTGCTGACCCGCCCCAGTCTCTCTGTGGGGGAGCGCGGGTCGCAACACTCTCTCGCTGTTGCGCTCTGTGAGAGGAGGGCGTGCTCGGTTGGGGCTGCTCCGCCCAGCAGCCCCAAAGACATGAATTTGCGGGGAGAAATTTTTGAAAGCGCAGCCGCCTGCTTTAGACTCTTGAAACCTCTCGGCGACTGTGTTGACTGAATCGCCGAAGAGGCCAGCAGGGAGATAGGAGAGTCGAGAAGGAACTTCTTATCTCTATCTTTTATCTCTGAAAGATTTAGCCAGAGATGTCTCTCCGTGGCCACCAGGGCTGCCATAGAGCGGCCGATGGATCTAGCCGTCTCCTTGGTGGCCCGAAGAGACAAATCAGCAGCTCTCCTAATCTCTGCTATCGTTTCCCTCCCCACTTCTTCACATTCATCATCAATGTCTTTCAGCAGGTCGGCTTGATAAGCTTGCAACACCGCCATCGTGTGGAGACATGCGGCTGCCTGACCTGCTGCCGAGTAAGCCCTACCCACCAAAGCTGATGTTGTTCTAACGGGCTTAGTGGGCAGCTGCGGGGCTTTTAACGGCGATGATGACTCGGGAGAGATAGCTCGCGTCTCTTCTACCAGCGGCATCACCCTAACCATGCTGTTTCAACCCCACTATGTTTGAATAAGCAGCTGTATTGGGGTTGAATGGTCTAAATGATGCTGGTTTTTTCCATGATTTCGACACCTCGGTGTGGAGATCAGGAAAAAAGGCAAGCCCGCTTTGGAGGTTGTGATCTAGATGGAAGGAAGCGTTCATCTAATTTACTAGGCTGATGCGCCGTGCGTCTCGGCTGGCCAGTCTATTTGCAACCTGGCAACAGCGAGTCACAACCTCCAATAGCTCCTCTTGAGCGTGTGAATGAGGCGGCGAAACCTCATCTAAATAATCCAGGCTTACAACATCCACTTCCTCAGAACTGGAGTGTTGCTGCACCTGCGCTTCAGCGCGAGCAGAAGAAACCGCAGAGCGTGCTTCTAACTCGACAACTGAAGCGTCGGGTCTGACGGGTAAAGGCAGAGAAAGGGGATCACCCGTCTCTAACCCGCCCGTCAGATCCATTTGCGAACCCCAAGATGAAAGCCTTCGCTGTGCCTCAGCAGCAGCGGGACCTGCACCCTGGGGCGAGCGAGCGCCCTCCTCAAGAGCTACCGGCGGGACCGGAGAGTTCTCATAGATAACTTCTCAATGCCAGCCAGCCCCTCGAGCTGACTGTGCATGCTCCGGTCCCAAACACATTACACAGAGCATGTGTGTATCCCCACCCGTGATGAAACGAGGGCAGGGAGTAACACACTGTCTGAACTGTTGATTCGCCATTTTTTTTCTTTTAGAGACACACACACTTTCTTTCATACAAAGACAAACGATTTCACATAGAGCGCTTGTGAAGACACAGAAGCTGACAGTGTCTGGTTCAGGGGTGCTTTATAGCTTCCTGGTCTATGACGTCACCCGCCTACGACGTCCAGCCACACTATTGGACTGATTTTACGAGTGCTTCATGACGCATCACGCAGAGGCGTTCCCGCAGCGCTTGACGCAGCGCGAGTTCCCTTGAAAGGGAATCATATACACCTAGGATGGCTTGAGGGTGGGTAAATCATGGTAAATCATTTTTAAGCGTGTTAAGAAACAGTCATGAAAGTGTACTCTCGTTATAGCCTTTTATTTCAGTAGTATTTATCTGCAAAATATATATTTTTTTAATACTTTTAAGATTTAAAGTACACCAACAAGTGCACATTCAGTACAATCAAGCACACTTTGTTTTCACAGGGGTTTAGCATTTGAATTGGCATATTAATGCTGGAACTGGGCAGCAATATTGATATTTTCCCAAACTCTTGAAAATACTGAAATCTGTACAGTAACATAATGCAGTACAGAGAATGAGACACATTGTTAAGTGAATCCACTGAGCCCAGCATTGCAATATGAGCATTGCATATTTTCCTGGGTGAAACCGAGCTCTACGTTATGGTACAATTGTCAAAGGGGAACGCTCAGCTCAGCTGAAATTATCCCAGAAACTCAAACACATCTTGATTTTCACAATGACATTGAGAGAAACTCCCTCTACAAGTCCCTCGACAATGGCATGACAAGTGATAATTGTAAATTGGAAGCAGAGCCAAGGAAAGTGTTTGCAGTTCTGGCCACTCTTAAATTATGTGTATGCTGGTTTAATAATTTTTGTCTGCCAATTGTAGCATTTTTCTGCTTTCGACTCATATTCACTGTAAAAAATCCTCCTATGGATTACAGTGCGCTTCCTTGGATGAGCAAATATTTAAACTGACATCCAAAATGTCTGATTATAAGCCAGAACAGGCTGCCAGCTGCATCTAAGCCTGATTAAATAACAAACTGAATGAATGTTCAGAGCTACATGCCTCAAATATCTCTTGTGAGCACCTTTATTTACGTCATGTAAAAATATCCAGCTATTTACAATCTGGCTCCAACTGAAAGAATCGTTTTCATGAGTCAATGAAGAAATAAAGGATTCATAGTTGTTATAAAACAAAAACAACATTATTTGAATAATCTTGCATCTACATTTAGCAGAAATGAAATGATTAGTGAAGTATTTCAGTTAACAGGAGGTAAATTAATGCGGAAATATTCATAAAAAATAACAAGAATTGCTTTAAAGTGTTGGTGCGTAAGGCAGAAGGAAAGTCAGGGGAAGAAAAAGTGCAACGTGATGGTTGTGCTTTCTGACAACGTCCTTAAGAAAGGTCAGCCATCGACTTTCTTCAAGCTCCTTCCCATAAGGCATGCAAACACCGTCATCACCATCTTGGGTTTGACCTCCACAAGGTCATCGGGCAGGGCGTACACCTTGACGCCGATTTTTCGTGCCACAGAGATTGCGTATCTGTGAGTGGGAAACAGAGATACGGAGAAGGTTGCTGGTGGCGAGACAACAGGCAATTTGGCGTCAGATGCGTATCAGGGTAATTTATGAGGAGCCGCGGGTGGAACTTACTTTGCATTGTTTAGCTTGTCCTCTGGCGTCATTTCTCCGCTCTTCACCATCTCGTATTTAATGACTTTGGGCACGATGGTGTCGATCAGATCAATCACTGGCAGGCTAGTGCTGATTGATTTGTCCTGGAATAATACATCATATACAATTCAATTTAATTTAAACTTAGACATGTTTGATATTATTTGAATCCCAATATGAGATCATTCACTTTATGGAGAAGCAATACTGGTAAAACACTGTGTCGAATGGCATTCACCTTGAAGCTGTTAATATACGAGTCTTTATGGCCTTGTTTCAAGGTGTTGTTCACCCAGTTGATAATAATTTGGTCAGTGACTATTTCTCCTTCACCGATGTCTGACAGAACCTTCAGTGTGTATCTGCAAGAGGTGTTTGTAAGAAACAAGACAATTAATATGTTTCACATTTTTAACGAAAATAGAAGAAAAAAAACATAACCACCCCCATTCGGCAAACATTTATTTGATTTATTGGTTGACTGGTTGGTTGATTGATTGATTGATTGATTGATTGAGTGATTGATTGATTGATTGATTGATTTATCGAATATCCAAACATTTTGAAGTCTGTATGATTTTTTTTATAAAGAAATTAATACTTTTATTCAGTAAGGATGCTTGTTTTAAGTCACAGTAAAGACTTTTAAATAAATGCTGTTCTTTGGAAATGTTCTATTCATCAGATAATCCTGAAAAGCTGTTTTCACTATTGATGATAAAAATAAATGTTTCTTGAGCACCAAATTTTCATATTAGAATGATTTCTGAAGGATCATGTGACACTGAAGACGTCACAGGAATAAATTACTTTTTAAAATATATTCAAAAAGAAAAGTGATTTTAAATTGTAATAATATTTCACAATATTACTGTATAAATCCAGCCTTATTTATTTTTTAAAACATCCAACCAAACTGTATTTTATGACTGAACATATATGTTGCAATATATGTTTACATTTGCATATCTGGAATATGTTTTGGCCACCTTTTCAAAACATTCTTAACATTCAAAACATAAATACAATCTTTACTTGAATGCACCATAAGTGCACTTGGGCCATGCGCTCAAGTCATTAAAATAGGGCCCTTTATGTTGTTTCTACATTAAATTTGAGATTAAATGTGAAATTATTACAATATAAAAATATGTTTAAAACTTTAAAGTCCTCATGAAATCAAAATTGACCATCTTTACTTTGTTAGCGCAAATTGCTAGTTTTGTGGTGAACAATCCATCCGTGCAAGTCAATCCGCATCAAAAAATTATTTGGCTTCGTAATCTTTAATCAAAATCTGAAAATGCTCCTCCCCTCTACATTGGTAGCCATTTTTTGATGACGTCAGTTGGACGACTTGGGCTTCGACATGCCATCATTAAACACGCCCATCCAACTGACAGTCTACTCTGCTCTGCCCGCGAGATTAATAAACAGAGATGGCGAGGAGGTGCATTTTAGGTTGTGGCTCTCCGAAACACTTTTCCCATCCCGAAAAATCCCTGGCTGCGGTCCCGATGGCTCGATTTTTTGCATTTTGAGGAAGGAGGGATATCAGATAGGTCTCGGTTGTGTTCTAAGCACTTCACTCGAGAATCCTTCAAAAACTGGACTCAACACGAGATGGGATTTTATGCGATATCTGTCATTAACAGATACGGCTATCCGTCAGTGTACACTGTTGGCACATCTAACGTTAATCACACATCACAAAGTTTGACGGTAAGTCGAACTAGCTAAAACCAAAAAGCTCTTTAGACGTTGAACATCATTCAGAGCTGCCAACATAACTTGATGTCATATTATGCATAATAAATAATTGAATTTTCTTTTGGCGCAGCGCCACCAATCAACATAATCAAGATGAGACTCGTTACAACGTTGCCGATTATTTATCTTCATGTTAAAAGATACAGAATAATTCATTTAAATCAATCATGTCTCATGTAATCGCTCAATTATGATCCACCGTGTACTCCTGTTCTTCTTCCCCATCGTTCTGCTCCAAACTAATATCGTGCGTAAACGAGACAGCTGGTGGTGTATCAGGCGGAGAGTAATCCTCAACAACTGATTGCAAACTTGCGTTCAGATCTGCCTCCATTTCTGAATGAAACGCCTACGTTTCTATATCCAATCAGGTCACTGGACAAACCACGCCCTCTGTTCTGCTCATTTAGTATTCCGTTTCTCTCGGAAATACGTCAAATTACTGAAATAAAGTCGGTTGCAACTTCCGGTTCACTGGGACTTTAATGTTAGGTGCGATTAATCGCGATTAATTACAGAAAAATGTGTGATTAATTGTTGTTGGGTTTTTTTTATAGATTGACAGCACTAAAATGAAAACAAATTATTCATAAAATCACCAACATGTAAAATAGTTAGAATTGCCATGACAGTATGTTGAAAGCTTTATTGTACAGAAAGTACCTTCTCATTAGTTGCCAGACCAGTGCCAGAGTGTGCATGGCGCTTCCCTCATTGATATTCTCACCACCGATTCCTACTAAGGAAAACTTTGCTTCCTTTTTGCCCAGTGCGACTGCATAATTACAATTCTCAAGCTACAAAACAAACATATGTCAGCCAAGTTAACATGACATGTATAATTTAACCCCGACGACAGCAGTACGCATACATAAATAGCATGTTTGATGAATAAAGTGCATTTTGAATTCTAAATTGAGCTAGCCAGTACCCTGAGGCAGCTGTGGAAATCATTTCAGCAGGGACAGAAATTCTACATGTAACCGTACTTAATTTGCTTTCAGACACAAACATACTAATGTGATGTGAATCAAATGTGACTCGAAGGTGATCCAGTTCTTTTATCTCAGTTATTAGCTCCTTGCACTCGTGAGCAATTGAAACTCAAAGTTGAACTTACAAACCTTCTTCATGTTGGAGCCCAGTATTGGATAGGGAGATTTATTGACTCTAGTCCAGTCGACAGGCACCTGGATTCTCTCATATAACTGAAGAATGATTTGGCCATCATGCAGATCACTGGAGAAGATGTTCATGACTTCACATAACTTGGTTATAATGTTTTATGTTGTACAATGAATCAATATAAATTGTGTTTAAATGTACAGACCACCTCTGATTTGTCAGCAAATTTCTCCAAAGCACAACAACAAAAAAGCAAAATGTCAGAGCTGTGGCCTTGCGGTTGGACATGATCTATCTATCTATCTATCTATCTATCTATCTATCTATCTATCTATCTATCTATCTATCTATCTATCTATCTATCTATCTATCTATCTATCTATCTATCTATCTATCTATCTATCTATCTATCTATCTATCTATCTATCTATCTATCTATCTATCTATCTATCTATCTGTCCATTTATCTGTCAATATGTCTGTATATCATCTATCTATCTATCTATTTATCTATCCGTCCGTCCGTCTGTCTGTCTGTCTGTCTGTCTGTCTGTCTGTCTGTCTGTCTATCTATCTATCTATCTATCTATCTATCTTTCATCTGTCTGTCTATCATCTAACTATCTATCTATCTATCTATCTATCTATCTATCTATCTATCTATCTATCTATCTATCTATCTATCTATCTATCTATCTATCTATCTATCTATCTATCTATCTATCTATCTATCTATCTATCATCTGTCTGTCTATCTATCTATCTATCTATCTATCTATCTATCTATCTATCTATCTATCTATCTATCTATCTATCTATCTATCTATCTATCTATCTATCTATCTATCTATCTATCTAAATCTAATCTAATCATGTAATCCTTAGCCAGCATCATATTATAGTGTTATTTCTATATAAATAGAATTCAATAAAAAAATGCTATACATTTAAAAAATAATGATGTTATAATATTTAAAAATAGGTAAACAAATGAATGAATTAATTAATAAATACATGCATACATATTAGTGTTTGTTTGTTTAAATTATTTAGCCATTTCTCCATCTCACAACCCTGCAGTTTAACCATGAACCAATAATGATTCATTATGGGTTATATTGTTTTTAGCTTTTGATTGAACATTAGTCCTGATATTTCATCTGTCATAGAAAACTATGGCATTACTGTAAGCTAAACAAATGTTACCTGTACAAGTGATTGACATGTGGAGAAACTCCCAGAGAATTCATCCAGTTTCTGAATGTCCTGTCCTCTCTTGTTTCCCCTGTCGACGGAGAGGATCTTTATTAGTCAAAGACACACCACTGTCTTACGTCTGCTGTTTATTTTAAGGATCACTATGTACTTTAGATGCAGTTTATTTTTGAATACTGTTTGAATTGGATGTCCATGTTTATGCTGACTTCACATTATTTATAAGCCACACAAAAAAAAAAACTGTCCACCCATTGAGAATTAAACTGGCAATGCTGTCCATGTAGGACCTCTCTCTCTATATATATACTGAGTAGGTCGATAGACTGACATTGATTTATAAATGTGGGTTGTGATATGTTAATCATTGTGGTGTCATAACCATAACGATTTCCTAAGCCGGTTTGCAGTTACATTTTCATAAATTACTTAAGTGGACTAGGGAGGAAGCTTTGTGTTGTGAATGTTACTGTATGCTTGTTTGTATGTGCTCATTGTGAAATACCTTTTTAATAAAGCAGCTTAAATACAATTGATTAAACTGCACCAGAATGATTACATGATGATAGTCTGTTTCATAATGTTTGCATAACCCTGAGCTACATATTCAGTTTGCACAATAGACCTTCATCATAATTAACAATAAAATCAGGTTGCAGACTAAATTAATAGTGTTATGAATGCAGCCAAGAGCATGATGGTAAAATAATCATTTATCTCCCTTTGCAATGTAAATAGGAAAAAGGCAGTTAAGTGGGTTATGGCAAATATACCATCAGATAAAGAAGACAGAAGAGAGATAAACAGACAGTGAGATAAAACCCAATCACCTCCAATTACTGATGTCACATGTGACCCTCTAACACACTTACTGTACACATGCATTGTGTGTGAAGTAAGCCACAGGGCGCCACCTGCTGCTCGCTAAAAACACTGCAGATGCTTGAACAGACCGGTTTGTCAGTGGTGTTGGTAAGAACAGTATGTACAGTATGTCTTTTATGTACATTTCATAAAATGAAACCTGTAACTAAGTATCTTGAAACATTATGATGTAAAGTGACTTCTTTATATAGAGGCTATTTGATATCAATAGTTTCCTATTTGATATCAGGCTCTATACAACCTTGGACTAGCTAACCAACTTACTAAATATCACAATTATTTGTATTATTATTATTATTATTATTATTATTATTATTATTATTATTATTATTATTATTATTATTATTATTATTATTCAAGCCCACTGGTCATTACTAATGAATAAATAAATGCAAACATACATACATGCAAACATACATACATATATACACAGACACAGACATACATACATATATACACAGACACAGACACACAGACACACACACAAACACACACACACACACACACACACACACACACACACACACACACACACACACACACACACACACACACACACACACACACAGACACAGACACAGACACAGACACACAGACACACAGACACACACACACACACACACACACACACATGTTTGTTTTTGTGAAATGTGGGAGACATTCCATAGCGTAATGGTTTTTAATGGTACAAACCGTATTTTCTATCCCCTACACTGCCCCTGCCTAAACCTACCCATCACAGAAGACTGCAGTTTACGTTCTGTGAAAAAACCTCATCCTGTGTGATTTATAAGCATTTTGAAAAGTGAGGACATGGGAACGTCCTCACATTTCACCTCTTTTGTAATACCTATGTCATACCCATGTCATTATACACATTTGTGTCCTGATATTTCACAAAAACATGCCCACACACACACACACACACACACACACACACACACACACACAAACACACAAACACACACACACTATTCAAACATACATACATACATACTAGTAAACACACACTAGTAAGACACAGACACACAGACACACACACACACACACACACACACACACACACACACACACACACACACACACACACACACACACACACACACACACACACACACACACACACACACACACACACACACACACACACACACACACACACACACACAAACACACACACACACACACACTATTCAAACATACATACATACATACTAGTAAACACACACACACACACACACACACACACACACACACACACACACACACACACACACACACACACACACACACACACACACACACACACACTAGCAAGTGTTGAAATTAACATAAACTAGGATGCTTTAGTGTTTTCCTTGTTTTAAATCTTTTTTTCAAAAAATACTTCAAATTGATGGTGACGATAACCCAACCTTTATGACAGGCAGGTAAATTACAGACTAAAGATTAAAATATGATGGACTTCTTACAAACAATCATAGGTTGTGAGTATAAGTCATTAAGAATGCATTAGGAATACTTTCATGGTCCTTGCTGTTTTTAATGATGGGAAATGTCTGGTTGGCAATTCAGACAGGATGTGAGCTCAGATGTGAAGCAAAGATAATGCAGAATCATTTATCACAGGCAGTCAAAAACCTCTCTGCTAACCTCTAACCTACTCTAAGACTCCCAGACTGCATACATAACACCGTCCTTTCAGCACGCGTATGGCACATTCACATTAAATAATGCAACTCACCCTCAATTGCATAATCAATGCCATTGCTGGTGGGTCTGTTCAAGGCCGGGTACATGTTGAAAAGATTGGCCACAAAGGCCATGTTGAGCTTATGGTTTCCTGCCACCACATCCTGAGGAGTGACGAATTGTCTGCAATCCAGGCGAGCCGCCTGCCTCAGCATCAGCTCTGCTCGCATTTCATCATCACGCTCCTAAAAGAGAGAGTTATTTAATCTGAATAACTATGCTTAACTCTGAAAGCAGATGATTATCTAGAAGACATCTGCCCCAACAAGATTAATGGCTGGTCTGTGCTGTGCCACAATAATAGGTCAATATGTGGACGTAAATGTACATACACTACATTTTACAACTCCATTCAGTATTCTAAGTTACTTTATTTGGCTTGAAAAATAGACTGTTTGCATGATTGTATATTATTGTACTGGCTTTCTATACAGTAAAAGGTTTGCACTTCCATACAGTGTTCTTTTAGTGTAGTTTTTATCTATCCATTTTTATTTGAAAATATTCAAACCCATTATGATGAGAATAAATGATAATTAATACATCTAAAGACAAACAAACCTTCCCAATCCCAATTTACAAAACCAAACTTGTCGAACACTCGTATCCGATCTCCCTTCTTTGGACTCCGTCTTGTTGACTTTTGTTCTCATATTTCCTTTCACTTTGTTTTGACAGCAGTCAGTGTTGGGTATCAAAAAATCGCCCTCTTTCTTATCTGCACTAAATTGCGTCATAAAGTCATGGAACAAACCCCCTGACACAGGAAACAAATTGCTG
This sequence comes from Gobiocypris rarus, assembly GCA_023029165.1. Lineage (NCBI taxonomy): Eukaryota > Metazoa > Chordata > Actinopteri > Cypriniformes > Gobionidae > Gobiocypris > Gobiocypris rarus. Next base: position 29,422,367 of record CM040915.1, on the reverse strand, counting down.
TTTTGACTTCCTCAGTAAAAAGGCCACGGCTTTTGACCAAACATTCAGACTGACTTACACTCAGACCAGACATGTCAATGTCAATCCTCATCTCATCATCCCCATCTCCTTTAGGCGAGATCTGGTCAAGCAGGTGGAAGTAAGCCCTGGAGTCCTGAGAGCATTATAAATGTCAGTATCAAAGGACATGCAAATGAAAGATCATCAAAGGATTTCATGTAAAACCAGATCCAAGACTTTTATAGGTTTTTATATAGGCTTTCATATCTAGGCCTGTGATTCATTTACTTAGCATACAACCTACGCTGTACTTCAAAATATGCAACAAAGGGCCAAAAAAATATTTTACTAATATAGATTGGAAAATATATATACATTAATATATGTTTTATAAGATTTAGTCATACTTATTTCCTCACATACTTTTTAGAAATGCATTTTCTTGCCCCTTAAAATTTTTTTTATATAATTTAAGTGCATTTTGTACTATATTTTGGCACTTTAGTTATTTAGCACTATTATTTTTAGTTTTAAGCTAAATGTACTTTACATTTTTATAAAGATAATTCGTCAATCTACACTGTTTATTTAGCATATACCAAAATATTTTGCATTCCCCTGAGAAACTTTACAGTCTGTCGAAAAAAAAATTGTGTTCCCCCCGAGAAACTTTGCAATTTTTTGCAAATTGTTTTGCATTCCTCCAAGAAACTTTGCAGTCTCTCGCAAAATGTTTTGCGCTTCCCCAAAAACCGTTGCATTCTATCGCAAAATGTTTTGTGTTCTCTCGAGAAACTTTGGATGTTTTTGCAAATAGTTTTCCATTCCTCCAAGAAACTTTGCATTCTCTCGCAAAATGTTTTGCATTTTCCTGAGAAACTTTGCATTCTATCACAAAATATTTAGCATTCCCTGAGAAACTTTCGTCTTTTCTATAAATATTTTGAATTCACCCGAGAAACTTTGCATTCTCTCGCAAAATGTTTTGCATTCCCCTGAGAAACTTTGTGTCTTTTCTATAAATATTTAGCATTCCCTGAGAAACTTTGCATTCTCTCGCAAAATGTTTTGTTCCTCGAGAAACTTTGCATTCTCTCGCAAAATGTTTTGTGTTCCCTCGAGAAACTTTGCATGTTTTGCATTCCCCAAGAAACTTTGCATTCTATCGCAAAATATTTTGCATTCACCCGAGAAACTTTACATTCTATCGCAAAATATTTTGCGTTCCCCTAAGAAACTTAGCGTCTTTTCTATAAATATTTAGAATTCCCTGATAAACTTTGCATTCTCTCGCAAAATGTTTTGTTACCTCGAGAAACTTTGCATGTTTTTGCGAATTGTTTTCCTCCAAGAAACTTTGCATTCTATTGCAAAATGTTTTGCGCTCCTCCAAGAAACATTGCATTTTCTCACAAAATGTTTTGCATTCCCCTGAGAAACGTTGAGTCTTTTTGCAAAATATTTTGCATTCACCCGAGAAACTTTGCATTCTATCGCAAAATGTTTTGCATTCCCCTGAGAAACTTTGCATTCTATCGCAAAATATTTTGCATTCACCCGAGAAACTTTGCATTCTATCGCAAAATATTTTGCATTCACCTGAGAAACTTTACATTTTGTCACAAAATATTTTGCGTTCCCGATAAACTTTGCATTCTATCGCAAAATGTTTTGTATTCCTCCAAGTAACTTTGCGTCTTTTCGCAAAATATTTTGCATTCACCCGAGAAACTTTGCATTCTCTCGCAAAATGTTTTGCGTTTCCCTGAGAAATGTTGCATTCTCTCACAAAATGTTTTGCGTTTCCCCAAGAAATTTAGCATTTTCTCACAAAATGTTTTGTGGTCCCTGAGAAACTTTGCATTTTTTCCCACCACTATTTCCCTTTAGGGGCTCCATACTTTACTGTAACATTTGATCAATTTAATGCATCCTTGCTGAAGTAAAGTATTAATTTCTTTAAAAAAATAAGTAAAAATAATATGAAATAAAACAAATAAATAAATATCTCAATGACCCCAAACTTTTGAATGGTAGTGTTTTTTAAATATTTATTTTGTCCAGGAAAAAAAATGCTGTATGGTAAACTTCAGTTCAAAGCCTATTTCTAGCAGTGATTTATCAGTAGTGACTGAGCGACTGATGATGAGTTTTGTTATGAAGCATAAAGTACCTTGATATCTTCACTAAAGTTTCTGATTTGCTGCCAGCCAGCAGCTTTGAGGTGATAGTTGACCCATCGCAGCAAAAGGTCCTCGGGGGACATTGCCATCAGGTGGTCCAGCTCTTCTGACTCATCAAGCAATGCAATTAGAGCTACAGACAGATAAATACACAGACATGTGCAATTGAAACCTCTTAATCAGTCACTCACATACATGCATGCTTTTATTTATTTATGACAGCAATTAGTAACCCCATTGGATGGCACCATGATTACCAGAAATCTATTTAGGCTACTAGAGCAGAGTAATGACCTTCATTGCGTGAGATCTCAATGTCAGCGAAGAGGCCGATTTTTATGATTTGCCAGAGGAGGCCAAGCACGAGGTGAGGGGTCCCTGCTTTCATGTCCTGAGCATCTATGTTGACCACCGTGCAGCCAATAGCCGAAGCAGAGTTTAATGCCAGCATCAGATTCTCCTGTACAAGTATATAATAGAAAAAAATAGAACTTTATTTGTTGTCAAAATATGCTTTAAGCCACACATCTTTTATTTTAATAAATATTCTAAAGGCCTTTACAACAACACAAAAGAACGATATCGTTGGAATCACTAAAAACATTGATAGCCAATCATTATCCACCTGAATTAAAAAGCTCAAGCATTTAAAATGACAGAAGACATAACTTCAGCACAAGCTTACAATAAACAAAACATTATCGCGTGGTGATGTGAATTGCTACAGTTATTATCGTTATCTAAATAGCTATCGTTCTTTGTGTGAATGGGTCTTAAAGATAATGAAGAAAGATAAAGCATTTTAGGGTGAATCTCACAAAACATGTCAAGAACATGTCCAGGTTATAATTGAACCAAAATAAAATAATAAAAAAAGTTATTAAATATGTGTATATATTTTGACTAAATAAAAAATGACAACACTTTACAATAGTTACATTTGTTAACATTAGTTAACATGAACTAACAATGAAAAATACTTCTACAGCATTTATTAATCTTAATTCATTTCATCGTTTACTAATACTAATACAAAATCAAAAGTTGTATCAGCTAATATCATTTATAATGGACCTGAGCTAACATGAACTAACAATGAACAGCTGTATTTGAAAAGATTAATACATTCTATAACAAATAATTTGTTAGTTAGTGTTAATACATTTATTAATGGGACCTTATTGTAATATATCCAGAAAAGAAACAAAAATAAGACATTTTTGTTTGTTTGTTATGATATTTTTCACAATTAAAAGACTTTTTCTTACGAATTCTTGTTAAGAAATATCTTTATTATAACTGTAATACGGAATAAAATTATAATATATTTAAATGGTATGTATTGTGATGAAAACGATAAGTGTACATCACGTTAGTATTTGTTGTTTTGAAAAGTTTTATCTTTGTGTTTTTTGTGTACAGACAACAACATTGTTCAAACAATCCCCATGCCCGATCCCCGATGCCCTATTATTCATGCCAGGGCAGTATGTCACTTTGTAAAGAAACACTATATAGACTGTAGACTGAAAACACGTAGTGCACATGACATCGCGTTTTTTTGTAGTTTACACAGACACGATAACAGTATCGTTTTCAAAAGCTTGCATTTCCAGGCCCTCTAAACGCCATTGTGGTAAAATGTAACCTGGACAGTTGTAACCATGTAACCAGGATGGGGGCTAAGAATCACCCTTTAGGTGAGGTTTACAAATATCTTTATTCTGATCTCACCTCTTTGTTGGGTTTCAAAAGTGAGAGCACTTACAGTCATTGTAAACGGAGTGCATTTCTTTGTGTTGATGACCCGCTCATCAATGGTGTCCGGCTGCGAGAGGTTGATCATTTTGCTGCGTAGAAATGGCCAAGAGGTTGTTAAACTTGACCTCTTAATTATCAGTAAATGTGATGAATAATTAATAGCATTGTATTGAACAGCACAACAAACAAATAAAACATTACACAGTAAACCAGTTAAACTTGTATTACCACAACAATATTCCATCTTTTACGGATTTGAATAAACTGTCAGTTTCCGGGTCCATTGGGATCAGATGTTTGCAGTCAGGATCTTTTGCCAAGGCCTTATTGATCCAGTTCACAAAGGCCACTTTTTCTTCATCTGAGAACCGTTTAAAAAAACAAAACATTAGGGAAAATACATTTGGTCAACTTGTGTGAGGGATCATTAATTGACAAATCTCATTTCAAACTGTTTTTTGAACAGTTTGAAATTAGATTAGTTCAAGAGGCTGTTGTGTAGACCTTGATTGTAATCTTACAATGAATTAACTACATGTACTTACTATAAAATTAGGGTTAGGGTTAAAGTTTGATTTGGGTTAGTTGCATTTAACTATGCATAATTTACTGTTATTGCTATAGTAACTACAGTACAGGAAAAATGTATAACTGGGACACTGAAAAAAGCAGACACTGTTCTTTCTTGATATTGTCTGTTTTCATATTCATGCAACAAAATATTCTAGGGACCATGAAAGTTTTGTAAATATGATCAAAAATGCTAGCGCTGGCGGGCAACTTTTGAAGTAAATCTGGCGGGGAAAAAAGTTAAGAATGAAAGTAAAGTATATTTAAATTTCATATTGACTGTCTACACTGTCTAAAATTGTTGTCATTGATGGTTCAATGAAGAGCCTTTAACATCCACAGAACCTTTCTAGTGCACAAAAGAGTTTATATAGGTTCTTTAGATAATACAAATATTCTTCACACCAAAGACTTTATATATAGGAAGACATGCACTCTGATTACTAATGAATGTGAGAAAGTGCAATGCCTAATATTGCGAATAAGCCCCGCCTTCTAAATGAAAGAGCCAATCATTGATTAGTAAAGTCATCGCTTCACTGCAGCTTCTGTTAGAAGCTCCGGTTGCTATAGAAAAAGGCAGTGTTCTGAAACGTGCGTTTGGGATTGCGCAAGCTCTCATCAGAGTTACTGCTCTCATCATAGTTACAAATGATTTACTCTTATCATCCGATCGTGGTTGTATCTCTTTGTTAGTGTTACTCGATCTTAGTGCTGCATTCGACACTATCGACCACAACATTCTTTTGAATAGACTCGAAAATTATGTAGGTATTAGTGGACCTGCATTGGCATGGTTTAAATCATACCTATTTGACCGTTATCAGTTTGTAGCAGTAAATGAAGAGATGTCACACCGATCACAAGTTCGCAGGGCTCAGTGCTAAGGGCCATTGCTCTTCACCCTGTACATGCTACCACTGGGAGATATTATTAGGAAGCATGGCATTAGATATCATTGTTATGCTGATGATACTCAGCTCTACATTTCTTTACACCCTGAAGAAACTAACCAATTCACAAGATTAACTGAATGTATAGATGATATAAAAAATTGGATGATCAGTAATTTCCTGCAACTTAATTCAGAAAAAACTGAATTTCTAATCATTGAACAAAAAGCTCCACAAGTAGTAACCTAGAATACTGTCTAACCCTCGATGGCTGCTCGGTCAAGTCCTCGTCAGTTAGGAACCTGGGTGTGGGTTTGATACCAATCTTTCGTTTGAAAGCCATGTTTCTAGCATCTGTAGAACTGCATTCTACCATCTTAAAAATATATCTAAATTACGGCACATGCTCTCAATGCAAAATGCTGAACAGTAAATACATGCATTCATGGGCTCTAGATTATTGTAATGCTCTACTGGGTGGTTGCCTTCCTCGGTTAATAAACAAACTCCAGCTGGTCCAAAACGCAGCAGCTCGAGTTCTTACTAGAACCAGGAAGTATGAACACATTAGAACACATAGTTCTGTCAACACTGCACTGGCTCCCTATTAAACATTGCATACATTTTAAAATCTTGCTTATTACTTACAAAGCACTAAATGGTTTAGCTCCCAGTACTTGAGTGAGCTCTTAACGCATTATACTCCATCACGTCTATTGCGGTCTCTAAACTCTGACCAGCTGATAATACCTAGAATATCAAAATCAACTGCAGGTGGTCGATCCTTTTCCTATTTAGCACCTAAACTCTGGAACAGTCTTCCTAGCATTGTTCGGGAAGCAGACACACTCTGTCAGTTTAAATCTAGACTAAAAACACATCTCTTTACTATGTCATACACATAAAACACTTTTTTTAATTAAATGATTATTAGGCTGCATTATCTAGGTCAGCCGGAACCGGGAACACTTCCCATAACACCTGATGTACTCGTTACATCATCAGAAGAATGGAATCTATGCTAATGTTAGTGTCTCTGTTTTATCCCGAGGTCTACTGCAGTCAGCCGGATCCAGGCTGTATCCAGATCAGACGGTGGACCTGCACCCAGATGTGACCAACACATGACCCTGAAGTGTCTGCAGAGACCGTGTCATTTAGACTCCCCCTTAAGCTGCCTCATCGACACGGCATCCTCAATAAACCTGTCTCCGGTGTGATGACTCCGATTGTTTGAATAGTCCTAGTTAATAATTCTTTAAATCGATATGTCATCCTCAAAACAACCCGTCTCCAGCGTGTTGCCGCCGATCTTTCGAATATTACACTTTAGTAATTGTTTAATCAATACTGCATCCTCAATAAAAACCTGTCTCCGGCGTAATGACATTTCAAATTATTTATTTTTTTTATAATTATTTAATCGATTCATCATCCTCAATAAACCCGTCTCCGGCGTGTTGCCTTAGATCTTTCGAATATTCAGATCTATTATGACCTCTGACCTTTAAAATTGTCAGAATAATAATAATACGCTGTTTGTTAATTGGCCAGAGGAGAACTGGCACCAGGTTTATTTTTCTCCATTAGGTCTCCTGATGGGGTTTTGGTTTCCTTGCCACTGTCGCCTCTGGCTTGGCTTGCTCAGTTGGGGAAAAACTGTTTTTCAAATATATTTCAAAATAAATCTAATTATTAAACTAAATGAACCATATAGACCAAATTACTGATCTAATTACTGATCTAAAGCCCACATAGTTACTGTATGATAATTGAAATATATTCTGTTGCATTATTTTTCTGTTTAACACTGTGAAGCTGCTTTGAAACAATCTGCATTGTTAAAAGCGCTATATAAATAAAGTTGACTTGACTTGACAAGAGGCAAAAATGACCACTGAGTGAATGACTTGTCTTAAAGGGACTTTGTCCACACTAAGAAAAAAAAGTTATTTTTAGAACTGTTTATTGAATGGTTCTTTGGGGAAATCATACTGGTTCTATTATGGCATCACTGCAAAAACATCCTTTTTTTTGGAACCTAGAGTGTAAGGAATGGAAATATAACCACCTGAGTAAGAATGCTGTGTTCCTTCACTTGAGATCTTTGATGTTCCCCCAAATGACCTTATCCCATCCCGTCTGGAGATCGACTTGCGGAATGTTTCTCTCACTTCTTTACTTCTAAGCTCTTGGTATATCTGAAAAAAATGTAGTGAGATCTGAGCTTTCAAAGTGCGACAGTGATACGAGCTGCTGAGGTACACTTTGACCAACTCATCAACACTTCAAGATAAGGCAAAAACTCATAACCAGGCTTACCACAACAAACTCTTCAAAACTGATCTTCTCGTCTTTGTTGGTATCACCGGCAATGAACTTCTCCACAATCTCCCGTACCTTGTATCCCGGAAGATGAAAGCTGGCCTCTCGAAAGAGCTCTTGAAGTTCAAAATCGCTTACAAAGCCACTGTTATCAATATCTAGAATAAACAATAGTTTTAATCATACTTTTCTGAGTTCTTCAAAGCAGAAAATCTTGGTTTCACTTTATTTTCCAGTACATTGTAAACCCTAACGCCTAAAATAATTAATTGGTTTGAGTAGACACAACTCAAATTAAACAAATTGGTTCAAACTAATTAACTTTGATGAGTAATTAGAACTTTATTTTTCTTTTGATTTCTCAAAACTGACACATTTTAAGTAACAAATTGTTTCATTGTTTTGAGTTTTATGAACTTTTTTATGGATTTCTATTTCCCAGCATGCTTTGCCATGACGCCCGAAAGGGACAGTAAATGCCAAAATTAAGTGTTATATTATGTTTTTGTGTGTGTGCAAGACTAAAGTTCAGTGGGAGATTTAGTAGTGTTTAATGTTTTGTTAGCTAGTTTAGAAGAGTTTCTGTTATGTTGTCTTTTGTATTACCATCATGGTGACGAGTGGAGCATGAGCTTAGTTTAAAGGACCACTCCACCGTTTTTAAAAATAGGGCTTATTCAGCATCTTTCTTACATTTAGATATGTGGGCAAATGCATTTTTGTCTCAGTGCATGCATTGTTTTAGTTTGGTAGGGTCGCTGCCAGCTTAGTTTAGCATAATGAATGGAATCCTATGTTGGCAGCTAATGTGAATCGTTGTGAATACGCAGGCCACAAGAAGTAAATAGGTGTTTTTTTTTTTTTGGATCACTTTTACTCGGGACATGCTAGCTGGCAACATAGGATTCCATTCATTATGCTAAGCTAAGCTAGCGGCGACCCTGCAAAACTAAAACAATGCATGCACTGAGACAAAAATGCATTTTCCCACATATCTAAATGTAGGAAAGATGTTGAATAAGCCCTATTTATAAAATGGTGGAGTGTTCCTTTAAGAAAAGATATATGTTAAATGTTTTATATTGCTGTCCTCATTCAGCAAGTGCTATGCTAATGCTCCCAAAGCATTGTGTAACCAATTAGCAAGGTGGCATTTATTGCATTAGCTAGTTGAAGCTAGTCAAGTTTCCACTACTAAAAATTTGAGATTACATTATATTTTTTATTTAAATGTATAAATTGTTGCGTAATATCTCTGCACCCAAGTAGCAGTGCTTCGCCTGTGCTTCCCCATAATATAGTCCCAAGTTAATATCTCCCTAGGAAATTGCCTAGTCTTAATCTGCATCACCCTATTTCTAAAAACGGTGGAGTGTTCCTTTAAGGGTACCTAGTTATCACCCAGTTGTGGCAATTACTTGATTATAAGCACATAGTATGTACATGGGAAACAGGGCTGTGAAATAAAGTGATACCAAAATCTTTGACACCATACTTCAGTATTCCAGAAAAAAAACCTACAGATTATGTGTGTAGAACCATGTGATACAGCGATCAGCCATCAAAACACATTATGTTCTCAGTTATTGTAATCTTCGGTAATGTTTGACACCTCACAAGCATCAAGTCAGGTGATTCAAGGTCATTTCACAAGTCCCAATGCACAATTCACTAAACCAGATTAAGGCAGAGTTTTACTGACCGATTTTGTTGAAAGCCTCTCTCAGTTCCTCCTCTCTCTCTCTCTCTCTCTCTCTCTCTCTGAACTGTTCACAGCAGTCCTCACCATGCAAAAGACCTGTCAAAAAGGCCCACACAGAGAGTTTGTTCACTATATACTCTGTTTGCCCCTCTGCTGTATCTCTATGATAAGCAAATCCACGATGGACACAACTGTTAAAAATACTTCACGAAATGCAGTTATAGATGGACAGTTCACACACTATACCGTTCAAAAGGTTAAGGGTTGTTTTTTTTCTGTTTTTGAATAAAATCAAGAATACACTGGGACAATACTGTAATTTTAACTGTAAAAAGGTAACAGTAAGTTCCCTTACTTTACACACACAGGGAAAAACTATAATAGATCTAACTTTACATTCCATTTGATTTAGTGTATAACATGCAAATTATCCTCTCAACTCTTTTTTTTTTTTTTTTTTTACACCAGTTTTATTATTATGGTAGTTGCCAGTATGTTTAAAGGTAAAAGAAACTTGTAAATCACAGTTTTAAATAGTAAAATGTACGTTATTCTGTAAATATGTTTACAATTAAACTGTATTTTTACAGAATTATTTGGGCAACCCCAACAGTCTGTTTTCTTATGACACTTTTTTTTTTTAAGTTTACAGTTATTAAAAGTTATTACAATTTTATTACAATGTTATTACAATTTAGAATTATGTTTTGTATTTTGATAGCTCTTAAAATGTAATTTATTCATGTGATGTCATTACTCCAGTCTTCAGTGTCACATAATCCTTCAGAAATCATTCTAACATGATGATTTGATGCTCAAGAAACATTTCTGATTATTATCAATGTTGAGCTTAATAACAGCTTAATATGTTTGTAGAAACGGGTTTCTTTGTTTGTGGAAACAGGATTCTTTGTTCAAAAGAACAGCATTTATTTGAATCTGAAAACATTGAAAATGCCTTTACTGTCACTTTTGATTATATTAATCCATCCTTGCATAATGACGATATTAATTTCATTAAAAAAATTCTAGTGTATAACATGTAAATTATCTCTCTCTCTCTCTCTCTCTCTCTCTCTCTCTCTCTCTCTCTCTCTCTCTCTCTCTCTCTCTCTCTCTCTCTCTCTCTCTCTCTCTCTCTCTTTTTTTTTTTTACACCAGCATCAATATTTTAGGAACCCGGTTCTTCACTGGTTAATTTTAAACGGTGCTGAGGTGTGATACATTGATTTTACAATACAAATATTCCATGTAGCCATTTTAAATAAAATGAGACCATAAAAGCTGCTGGAAAAACAACTAAAAGTATTAGCAAATAGATAGTCTGACATGTCGCACTGCAGGACAGGTCAACATCCCAGCAGTATTTCATGTAACTACATTGTAAGAACAAGTTCACTGAATCATCAGTTTCCTATTATCAATCACAGGAATATCAGTAAAAAATCACAAAAGCGAAAGCTATGGGACACATTAAAAACAGCATGTTTTGATGAGATAAACAGTAAAATCGATGCTTGAATGCCGCCATTGTGAAAACGATACCTTTCTCCTAAAAAGTCCCACGACTCAGCTTGAGATTGCCCTAGAAAAGATATCCCAGTCGAATCTACTGTGGTGACGTCTGTCCTCTCCCACCGCGTATGTGGAGCTAATGAAGATAGTGGTGAGGTAAGAGACCTTTGGCCTGTAATGCCTATTAAAGGCGAGGGCTTCGTACTAAGACAGATCTGGAGTTAACGTTTAACGCCCAACCCAATGCTGTGTCAGCTGAAACTGTCATGACATCCGTTTCTTGTAATAACTAGCTGTGACATGTGAGCATACTTTATACCTAAATAACTTGTGACCTAAAAAAACTGCTCCACATTACATTGGTTTTGTTATCAAAGCTCATATAACAATATTCTCACACAACCATAAACACATAATCTGGAAGGCCTCTATGATAAAGGATATGTATGATAAAATGAGCCGTTTAATTGGTCTCATAACTACGGCGACTAACAATAGCAGAACAAGAGGACAGCGATGATACAGGAGACACGGTCAAGATAGCCTCCTGCCTTGTAATAAGACCTTATCAGCTGACCTGATGATTGGAAAGAGGGAATTCACGACCCATAAAACTGGAAAATAATATTCTACCACACGCAAGTCTCTTCTGTGCTATTGAACTCACTGGAGGCGGAACAAGAAACCTCAGCTGACAGATGTTTGACAGCAGACCTTCATGTTTTAAGCATGACTCTACACAATACAGCATTTGATCATGGTAAGACGAGGTAAACAAACCCTTGTAAAACTTTGTTTTATGATAGAACCACTACAAATAATTCAAGCGTAGATGGGGAAAAAATAATAATGAAAAAAAAAAAAATCCCAATAAAAAAAAAAACAAAACATGTACATTTATGCATTTAGCAGACGCTTTTATCCAAAGCAACAGCATTCATCAAAGAGCCAACAATCGTTGTACAAAATGTCTGGTTTGTATCCCGGTGGGGACTTCAACCTGAATGACCACTGACTCATGGGGACTCGTGTCACCGTGGGGACCTAAATTGAGGTTTATAAATCATGCAGAATGAGTTTTTTCTAAAATGTAAAAATGGGTAGGTTTAGGGGTAGTGTAAGGGGAGAGAATATACAGTTTGTACAGTATAAAAAACATTATGTCTATGGAGCGTCCCCACAAAGATAATGAACAAGACACTTAAAATGCATTACGCCTATGGAATGTCCCCATGAAACATGGAAACACAACATGTGTGTGTGTGTGTGTGTGTGTGTGTGTGTGTGTGTGTGTGTGTGTGTGTGTGTGTGGACTGGTAATCCCTACGGTATGGGGACAAAATGTCCCCACAAAGATGGCAATATCCAAATTTTTGTCCTTGTGGGGACATTTTTTGGTCCCCATGAGGAAAACATCTTATAAATCACACTAAGTGATGTTTTTGAAAAAGTAATAATGCAGCATGTCTCCTGTGATGGGTAGGTTTAGGGGCAGGGGCAGTGTAGGGGATAGAAAATACGGTTTGTACAGTATAAAATGCATTACGCCTATGGAATGTCCCCATGAAACATGGAAACACAACATGTGTGTGTGTGTGTGTGTGTGTGTGTGCGTGTGTGTGTGTGTGTGTGTGTGTGTGTGTGCATTTGTTTAAGAGTGTGTGGTCATTAAGTGGTTGCGGAGCGGTGCGTCTTAATTGCTGCTTAATTGCTTTAAGTTTAATTGCTGTCATAAATTTAGGTGAAATCAAAGTGGTGCTAAAGTTAATGCAATAAAAGTTCACTGGACTTTCAGGCCACTTTTAAGTAAAAAAAAATGTTGGGTCCTGATTTATAATAAGTTTCTTTAACATTTAAATTAATCATTGGTAGCACTTGGTTTTACAGTCCTTGTTACATGTTACATGTAGTTACTATAATAATCACTATAAATTATGCATAATTACACGTAACTAGCCCTAAACCAAACCATAATCCTAACCCTATAGTATGTTGTTAATTAATATTAGTCAGTACTTAAATATATTATTCTGTGACAAGTAAATTTAGTTTAGGGTTCAATTCTCACTATTAATTAGTTACTTATTACCATGCATATTGGCTGTTTATTAGTACTTATAAAATACATATTAATGCCTTATGCATGACCATATTCTACATTCTTAATCTTACCCAATACCTAAATTTAACATTTACCTTACTAACTATTAACAAGCAGAAATTATGAGTTTATTGAGGCAACAGTCATATTTAATTGCTGGTAATAATAGTGAGAATTGGACCCTATCTTTAAGTGTGACCTACATGTTTTTACCTTTATATATATATATGTATATATATATATGTATATATATATATATATATATATATATATATATATATATATATATATATATATATATATATATATATATATATATATATATATATACATATATATATATATATATATATATATATACATATATATATATATATATATATATATACATATATATATATACATATATTTATATATATATATATATATATATATATATATATATATATATATATATATATACATATATATATATATATACATATATATATATATACATATATATATATATATATATATATATATATATATATATATATATATATATATATATATATATATATATATATATATATATATATATATATATATGTATATATATATATATGTATATATATATATATATATATATATATATATATATATATATATATATATATATATATATATATATATATATATATATATAATAGATTACATCTATCACTGTTGACTAACCTACTTAAACTCATTCACCTAAACTCATTAAACTCAATTCACCTCAATACCATCACAAGTGTTTTGCAATACAACCCGAACACCATTAATACGTACATTGAAAATAATATTTTTTTATTTATATGTAAGTTATGTAAGTGTCACAGTTATGGTCTGTTTTGGTTGTGTTTTGCTCCCTGTATTTCCTGTTTGCTTTTGTCACATGTTCCTTTGTCTAGTTTCCCGCCATGTATCTGTTTCCTTGGTTACCCTCTAGTCTCGTTCTGTTCAGCTGTGTTTAGTTAATTATCATCTGTTTCACCTGCACCCCTCCTTCAGTTAGTCTTCTGTGTTTGTATTTAGTTCTCCCTTGCTCTCTCACTCGTTGTCTGGTCACCGTTATGTTATGCTTTCCTGTATAGTGTGCGTATGCCATTGTGTATTGCTTGTTTTTGAGAAACCTACATGAGTAAATTTCGTTTGAGATACTCCTCTGCCTCTCCTTGCCTTTCTGCCTGAGCTACACACCGTAACAGTAAGTACATAGTAGTTAAAGACACCTAATATAAATTGTGACCAAATGTTGTTATATCGTTAAAATGAAAACATGATTTACAGTGTAACATTATCAAGCGGTTAATGATTTTAAATGCAAACACAGATGATATAACAGAATGATGGATCATACACATTAGCATGGAAAATAGGAGCTGGGGACTAATGCAAATTTTGAAAAACAACCACAAGAATCGTTCCAGGAATTCTTCATGGTAATATGCTTATTCAAGCTGAATCCATGAAACAAACGCATTATCAACTTACCACTTACAAAGCCATTCACTTCCTGTTTTCAAGGGATCCAGGTAACAGCTGCCATGCCCTAAAAGATCTTTGAGCGGTCCATAATAAAGAAGGATCCTCTCCTTAGATAAATAAGGTAATATTTTCGAGGAGCAAATGGGTGGAAAAGCAGCCGTTTCAAGTCCCAAGAATGCTTCACTGATACCCAATACTGAGCTCACTCCTTTAAGAGACTCATCGGCCTCTGGGTTGCCACCTGCATTATTGATCACTCTGAAAAGAGGATCAGTTACCACATCTCACAAGGCCCTTGCAGCAGGACATAGGTTAAGTATTCCACCCATAATTCCTCTAGTTTAATATAATCTTATTGCAAGTGAGGTTATGCATGTTATGGAGGTTACCTGTCAGCTCCCTTACAGAGCCAACAAAGTCTCTGTTGATACCAACCATCATGAAAGAATGAGTCAGGAATCACCTCAAACAAGAGTGTTATCCACTGTTTAAGCTCGGTAACACTTTATTTTAAAGTGTCCTTGTTACTTTACACATAGTTAATATAGTAATAGTAGTAAATTATGCATAATTACATTCAACTAGCCCTAAACCAAACCGTAACCCTTAACCTGAGCCCTGTAAGTACATGTACTTACACTGTAACAAGGACGCCTTAAAATAATGTGCAACCCTACTTTAATTTTCCATTTTATATTTGCACAGAGTTATTAGGATGGGGCAAACTGAGTGTTAATATAGTCAAATAGATTAAAACATATAACATAAGTAGTAGTCATTTTGTTCTATAATTCATATTTAGACTTCATAAAGTCACTATTATAACATTAAAAATCACATATTGTCTGTTTATCACTTAATTTCACCTGAGCTCTCAATTTTAATTATTTTACTGTTTAAAGGCCTTAAATGCTTGAACCCCAATAAATGCTGCTTTAATTATTATTATTATTATTATTATGAATGTTTTATATTACAAGGCCTACTACTACTGCTTTATTAAAAATGATAATAATAATAATTACATGCTTTGAACCTTACAGTTAAATCATCCCATCATTTGCACAATTACATATTTTTTTTATGACATATATCTTAATGAACACTGATTAGCACAAAATGGCTAATCAGTTCCATAAAATGGAAGATTAAACTATTTTAAACCAGTTCATGCTGCCAATGGAAAGGAAAAGTGCAAGCAATTAGGACAATACACATAATGAGGATTGATAATAATATACTAACTATAGAAATTTAAATATAGTAATACAACAACAATAAGTTATTATTAATATTATTGTTATTATCATTATGGGGCTACAGCATAAACTTCCATAAACTACCTAAAGTTATTATTATTTTTTTTTAGTTTGTTAGACAGTTGTTTAAAACTGCAGTCCTTAACTTTTTTTCGGCCATCACTTCCGTGAGCTTACATGCAGCTTGCTGTTTGGTCGGTGCATGTACATAAATGACAGTATGTTCAGTATGTTCTCCATACATTTGAATCGCAGACACATTGTATACAGTAGGAAGATCATTTATGTATATGCTAAACAACAGGGGCCCTAAAATTGATCCCTGAGGTACACCAATATCACAACTGATGGCCAATGACACCTCATCATTTATCCTGACCCTCTGTGCTCTGTCTTCCAAATAGGACTGCATCAATTTAATAACATCCATTGTTGTTGTTGTTATTGTTGTTGTTGTTGTTGTTGTTGTTATTGTTGTTGTTGTTAGTAGTAGTAGAAGAAATAGTTGAAATCAGCAAAATTGGAACACTTTTTGGTAAACTGTGTATTAAATACAAATAAATCTATTCTACCGACACTATTAATGTTTTAAACAAAATGTTCAAGGTCTCTTGTATCTCCCAACTATGATTATTATTATTTTTTATAAACAGAGATTCAAAAATGATAAGAATACATTGGAACAGTGCAATTGGTAAAGTTGTACACACATTTTCATCTAGTTTGTGCTTGGATAATACAATTGCTTACAACGGGATATCTTTCAACGTGCAAATCTTTTTTTATTTTTTGGTAGAAATGTTTTAGCCTGGATGCCAGCCGAATTTAGCCCCGCCCACAATTTTTTTGCAATGTTGCACAATTGCTACTCAAAACTATAGCCAAAACAATAGCTTTTCAGGGGGTTCTCCGGAAAAAAATGGCGTTTGGGGTGCAAAATATGTTATTTTGGCACGGTTGCCTGCTAAAATTCGCATTCCTGTGTCTATATATCACATAATTGGGGTCGCTTCAACCCGAGGACAAGGAGAACAACCCGTGGGAAAAACACGGACTTGGCAACACAGTGCAGTTGAGTTCTGTTGACGTTTTACAACTAACATTACGCATCACTCCATTGCTCTGATTGGTTGTAGGTCTATCCAATTGAGGTCTTTCCTGGTTCGGTTGAAACACGCCCCATAATCACAGCCCAATGGAGCAGTATCAGACTCATATTCTGACTAGAATTGAGTATGACCACGTCAGGCTAGAAATGTTTCAAAATGTAAAAGAATAACTATAAAAACAGATACACTACTGGATTGTGCTAATGATGATGATGATGTTTCATGCTCAGCTCTGGGTTCCTTTTTTAAAAAGAATCCAGTAATCCTGCTTTGTTTTTGGCAACAGAAAACCATTTAATTCCATTAGCTTTTGTATATTCAGAAGCTATTTTTGCACATCTCTGTGAAAGGAGCTTTAACATGTTTGCCATTTCCCTAAGATGACTCTGACAAAAATGTTTTTCTGCCAAAGCATGACTACATCCACTCACAACCCTTTTCACTCTTTTTTTTCAAGGGTGTAGGCTATTTTGGAACACACCATGCCCTGTCCAAAAACGAAGTCTATGTTCCTGGCCTGCCTCTACTCTTACCCTGTACTCATTGGTTGTCCCTTACATTCACTCATTCTTTCTTCACTCCACTGATACCTCTCTCTTCTGTTTGGCAGACATGTTTTCCTTTTTTTTCTCTGTCTATAGCAGAAAAAGAAAACACTTTCTCACATTAAGTAATGTATTATATTTTATTTAATAGGATGTCCCACTTTAGCTGAATGTTTGGCTACTTGATATTTCTTTAAATAAGAATGAAGAAACGTACAAATCATTGCATACAATTTAATTATCACACGAATAATCAATAAAAATTGTATTGTGACACTGTTTGTATTAGAATTGAAACCTTAGCCATTTTATTAGAATCTTAAATCTAGATTAAATCAAGGTTTATCTAATAATTATTTACCAAACGGACAGGGGGGCACTGTCAAAACTGGAGATAGTCAGTCTCCGCCTATCATACCAGTTCTTCTTATCTCGTTGTTTTGTCATAAATCACGCTGCCACAATAGCCTACTCCGTTAATTGATAGCCTACTATAAAAAAATATTTCCATGCTTATGAAATCCGCACGCGCTACCACATTGTTTTCATTGCCTGCTTGATCAGCAACGTCTACGGAGCGGCGTTTAAAGACAAATGTATTTCCTTTATCGGCAAGAGCTAGGCTACTTATGTCAGAGAGAGAGAGAGAGAGTTTCCGGTGATCAGAATCTTTGGACGCTTCCAAGCTTTATAATGGCAGTGACGGTGTCCATTGAGATTGAAACTCAAAAAAGTGCATCCATCCCGCATAAATGTACTCCACACGGCTCCTTCTGAAGCGATTCGAAGGGGTTTTTGTAAGAAAAATCTGGCAAAGCTATTTTAGCCTATAGTTTATAATGTTTTAAATATGAATTTTTTTCTTACAAAACCCGATTGATTCGCTTCAAAAGGAGCCGTGTGGAGTATGTTGAGGGATGGATGGACCTTGTCACTGCCATTAGAAATCTTGGAAAGCTCCAATTATGTGTATCAGAAAGAAGAAAGTCATTGACACGGCTTGAGGGAGTAAATCATGGGGTCATTATCATTTTAAAGCCTGTGTACAGGCCTTAACCGTGCTTTCTAAGACATTCCAGCCCACGGGGTTAATATTGTACCAATCAAATAATGAGATTCAATTTAAGTAGGCTACTGTTATTACAACATTTCTAGACCACGCACCATTATCACACTTTTTAAAATGAATATTACACCAAAAAGTTTATTTATCCCATTTTAGCTGATGTCCTTATTATTAATGTTATTATTAATTCCATGGCATGATATATAAATTCTAGTGAGTCTGTATTGCCTTATCAGCTGTAGCTGTACTCAACAATCTATCAACACGCAGACAGTTTTCCTGGCCATGGTAGCAGCATCATATCAGATTACAGTATAACTCTAATACCCTATGATACACATAAGGATTTGAAAATGAACTTTAGCCACACAGAGTTCAGTAGATGCAGCAGTGATGGAAAATATCATGATATAATACATCAGGCAAAAACAACAATAATAAAAGAAGTAAATGAATAAATGATCCATCATGCTGTTCATAAAAATTAATTACAAAGCAAAACAGCCACAATCTCACCTATAATTGTGCTATTTGGTTTCTTGGTCCACAAAAATAGCCTGTGGAGTCCTCTCGTGATTAACGCCATGGCTTTCTTCTAATGCAGCTCTAGATAATCAAAATATCAGCAAGCCACAGATCTGGAAATCACATAAACATCACACACTGATCATGGTGAGTCCATGGACAACTGGCCTAGAGGACAGCGTCATAAGATATATCTACAGAGAATAAGAGAGAAAGAAAGAGGCAAACAAGCCTGCGTCACCTAGACCCTTCTGTGTGCCAGCATTCCCACACAACACAACTTTTTGGGTTGAAGCAATAACTTGCTTCACAATATGGCAAGACTCCAGCCTAATGCGCTGCTGCAATGGCCTGTCTACTGCATTATCCTAATCTCCCTTCAGAAACACATCTGAGAGAGTGATAGAGGGAATATCATCAATTTTGATGTACTTTAACTTTTATTTTATTCATATGTTAATGTAAAGGTGTAGTAGCGGGCTAAAAGTGGAGAGCACAGTGCGCAAAAATGAGAAACATACAGCAGGTGGCGCTAACTACAAAGAATATCACCAGAAAGGGCACTGTTAGTGTGTTTGTCGTGAATTAACTATCCCTATGTCATTGTTCTTGAGTTATGTAACAAAAAAATCAGCTTTCAGTGATTTTAATCCCAAAGAATCCTTGTTTTAATACTCGGTTGCAAGGGAACCCCCACCAACTCTTCCGGCCCAGCCAAATAATAAATAAAGACTAAGTTTGATAATGCTTTATAAAAACTTTAATTAAAACCACTAGGTAGCATTTTATATTATTATACATCAAATATATTATACATAATATAAATAATATAAATCAGATCTCCAGAGAGCACAGCATCCATATAGTTTAAGGTAACTTTTTAAAGTCTTAAAATATGTATAAATGGATATTTTATACATACTTTTTCAGACATAATGTGTGATATTATTGGCCGCTGCATAAAGTGACTGAATGTTATTCTTGAGAACATTGAGATTTGACGGATGTAGACACGAACCAATAGCGTTGTTAGTAAACGCCAAGACGCTTCTGATTCCACCATTCAGCGCTTAAAGGAGGCGGGACTTGTGTGCCTTTTCTGCCATTTAATTCGTGCAGCACCAATTGCATAGCGTATTCCCGGACAACAGAGCAGAGGCTGTGGGTACCACATTGACGGAAGATGCCTTTCTTTTAATTCCCCGTATTTAAAAGGAACTTTGTGCGTATGGGGTTTTCTTTCTTTCGAGCTCAAATGATCGCGCGCGCATCTATATCGCCATTTTACACCACCCGGACGAGAAACGTTATCGGGATGAGAGACCCCGCCGCTTTTCATCGGTAAGCGAAACGAAATGTGTTTGAGTTCGCTTTGTGAGCCGTTAAATAATACGAACGGCATCCGTTGTGTGGTATCCGAATGAAACCCTGCGCATTGCGGTGCGGTTTGTTTTCGTTTCGTCTCGTATTTTGGAGCGTCGGGCATCCCCTCCTCACCCACGCATCCCCCAATCGATAATCGATTACATGGACTTGGGGCAGATGTCACGCTTTCTTCTATGCCATCAACGCTGCATGTAATACACTGCAGCTCTGTTTGAGACACCACTGGCTCTCCTGTGTCATAAATGAAAAACAAGCCCTACCCTCTAAAATTCACACCACCATGGGAGAAGAATGCTGGCTTTGGAAGGAAACACAATTCTTGCACGAGAAGTCACACCAAAATAATAGCCAACCCTGGAATTGTGATGAAAGTGCTACGGCGGAAGAAGATCATCATGTTTCTGGCCTATTTTCTGCTAGTGGCTCTGACCATGCTCAACCTGGCTAACTACAAATGGACCAAAGAGCCTCAGCAATGCAACCAGCCAGTGCAGGGAGTGAACTTCCAAAGCAGATCAGACATCCGTTACCTTTATAAAGCCCCACAGGTCAAGAAGAGGCAACTGGTGTACGTGCTGACCACTTGGAGGTCTGGCTCGTCTTTTTTCGGGGAGCTCTTCAACCAAAACCCAGATGTGTTTTTCTTGTATGAGCCTATGTGGCATATTTGGCAGAAGCTGTACCCGGGGGACGCGGTGTCCCTCCAGGGAGCAGCCAGGGACATGCTGAGCTCTCTTTACAGGTGTGATTTCTCAGTTTTTCAGTTGTACAACAGTCCCGGGGGGAAGAACATAACCTCTCTTGGGCTGTTTGGCGCCGCCATCAATAAGGTCATCTGCTCCTACCCCTTCTGCTCGTCCTACAGGAAAGATGTGGTGGGAATGGTGGACGAGAAGGTTTGTAGAAAGTGCCCTCCACAGAGCCTTCAGATGCTAGAGGAAGAGTGTCTGAAGTACAACACGATAGTGATCAAGGGAGTCCGCATTTTGGATGTTAATGTTCTGGCTCCTCTAATGGAGGACCCCTCTCTGAATCTAAAAGTCATCCACCTGGTCCGAGACCCCAGGGCGGTGGCCAACTCCAGGATTAAATCTAGACATGGACTCATTCGGGAGAATTTGCAAGTCGTACGCAGCAGAGACCCCAAGATTCGTCGTGTGCCGTTTGTGGACCCCAACCACAAAATGAACAAAAAAGACGGCTCAGATTACCACTCCATCGGAGCCATGGAGGTGATCTGTGAACAGACGTCTAAAACTCTCAAAACTGCTCTTCACCCTCCCAACTGGTTCAAAGGCAAGTACATGACTGTACGTTACGAGGACCTGGTGGAGAACCCCGTAAAAACAGTTCGGAATGTTTACCGCTTTGTTAATCTTTCAGCCAATCACGACATTGAGGTCTTTGCCA